>JABAKD010000023.1:26660509-27260509 GCA_012845835.1 Undaria pinnatifida | reverse complement strand
GCATCTATGGTGCGTTTTGTTGTGTTTTATATTGCGTGCCAAGATCCACGAGAACCCCAGCTCCCGGCGCCCTCGCGCGGTCGATACGCGCAATGCCGCGGCAGAAATCGGCAACCCCGACCTCTTTGAGTCAAGGAGACCCATCCCCTGCTGCGAGATCGGCGTGGGCAAGGACTTGGCGCCCGTGGTCACGGCGCCTGAGGAACCTCTCTAAACATGGGACGCTTGGTTCGAATTTCGTGTGTGGACGGGAATGTAAGGTACGTTGTGTGTTGCATATATATCATGATGTGCCGTATTTAATGTGTGCAAAAAAAAAGCGCACGGGGACAAAAAAACGTATCGATTTTTAGTGTTGTGGTTTGAACGTATATATCATTGCTTTTCACGGGTCGGGTCGAATCTCGCGGGTCGGGTCGGGTCAGCTGACTGACCCGCCCCGACCCGTGAAAATTTCAAGACGTCTTGACCCGACACGACCCGACCCGCGAAAATTCCGAGACGTCTTGACCTGACCCGACCTGACTCGCGAGGTTATGAAAACCTCCGGACCCGACCCGACCCTACCAGCGAGATTCTGAAATCCTCCTGACCCGACCCGACCCGACACGCCACAACCCGGGTGACCCACGAGATGCGGGTTTCATGCGGGTCAGGTCGACTTGACCCGTGACATTTCTCTCGGGTCAAAGACGAAAAGTCACGGGTCAAAGCATGTACACGTCGGTCGGTTGGTTGGTCCTGGGTCCCTCGCACGTTTCACAGGATGTCGTGTTCTATGGTTCTTTCCACTGGTATTGTTTGCAGCAACTTTTTGTGGTTTGGGCGCGAAAAATGATAAAGTACCGCAACCCACACGCATAGGCAATTAGCGACGCCCGTAGCGCTAGACCACCGGGTCGACCCGACGAGCGACCCGAGGAGCGAGAAACGAATTATCTATGCAGTCTCCGGCCCACCGGCAAGCAGCCTAAGTGCGCCGCCGCCGGCAGCAAGCCCACAACTGGGGCGGTGGACCTGTCAGCAGGGAGGGGCTGCGATCCGCGAGGATGCGTTGTCTGCTGCTGGCGCTTGCTGCCGCTGTGTTGCTGCTGCTGCCGAGCTGCTGCTGCTGCTGCTACTTCGACGACGACTGCTCTTGCTTTAATATGTTTGGTCACATTTCGTACTGGTATGATAATCTTCGAGCTACTCCCTCCTCCCACCACAACAACAACCACAACAACAACCACAACCACAACCACAACCACAACCACAACCACAACCACAACGACAACGACTACTGCTGCTGCTACTGCTACTGCTACTGCTACTGCTACTGCTACTGCTACTGCTACTGCTACTGCTACTGCTACTGCTACTGCTACTGCTACTGCTACTACTACTACTACTACTACTACTACTACTACTACTACTACTACTACTATACCACTACTCCTACTGCTGCTGTTGCTGCTGCCTGGTGATTGTTCTACACGCTGTGATGACAAATGATTGAAGCATCGGCACGAGAGAGGCAGGAAGATGTAAGTCTTGTATGATTTACGGATCCGCGGGTCGGACCCGCGGGGGGCCCGCACAGTAATGGCCCCCAGCTGTAAGTTGAAAAAAACGGATCCGCCGGCCAGATCCGCGGGTTTGACCGGCGGGTCAGCCGGAAACAACTCGCGGGTCATGATGGCTTGACCCGCTAGTGACCCGTATCTCGCGGGTCATGAACCGACCCGACCCGCGAGATTTGAAAACCACTTGACCCGACCCGACCGGACCAGCGAGATTTTGAACTTTCTGGAACGGGCCCGACCAGACCCGCGAGATTTTGAACCCTATTGACCTGATCCGACCCAACCCGCAAGATTTTGAACCCTCTTGACCCGACCCGACTCGTGATATTATAAAATGTTATGACCCGACCCGACCCGACCCGCGAGAACTTGAAATCCCCTTGACCCGACCCGCGGGTCAGGTCATGACCCGTGCAAAGCCCTGAAAAATATAGGGACCGAGTTGTTTGTGTATAGGAAACCGAATGGCTTTTTATATTTCCACCCATCTATGGTGCGCTTTTTTTCATGTTTAGTTTGCGTGCCACGATCCACGAGCACCGCAGTTCCCGTCGCCCTCGCTCGGCCGATAGGCGCCAGGTCGCGACAGAAATCAGCAGCCTCGACCTCTCTGAGTCAAGGAGACTCGATCCCCGCTGCGCGTTCTGCCTGGGCAAGGGTTTGAGCTTGTGATCACCGCGGCTGAGGAACCTCACCAAAGATGGGAACACAGGAATGCAAGGTATTATGTATGTTTACTTCTGTTTATGCGAATCGGCGCGCTTCGCGCGCCTTATTTTTTCGTATTGGGCTGCGCCAAGCGAAGGTCGTAGATTGTATCCAAGGGAACCGTTGCATTACAATCACCGCTTTAGTCCAAGTCTCGTTGGAGCAGTAGAGGTCGGTGTGAAAGGCGTGCTGTCGCTGTGGTGCCTGCTTATGCTGCTGCTGCTTGGGCCGTTTGCCGGTCAACGGAAGCGCGGCCTTCGTGCAGGTGTGTTATTGTAACTACAGACACGTCCGACGACCAAGCATCCCTTTTAGCGGGACTGGTAAATGCCCACGGCTCGAATATCGTAGCATTGGTTGTGGACTAGTTATACGTACGAACCCGTATTTATACCTTTTTCAACACCACAGAGAATGGTCTGGGGGTAGAATTAACCGAAACGGACCAAGGGCAAGCTCAAAAAGCGAACAGTTGACAGTCGTGGGTCGACGTTTTTCAGATACTCGAAATATATGCTATGATGCTTTTACAGACCACGCCATACCAAAACCTCACCGAGGGTGCTTTCTTTTTGTCGTGGGCGTTATAATCGCAGGTACGTGTATCTTCGGCATGCAACAGTAGGCACCGGTACCACCGGTTCGTGGGTGGGTGGTGGGTCGGTGGATGGGTGAGTGGGTGGTCAACACGTGAAGGTTCTCCGCTGGAGGTGTCACGTACCCATCATTATGTTTTAAGATGAAATGTTTTCAAGAAAAAACACAAGTCAATACCAAACACCTCTGTTTGCTGGTGTACGTACTGCTTTACTGCTGTATTGCTGTAGCATATATCGACTGGAGTGTTAGATGGAAGGAGGGGTTGGTCGGTTGGCGGGTGGTCGGTTGGGTGGGTTGGTGCCTATCGTTTCGTTCGTGGGTGAGTGCTTTGGTGCCTGTTGAAGGTTGAGCTGTTATTTTATTTGGTACGGTATGTATGCCTTTCTCTCCGCTATATCAACGGCCTGCTCTGGCGAAGAGCGAGCACGAATCAACACATCCGTTTGCTACTGTACTGCTGTGGCATGGTGGGTGGGTTGGTTGGTGGGTGGATGGCTTGGTCGGTGGATGAGTATATCGTACGGTACATGGGTGGTGTTTGTCGCGAAAGTGGAAGCGGATGTCGTGTTAGTGCGGTTGTTGTGTTCGGCCCGTGGCGTTGGGGTTGTAGAGATATGGTAGTATGCCGGAACCGGGGATGCGACCCAATCATCCCCGGGGGCGGCGAGACTGGGGGGTTCAAACGAGGACGGAGCTCTATCCTATGCGGGTTGCGCTCGCTCTACGCGCCGCAGCCAATCAGTGATCGGCCCGTGGGATTGGGGTTTCCACACCATGCTGGGCGGTGTCGACCCGGAAGAAATCGACTTTCGTCCCCGGGGTATCGAAATTAGAGGGATATGGAAGGATGTCTGAATCTGCGATGGGACCTAATCTTCACCCGGTGCGGCAGGCCTGGGGGGGTCAAACAGGGACGTGGCCCTATCCTCCCCGCGTTTCGCTCGATCTACACACCCGGCTAACCAGCGATCGGCCCGTGGGATTGGGGTTTGCACACGGTGCGGGGCGGTGTAAACCCGGGAACTCTATTTTCGTCCCCGGGGTGTCGGAGTTGTAGAGATATGATATTTTGTATGAACCGGGGATGGGACCTAATCCTCCCCGGGTGCAGCGGGAGTAGGGGGGTTCAAACGGGGAAGTGGCCCTATCCTGCCCGGGTTGTGCTTGCTCTACGCGCCCCAGCCAATCAGCGATCGACCCGTGGGATTGGGGTTTCCACATCGTGCGGAGCCGTGATGACCCGCGAGAACACGATTTTTGTCCCGGGGGGGATGGAGTTGTAGAGATATTGCAGGATGTCTGAACCAGGGATGGGAACCAATCCTCCCCGGGTTAGACAGGACTGGGGGGATCAAACCAAAAGACGTGGCCCTATCCTCCCCGGGTTGTGCTCGCTCTAGGCGACCCAGCCAATCAGCGATCGGCCCGTGGGATTGGAATTTCCATACCGTGCAGGGCGGTGTGCATCAAGAAGAAATCAATTTTTGTCCCCGAGGTGTCGGCTTCGTAGATATATGGAAGGATGTCTGTTCCGGGGATGGGGTCCAATTATCTCCCGGTGCGGCGAGACTGGGGGCGGTTTGCCCCGAGGGGCAACTCCCACCGCGCGCGCCCCCATGATTGGCCGAGGGCGGGTGGGGGAAGAACCCTCGGCCAATGGAATTGGGGTTCGGAAAACGCAGGGATGAAAGCCATATGCCTATTGTAATATATAATGATGTGCAGTACCATATGTGCTCACAAAGCTTGGGCGCAGGTGAGCAAGCCAGGGTAGATTTCTGGGCGAGAGATGCCCATCTCCGCAACCTGTTCCCCACCTTCATCTCGAGCGTGTTGGTACGTTCGCACGAAGGGTTCCCAACAGTGCTGCTGAGCCCGAGAAGGCAAAGTGCTTTGTATTATAGACTTGTTCTAAGAAGATCAGCTGAATTCGACGAGATTACGGTCGATATTCGTCTTCGATACTCATCTTTGCAAGCTGCGTAATTAACCGATCACCCGTATTTAGAAAGTTTTCAATAAATCCCGATGAAAACATAAAGGTTATCCGGAGCGATGCTCGACGCTGCCGATGATCTCGTGTGAGGATACTAGGATGGGGGGTTCTTGGGTCGTGTATACGTGTGTTTACCCTCCGTCTTCAGGGCGGTCTACGAAGTGCTCAATCGTGCCGGCGGGATCTTTGGTGCGCGCTGCAAATCGGCGTTCGTTACTCATAGGGAATATGTGTGCGAGAGGCGGGACGTTTCTCTCCGGCGCGCTCAACTTGAAAGCAAAAAAATGACTTGAGCCTACGGTGCGGGGAGCGGGTATCACGCGGCCCGCACCAGAACGGCGGAGCGGGGCGGGGCCCGGAGGCGCCTCCGCGAAATTGGAGAGATTTTTCCGGCTTCGCGAGCGCGCTGAGGCGGCCACAGGCCGCGGGCAAGCGCAAGGTCCGTTCGGGAGTGGGGAGTTCCTCGCGGGGTGACGCAACATGGTATGCCACAGGGGAATAATTATCAATGGCCATCAAGCAGGAGTATGAGAGTCATACTTAACGTGCGCAACTCAAATTTGTGATTTGGCGTTGAACCCTGGTACAGTAGGGGTCCCGGTTTAGCGGTTCCCTGTTTAGCGGTTGGACCCGATTTAGCGGTTCAAAATTCTGCTGACACCGCGGTACCCCGCTTTAGCGGTTGTACAACCGCTAAATCGGATTGTTACCGGTTTAGCGGTTGTTTGGGGTCATTTCGGCTGGAATAGCGGTTGTGTACATACCCCGGGGAACGACGGGTCACTTTCTGCTGCAAACCTCGCCGGCACTCACACACACTTTCACAGCAGTATACAAACGGCCTACCCACTGCGGTTCGCAGCTACCCGTTCAGAACCATGCCGTGCGCGGCGTTAGAATTCTGCAAGTTTCCGCACATGACACCGGGTGCAACCGATGCACTTAGTGTCGGCGTCCGACTGGCGATAGAGGGGGGCGGCGTGCAAGACAAGGAGATGTGCGAGATACTGACCCATCTCGACATCACCCCTGGCAAGCCTGCCCACCCGGCAGCCATCGAAGCGGTTCGGGAGTGGGCAGAGTTGGAGGAGCAGGAAGAGATCGCCGAAGCTCTGATGCAAGATGCGAAGGACTCGATTCTTAACGTGGTGAACGACACCTGCGGCAAGGACAAAGGTCCTTCTGAAGACGAGCTAGACGAGGGGTTCGAGAGTCCGGAAGAAGTTTCCTTGATGGCGCCACCGCCGTACTCGGAAATCTCGTCGCTTTTTGGGCAGCTAGAGCAGTACGCAGAGTCGTGTGGTATATCAGAGGCAGGGTGCTATCTTCGCAAGGCAAAGATGTCCTTTCTCGCAGCGCATGCCTCTAGGCCAGCAAGGCAGACGGATATCCGCGCCATGTTTTCTAAGACGTAGTCGAGTGTACAGCAGTACTCTCCGAGGTTCCTGTAGAGTACGAAGTGTGAAGTACGAGTACACCACACTTTTTTTGTTTTGTGTTTCCTTAGAGTGTTTCAAGTCCAAACTCCGGGGCACACGCTGCGGTTTGTAGCAAGACGAGCAGGAGCGTACAGCAGTAGAAGGGGGGTTCCAGCAGGTGTTATGTGCACGTACAGTATGTTACCCGGATGCGGGTACACACAGGTGGTGGTTCTCTTCGCGATGCTTGATACGTTTCACCTAAGTTTTAATGTCTATCCCGCACTACCGCTGCTGTATTCGTACTACTGGTCCCGCGGCAATCATGCTGTACTGCTATATTCATCCACATATGACGCTATCTAGTTTTGATCGCAATGGCAACGCTACTTTCATTCCCAGTATATGGGCTTTTGCCCGGTTTAGCGGTTGTAAACCGCTAAATTGGGACCCAGAATAGCGGTTATTAACCGCTAAACCGGTTTACCGGGCGGTCCCGGTTTAGCGGTTATTTCGCCCTTTGGCACTAGGGACCGCTAAACCGGGACCCCTACTGTACCACGTTAAAAAACGCACGTTTGCTGTCACGAATCGCGACGTCCTTTTTTCTTGCATTTGTCAAAACTTGTGATTCTCACGATTTGTGGCAAATATCACAATTCGCAACATGTCCCGTGTTTTTGTCACATTGTGTAACATTTTCTCTTTGGTTGGGAATGATTAAGTACTACACAGCAAACAAGCAGCAGCAAGTCGTCCTCTTATGCGTATAGCAGCCGGCAGCAAGCCGAGCTTGTAGACGGACAGCATGACGTATTCAGAAGCATGATGTAGTGCAGCAAGCAGTGCAGCACAAGCAGTGTAAAGAAACAGCGAAAAGTTTGGCAAACAGCAGCAGCAGCACAGCAGTTGCGCGTACCTACAGCAAGTATGACGGAAGCGGCACACAACTATTGCTGATGGTGAGGTTACAACTACTGCTGCTGCATGAGGTTAACGTCCATCAGCAGTAACACACTACTACACTGCTGTACGCGGCATACAGTAAGAAGCGGTAATGGTACCTGGCATATACACACGCGTACGCCTACGTGCACCCGTACAGCAGTAAACATCTACTCCCCTCGTTTATGGAAAAACCACGTGTCGTCGGCGCCCATGTAGAAAAACCTGACACATCACACGTATTAAAAAAAGAAATCGGAAACAAAAATAGAAATACAAATCACTGCCACCCATGCGGAATCCTTGTGCATGTGATACTCAGAAGCATAATAGCGACATCGTTCAGCAGCATCAGCACGTCACAGCACTATTAATAGAAAGACCAAACACAAAAAAAGCAAAGATTGACCGCCGGCCGTAATGCGGAGCCCTTGTAAAAACAACAACACACATACGAATCGATTTTTTGAGTTGCGATTTGGACACCCTCGCTCGGAAAATACGCGCTAAGCCGCGACAAAACTTGGCAGCTCCGGCCTCTCTGAGTCGAGGAGACCCGTGCACTGCTGCACGTTCGGCCTTCGAAAGGGCTTCGCGCGCGTGGTCACGGCGCCTGAGGAGTCCCACCTACATGGAAGCTTGGTAAAGTGTATTATATTATCATGTGCCGTACCCTATGTGCGCACAAAACAGGGTGCACCACGCTAAGTTTGTAGGCGACAGACCCAAAAATAAGGACCAATATGTTTGTGTATTGGAAACCGAAAGTCATTTTATATTCCACCGATGTGTGCAGGTGTTTTTAATGTTGTCTTTTCCATCCACGAGAACCCTAGCTCCCGTCGCCCTTGCTCAACCGATACACGCCGAGCCGCGACCGAACTCGACAGCCCCGACTTCTCTGAGTGGAGAAGAGTCGCCCACCTTGCGGCACGTTCGGCCTCGGCAAGGTTATGCGCCCGTAGTCACGGCGCCTGAGGAAACTCACGAAAGATGGCATGTTTGGCCGTATTTTCGAAGTTGGACGGGAATGTAAGGTACATTGTGTGTTACAAACGCAAAAGCCAGCCTAACCTTAAACCCTAACCCTAACTTCGCGAGCCATAACTTTTCTTCGGACCACGCCAAGCGAAAGCCATGCCAGGCAGAAGGTATCAACGGAGATAGGTGCATTTGTGACAGTATTGAATGGGGGAATGGCGGCTGACGTCCCAGACTCGGTGGAGTGGTAAAGAAAGCGAGATGTGTAGTGGCAACGCTAGAATTAGTTGGCTAGGGGTATAATCGTGTAAGGACAGCACGACCCCAAAGTCTTGGAGAAGCTGAGATGGAGAGGTAAGACACAGCCTGAGTGTGACCCTAGTTAGGCAAACGGGTTCGTTTAGCGGGTGAGCCTTTCTCTAACGGCAGGTGGAGACCCACCGTCGAAGGAGTCAAAAATG
Organism: Undaria pinnatifida; assembly: GCA_012845835.1. Lineage (NCBI taxonomy): Eukaryota > Phaeophyceae > Laminariales > Alariaceae > Undaria > Undaria pinnatifida. Next base: position 27,251,835 of record JABAKD010000023.1, on the reverse strand, counting down.
AACAGGTGCAGGCAAATCCCGCACTACCCAGGGCAAAGACAGAGCAAAAAGAGCTGTCGATTCCTGGGTGGCTATCTCACCTTCTTGGTTGAACCTTATAGGGATCAGCCAAAGAAGGCCGGCAAGTTCATAGTGTTGACTAAACCGGAGGGGCGAGGTTGACACAGAGTCTGCGTTCTGCAGATGGACGAAAACTGGTACACAAACAAAAGTGTATGAAGCTTAAGCTTTTCTTACCCGGATATCCAATAGGATAAAAAAAAAAAAAAAAAATGTAGTACCTCCGCACCCACCTAGTGGTAGAGGGTTGAAACCTAAATCGAGGTAATCAATGATCTACACAAGGTGGTGGCGAAGCATACTAAGGTGAAAAAAAATACACAATATCTGGAAACTGGAAAATACATACCAACAGGAAGAGTATAAACCCAGCGAAGGCCCACAATCGATGACTCCTACTACGCATTCTTCACCCAGCGCTGAGGGAACACAGTGCCCTTTAACTGGAAGCCGAACTCGATCCTCAACCCTGAAATACGTACGGTATACACGGACTGCGCTCCGCGGGCGGCTGACGCCGCCCGCTACGCTCGCGCAAGGCAAAGAAGAATGCAACTAAAAACATGTAAAGGGGGCAGAAAAAAGAGGCCATGATTTGGTGCGAACAGCGATTTGATAATGCCAAGAGCTGCTTGGAGCAAATCACCCTGTTGTCCTCAGCTGTGCTGTGTGCTTTTGTTCCCGGTGTTACGTTCTGATCGGCAGTACGGGGGTAATTTGCGTGGGGGAAAAAACAGGGGGCCGTGAAAGATCAAACACATACAGGTAGAAGAAGAAAAAAAAAGAAAAGTAGTAAACAACACGTATTATACCCGGTACTGCTCTATGTTCGAAATAAAGCACACGGCGCAGCACGACACACCACCGCAGCGAAGGGCACGGCACCGCACCGCACGGCTCCGCACGGTACGGCTCCGCACGGCGCTACGCTGCGCTGCTGGGCTATATATAGCCTGATCTGAGCTAGGCGTGCATTGTGATCCAACAGCGTAGTACCTGGTGGTATGTACAAACCTGGTGTAGTAGTACGGGTATGTACTGTAAGCCTCAAGGTCTTCTGGTCGGTTCAAATCCCTGTGTCATCGGGGAAAGAAATAAAAAAAATGATCCTCATAAAAAAATATAGATATCAATGTGACTTTGTGGTCTTCTATTTAATAGTAGATAGACTGTTCGCTTATAAGCCTGGTTTCCGTTGGTTAAATCCATAGGTCATATGAAAAAAAAGTGGTCCTCATGAATAAAAATAGTTGAAATATATTTGTGAAAAAATTGTACTGGTAGATACACCACTGCTGCTGTGACATATTGTGGTCTAGTACATAGACTGTCCGGCTATAATCCTGGTGGCCTTCGCTGGTGCGAATCCGGGTGTCATAGAAAAGAAGATGATCGTCATGAAAAATCAAAAGATAAGTATACATGCTTTGACCCGTGACTTTTTGACTTTGACCCGTGAGAAATGTCACGGGTCAAGTTAACGTGACCCGCCAGACGACCCGAATCTCGCGGGTCACCCGGATTGTCGCGGGTCGGGTCGGGTCGGGTCAGGACGATTTCAAAATCTCGCCGGTCGGGTCGGGTCGTGTCGGGTCAAGACGTCTCGAAAATCTCGCGGGTCGGGTCGGGTCGGGTCGGGTCAAGACGTCTCGAAAATCTCGCCGGTCGGGTCGGGTCAGCGAGATTTGACCCGACCCGTGAAAAGTCCTGGATATTTTATAAAAAATATTTCAAGGACGTCATCTTTGCAATTTGCGTTGTTGTTACTTGTATATAGTAGATGGGTGAGTTTTTATTGGGAGGGGTCCTATTTTCTGTCCACTATAATGGTAAGTGTTGGTATTTGTACTTTAGGTGGGGAATTTTGAGCTAGGTCGAGCATCACATCTATTTTATAAATTTATTACTGTAGTTTCCACTATACTGCTCTATCATATGTATGGTAGGCGGTTTATTTGTCAAAAATAAAAAAGATAGCAATGTGACTTTGTGGTCTAGTAGATAGACTGTCCGCTTATAAGCCTGGTTTTCGTTGGTTAATCCAGGTGTCATCGGGGAAAAAATGGTCCTCTTAAAAAATCGATGTACATATATTTTATATAAAAATTGAAAAACGTCAGCTGTGAGTACGACCGATTGAATGATTGAAACTCAACTTTGCAAGCTGCGTGGTACATCTACGTTTCGCTGATAGAAAGTAGTAGTAGTTGCACATGAAAAAATACTACTGGTAGATACCACTGCGGCTGTGACATTGTGGTCTAGTAGATAGACTGTCCGTTTATAATCCTAGCCGTCGCTGGTTCGAATCCGGGTGTCATCGGAAAAAAAAATGATCCTCATGAAAAATCGATACTTGGTATTATATTCATCAATTTTATTTGTAAAAATGAAATAGATATCAATGTGACGAGTTGCGGTCTAGTAGATAAACCGTCCGCTCACGGTGGTTCGAATCTGGGCGTCACCGGAAAGAAAACGTGATCCCCCAAAAAAAAACAATATATATTTGCAAAAATGAAATAGATATCAATGTGACGTTGTGGTCTAGTTGATAGACTGTCCGCTTGTAATCTTGCTCTTCGGTGGTTCGAACCTGGGTGTCATCGAAAAAAAAAGTGATGCCCATAAAAAAATCGATATATACTCATAAAAAACATATCAGGTGGAGCAAGTAATCAAAGAAAAGCTGGCCCGTTCCGCAAGTAATAAGCTGGAACGTCCGACCTCGGAGATGCCAGGGATGCACCAACCGCGCGCTTTCAGCACAAAGATATTCGTAAGTAAGTATATATCCCTGTTAGACTATTGCCTCCAAACAGCGTCTTTCTGCTGCCTTGTGTGGTGCGGGTCAGCTATCACACGGCAGTGGCAGGCAAATACCTCGGGGCAGCAGCAGCAGCACTCACCCACGTACGAAACGACCCCCACCCACCCACCCAATCACGCACCCATCGACTAACCCGTCCACCGACTGAACATCCCAACCACCATGTGCTACAACAGCTGTACGGCAGTACGTAAAGCAGAACAAAATAGTTGTGGTCTCTTGCCGGCGAGCTGGAAGTGGAAGCCGTGTTGGTGCGGTTGTTGTGTTGTGTGTTGCTTCCTTGCTCCTTGCTCGCTGAACGCTTGTGTTGTACGTGGGTTTCTTCAAGACTCAAGTTTTGATGAATTATCAATCACGCACCCATCGACTAACCCGTCCGCACACTAAACACCCCAACCACTATGTGCTACAACAGCTGCACAGCAGTACGTAGAGCAGAACAAAATAGTTGCGATCTCTTGCCGGCGAGCTGGAAGTGGAAGCCGTGTTGGTGCGGTTGTTGTGTTGTGCGTGGGTTTCTTCGAGAATCAAATTTCAATGAATTCTGTAAGTTGGATATATAACCACTCCATTAATGAGTATGACGAGATTATATTAGCTACCAGGTAGATTATATCATACCGGTAGCATGATAGTCATCCAACATGCTGAACCGGTGCGGCGGGGCTGGGTAACCTAGACTGAGGGGTTCACCTGAGGGGCAACTCCCGCAACGCGTGCCACGCTCCCTGATTGGCCGAGGGCGGGCAGTGGGGCACCTAACGATAGAGCCTCTCTGAGCTGCTGCTGCCGGTGTGGTCGTTCGTCGGCGAACCGGAAGCGGATGTCGTGTTGGCGCGGTTGTTGTGCGTTGTTTCCTTGCTCCTTGCTGCTGAACGCTGCCGCTGTTGTGCGGCGGGGCTGGATTACCTAGACAGAGGGATTCGCCTAAGAGGCAACTCCCGCAACGCGCGCCTCGCTCCCTGATCGGCCGAGGGCGGGTGGTGGGGGAACCATTGACGGAGCCTCTCTGAGGTGCTGCTGCTGTTGTGGTCCTTTGTCGGCCAAAAAGAAGCGGGTGTCGTGTTGGCGCCGTTGTTGTCTTGTGTGTTCCTTGCTTGCTCCTTGCTTGTTGCTGCTGAATGCTGCTGCTGTTGTGCGGTGGGCTTACTGTTGTTTCGATAGTCAAGTTGCGATGAATTCTGCAAGTTGAATCTACATCCACTCCATCAACGAGTACGTTTGAGATGGTACTGAACTCGCCGAACCCGTGCGACGGGACATAAATATACAGTACCTGGAACATTTATACATACCATTAATACATACCACCAGGAATGATATAAAACCACAGGGAAGGCTCACAACCGATAAGTCCGACGCGTTCCTCGCCCAGAGAAGAGGGAGTGTAGCTTACTTGGAGACCGAGCTCGATCCTCAACACCGACAAACATACGGAATAACTCTGTTCGGAAAAAGCCTCCAATCTGCCTGCCTCGTCTACCTCGTCTGGTGCGGGTCAGCGATCACACAGCAGTGGCAGGCAGATACCTTGAGGTAGCAGCAAGCAGCAGCACTCACCCATGTACGAAATGACCCCCCCACCCACCCACCCACCCACTTAACAACCGAGCCACCCACCCATCGACTACCCCATCCACTCATCCAACTCCCCAACCTCCATGTGCTGTAGCTGTACATCAGCACGTATAACAGCAAACAGTTGTGGTATTTTGTCGGCGAACGGGAAGCGAAAGCCATGTTGGTGCAGTTGCGGTGCTGTGTGTTGCCAACTTGCTCCTTAATTCTGAACGCTGCTGACATGCGGTGGGTTTCTGCCTCTTCAAGAATCAAGTTGCGCTGAATTGTGCTCATGATCGTCACCGAACTTGCTAAGCCGGTTCGGCTGGACTGAGGTGTTCGCCCGAGAGCCAACTCCCGCCGCGCGCGCCTCGCCCCCTGATTGGCCGAGGGCGGGCGGGGAGGGGGGCCCTCGGCCAATCGGGTTGGGGCTCGGAAAACGCAGGGATGAAAGCCATATGCCTATTGAAATGAGTCACGATGTGCTGTACCTTATGTGCTCACAAAATTTGGGCACGCGGCACCCCAGGCTGAGCTTCTGCGCGACAGAGGTCCCTCCCTGCAACCTGCTCTACACCTTCAGCTCGAGCGTGTCGGTAGTCTCGCGCGAAGGATCGACACGAAAGTGCTGCTAAGCCTGAGAAGACGAGTTCATTTTGGTGCCCGTGACGATGCTCGACGCCGCGCATTATCTGGTGTGTAAGTGCTATCATGGAGGCATTGTAGGCAGATTCGCGCCAGCGGCAGGGCGTTTCTCGCGTGTGCGATCAACTGTGTCTTTTACATTTTTTTGTGAAATGAATTGGGCCCAAAGTGCGCGGAGCGGGTTTTACGGTTGCCGCTCCTGCATTTGGGGCGGAAAGGGGTCCCGGGGCGCCCCGCGAAACTGAACTCATTCGCCCAGATTCAAGAGCGCGCCGCGGCGGCAATCGCCCGGGTGGGAGCGCAAAGCACCGGGGGCGCGCCCCCAAGGCGGCCGGCCGTCGTCCAAGCCCGGCGGGGGCGTCGCGAAACCGCGCCGCCGGTCGAAAAACGCGATCTCACCATGTTACACAACGCTCCCATTCGGAGGGTGGGTTGTTGCTCGCGCGGCGACGCAAGCTCGCATGCCGTAGGAAGGCATGGTGTGAAACTTGAGGTCGTACATAACGACGGTCGAGGTGTCAGGGTGTCGGACGATATCTATCAAAGCTCAAAGACAAAGGTGGAACGACCGAGTGACCGAGCGTCGGCGACCGACCGATCGAGCGATCGCCCGAGGCGGGAAAAGTCGACTCCCCCCCTACAAGCGATTTCCACCGCATTTCCCCACACGAATATCAGGTGCCGGTATCTGTTGTCTTTATATCAACCCACCAGCAGTGGAAGGAACATAGACACGTGCTACCGGTACAACAGCAGCAGTAACAGTTGTAGGTACGTAGCCCAAGCACAAGCCCACGTGTCATCTCGTGTACTGGCAGCACAGCAACGGCTACAGCAACGCCACCAGCAGCAGCAAGCAGCATGATTATAGCAATACTGTACCGTCCTATACTACTACTTGCTGCTGTGCGCTAGAATTATACCCGCACGTTACAGGTACGTACGTAGTACCTTGATAAAAAAAGTTAATACGGAGCATGCACACGCATGCGTACCTAGTTCCTACACAATGCACGGCGCATGAAGGTGGAACCTCTGTGTGTTAAAGGCCTTGTTGGGAAAAAAAAGATATGGAAAAGGCGAGGATAAAAACGAAAATGATAGAAGCACATGTCACCGGCGCCCATGTTGCAAAAAAATCTGATGCCTCACATGTCTTTGTATGAAAAGGTTTTTGCAACGAAAACAGAAATTGAAGAAAAAACGACAATACTAAACGCAAAAAACTCACCGGCAACTATGTAAAGATAACATGTGAAACAGAGCAGCGAGTAGCGATAACGTGCAGCATCATCAATCACCCTACAGCACGAGAGCAAACACAGCAAAACGAACTAAAATACAGCAACGAAAAAAAAAACTTCGCCGGCCTCCATGCGAAGCCCTTGAAAAAACAACAGAACACGTACGTATTGAATTTCCAGAGCTGTCCCCGGGAATTTTACCGATTGCCGTGATTACCGCGGAGACGTGCCGGGCAAATGCCGTAGCTGTTTAATAAAGCACCAAGAACACCGTGGTTTTCGTTTACCGCGGAAGCGTCACGTACAAGCGCAATCATTTATGATTACTGTACCGCGGCTGCCGTTGTTTTCGTTTATCGCGGAAGCGTGCCGTGCAAATGCCGTGAGTTCTGAATACTGTGTACCGTGACTGCTTTGGTTTTTGCTTACTGCAGAGGTGTGCCAGGCAAATACCATAATAGCGAGTAACCACATGATCTACCGCATCAGCATTTCTTGCCGAAGGCAGCTCCAGGATTTTCGGGTTTGTGATTTGAATGGAAATAGGAGATCAATCACTCCATAGTGCTATTTAAGGAGGAAGCGCAGAAAAAGAGAAAAAAAACGCTAAAACACAAAAACAATAGACGGCCCAAGCCCTTGTAAAAACAACAGCACCCCACGCCCCAATGAGTACCCCGTCCCCCGCCGCCCTCGCTCGTCCGATACACTCCAAGCCGCGACGGAAATCGGCAGCCCCGATCTCTCCGAGTCGAGGAGACTCGTCTCCTGCTGCGTGTTAGACCTGGGCAAGGATTTTGCGCCCGTGGTCACGGCGCCTGAGCAAGCTGAACAATGATGGAACGTTGAAAGTTTGGTTCAACTTTACCAGAATGTAGGGTACGTTGCGTATTATATATCAACATATGCCGTACCCTATGTGCCGACAAAAGTTAGCGCAAAGGCTAACCCAGTCTAGGTTTCTGAGAGACAGACGGAAGTATTAAGACCGATCTGTTTGTGTATTCGAAGCCGAATAGATTTTTATATTTCCATCAATGACGTATTTTCATCCGTTTTCATTTTCGCGCTCAACATTGAAACGAGCATCCCAGCTCCCACCGCCCGCGCTTGGCCGATACGCACCAAACCGCGACAAAAATTGGCATCCACGACCTCTCTGAGTCAAGCAGACTCGCCTACTCCTCCGCGTTTGACCTGGACAAGTTATTTGCGCCCTCACGGCGTCCGAAGAGCTTCGCCGAGAATAGAAAGTTTGGCCCGATTGTCGTGTGTGGGTGGGAATGTAAGGTACGTTCTGTGTTAATTCAATATGTGCCGTACCTTACGTGCTGACAAAACGTCGCGCACGGGGCAACCCAGGCTGACTTTCTGCGAGACGGAGAGGCCTCTGCCTGCAATCTGCTCCCCGCTTTCAGCTCGAGCGTTTCGGCAAGTTTGCGCGAAGCGTGCACAACAACAGTGCTGCTGAGCTCGAGAAGGCGATTTTTTCTTGGTGTCCGGCACGATGTTCGACGCTGCGCATAATCTCGTGTGCGGATGCTAGGATGGGGGGGGGTTCTTGGGTCCCATGATCTCGTGTGTGCGAGCGGCGGAGCGTTTGTCGCTTGCGCGCTGAACCGCTGTTTTTAAACAAATGGCTTGGGCCCACAGTGAACGGGGCGGGTTTTCACGCAACACACTCTGGCACAGCGGGGTGGGGCAGGGCACCGGGGCGCACCCACGAAATTGGGTCAATTTTTCGAGCTTCGAGGGCGCGAGGCCCCGGGGGCGCGTCCACCTGGGCGGACGGCCGTCGGCCGAGCGCCGCGGGGCTCGGTCCAGCGCGGCGGGGCAAGCGCGAAAACGCGCCGCCGGTAAAAAAAAACGAGCGAACTTTGGTACATGTGGTTCACGTGATATTAACTGAAAATAGAGTTGCATTTTAAAAATCGTTCAAGGTTGACGCCCCATTCGTTAGCAAAATGGAGTTCAAGATTTCGGTAGTTGCCCAAAACAAGTGAGGGCGGGCACCAACTTCGGACCAAGATATGCACCAACACCGATTATTGCTCGTATGAACAGAGACATGCGTTGCGAAAGTGACGCTTTCACATTTGTGACCATCCGCGCGTTGTATTGAGTCAACTTACCACGTGATGTATGGCGTCGGACAAACAGCGGTGTTCTACGTTATTCGTGAAGGATACAGGTCCGTCTCTGATGACTCCCCTGGATACTTCCAGTTTTCATAACGAGCAAACTTCTAGATACGACGTAATCGTGCGCAAGGAAACTCATGATGCGCATTACTAGCAACGAGTTCGTTGTCTCAAGCATAGCAAATGCGGAGAAAACAGAATAACAATGCGGTGCGTTACCAATAGGGTAACGTGTCATCTCAGATTAGCTCAGCAGCAAATACCAAGGCCTTCGCGTCTGCTGCAAATAGTCACATTGTGGAACCTCATGAACAAAGTCAATGTAACGTATTATCTCCGTTGAACTCAGCAACAGCAGCAACATGCGGCCTGACGTCACAAATAATTTATCCGCCTTCCAGAGTGTTACGTAAATGAAAGACATCTACCGAACGGACGAACAATTCGTTCTGTACTTCGGTATTTTCACAGGTACTTCAATCAAGAACATGGATACACACCTACTCGTAAAACGTAGCGATGCGCTTGCTCAAGAAGTCTTAGCCCTTGACCCAACCGTCGTGAAGTTGTCGGAGTCAAGACGTTGAGCTCAGTCTTGTGTGCTGGTAACGTCCCGCAATGTTTTTGAGGCGGGGATCAAGGAGCTGTAATGGTTTGTTAAAGCGCATTGCTGCGTGTTCAACTCGCTGAAAAACTGAAATCTTGGATCGTCCTCAACATCCACGTGAACCTTGCTGATCACAGTTCGAGTGCATGATGTACGACCAAGTGCTGCCCAAGAAAACGAATGATGTGCAGTACCCCTGCATACACGTAATAGGACTCCAAAACTGAACGACAATAACAAGTCAGGACAAGGACGGCGTGAACTGGGTATCCGATGATGATGGCGTGATCTACATATACAAGGGAAGTACCATGATTAGTATGCTTTAAACTCACCACAGCAGAAGCAGGTGAGATAGACCACACAGCAATGCCCCTAAAACCAAACGCATAATTTAGTGCAAGCCAAATATTGTTGCTGCCCTTGTGATGCTAAGTGATAGCGTCATCATCTGTTGTGTTGTTGTTCGATGGCTCTGTTTAGCCGCAAATATATTGCACTGTCTTCCTCTTTTCCCCGCGTAACGATTACACATTAGTTTAGCAAAAGTACTGCTGAAGAAAACCCACGCAGGCAAGAGGCTATTATTGTGGTTCAATAGACAAAGAGGGAATCTAGCCCCAGTTGTAGAACACGCACGCAGGTACGAGGTTATTATCGTGGTTCAACAAAGTGGGACACTAGTTCAATGCAAAAGCACCGAATGATATAGCAGTACCAAATGATACAACAGCAATACAATATTTCAAAAATTGTAATTTTTTCCGGTACTGCTACTACCGCTGCGCTCGTAGTACATGAGACCTGGTCCTTGATACCAGGGATGATGAAATTGCAACACCATAGTGTACAGTAATTTCCGCTGCAAAAAAATGCTCAAAGTTGAACATGAACAAGCCAATGATTAGCCGTGAATAACATAGTGTAAAAGCTAGATAGATTTACTACTGCTGCGTTGATGTGATTCTTGGTGATAGGTTGATGCTTTCAAGTTTTGATAGCACTTTACTGATATCAATCTGATTATATTGCGTGTGCTACCCAAAAAAAGTGGTAGGCGGGATCATTTATAAAGGAAAAAAGACGCTTAAGATCACCACACTTACTTGTTAAGTCCTCCAATTATTTTCTCATCCCATTTATTATCCTCACTCTCCTCTCGCCCTCCTTCCAGGTGGTAACTCAGATCCGGGGTCACATAGCGGGCCCTCCTCCCCCTTCCCCACTACGGCACGTGCCTTCATTTTTATCGTGAGAATAATTCAGCTTTTTCTTCCCTCGTCGCCTCGCGTCGAATTGCGCCATTGTATCAACAAAATTACCTTTTTACAAATTGCTGTTGTTCACCCTGACAACATCCGTAGGACAGAGCGGCAGGCGTATCACGCAGCTCGTAAACGTAAGTATCGACCCTAAATTCATCGAACTTACAGCTGACGTGTTTAAAAGTTTTTTTTTTCAAAATGCGGAGCAGGGCGTTTGAGGGCGTATTCCTGTCTCCTAAGCCATGATCCGCTACTGTTTGGTGTTTCAAATGAAGGCGTCTCATAGCCGTTAACAGGAACAAAAATGTCCCCCCAAAAAATAAAATGAAAAATGCAAAGAAAAATCGTTTCCAACTCAACCCATCAGAAGCGCTGCAATATCCTTGTCATCAATCAACAAAATCACGAACGTTCAACGTAAGTCACGCTTCTTGCTTTCGAGCTCTTGGGCCAAGGTTCGGGCTTCTATTAACCCGAGCTGCTGACGATTGTACGTTGTGTACCTTGTGCTCTCGTTCGAGCAACGACGTCCAACAGTACAAACCACAGCCCACACTCAGAGGGGTACCCGACGCCTTCTATTTCGCGAGCATCCAGCGCTCGTAGCGATCGCCAACCGCACGCGAGGGCGGCAGCGACCCGTCCAGGCCGAAATTCAGCGGCAGCAGCAGCAGCAGCTCGCAGCAGAAGCAGAGCAGGACGTACGGGTTAAACCACTAACATAGGCAGCCGACGGCAGGGGCTGGTCAAAAGCGACAGCCGACGACCGGCGAAGGCATATCTACAGCAGGCCATACCCGGCGATGATCCCACCGGCTTTGCTTGGTCAGGCGCAGCAGCAACCAGCCACGCTTGCCACCTACCACACGTACGATACCGGGTGTGGTTTCAAATATTGATGTGTTACCCTGTACAAATAATAACAGCAGTATTAATTGGTATAAAATGCCAGGTACCAATCTGTCGCAATGCATAGGGACCATTTCCAAATGAATATCAACATAGACCTATCCTTTTATTTACGAACAGAGAGATAACACAGACCAAAAGATCCATCCATCTGATGAACCATGGGACATCTTAGACCACATCCAGACAGAAGAATTTTTGTCCATAGTGTGGAATTTTCATTTTTTAGATCCAAAGCGATAGATTTTGTTTGATGAAACCTCACGACCAAAGCTGCCGATAGCAGTCTGTTTGGTACGATAGACAGCCCTTCACCCACAGGGGTGAGTGAACTTTCAGTTTCTTGCACTAACTGAAGCAACTTTGACTAGGGGGCACAAGGTAAATAGTACAGTACATAGTGGCAATTTTACGCTCAATTTGATTGTCCACGGTGAAAAAGTATATTCCTTCACACCACTTCACCCATGCCATTATGACGACCAAATATCAACATCTAACTCCACTCCACGCCCGAGGAATCACCATGCGAAGTTTGCACGTTTTCGGTGTTTTATCAAGATGTTTTAGGATAAATCATTTTCCTTGTGACAAGCCATGTTTGCTTTTTTTCCTGGACGATTCGAAAAAATCAGACATGATGTTGCGGTGGAATAGCCCTTCAATGACACCCCTAGCTGTAACAAGTTCCAGCATCCCTTTGCTTCTCCGTGATTTTTCAGTTCGTGCACCCTGGAGAAAAGTGCGTCATTCGGACTGTAACTAATTCGGACGCTTTGTTCGAGCAAACGAAAAAGGCTTTCATATGAACAGCTCAAGATGTCGGCACCATTTGACGACGCAAAAACGGTGGAATTAACTCTAGTCGTGGGTGTTGCGTCAGTTCGAATAGGCCATGAATGAGTCCATGGCACCTGGAGAAGGAAGAGGTAAACTGCGTTATCATATAGCAGAAAATACCTGGTATAGATCGGATTGGGAGCGATTGCGACGACCAGCGTCGTTTGTCTTGGAACGCGAGCTGAGGCAGCCGTGACAGTTCATCCTCCTCCTGATAATAGAGAAAACTACAATCAGGTCGTACGATAATCGACCTGCGAGTCACCGCATGAAAGAAAGCCCACACCTATATATATGTGCCCGCCGTGTCACAGCACCTCGCAGTCGAGGCAGGAACGGCTCACCATTTCTGTTTCCTGAGGTGGCAGGTCATTCTTGATTGCGCCACATTATTTGTTGTCGCGTAGGACGTGCGAAGTGCGGTGCCATGGCTTGTACACGTATTCATAACTACCTGGAAGATAGCTACATTTACAAGCAGATCTGCCTTCCTTGCCTTGCGCTGTGAGTTGTATCCTACGCATATACACAGATGCTGCAGCTGTACACTGTATGCCAAAAAATCCCCTACGTATAGCAATACTACAACACGAGTAGGCTGGTCGTGTCCCCGGAGTCTCCGTCGGCCGGTTGTGTCCCCGGAGTGTAATCTGTCTGGTTGTGTCCCCGGAGCGTCGGCTGTCTGGTTGTATCCCAGTCAGTCGCACTTCTACCCAGGGATGCACGCTAGGGCAAGTTGCCGTTGTTACCGCAATGGCGTGCGTTCTTCAAAGCAGTATCATACGGGATACACATGCGTTGTTCCCCACCTGGGCCTGTGCTTGTTCAGTATCTACAGTACAAAACAAAGTACACGCCGTCACAATTTGCGAAATAGTGTACGAGTGTACTGTGTTTATAACAGCCATAGTATATGAGAATACAGCAGTACATATTACAAGGGTACCCTTCGGGATGCGGGTAACGTGAAATCCCGGGGGCGTCGCAAGGCGAAAAGGGAGACGCCGGTAACACACGTACATAAATATGATTCCATCCATAATGGTGTTACGCGTACTCACATAGACAAACCCCAATGCTCTTCTCAAAGGGAACGTGTGGCATGAGCTAGTGCAATGCTCCAAAGAAAGAGTAGTACTCAGCGGGAAGAGTGTGATAGCGGTGGGTACACGTCGTACTGATGTACGCGCAAACGGATTATTGGTGATCAGGGGATGCTGTGTACCGTACGTGGAATAGTGCTCGTTGCCATAAAGTATGTCACATGTGTTTGCACATGGTGGTGATAGGGTTGATCAGCCAATGGCAATCGCTCTTGGATGTTGGACAATAATTAATTGGTTGGCGGCAATAATTTCGATATGTGTGGCGTACGTGGTAGGATTTTCCATGAGTTGGAGGGAGTGTTCAACGCTTTGTATTGGTACTGTGTTTGAGGGGAACCAAAACCTTGATGTACTTCAATCTCCATGGAAAGTAGAGATAGATCGATAGTGTTCCCGCCTGAACCCGCCACTACTTGATGCATGTGGCCAAAAATGTATGTGCGTATGATACGTGTACGATAATAGCAGCAGACCCAGAACCGATCCACCCAGCCAATCAGATGGCGTCCTGGGCGCGTGGCGAACGCTGAAATAAAACTGTACCCGATTTTGGCCACAGCAGCACCGTGTATATACCTGAGTTTGGCTATCGCTAGTAAGGAGTTATATATCCTTGAACCCGACCATGGCTCCACTCTGCCCCCCAAAAATATTTGGCCTGGTCGAGACTCGCGTGCATGCTGCGCACGCGATGCCTGCCACCCTCGCCGCGGTCGGCGCCATCTTCCAAGCTTTCCCCGCTATACGTCTCTGTAAGCCCCGTCTCCCGCGCGGAGAGATGCAAGCCGTGCCCTGTGGCGCTCGTTCCAACATTCAGCTGCTCCCGGCCTCTACGTCCGAGCCTCCTCCCGCTGGCATCCGCTCTGTCCGCAAATATAACACCAGGCTGTCTTTTCAATTTGAAACGGTCCTCACATTCGGACACGTCTAGTAACCCCGCAAGAAAAAAGATAAACATACCGGGTTAACCACGCCCACAGACACTTTCGCTCCTGCCTTGACGAGCGGCCGCCCGCGCGGCGGGAAAGCGCAGGCGGGTTAACCCTTGTCTGCACCCATGCCCACGCACCCACGTCGAGATCCGGGGCCGAAACGGCCCAAGGCGGCGCGACCCTCACATTAATCAGATCCACATGTGTACTGCTGCTATTACTGCTGAATGTTACTGCTACCGCTGCTGTCGTGCTGTTGCTGAGATTAATTAAGTCCGGGCGGTGCTGCTACTGCTGCTGTGCAGATTAGAGTAGCGGGCCATTTTTTTACGAACAGAACAACGAAGAACAACCACTTGTAAAATATTATCAAAATTTCAACATTTGAAAAACAATTTGGGGTGTTCCAAGTGACCTGCTTGTCTCATGGAGGCAGAACGCAATCCCTTCCAAATAGCTAGCTAAGCGAAGTTTAATGCGCCGAGCGCCGCCGCGGAGCTCGGCTGAGATCAAGACACGCTTCATAATGTACCAATGGTAGGCTAGCTTGCCCCGCGGACGAAAGTGCGGGAGAAACACACGGCCGCCGGAGAGCATTGAGCCAAAAAAATACATACATATTTTACATACCAGGTATACATATGTGCGTGCGATATGATATGTATATTATGGTGTTTACGATTTACAACTACTAACAAATATCGATCTCCTGAGAAGCCCTGCGAGGCCTCCCTTTTTTTCGATTTCCACACTAACTTTAAAACATTCTTCTCTCCGGACGGCTGAGCGGGCTCGAATGCCCGAATCGGCGCTTCTCAGTGCCTTTATCTTTTGTTCAAAATTCCAGTTGAAACGTTCTTTTTTGGGGAAGTTAAAAACTTTGCTTCACCTATCTTTAAAACTCCGTTTTTTTTTAAATATCATATACTACCTGGACACCGCCTCCTTTCGTTACTTCTTGCGGAACAGTCCAGCTTTTTTTTGTACGAAGCTTTCATCATGACATCACATAATCTTTAGCTCAGCTCCGCCCAAAAGCACACAGCAGTCCTGGCTCAGCAGCGTTGCGTTAGCTCAACAGCGCCGCGCCGTGCAGTGCCGTTCCCAGACGTGCCCTGGCGTGCGGTGCGGTACTGTGCGATGCTGTACCGTGCTCAGCCGTGGTGGGCGCTTTGTTGTACTCTCATTTTATTGAATCACAAAAAAAATGCACCCCCAGCTCAGCTCAGCCCACAGCTATACACAGCTCACAGCAGCACAGCGCCGTGCGGTGCCGTGCCTTGCCCTGCGGTGCGGTATGGTTTATTGCTGTGCTGTGCGTTCTTTCGAACATACAGCAGAAGGAGTACCAGTTATATGAAGCGAAGTACCAAGTACCGGTATGTACGTGCTTTTGTATTAGCTTTTTCGCTTTCTTCAAAGTTGGTTGTCCTCTCTCCGTCTCCATGTGCTTTTCCCCTCGCAAATTACACCCGCACTGTAGATCAGAATATGACATCGACAACACCCACACAGAACAGTGCATAGCACAAGGATACTATCAATGAAGGCTTTTCACGGGTCAGGTCAAACCTCGCGAGTCAGGTCGGGTCGGGGCGGGTCAGCTGACCCGGGAAATTTCGAGACGTCTTCCCACGATCCGACCCGTCTCGCGAGAATTTCGAGGCGTCTTGACCCGACCCGACCCGACCCGCGATATTCTCAAAACCTCTTGACCCGACCCGACCCGACCCGCGATATTCTCAAAACCTCTTGACCCGACCCGACCCGACCCGTGAGATTTTGAATACCTCCTGACCCGATCCAACCCGACCCGCGAGTTTTTAAAGGCCTGTTGACCCGACACGACCCGACCCGCGAGATTTTGAAATCCTCCTGACCCGACCCGTGTCATAAATATTTATAGGTGAGTACCAGGTATGTTTTAATTAATGCATCTCTACCACCGCTTAGGTGTAACCCTACCTGTACCCACTACCAAGATGTGATCACGTTTTGAGTGCGGACGATCCAAGAAAAATATACAGTTAGATGTCTATGCGTCGACGGCTGATGATATACGTATCATCATCATAACATCCACATTTCCACAGGGGATCGTCACGCCCGCCGAACTCTGTCGGTGTTGACAGGAACGACACCCAACTCGTTTCTAATGGTAAAACAAAGCATATTGCGGGGTCGGAATCCTCACGACGTCCGCCGACCTCATAGTTGTCGTGTATCTTTAGGAAAACCGTCATCCGGGTTAGAATCCCTCGAACATCCTTCTCTCCATTTTTAAATGTTACACAAACAAAATACTATGGAAGAAGCATCATAACCCCGCCTGTTCGGGGACGCGCTGGCCAAAGGGATTGCACCCTTTGAGAAAATTCGAGGTCCAGGGTGAATCGCCAGACAGACCCTGGATTAACCTTATATTTGAAATATACCGAAACAAATGAGACATGTATGCAGCGCTGAATGCACAACTTAGTGGTTATGGTGTGATAACATACCATCCTCGTCGAAAAACGCCCAATAACGGAAACCCGAAGCAGGCATACAAATAGTCAAACACCAGAATAAAAATGACTCCTACAAGGTGGAAGCCCGCGACCCTACCAGCTGGTGCCGTGCCTTCTGGAAGATTGTGATTGACCAATAGGGGGCCCGTTTGTATGTTATTAGATACCATCAGCGATGTTGCGTCTACTTGACTGGAACAGGCCATTGCCAATGAGTTGTGTCGCCTTGTCGCACCACCTTCTAAAAGAGACAACAACGTCGTGCGTGGGATTGGCCAATGGCAATAATTTGAGTTGGCTCGTAGAGCGCCTGACGGATAAAAAAGTATAGTCCACCTCAATGCTGGGTTTACGGAACGGGACAACTTCAGCAACGTCTCGGGATTGCCAAAAATTATCAGCAGTTGGGGTCGCAGAACACGGTATTCTGCTGGTCGCGTCCCCAACCCTCTTTACCCATGCTGCGAGGCGTGGCTAAACCACTTTGGATGGCGAGACGGTGTTGACAGACACACGGACCACCGACAGAACACAACAAGATGAGCCACCGACATTCCCCTCAAAACATGCTTGAGTCATGGTGGTCCTACCGCCGGGGGGGCGGGAAGGCCGCTTACTCCCTAGTTTATCTTCCCTCATTTTGTTTCATCGATTTGTTGTTTCAAGACATACAAGAGTATGCGCATGATGATAAGCAACACAGTTTGATGCGGGCGATTCCTTTTAGTTCGTTTGTTTTGGCATTTGCAGTGTGACAAACCCTTCCTCTCCAGAGTTATGGCGGACTGTAAATTGACGACAGACAACATCACGGTGGTAATCTCATGTCAAAACGACAAGAACAGCTGTACGCGCAGCAGCATTACCCCTACTTCAAAATCGTCCTGCTAGACTTTACCCTATTCGGGGAGGAGGGGGGGCACAGAATGTTGGTGATAGCGGCAGTGTGTATCGGCCGAGCTGCTGTAGATCATCTGATTGGATAGTTTGAATATTGAATTGTCAATTGTAGTAAGTTGATGCTGGATATTCTGGGAATACTCTTTGTGGTACTTCGGTAGGTTGTACACAAGTACAAGCTATACAATGGACCGTAGATGTGTGTGTCGGTACATTGGTATGTGGTACATTGGACACTTATCCAGTAGGAAGGTTCAGGCATTGTTGCTGTAGGTCTGACTATCGGGTAGTTGCATGGCGTGATCCTGAGGGTGAGGTTGTGTGCGCCCACGAGCGCCCCCACCCTGCTCACTCCACCTTGCCTACCTGTCTCAGAAGGGCAATTGCTCAACAATACAACATCTTTCCCCCAGAAGCCACGAGTTTACCAACACAGAAATCACCAGAAGGATGCTGTAAAATATGAGTAATCGATGTATCACCCAAATAAGATTATGAATACCCGGATGCCAATCGAAAATTGAGGTTGAAGGCGACGGCCGCTTCCACTTTAGAAAAAACAGACGAAAAACGAAAAGATGACAGGTGTTGAGCCTCCAGTAGCGCTAACACCATGTCTGGTATGACGTACGCCCACCGCGGCAATACTGAGCAACCATCGCATTATGTCATGAACCACACCTAACCTCAGCCGTCTTCTGTTTTTTCAGCTTCCAGTACGGAGAACGATGCCAGGCATTGACACATCGGCACCTCCGTACCTCCCATCGTGATAAAAGTCGAGCGTGTCATGTCTAAAACTCGGTACTCGTTGAGGAAGATATTACCGCCTTACCTGGTAACCGGTACGGCATCAGCGCGCTCTAGAGGCGACGCACCGATGGCGTCGTCATTAGTGCATACGGCCAACCAGCCAAAGGCAACACCGATCAAACGGCAAGCCGCAGCACGATACCCTGACGGGTTCATTCATGAGAGAATTCACATCTCCATCGCTTTGGTCGAAAATCGGGTTTCTGCTTACAGTATCACAATGCGGCATTTACCGCCTATTTCGATTTCAGCATAACTTGCAAATCAACCAAGGGGTACATCTGAGGTACTAGATTAAAAACGAGTATGGTACAACAAAAGCTGTGACAAACTGCAACTTAATCGCATGGTAGAAAGCCAAAAGTAGGTACACCTCTGGCGGTACTATAATCACTTAGAGACACAACACACGGCATTAGGGAAAAAACTTTGTGATCTCACCCGGATTGTACAACACTCGATCGTACCATCTGTTGGCTGAACGGTTTGTTTCCGCCCTGACCGACAGTTGGGTTTTACCTATTTTACAGTATGATACAGCAAAAACTGATAAAAAACTGCAACGTATTCGCATGGAAAAAAGCAAAAAGCAAGTACACCTCTGGCGGTACTCTAATAATTTAGAGACACACAACATACGGCATTCGGGAAAAAGCTTTGACCTCACTCGGATTGGCCAACGCTCGTTCGTACCAGCAGTTGGCTGAACAGTGTATTTCTCCCCCGGCCGACAGTTGGGCTTCGCCTATTTTAGTCTGCAGTTATACCTCTACAAGGCTCAACCTGTAGCCTTCGTCAAGAACTGCAAAACAAGCAGTCGTCAACTCCGGCAGTCAGGACTGTCAGCCAATTCCCTTACCATGCCATCACTGCCAAACGAAGAGACTGCGAAAAATCACGTTTCGGCGGGTTTGCGTTTTTTCAAAATGCGCCGTCGTCGTAACACAGCCGGAGCCACCACGGGTCAGGCATGTACCTGGTATGCCCCATCCTGATTGTTTAAATACATGCCTCTCATACCGGCACCTAGTTTCCCGAAGTCGATGGGGACAAACACATAACTACGAGTACTAGCTGAGCTGGGCCCGGTAAAACACCCCATTTTCACGCGAAATCCTACGCCATTAACGCTTATGTTAGGATGATGTAGCTGGTCCGTAATCTTGTTTGCTGTCGTCATATTAGAAGGTACGAGGTCGGAACCACGCCCATGATATACAATAACGCTAGGGAAAATCCTTGGCCGTACGCCGGATCCCAAAACGGGCTTCGCGCGACCTATAAAGTCGGCCTGGATACAACACAGGACTTGGATGATTACATACCTCTACGGCAAAACAACGCACCCTCTCGGAAGACCTGCCGACCTAATTTTCTCGACAACGGGTATTATACGAGTGCAAGAAGTCATATGTCTTTTAAACAATTTCCGACGACAACGTTTCAAGTGCGTGGCTATCTCCGTAGTGGCTCTGACCGTATTATGACGGCAGGGGCGGTAGTACTTCTGAATAAGGGACAGCGATTAACATGGCAGATCACGTTTTCAGCAAGTTCTGCGTCACTTGTGATGACAGCCCAGATGATCTGAGTAAGAGTCGCGACAGTCCGCATTGACGATTCATTGAAATGCAGACGCTAGAGAAGGGTTCAGGCTGAGCTAGGGGGGGTAAAACGAAAGAAAAAAAGAATCCACATGCATAGCCCCAAGGAGGTATGCTCTGACCTTTTCAGCCAACCAACATGTCCGACATGGAGTTGGCCAACTTGAGCAAGGGCCGATAGGCCTCTTCCCGAGTGCAACATTGAGGCCACAGAGGACCGCCAACGAATATGGTGTCGAGCCGGCGTGGGCAGTCATTTTTCGAGACAAAAAGGAATCCTTTCTAACCAGAGCAAAGGGTCTGCAAACAAGATCCATATTTTCCGTAGCTACCAAAACTGCTGCGAGCATGCAATTGCCGGTTTCCCACGTGGTTCAGGGCATACTGCACTACCTTTCGCGGACACGCAATTGTTTTTCCGCATTTCGGGTACGTCAAGCTGAATAGGGCAACATATCAACTAGGTGGTAGTAAACACCGAATTTTTGGTGAAAGCATTCTTCTCATCGGTGATGCATTCATGGTATTAGGCGTAGGCGCGCACGAAAATAACCATTTGTGTGATGTTGCGCCAATTAGTACTGCTTGTTGGAACTTCGAGTTCGCGAAAACACCGCGTGAGTCATGTATGGCTATCTTCGAATGATGTCTGGTGGACCCGACGCCCCCACGCCCCCCACATAAGGGCCACGCCCTCCATATAAGGGCGTGGCCCAATTTTGCAGCGCGTGGTTGTTTGTGAGGACCTGTGGGTGTCCGTAAGTGCAGAAGTACAATCGTCAAGTCGTGGTATGGTTGTCGTTTGTCGTGTCTTCCGAAACTCAACCAATTTCGACCATGCAGCACTCCAAAGTCGCGGTATAGACCTCCGTTGAGCAAGAGCGGGTTGCTAATCTAGAGAATATCACAAGCGGGTGTACATGAAACCCGAAGTTGAAACACCCGTTATCTGCTAAGGTACAAACGAGCCGAACATTTAAATGCAAAGCATTAACAAAGCGTAAAAACTAAACGCATCGGGAACAATCTAGACACTAGATTCACTTGAAATTCCGGGGATGGGGGTGGCGAAGACCTTCCGCACCAGCAAGTGTGCTTCAAATCGCTAAAATGCCAGATGTAAACGTATTTGGTATCTATCGCAAAGCAATGGTACCCTCGGCACGACTTTGTCGCCAGTTACGCCAGGTGCCCGGCGTAGTATTAAGTTAAAGCTCCACTTCCGGAAACATACACGACGTTGATCATGCACTATCGACAGGTTGCAGCGGACTTTACTCATTGGTTAACGTGTATCAATGTACTTGATTTGGGACATCGGGTTCGAAAGGCCGCGAAAAACAGGAAATAATGCCGGCACGTGGTACACGAGTCGGGAATGGAGGGACGGCTTCGGCAGAGACGGCACGACGCGCATATGAGGGAGCAAAAGTGCGACACACGAAATTGAGCAATCCTTCACCGATCGTCAACGTCAACGCGGGAAGTGTGCTAGAGACGCTGCATCATAGTCGGTTCGGCCAAAGAGGCTGGGGGCTGGCCAAGGTCCTCATCCTCATACTCGGGGCCTCGCCTGGACATTGCTTCCTCTGCGCCTCAAGTAAAGGAAAAACGATTTATAAAACCGTCGGCTATACTTCTCAGATTAATCCGCATGAGCTATTACAATCAACGTCCGTCTGGACAAGTAGTGGTCACAGATGGCTTCCCTTCTTCCCCGCGGGACATGCCCTCATTTTTTCACAACTGAAATTGAGCACTTCCACTGCCCATCGCTTTTCTTCAATTTTGACAAACTGCACTTTCGCATTGAGGACAGTGATAAAACGGCACAGAAAGTGCGCTTCGGTGATTAAACTGGCCGGGTGTCGAACACGCACGCTCATACCAGGAAGTTAACCAGTCGCCTCTACCTGGATTAACCTGAAACAATAACAGAGATTGGCCAAGTGTAGCTGGTGGGCGAACGGCGCAAACAAATCTCAATCACCCGCAAAAAAGTCGTGCTTTACATGGCACCAAAAACAAAAACGGAAACGAAAAAGCAACAAAAACAATGTGCCACATTACACAAAACCCCAGAGGGCGCTTTTTAACACGTAATGCTGTCCGATTCATGCCTCGGAATCATTTTTTTTTTCATGTAGTGCCTCCTTCGGTTAGCATTTCCGACGATGCCTTAAGCTGTTTGGTGTTTGGTGATGTGATGTGCCAATTAGGTCTACCTATACTAACGTCAGTCGTCCCGGCGGTCTAGTAGTTACCCTTTCGAGCACCAAACTTGTTCGGCTAGGCGACAGCATCGTCACGGCCTGACAATGCTCTTCTCTTAAAGGACCACAGATACCGGGGACTCGGTCGGAGTCCGAAATACACAAGAGGACATAGTGATAAGCGCAAGAGCCATTACTCAGTGAGCGAGAGGCACAGGGAAAGAGAATACGACAGGAAACACATCAGGCACAAACGAAAACCACTTCAAAGCAACTGCACCACACATAAAATCACCGTGTGGCTGAAAATGGTGAGGATACACTCCTTTTTGCATAATTCACATGCGCTTTCCCGGTTACCCGAAGTGGTCAACAAGCGGTATGTTTTCGGTCAAATGGGGGGAAGCAATGGCCACGGAGGGGTAGTACATAAAATCATACCTGGCGAAGTGTATTTAGAGCTATCAATACGGTTGTCGTTTCCCTTTCAAGCTGATGGGAAAAATCGGTCCGATCACTCGCTCCCTGTTGTATTTTCGTGCTTGGTAATTTGGAAGGCTTTGCGTTTTAGCGATGCCAACCACGCTGTACGGCATCAATGCCTGTAAAAAATACACCGATAGTTAGCCAATGCTTTGCCGGTTGACCTTGGTACGTAATATGTTCGGTTTTCTGATACGTTGTTATTGCATCCGTGTTAATCCGGCCGAACACAATCACAACAGATAGGGCGCACAATCGATTTCGCTCCAGGGCCACTCGTGTAGACGCCCGCTTTTAATAATCGCCCACAAGTATGTTTCAATTGTTTGTTAACTGCTTCTAAGATACGATTCGTATTTTTTCCTGTAAGTGATCTCGCCTCAGGAAGCATCTGCTGTCGGGACTCTGTATGCCACTGTGGACCACAACCAAGCGCCAAAATCTAGACATGGACCCAGGCGGACGCGTGCTGCTTGTGATTATCTGCCGCGTCTTTGCTTCAAAGGGTCTCAATGCATCGTGTCGACAATACGTGGCAAAGCGCAGCCTCGCGTTCAACTTGGAAAAACAAGGACAACAAGTTCCGCATTTGGCAAAGGTGGTCGCTCCCATACACATTTGCCGTGTACAAGCTTCCAGGATCTGGTACCAGCAGGCGCAAAAATAAGCGATGGCATCTATAAGCATAGTTCCATGGGTGAACGCCATGACCACAAACATTTGCCACAACTTACAGTAGGTTCGAAATTCTCAATTCGTCATACTCTTCCCCTCTACTGGTATCCAGCAAAAATCTGAAGACATCCTCGATTTGTTTCCGAATGATGCCAGCTATTCCCCTATAGATCGACTACCTATGAGACGTCGGTAAGAACCATACACACCCGGTGTGCTTCGGTAAGTTGTGTACCTGGTAAAAGTTAAGTACGTAATCAGGTAGGTAGGTATTCGTACGCGTGTTAATACTCATACGAGCGAACGGACTCTGAAAACGAGCACAGGGCATCGGAACCGCGAGGTACCGAACAGCGTGAGACATTTTTCGGACGCGTACGACTTACATATGGCTTTTCTTTGACAACACTGTCCGTTTCGTACATATTTCTCGTGTTCTTCATACGTTGAATGCAAAAAACCGCATTAAAGTCACTGATGCCGTCACCATATGGGTGTGCTGTGTTCACTTGTTGGGGTTCAATATCATATCCATACAACGTTTAACCTCGGTGTGGGGTGATTTATCGGTCTTCGATATTTCGTTCACGCCGCCGGATGGCGGTGTCTTTCCAACGTACTCGTGTTCCTGCACTCTTTCTCGCATGATGCGACGACTTTTGACTGTTGACTCTTGTTTGCTGAAAACCGTTCGCTTTTCAGTCGTACTCATTTTACGACGGTTTCGAAACCGCGGCGCAAACAATTTGCGCTTGCCCAATATGCTAGCGTGCATGATGACAGATATCATACTCGTACGGCAGTAGATACGAGCAGTCCTGCACTTGCAGGAGTAGGTGTAGGTGTAGTGGTCGTTGTAGTAGCAGTAGGTAGTAGTAGTAGTAGTAGTAGTAGTAGTAGAAAGAAATAGTAGTAGTAGTAGTAGTAGTAGTATCATTGGAAGAGTAGTGCCTAGTAGGTGCACCTGTTGTGAATCCCCAGCCCACCATCCCCTTCACCCAAAACACAATTAAAAACAAGGAAAGTGTACTCGACATAAAAAAGACACTACCAGCGTATGCACCAATCCAGGAAGATAAAAACGCACGCACGTACACAGACACAAAAAATCAAAGGCTGCGTAAAAGCACAAAACCCAGTCATACACAAACTTACAAACATCATGGCAAGTGATTCGTCTTGGATTAGCTTGATTAAGAGGCCGTGCTTCGCCATCAGCGCTTCTACCCAGAACACGTCTACCCGGAATACGTCTGTCTAAACCCCCGTCATGGAAATTCTTTCCGGCGGCTTTGTTTGCGTTCCATTCTTCGCCTTTTTCGTGTCTTAGGGACCGCCCCTACACTAACCACCAAGACAAACTATACCGTAATTCTTCAAGATAAATATACCGACACTACTGCTTGCAACACGCAAGTTTTATTTTAAAAAGTCGAAAACAAGGGGGGAAAAAAATGATCCTCAAACTCGAGTCAGAAAAAAAAAATACTAAAAACTGGGCAAGATAGTCGTTCCCTCACTAAATTATTAATATTATTTTCGCCGTCCGCCAATATAGTGTGGATGCGGTTCCGATGTAAATCGAATATCCTTCCACAAAGCAGCAGTAGTACCTAATATGTAGTCGAATGATCGCACCATAAATTAATGCTATCTCCCGCCAACCATTTGCCCATTTCCTTTCCCCACATCTTCTTTTATCTACTGTTTCTTTTCTATAACTCATCATGAAAAGTGTCCATTAATACAAACAAAATCAAGTACAAAATATTCGTCCGAACACGTAGGTGCTCTTCGAGACTGACCCTAAATTCGAGAAAGAAATCCACACCTCAAATCAACACTAACTCCAATGAAAGTATCTCCACACTAATTTCAATGTAATTTTTTCACAGTGAAAAAAGTCGAAAAAAGTGAAAACATGTTTATTCAAAACTCGAGTCAGAAAAAAGAAGTCAAAATAGAGCAAGATAGCCGTTCACACACTAAACTCAAAATAAAAAGTACCGATAAACCAATAATGTAAAACAAGTTTGTCCGAATACGTACGTGCATATTTATTTTGCACGTCTCATAATATACGACACGTTATTCGTAGACTACAGTATGCGACAGCACCTACGAATTCGGCAGGCAAGAATTTCAAGTTTCAGAAGAAATAAGAACATGCCCCCTTTTGTACTGTAAACATTGTACGAAACGCCTTACCCGGCCAGAAATAAAATATTTGTAACTGGTGTCGCATACTGCACACGTTTCTTGTGCATCTGTTTCTTCTCCTCAAAACACATTAAAAACACCCACCCGCAGCTCTTACGAGCTGTAGCAGAGGTAGCATGCTGCTGTCGAGCATGCACCATAAGGACAGAACAGCACAGCATAGCGCTCTTAACCCTCAAAGCATCAAACCAGGTAGCACGTATGGGTGTTTACGTGTTAACGGCTGTATACTCGTATTTGGCTCTCTTCATTGATCGTGCCCTCTCGGTCGTATGGATGCCCCCCGCCCCCCACATCCGTTTGCCGATTAGAACGCGGCGTCGCCAGCAAGCCCACAGCACAGCACAGGGCAATCAGCGTGGCACAAGTACCTCTTGGCATGATCAAATTGCTAGGTGCACCAAATCATGGGTCTTTTCTGTCTGCCCCCTCCGCATTTGTTGCATTCTTCCTTGCACGAGCAAAGCGAGCCGCGTCAGCCGCCCGCGGAGCGGGACCCTTGTCGTACATACCGGCCACGTCGGCATTGCCAGCATAGGCGGCAGAGCTACCCCACGATGAGTATTTTGTAACGTACTAGCGGCTCGGCCACAGCTCCGCGTGGCCCTTGATCTGCGTTGCCCGTTGTGCTGTACTGGTAAGGTAATGTACAATCGTGCTCGTATTCGCAGTGTTCTGTTATGTACCATTCCGAACGAAACCGGAAAGGCGGGGCGTTGGTGTGAGGGGAAGCGTGACAATAAACTACTCGCAGAGCCGCGGCCGGCCGAAAATGATGGTGGGCTGACACTCGGGTATGTTCGTGCACATCTTGTATGTGACATGAATACGTATATTACGTGAACGGGTTTTGTCGTTTGCTGAGCCATTGGCTGGCCGAGTATGCTGTAGGGCATGGTGGCTGAGGTGAAGGACGTGGTCAATGATGGTGGGATGGCACTTGGTATGTTCGTGGACACCTGGTATGTCGTGTTATACGCGTAATACGTCTCTACTGGTGTTGTCGCTGGATGGCCCTTGGCCGGCCGCGAATGTTGTAGAGCATGGTGGCTGAGGTGTGGGCGTGGCTTCCACGTGTGCACGAACTTAGTTTGTTGTTCGTCAAGCACGTGTTAAACCCAAGTAGTACCTATCATACTACCTGGGTATGTGAGTGTTATACCTATGCCCTACTGCGCGTATGATACTTTGCTGATGATGTACCGAAAAAGACAACCCCCCGGGGGGCTGCTGTATATCTGTTCAGAAAACAAATCAGCGCCCTCTGAAATATCGAGTGTCCGATCAGCTGCCTGAGTCTTACGTTGCAAAATAAAACAATAAATGCTGGCATTTTGCCTCCCCCGATGGGAGCGCCGCCTGATCGCCGGCCATGCTCATTGAATTACAGACACAAGTACATAGCAGCTCTATCATAGCCGACAAGTCTCGATTATCAGTGTGTACAACACACCACCTTGGGCAGTCTTGGCAGTGTGTAGTCGGGGATCAAATGCCAGATCTACCTGTGCGCTGCTGAGGAGCTGCTGAGTGCTGGTTGATGGCAGGTTGGGGTTTCCACAACATGCACGGCGGCATCAACCAGGGAGATGTCTGTTTCTAAAAGGAGAGGCGATTTTAGGACAGAGGTCCCGCCGATATTTTCGTCCATACATTTGAGTTTTTTTTTAAACCAATAACGTGCCGATACATTCAATTCAACCAATCACTGTGGTACTCAAAGTTGGACGTAAAGACCGCAACGCGCTAGTGCGATCCTTGACGCCATCGGCGCCTCGTACAAGCACGTGCAGGCCTTGGTGCTCCAGCTGAGTCCTCTGAGGTACCTTCGGCAGGGGTTCTTCTTTGAAACTACAGATGAGGTTGCCGGGCGAGGTCTCCCAAGCAGGGGAACAGCAGCATGCGCATTTCACCACGATCCATACGAAACACGAGATATTGTTCATACACAAAAGCACATGTATTTCATCCGGTGCTTGTAGGTTTGTGGGCGGTGCGCTCTCAGCTGTGACCTGTGAACAGGCTTGGCAGGGCAGTACACTGAGAAGGTGGGGTGTGCCTTGGCCGGTCCCCACCCACGTGAGAACTTCTGCACAGCAGCTACTTGCTGTGTAACTATGGCCATTAGGAAATGAACGACCAACAACACCACGCTGGACAGCAATTTTATGATCGTTTGGCCATCATAGTAATACCCCAACGGCCGTTACAATTCCGTCCAGATCACTTGGACATGGCCGTATATCTAAGGCCTGTTTGTGCTTCATCATCTTGAAATTCCCGTCAATCGTACTGCTGCTGTACCCGGTATAATACCCTATACTGCCGCGCTATGATAGTGCAGTGACCTTTGGTGAGGAGGCCCAGTTTAACGCGGTGAAAATCGAATGTCACAAACTCACCATACATACAAGTAGCAAAGCTACGTAATATAGCGGGGTGCCATGTTAGTGCAGGTATGTTCGTGTGGCAAGGTACCGCACTATTTATAGTGAGAGGCCACAACAGAGTTGTTGTACAGAGGAAGCATTCTATACATGTACGTCGTATCCTGGTACCACGTTGGTACGGATACGCGCACACGCAGACACAAACAGCAGGCACTGCGGGCTGCAACCAAGAAGGTGTTGTATCCCCTGTTGTAGCTCGCGTTCGAGCTTTGCATACCTTCGTGAAGCGCTAGCCGCAGCACAAAACCACGGTGCAAGAAGCCTCCAACATGTGCAGCCCCTTACGGAAAACGCCGGCGAAAGACTTTTATAAATGTCATTTTTCTAATTATTTTGCCTCCATCAACGTCTACTAATAAATTGCCTCAAAAAGGCACCGTCTCGGGTTTGGGCCAAGGCTCAAAGGCTGACGTATGTGGCGTGCCGCAATAAGGCTGACCCCCCCCCCCCCCCCTCTCTCCCTCTCTTGTGGGTGCTTGAGGGTGGCGGGGGGGCACGGCCAAGGGTGTGGCACGCCCACGCGGTGCCGGGAGGTCGGCTGGCGATCGGATGCAGTGGGTGATATAATCGTATACTTCACCTCAAGCAAACTAAAGAGAGTAACGGACACAACTACGTTAGTGCATTAAATGATAAATATCAGACGACTATCCAAGCTTACATGTGTTACATAAATATTGTACCGCGTCGTCAGCTGTAGATGCATTTGACACATTTCAAAGTCTAAATTCATACGAAGGCCATGTGTTTTTGATGATTTTATGGGCAATAACCAAAAACGGGTATACCCGGTCACTTTCCTACCAAAAACGGGTACACCTCAAAGTCAAGTGAAAACGCACCCCACAAGCCACGCGATTGGTAAAAAAAAAAAATGTGCCTGGCTTTGAGAGATGATGTCCCGGGTACACCAGTAAATGGCCATTACGCTTGGCTTTCACCCATTTTTGGTTGTATCTAAGCCAATCAGATGACTTCATATACATTACACATAATCAGAGTAAATACATTGATCCCCTCTATACGAACGTCGCTTTGGCTGCGATGAAGGCCATCGTGGTGCCCGAAGGAAAGACCGAGAGGTTCACAGCAGCTTCGACCCCCTTCCACATCAAACACCACTTCACCCCTGTCACACACGTAGCTCCCTCCTTCGCTTCACCTCCGACGGGCGAGCACCATGGCCACAGAGGGCAGCTCGTCTGGCTCATCGTACCTGCGTGTAGGCCCTGTGGTTGGCAGCACGAAAGAACTTCGTTCGGCTGTCGCGCGGGCGTATCTGGCAACCGGTCATGGGCACAGGGCCTCCGGGGAAGGGAGTGGGCGACAAAAGAAATACTCGTGCTCCGGGGCGGCCGAGCTACCGAAACCGAAGCAGGTTCCGTCGCAGGTTCCTGTGGCGCCTCCGGTGGTGTCCTCGGCTTGCACGGGGGAGGTGCGTGCGACGAAGTCGGTCCTTGATGATTGGCGTGTCACCCACGCTGATTCGGAACACGAAAACTGTTCAGGGGGGAACGCGCGAGCGTCTATGTGGGGTCAACCCACTGGTAAAGGCTACATTGAGCGCGAACCCCGAGATCGGCGTGAAGGCGTTGAGGAAGACAGTCCAGCAGGAAACTGGCGTCTCTGTATCCGTCATCACCGCCGCGCGTGCCCGCTGCAACATCCTCCTTACTGATGCCACCGAGATTGCCGTACATGATTTGCCTGAGTATTTTCAGGCTCTCTTCGACGCGTCGTACAGGGAGTGTTTTTCATTAACACCTTGTGCCTGAAATCATATAGGGCTGCCGATCGCCCCGGTGACGTATCAGGTTATATTCGAGCCTGGCATAGGTCAGTTTCGTGAGTTCGAGCCCCGCCGAGTGCATACTCGTATAAACTCGTTGGGACTATTTTTTGTGCATAAATTGACTTGCGGAAAGCGCGAGAGCGTGAGTTAGCAAACATTCGATGAAAAATCGACGAGCAGCGGGATTGCTGAACCCTATGCGAAAATTGAAGGCAAGAACCGGGGGGGAGAAAGGGGCGACACCTGTGACCACGGCTTGTCCAAAAGCTGGAAAGTAAAAGTGTAAAAAAGAAAAAGAAAAAAAGAGCCCGTCATATGCCGGGTGCACGTACAAAGGCCCATACGTGAAAGAAAAACTGAAAGATTTCGCCATCTACATATCTACGTACATGCTGAGGGGCCGATCATACTTGCTTACCGGCTCGTATGACACAATTACGAGCCCACAATTACTGCTAAATGACCATATCGTACAACAGTCCATGTTTGACGAGTACTATGTGGTACATATCGTAGTACGAGTACGAATGGAGTGTGATCACGACAACAAATACACGTATTTCACTTTCGCTCGTTTGTTCGCTCGCCCGCCGTCGCTCTTGTTACTACTATGATCCATGATCATAGGGATCATACTCTGTTTTGAAGTGATGAATATACATATTTGACGAGAATACTCGTATACGTGATACATATCGTAGTACGAGTATGGATGAGTGTGATTAGGACAACACAGGCATGCATTCAATTACCTACTACACAATAGACATACACCTTGTACGAGTACACCTCATTTATAGCGTTAGCAGGCCAAAAAGCGAGAGGTTCATCGATGGGCAGTCGCGTGGCTCGTGGGGTGCGTTTTCGCTTGATTTCCAAATGTAACCGTTTTTGAGAAAAAATTGACCGGGCATACCCGTTTCTGGTTATTGCCCGGATTTTAAACACCAACACAGAACTCGTATACGAAGGATCAAACTACACATAACGTCTCGAATGCACTCATGGGTTTAATTATGGTCGATATGCTCAATGCAGGAGAATAGTCGACATAGAACATGGCAAAACGAAACGTAAGGACATAATATTGACACCATAGACTTCCTGTATGCCCGGCTGATCTGGGACAACAGACGTTATTCCGACGTGAGACCGCAAGCTCGCTGCAGCAGCTTGAAAACACAGGCACCCCGCCAGGCAAGAGTGTCACATGAGAAACGTGCTTTGTACATTCCCCAATACCTGTCGCATATCTGAGGGTTGATGGGTATCCAAAAAATTATAGAGACGACATATGATACGAGGAGAGGGTGGAGTATTTTGAAATACATAATCCTGCTCGCTGGAGCAAAGAACGCATAGCAGAAGCAGAACCCTGATGGGCGCACGAATAGAGTAGACGTGCGCACGCTACTTCGTGAGAGCCGGGAGTGCCGATGCCTGAAAAGGCGAAGCACCTACCAGGAGCAGTTGTTAGTGTACGCTGAGAGGAACTGCACGAAAGGAGGCCGCTCACTTTCGCCGACAGCGTCTAGAATCATCACGGGAGTGCACGCCTTCTAATGTACTAGTTTGAACACCACACCATTGTTGATCGAATCGTCATCGCTCAAACCGTAACCATATCACAAGATACTCCTGAGTCTCGAGAACAAAACTTCGCTATTTTGAATTATTGATTGAATGCTTTGCGCAACATCCAATCGCACTAATTTGCTCTAATCTTCCACTCTCAATATATAAAATCCTCATGTTTGTCCCCAAATTACAGGCTGTCGCTTCAACACAACCCAACTAGAGTGGGCCGGAGAGAAAATCTTGAAAACTTTCTGAATCCAATTTCCCGCCTCACAACAGCAGCAGTTTCGCACGTGCTGATCAGACTCTCACCAGTTCCACGTACTTTGCTGTATACCCTTTGCTTTCGTGCTACCCGTCGTGTCCGTATCTCTCTCCTGAATGACAGCACATCTCAACCAACTCGCTCTCTAGTACTAGTATATCCCCTAATACACATGCCTTTCAAACATATTACGGTCCATTCCCGCTCCACAAACCCCAGATTGCTTACGTCCGATCTTATACAAAAGTAGCAGCAGCAGCCTTAGGACACACTCGTCAGCGGACGAAAGATGTTGTGTGGTCGGGACACGCTGGTTTCTGCTCGGTGTGGCTGCCGGGTTGCGGATGAAAAGCCCCTCACGTGCGTCCGCTCCCGGCTTGTGCGTCTCGGTGCGAACTTCACCATCGCGCGAGAGCTATCATATGGCCAACATCTCTCGTCTAGACAAGGACTATGTCAAGAAGGGTGGGAATGAGGAGCGTGACAGACCGCGGCATTAGTCAAGCTCCTAACTACGTTGAGCTGCTGGGTTCGCGGTTCTTGTATTTTCATTTTGTCATGCGTGTGTTTTCGTGCCCAGTCTAATACATACAGCAGTAAGTACTACTTCAGCCTTGGGATCAATGCCATCAAATCGATGCGCGTCAGCCTAAAAACCCTGTATTACTAATTGCACCGGCGTAAGTACATAATACACCCGAGGAGCAGTTTGGGATATGCTCTACGCCGACGATGCAGGATATTTCTAAACGTCAGGGGAAGCGCTTGCGAGGATGATGACGGCCATTGTAAACGTCTTCAAAGTATATCGACTCACGGTGTCGAAGAATACGACGGACATGAAGCTGCTGCGGACACCGAAACAGAAACCGCCTTACCTCGCCGCTCGTCATCAAACCAGCAGGCCAGAGGAGTGAAGAGAGAGCAGTTTTCGTACCTGGGCGGCTTTATCAACGAGACCGCTCACATTATACCAGATATCAAAAGACGGGTCCGACTCGCATGGGTATGCTTCGATCCGTGAAAGCTGGAGCTGTACGATATGGAGACCGCTTCGTTCACGCGGAAGGCGCGCACGCTACAAGCCGAGGAGACGAGACGCCGATGTATGGGTGTGTGGCGTGGACTTTGAGCGTGGAGCACTCCTCTGTGCTTCAAAGCGCCCACCGCAAGGTCTTCCTTTGGAACACTGTCTACCAACTCCAACAACGGATCGAACATCGCAGTCGTATGCCAAGGCTCTCAAGAAGGCCAACGCGAGAGCGTTGAGACAACTATCCGCAAACGGCGTCTCCATTTCGCGGGGGTCGCGGGCAACCCTGAGCGACTACCCCGGCGGGTAATATTCGGAACGATGGTCGGCGGGGAAAGCGGGGACAGGGTCGGTCAGCAAATACATAGGCCCGATACCTGGTAAGTGGTACCGGGGGATCGTCCAATCGTTGGATGGTTTCATGGCGAGGTGGCACAGGGCCAAGGTGGAAAAGAGCTGGATACTGCATGCGAACGAGGGGGCCAACAAGAAGGGAGGGGGGGGACCGGGCTGGGTGGGGGGGTGGGGTGGGGGGGGGAGTGTGTACTCGATATTCATGCATCGCATCCCTACAATGCCGAGACGGAGCATGTCGGATTTTCACCAACCAGACAGATGTTGCTTGTACCAAGCGCCAAGCGCCAAGCGTCGTGAGGTATTCAGCGAGTCGCATGGAGAGTGAGCTGCACCATGCTACGAACCGCTTGTGAGGCAGACTTGCATATGGATGATAGTTCAATGAGTTAATTAAATTTCCGGCATGGTCACTTCCAGAAGTGGGAGTACTATGAAACTACCTAAGGAGGGATGGGGGCGGGGGGGGGGTACGCAGTTTGTGGATGGCCGTAGTCGTATGACCATACACGCTCGCATCCCTGCTATGCTGGGACGGAGCAAGTCGGGTTTTCACCAACCAGGCAAACATTGCTTGCACCAAGCGCGAAGCGCCGTGAGGTGTTCGGCGAGTCGCATGAAGGGTGAACTGCAGCCTTCTAAGATCCGATCGTAAGACGGACTTCGCCACCTCGTGCCTATCTTCTTGCTTATGGATGACAACGCCAATGAGTTATTTGTTTGCTGGTGCGGCCACTCCAGAGACAGCAATAGGTATTACTATGCAACTACCTCATGGGTGCCTTACCATATTCACACTACGTGATGCGATCGTTACCCTTGTGCGAAGTCAGGGTACTCCACCCCGCACAATATGATCTAACCCGATATCATCATGGTGACCGTAAAAAAAAAGACAAACAAACGGTACCCTTGTTGCCTAGCTCACGCAGTGACTGGCATGTTTTACAGGGGGGGGGCGGGGGGGGGGGCAGCTATACTAATACCGATGTCCATGAGAGCAGAAAAATCATTGAACCTGTGCTATCTATTTGCTGTCCACGCGTTTAATTCGATTTCGAGAGAGTTTCGTTCGGCTTGTT
The DNA here is from genome assembly GCA_012845835.1 of Undaria pinnatifida. Classification (NCBI taxonomy): domain Eukaryota; class Phaeophyceae; order Laminariales; family Alariaceae; genus Undaria; species Undaria pinnatifida. The sequence goes on along the minus strand of JABAKD010000023.1, from coordinate 27,217,724 downwards.
TTGTGCTTTTCGCCTTCACTTTTCGTTGGGGGGGGGGGGGGGCGACACGGCAGCACTGAAATCAGGAACCGCTGTCCATGGGAATAGGAAGCAGGTGGCAAACCGTGTGGCTAGCCTGCTGGCTCGTCTAGTTAACAGAGAGCCGAAAAACTTTGCTGCTTGCGCTTTCTCTGTGTACGTGTACGATTAGTTTGTTTTTGCTCGGCCTCAGTTCTCTCTTTCTGTCACATTATCTCTGTGCCTTTCCTTTGTTTCCTTCTTCGCGTTGATCGTGACGCACCACACGCGTCCAAAGCCTACGTGGCAGACGAGAGAGGACATCCACGAGAGAGGGTTCTTTTGTTTCGTCTTGTCTCATTGCTTCAATCTGCATTGTTTGGTGCTGTTATTCGTACCCGGTACGATGACATTTCTTTTGCTTTTCACTCTCTGTTCATTTGCAGCTTTCTGTTTCTCTGTTTCACAGTCTGTCACCACAAAATTTGTATCTCTAGGATGAAGAATCCAGATAACACTAGGTGTTTTACTGATGACGTCGGGTAGAAAGAACCGATTGAAAGTGAAGACTACACAAAACACACTATACAATAAGTAGTATATTTATCGCAGTAATAGTAATCTGTCATTATTACGCGATGCGCGTGTGAGCGCAGACACCTTGAACTCTTAGTACCGTTGTTGTATTCATGGGTGGAAATAACATTTAAATTGAATAACACACAAGTGGCGAATGTAAATAACACACCTTGCGCCAGGAAGGTTGTGCTGGACGAACAAGGGTGGAACGATCACTTTAACGTGACTAATACACACACAGACCTGGCTACCAGATTTTCGTTCGGAGTCGTGTTACTTCGACGTATGAAAATAGCGAGGGCGATGCAAGAAAAAATAATAAAAAGCACAAATCAACCTAACTGAATACTCGTGTACCTGTGTTTTGTGTATTTCGTTCGTGTGAGACCAAAACGTAAAACTATTGTGCTGCGGATGCGTCAAAATGTTATACCCTGGTAACGTTTTCAGTGCGGGCAATCCGAACTTAAACTAGTTGACGACCTGGTATGTGTCGACGGCTGTGATGTTATACTTTTTTCATGAAAAAGGCGGTTGCACAAGAAAAAATAAAGCATGAGCGCTGGGGACGTCCCCAGCGTTAAAATGCAATTTGTGTCTTACACGAACAAAATAATCAAAAGAAATATTAACAAGGTAAGTCGCAGAGCTAGCGACAGCAAAACGAAAGCCCAATTCAAACTAGCGCAAAATACGCAGATACTGTTACAGGCAAACCACAGCAGCAGTATATCAGCAGCGCCGAAAAAAGAGCAAATCGCCACGAGCAACACTTGAAAGGTTTTCACCAATGCAGCGGGAAAAAATATAAAAATTATCAACATATGTTACAGCCACAGCAGCGGCAAAATACATAGCCTGCGGAGAGCTATGCGCTCTAAAACAACAGTCAGCCAGTGCGCGATGAAAGCCACAAACAAACCCAAAACAAAGGCAAAAATAAAAGCTACTTCCGGTTGAATAGTGCCACTGCCCTCTATAATGCCGGTAGATACATTTTAACGCTTGCCACAACTTGAACTCTTCATAGAACCTATGCATGGCAACCAATTATCGAGAGTGCTGGTGCCCTGAATACCGGTGTATTTGGCTGGCACATACCGGCACGATGTGACGTTTTCTTGCGTTAAACACACTAAACACGCACTGCAACAAAACCAGGGGTTTTCACGGGTCATGACCGGACCCGCGGGTTGGGTCAAGGAGGTTTCAAAATCTCGCGGGTCGGGTCGGGTCGGGTCAAGAGGTTCAAAATCTCGCAGGTCGGGTCGGGTCGGGTCAAGAGGTTTTTTAAATCTCGCGGGTCGGGTCGGGTCGGGTCAAGAGGCTTCAAAATCTCGCGGGTCGGGTCGGGTCGGGTCGGGTCGGGTCGGGTCGGGTCGGGTCGGGTCAAGGGGTTTCAAAATCTCGCAGGTCGGGTCGGGCCGGGTCAAGAGGTTTTCAAAATCTCGCGGATCGGGTCGGGTCATGGCCCGCGAGATACGGATCACTTCGCGGGTCAAGCCATAATGACCCGCGAGTTGTTTTGGGCTGACCCGCGGGTCAAACCCGCGGATCCGCCTTTACAAACTTATTTGCAAACGAACAGCTGAGAGCCATTGATGCCGTGCAGGCGCCCCGCGGGTCGGGCCCGCGGGTCCGCAAATAAAATACAAACATTCCCACTTCCTGCCTCTCTCGTGCCGATGCTCCGATCATATGTTATCACAACGGGCACAACAATCACCAGGCAGTACCCCTAGCTACTCGTACCAAGGCTTTCAGCACCTGCTGAAGCCGTAACAACAGTTGTTATATTACGGTCATACCAGTCGTCGTCGAAGCAGCAGCAGCAGCACTGGCAGCAGCAAGCAGCATCAGCAGACCCCAGATTCTCGCGGATCGCAGCCCCTGCTGACAGACCCACCGCCTCAGTTGTGGGCTTGCTGCCGGAGGCGGCTCAGCAAGGTTGCTTGCCGGGGCTGGAGACTGCGCAGATAAAAGATAGATACAACAGCAGTAGTAGTAGCTAGCTCGAGAATTATCATACCAGTACGAAATGTGACCAAACGTAAAAAGCAGGAAGAGCAATCGTCCTCGAAGCAGCAGCAGCAGCAGTACAGCAGCAGCACAGCAGAGGCACCCTGGCAGCAGCAAACACCAGCAGCAGACAACGCATCCTCGCGGATCGCAGCCCCTGCGGACAGATCCACCGCCCCAGTTGTGGGCTTGCTGCCTGAGGCGGCTCAGCTAGGCTGCTTGCCGGAGCCGGAGATTGCACTTATAACTAATAACTAGCTCGCTCGTCGGGTCAATGGTCGGGTCGACCCGGTGGTCTAGCAGTACGGGCATGCCCACGCATGTGGGTTGCGGTTTCTTTCCTATTTCTCGCGCGCACACCGCATGACATAATCGTCAGCTGCAAAAAATGCCGGTAAAAAACCCAGAGAACAAGACATACTAAAAAAGTACAAGGGACCAAGGACCAACCAACCGACCGAGGTAAACATGCTTTGACCCATGACTTTTCGACTTTGACCCGTGAGAAATGTCACGGGTCAAGTCGACCTGAACCGCATGAAACCGGAATCTCGCGGGTCACCCGAATTGTGGCGGGCCGGGTCGGGCCAGGAGGATTTCAAAACCTCGCGGGTCGGGTCGGGTCGGGTAAGGAGGTTTTTAAAACCTCGTGGGTCGGGTCGGGTTGAGTCAGGAGGTTTTCAAAATCTCGCGGGTCGGGCCGGGTCGGGTCAAGACGTCTCGAAATTCTCAAGGGTCTGGTCGGGTCAGCTGACCCGACCCGACCCGGCCCGACCCGCGAGATTTGACCCGACCCGTGAAAAGCCCTGAATAAAACATCAGTCAGTTACAGGCAGAGTCATGCAGCCGCAGAGCAGCAGCAGTAGCGGCAACAGCAATAGCAGCACACAAGCAGAGCAGCGCAGAGCAGGACCTCCCCCCCCCTTCCCCATGCTCTTGTGTTCGTTGCGCCAATAACTGTCGTGGGCTTTTCAGCTGCGTGAACGCGTATGTACCAGGTATAGCTTTTCGCTGTCATTGGTGGCAAAAAACGGGCTATAGTGCCGATTGAATAGTGCCAATTGTGCCACTGCTCTGTAAAATACACTTGGGACGACCAGAGCTCTCTGTAGTATCAATGGCCATGAAGGGAAACCATACTCTAATAGTGCCCGTGTCCTAAATAGCGTTGGTATATTGGGATGACTATGTGATAATGCTGTCTTGGGCACACACAAAAATAACGCACACGCAAGACAGCAAAGCAGCCAGGCACAGCACACTCGAAAGCAGCAAAGCAGCCGTAGCAGCAGCAGTAGTAGCAACCAGGTAGAGCAGAACAGCGCAGGACTTCCCCGTGTTCTAGTCTTCCCATGGCGTGCGCGCGTTACCTCAGACGTTGACGTTAAATGCCCGCCTGCTGCGGGATATTCGCGCTGTGTATGGTAGCATGCTGCCAGCTTCTGGTGCTAAAAGTCAGCCTGCTTGGGCTAGTCCTAGCGGCCACAATAGACGAAAATGGGGTAGGCGGACAAATATGTGTAAAAGCAAGCCGGCTGGGGCTACTCATACCGGCCATTCCAGGCAAGATAATGTCTTTGTTTATGAACATTATACCATGTCACGACAGAAGTGTCTGACATATACCATGAGGTGCACCGGTGAGTTTCAGCCCTTGTAATCATACCGGGTACCGAGGGGGCTCCCAAATCTTTCGTTGTTCGTTTCTCCGTCGTTGACTCACGTACATATTTTCCCCTCAGGCCTGTGGTATTGACACATTTAGACCAAAAACACGACAGGACGTCGTCGTGGGATCAGGCCCTAACGAAGCCCACAAGAGCTCACGAAACAACATCGCCAGCTCTCTTTTGACACAGACATCCTACATGATCTGTCAGGTGCGCCCTGCGCTCCAGGCCGCGCGGAGAGTCTTCTTAACGGATTTCACGTCGTCTAAATTTAAAAGAGTTTGTTTGAAAATCAATGCTGGAGTCAGTGGCCGTCTTATTATAAACCCACTCATTCAGATGTCAGGCACACGGGGGGCCGCCCTCGGCATATTCTCCCACCTCTCAGCCATCCTCAGCTATTAATTGCCGAAGGCAAAAGTATTTTTTTGGGTTGATCCGTGGTGTGACCCTTTTCTCTTTTTTCGCGTGCGATAGAAAAAAAAGTCTAGGTCTTTCGCAGGCAGCAAACCATCGGCCGCCGATAAATCCCCGCTTCATAGAGCATAGACGGCACCAAACCTACGATGCTGCATGCGCCATTGCTCTGAGAGTAGTCGTTACCAAGGTTAAGGGACGTTGACGCAGTGAGCCTAGAGCTCTCGCTAGAAACGCGAGCGCCTGATTGTTTACTGTTTCGAATCGACGTTTGTTCGCGTTCTCCGGTTCGATCCATGAAGTGACCTTTTTTTTCTTTGGCGCACAATAGAGACAAGACACGGCGAATGATTCCGAATTTTACGAAGACAATATTATCTGCCGCCGATGATTCCTCGAATCACAGAAAACAAGATTGCACCAAACCTTCGAAGGTGCATTCGTCATTCCTTTGAAAGCGGTTGTTGACAAGGTTCACGGACGCTGGTGTTATGTGGCGGAAGCTTCAACTCGAAACGCGAGCGGCTGACCGGTTTCCGTATCGACTTAAATTCACACAAAAAAAACAGTACGCAGAAGACTTTAGCTCTTTCGGCACGAAAAACGGACGATGCGCCAATTATCATGACTGCCCACGACCATACTAAAATCAATGTAAAACAGAAGCATCCGCTGCTGATTATTCCTCGCCTCACGGAGCACGATGTTGCATTAAACTTTCGAGGCTGCCTTTACCATTTCGCTCTGAGAGTGGTGGTTGCCGAGGTTGAGGAACGCTGATGCTGTTTGACTAGACATCTTGCGCGAAACGCGAGAGCCTTTCCCGCGACCGATGGACGGATATTTCTTGTTTCCCTCTTCGGTATGGTTTTTGAACAAAAACAAAGCTCGGCATGTGCTGTCGGCATGGACATTTTCCAGTGCCGTCCCTGTGCGGATACGTCCAAACGAGTCGAGTCGCTCGTGCGATTCTACGGCTCTGCAACGATCCGTGTCGTCTCGGTGCTGCGCACGCAATTGTCGAGCGTGCACGCGCACCCGTCAAGGCCAGAGACCGCCCATGAAACAAAGTCGGGCGACGTCACGCTGTGCTATGGGGTTGTGGGAACACAGACAAGCCGGCGTGAGCCCCCAGCAGTAAGCAATGAGACAGTCTTTGGCTTCTGAGCGCTCGGGGTTCGGATCGGTTGCTGGAGAGCCTGGCTGTCTGGAACGAAAGGCGCCAGCAGCAGAGCCAAACACCGTGCTCCTGCCACAGGACAAAAGTCGAGGCGCGAGTTGCAACTGGTTGCGATCTCCGGGTGTTCTTTATTACGTCGTTATTTCCAGGGCTTGTCATGGGTCGACGATGGTGGGGCGGCCCGGCCGATCATATTTCCATGTAGTGGGCCGCGGCCCGGCCCGGACGACCAATTTTCTATTTAATTGGCCGCAGCCCGGCCCGACCAATCAGTTTTTTAAAGGATGGGTCGCGGACAGGCCCGGCCCACTAAATTTATATAAGATGGGCTGTGGCCCGGCCCGGTCATCATATTTTCAGAGGCCGGGCGCGGCCCCGCCCGGCCCGTCAATTTTTTTAGAGGATGGGCCGCGGCCCGGCCCAGCCGATCGAATTTCAGATTAAATTGGCCCGGCCCGGCCCGGCCCGGCCCATCAATTATTCAAATTTGTCGGCCCGGCCCATGACATTCGCAGCGAGGCCCATGAAACACGGGCTTTATATGGGCCGGCCCGTCGATTGGAATTGAAGGGCCGGCCCACGGACCGGCCCATGTGTTATCCCGTACTAAAACGTGCACGCTGACGCTTTTAAAATTTTGTATTGACTATTCTGTGCTGATTATTACCAGGAACTATATATTTATACACCGATTCGTAGCCGTTTGACATATTTCAGTTTCTACTATCTGCAGACGTTTCCGGCCCAAAAGGCATACAAATCGACTGCCCACTCAATTTTGCTCCATCAACCAGCAAATGCCCGGTCCGATGGATTATGTCACGACTGGTGGACCACCACCACCTTCTGTTTCAGCGACGCCCACACTAGAGGCATCAGCAGCACCTGACCTGCTGCTGCGATACCCGCTCCTGCTATAACAGCTGCTGCAACGTCTGTGCACCTGTTATCGGTATTTTATCTGAAGATGAATTATATTTTGGTGGCGGCTTCCCATGCGACAGTAGCAGCAGCAAGTTCCATTCTTGTTCGACAACGACACACACAAAGGTGAATGTCGCTGCAAGTTTCGGTCAAAAGAAGCCCCCTGTCTGGCCCTGCTTCACGAAGTTTTCACCGGCGGTTCCGTCCGGGCCGAACCATGGCGAGAACGTCAAATGTTGCCTGAAGCGCGGAGAAGACAAGAAATGTACCCGGTACACTCACAATGGCACCAAGGCTTTGATCACACATTTGCAGAGGGACCACGAAGCAGAGTGGAAGTTGGTTGTCGCCGCGAGGAGCAGATCAGCACACGCGAAGAGTCAGCGCGCAGGGACACTCGTCGAGGCACCAGGTGGGTAGTTGTGAGGATCGCGCTGCTATTTTTTGACAATGAGGGCAAGAGTTTCTTGGCTGGACACAAAATACTCTTGACGGAGATATGATACGAGTTGTGTATAAAACAGTGTATAGAGTAGATATGGTTCCGACACAAAATCGACTAAAAACTTGCGTCAAATTGTATTCTGTTGTACTCTGAGTATTTGTTGGCGTGTTTCTTTCATTGTTGGACTATGATGCTTTTATTCTTGCTTTTTTCTTTCTTCCTTTCGTTTTTCTTGCTTGCAAAGCCGAGCAGGACATCGCCACAGCGGAGAGCGTAATGGGTGCAGCTTGGGGATAGGAGAGGCTGGTCATCCCGTCGGTAAGCAAACACCCCGGCGGCGAGGACAAGAGTGGCGGCGTTGGGATGGGCTGGGACGGCTGAACCCAGCCATTGAAATCGAAGGCGTGCACCGAGCTAGGAAACAGAGAGGCTACATCGCTAAAGAGAAAAATGCGATTGTTTGGTTTACTGTCTCACAAGATAGTCTGTGTTGTGGTGTGTTCACATCAAACCGTCATTTCTACCCAACGACATCAGTGCGCCTGTCCCACAGTATGTGACCGCATAATTCGTACCTGGTATATCTCTAGCATGAAGAATCAGCACGGACGCTGGGTGTACCGATGTCGTTCGGTAGAAAGAACGGTTAATGTGACAACACACACAATGCATTGATGGCGCGTGTGTGCCGTTGTTGTCTACTCCCCAAAAGAAATTGAATTTCATCACAATATCAGATATTACCTGTGTAATACAGGTACTATCCAGCTCGTACTATCGGTATACGAGAGACGGCTAAAATAGCGGAAAAGGTATACGACACAAGAAACAATAAGGAGAGCACGACCCCTTGGCATACGGCAGACAGTTGGAGGAATCCTAACTTGCAGATTGCTAAATTTCTGGTGGAACTGCTGTGTATTGCACTTAATAATTAATTATAAATAATAAATCCCAGAAATATAACTGATACCAGGTATATTAGCGTCCATGGTCTCCTTCGTGTTACTACGGTAGACAAGAAACAGTTGGAAGCCACGGACAGATTGGCGTCCATAGAAAACGTGATCGACGTCCGTATGTTATGATATGCATCTTCTAATACCTCTGTACGAATCTGGTTTATCTAAATTCCTCCGGCAGGTCACGGTGCCGTGGACACCGCGTCAGCGGCGCAATCGTGTGGGCGCTAGGCTTAGCCGGCGCTTCGTCAGAGTGCATCCCCCTTCCTGGAAGACGCTGATTGGAAAGGGTGCTTCTTCTCTCGTGGGGGGCTTTAGCCACTCAGTCGTCCTCTTTGATGAACAGCCAGACAAACAGATGAGGAGCGTACGCGCCAAAGCGCTACGAAGTTTTGCTGCGAAGGCGCGGGCTGTTGTTGGTCGGGGGGTGTGGGGGATGTAGTGGTGCTCGTGAAACGTGATAGGCCAAGAAAGTGTGGATATGCAGCTGCACTCTCGTCAAGATTATGTATGGGGCAGTATACACAGTTTATGAGGGCAGGTTGTTGTTTGGTTCTCCTTGCGCGTCGCGTCCGGGATATATTCTACTCTGGCAACAGCAGCGGTTGTGCATGTGGTATGCAGAGATACACCTGACTTGTAAACCATCTTCAGTTTTAGACATATTTGCATGACGTTTTAGCAGAACATGCATATCGCGAGTATCGAACCCATTTTTCTTCCACGCCTGTTGCTGTTTTTTGCAGCGCAACAGCAGTAAACCGTTCTTCTGCGGCTTTTTAGCACAGGTTATATTCGGCGCGGCCCGTGTCTTGGCCTGTGAACGTCCATTGGATGCCTCTTGGGCAGGGCGGACGTCGACGTTGTCGTTGTAGCAGTAGTACTTACAGCACACAATACGATGGGCCGCGACCCACGCCGGACTGCAAAAACGCGTGGGCCATCTCATGGCCAGGGTGGATTTTGTAATCGTCGCAGCAATAGTACACCACATTTCATGGGCCGCGGCCCGGGCCGGCATGTAAAAACTCGTGGGCCGCCTCATGGGCGGGGCAGAGCGGCTCATATAAAGTCCACATCTCATGGGCCGCGGCCCGGCCCGGCCCATCAAAATGCCACATAATGGGCCGCAGCCCGGCCCGGCCCCGGCCCATCAATTTTTCAAAAGTCTTTGCCCGGCCCATCAATTTTTCACAAGTCTTTGCCCAGCCCAGCCCGGCCAGTCAATTTTTCAAAATTCTCGGCGCAACCCGGCCCGGCCCATCAAAATTTTGAAAAATCTTGCCTCGGCCCGATCTGTCACAATTTCTGTTTTTTCGGCCCGACCCGGCCCTCCACATCACATTTAAAAAATTATCGGTCCGGCCCGGCCCGCACTCTCAGCCCATGAAAAGCCCTGATGATTTCCGATAATAATTTCGTATCGTCATCTATTGAACGAATGAAAATGTACAAAAATGAAATTTGAAGAAAAAATAATTCTGGGTTCGCTGACAGGCACTGTAGATGCATTCCGAACCCAGCTTGGGTGCTGCCCCGACGCCGTTTGATTGGGATCTGCGTTGTCCCGGTACGATTTTTGGGCGGAGACATTGCATGCACGTACTTGCACAGTACTCATACTGCTGCTGCTACCAGGTGCTGTGTATGCCCCACGCAAATATACTTCGTATCAGGTATGATGTAGTGCAGTAGCAGCCGCAGCACAGTAGCAGCAGTATACACGTCCGGCAACAACAGTAGGAAGAAGGCTTGGTCCGCCGCCGGCAATATCATAACACCGGGGTATTATTGCGTACGTGCAGCGGTGCTAGTCGTACTGATAGCAGCGCAGTAGCAGCGCAGTAGCAGCGCAGTAGCAGCGCAGTAGCAGCGCAGAGCTGCCGTGTCAGCGCTAGCCGAAATATAATTCGTGTGTCAGCAAAGAAAAACGCAGTGTCTACCACGTTCAGTATAGGACAATCGCAACAAAAAATACAGAAAACTTCAGGGTAAAAGCAATATCTCCAGCAACAAGTCAAGACAGAGAATTATGGGTTGCTATAAGGGCAAAAAATTGGCGCGCTTTGCGCGCCTTATTTTTTCTTTTTGGGCTGCGCCAAGCGAAGGTCGTAGACGCTATCGACGGAAAGGATTGCATTCGTCACGGTATCGTATCAGGAGGTCGCCGGTTTCGTCCCAGACTTGTTGGAGCAGTACAAGAGGTGCAAACGGCGTGACGTCGCTGTGGTGCCTGTCTGTGCTGCTACTGTTTGGGTCGTTTCCCGGTCAACTGGATCCGCGAGATTCGTGTTGGTATAACGTTGTGTGTTGATTCCTACTCGTTGTGCTCCTGGCTGCTAAGTGTGGAACACTTTTGTTTGGTGGGTCACTGCCGCTTCAAGAACCAAGTTGCACCGATCTCGCACTCGTTGGGATCTGAATTTTGCCATTAATTGATCCACGATTATTGTAGTGGTATTTCCGAAGTATGCCAGAGCCGGCCGGCTTCATAGCGGAGACGAAAAGCAAAATACTGCTGTTCCAGCAAACAAAATAGCAGGGCCACCACCCACACGCACGAAAAACACTCACCAACGCACCACACGATACACCCACCCAGCAACCAAGTAATTCACCCACCATCAACCCACTGACCATGTGCTACAGCAGTACACCAATACGTACAGTGGCAAACAGATGTGTTGGTTCGTACTTGAACTTCGCCAGAGCAGGCCGGTATAGCGAAGAAAGAAACATGGCAGCCTCCCACAGGCACGAAAACACTCCCCGCATACAAAACGACCCCGACCCACCCACCCACCCACCCACGGAAGAAACCGTCCACCCACCAAACGTCCCAACCACCATGTGCTACAGCCGTACAGCAGCACGTACGGCAGCAAACAGATACGGTTGGTCCGTAACCGATTTTTATATAGAAATTAGAGTAGGAAGCGGAGAAATTAGGGAAGACTACCCAGTTAGATGCTGCTGTGCTGTACGGTACAGAAAAACATTGTACGAATTCCCGCCTTTTTGTATTTTCGATTTGTATCTTGATATTGGTGTAGGAGCGGCTCTATCGCTGGGCTTTGACTCTTTTTCGATTCTGACTCAAATTGTGCATCCATTTTGAAAGTTTTTCGACTTTTCTCACGGAAGGGTGGCATGCCGGTAGGAGACGTCTCTGAAAGTTAAAAAAACATGTATCGAAGAAGGTCAATCATAAAGAAGACCAAAACTCTGCAAGCGTACAACTTTTGCTGCAAGCTGCAGTACCCTTAAGGAGGTGTCGCTAGATAACTCCTGGTGACTGAAAAAAAAGGTGGTGTTTGGATCCTCACAGCACGATGATTGCAAATATTGTAGAGGGTTGCGTTTACATTCGTAGACGTTTTTATGCAATTTCTCTCATGAGAGGAGAGCTCCAGCACTCCGCTGTCTACTCCTTCTCTCCTCTCTGTCCTGTAATACAACACAAATAAGAACACTCGTCAGACCGCGAGGCGGTCAGGGCATCCAGGCTTGGACTCTACGAACACACTAGTGGCTTGAAAGTAGAAGTTCTGGTACCAGGAGCCGAGGATGTCTGCACAGAAAAGAGACTCCTCGGATGAGATTCAGCAGCTGAGGAGTGAACTTCAGTTGGTGATAGAGGAGAGACATGCATCGATAATGCGTGATATGAGGGAGGTGATGGCCGAGCTCATGAGGAACAACGGCCCGTCGGAGTCCAGCAGCGCTGAGGGCAGCGCTGCTGTAAGGGCCAGCCCGCTAGGGGCTGAACCCACTGCTGTGAGGGGGAACGGCGCTAAGGACAGCGCTTCTGAAAGGGGTAGCCAACAAGGGGCTGAACGCACTGTGCGGCACGAAAAATTTCTGCTGCTGGTGCTGCTACTGCTAGAGGCGGAGCGCGAGGACATACAACAGCAGCAAGAGAGACGACTTTTCGTGAGGATGCCTTGCGTAGCGTAGGAGTGACGGGACGCAGGGAAGCCGCTGTTCCTGTCGAGGTTGGCCCAGCAAGGGGTCAGCAAGACCAGCCAAGGGGGGCTGGAGAATGGGGGTCATACCCCGGCGGTGAGTTGGGAGTAGGACATGATATGCCTCTACCTAGACTTGTTCTCAAACACACCGCTGCCCCACAATTTAGTGGCAAAAAGCCCGAATTCACTGCCTGGACCAGAGACGCCAGGTACTACGCGAAAGGAGTAGGTTTTCTATCTGCGTTTGTGTCGGATCCACCCCAGTACGTTCCCGCAGGGAAATTGGATACCGAAAACTCGGTACTTGTCGGAAGGGGGTACAACCGCGAACGTGTACACATACATGCACTCGCTTGAAATTTCGTATCGACGGCCCTGCAGAGCCAGGGCGACAAGAGTATCTTGCACAGGTGCACCTCGCCGAGAGAAGCGTGGGACGCGTTCCTCGCGTGGTACGGTCTTCAAACGACGGGGGCCAAATCCGACCTCTCCCGCCGCCTCAATAAATGCAATATAGCGCCAGGGAGATCTTGCCGCAGAAATGCGCAGAGCAGGAATGACCCTCGATGACCACATGCTGTACACCATTTTCATTGACGCTCTGCCTGCCGAATACGAGGTGGAGGCAAGGAACCTTGCATCTCGTGACAGTATCGGCCGCGATGACATCATCAAGGCTATACGAGAACGGCATCACCGACTTTCTGGAAGCAGGAAGAAGGGGTCCAATGCTGGCCATGCCAGCCATGCTATGTTCGCCGGCGGCGGCGATGGTGGCCACAAAAAAAGGGCCAGCGGCGGTGCCCACCGGAAAGGTGGAGGCCGCGGAAAAGGAAACGGTGGACGTCGGGGACAGCAAGGACGCGGCGGTGAAGGCACCAGCGAGGACGGTGGTGGCTCGGCCGCGGCTGCCGGCGGTGATGGCAGCAGAGCCAAAGCCGCCGATGGTTGTTCCTCCGAGGTGAGATGCCACAGGTGTGGCAAGAAGGGTCATTGCAGGATCGACTGCACGGAGGAGCTATGCAGCAGATGCCACCGACGGGGGCACGCTGCTGATGTCTGCCCCACATCAAAAGAGGAAGCTGTGCTGGCGGCGTCGGACGACGATGATGATTCTGATGCGGTCGAGGCTTCAGTTTTCAAGGCCAGAAAGACAGGCAAGTGCAGTAATGTTTCGGGCAAAAAAGGGGAAGGGGAGTCGGCTTGGCAAATAGGGGATAAGGCCTGGCTTTGCGATAGTGGAGCGTCCACTCACATGACGCCTTCCGCAGATGGCATGATCAACTATGGAGAGTGCAATTTGAAACTACGCATTGCCGCCTGCTCAACCCGCACGATCGAAGGATACGGCGATATTAACTTTGTGTTTCGATCCGGAAACGGTCTTGTACGAGTAACGCTGACTAATGTTGCGCACGTGCCAGACCTCCGATATCATCTATTTTCCCTACCCACTCTCGTGAAGCACGGTCACACTTTTGAAGGACGTCCCGCAGGGATTGTAGTCAAGCTCAAGTCTAAGCGTTCGATCGTGTTTCCGTTGACCGGGAACCGGTACAGCCTTTACGGCTACCGGGTCGACTGCAATCACTAGGGGAGATGCCTGTGCTGTACTCGCCCCGGGAAAAGTGTCAAACAAGCCCGTTGTCAACATAAACGACTACCACTGCGCGGCCGGACACTCCCATGAGGCACTGCTCCGCAAGACCGCGGAGCAGCAAGGGGTCGTCCTCGAGGGAAAGCTGCTGGAGTGCGAAGAGTGCTTCATGGCGAAGGGTCTCCATCGAGGTATCAAGCAGTCCACACACACTCGGGCAGATAAGAAGCTCGGGAGGGTTTTTGTCGATTTGAATGGGCCTAAGACAGAAGAGCCTGACGGGGAAAAGCGTTATACTCTCATCGCGCGCGACGATTTTTCATGGCATACGTGGGTGTATTTATGGGCCACAAATCGGACGCCGCGGAAACGATCAAGCAGTTCCTCTCGGACACTCGTGCAGATGGTGGCCCGTCACAGGTGGTGACCGTCCGATCCGATGGGGGCGGTGAATTTTGCGGGGGGAAGTTTGGCGACCTATGTAGATCGCGATGCATTAAGCAAGAATTCACCACGGCCGACAGTCCCCAAAGCGCCGCACTGGGAGTGCGATGCTCTGAACCGCACGGCAACGTCCGCTAACTCCGCAAACAAGTCGCCGTACCATATGTGGTACGGTAACCCCCCCCCGGTAGTGCTTCTACCTTTCCTCAAGTCTGGCTACTGCAAGGTGAAGAGGAAAAACAACTCTCAGCCGAAAGCACAGGAGCGTTTTTACCTGGGTCCTACGCCTAATCAAGGCGCCGTACGAGTGCTGACCAAACACCGTACTCTGCGTATCACGCACCATGTCATCTGGCAACGGGTGTCGCCTTCCCCACCTGTACCTGCCCAGATGCATCACTCCCTGTCCCAGGAAGAGGGGGGGTCCGAGGCCCACGACGAGAGCACGTCAGATGGGGGTGGGGGGGGGGGGGTGATGGACGAGCAGGACGAAGATCTGGCTCGCCTGACCGACCTCGACGTGACGTGGGGGTTTGATGAGCACGCGTTCTTACGGGAGCGCTCACAGGAGACACCTGCTGCCGGCGATGCTGGTGATTTGCATGCGTGCTTGCAGGAGCACTCACAGGAGGCACCTGTCGCCGGCGATGCTGGCGACGGAACAGCCGAGACGATGGACTCGTCTCAAGGGAGCGCGGTAGACGCCGCCTCGGTCCCGGCAGGGAGAGCCGGAACAGTCGAGACGATGGATTCGTCTCAAGGGGGCGCGGTGGACGCCTCCTCGGTCCCGGCAGGGAGGGCCGAAAGCGACTCAGACGCATCAGCAGCCTCCGGCACAGACCAAGGGAACGGCGAAGGTCCCCCCACGGTCCTGTCGGGCAGGGCAGCTCGCGAGCTCAGTGGTTGGGGACGGCTACCCCCGACAGTAATGGGCCGGACCCGGGGTCAGAGCCAACGCCTGCAGGATGAATCTGCTCAACGTCAGCGTGTGATCGAGAACGCGATGTCTGCGGCAGTGCAAAAGTGGACGGAGTATGGGAGTATACTGGCAAATTCATCCTGGACGACGGAGGATGCAATTGCCATGATGGCCGGAGGGCCTGCGGCGGAAGAAAATACAGGGGAGTCAAACGTGTGCATGCCGAGTGGCTTTCCAGAAGAGTAGGACTGATCCTTGTGTTTTTCGCATGATTGTGGATGGCAAGGTAGAACTGATTATGGCCGTTCATGTAGATGACATTGTGATTGCAGGATCGGACGAGGCACGCAGAGACTTCCAAGCCGCATTAAATACTAAGTTTCCCACGAATAACCTAGGCGAGTTACCTTGGTAACCTGGTTGTGCTTTCAAGCGTAACTGGGAATTGGGCACGTTGGAGATCACGCAGAAGGCTTTCGTTGAAACTATGCTGAATCGTTTTGGTGTGAACTCGTCCTCTGACATCCCCGCGACTCCTGGCGTTGAACTAGATCCAAGAGAGGAGGGCGAACCAAAGGGAGACTGGCCGTACAGAGAGACTGTGGGCAGTCTCATGTGGCTGTCAACCATGACGCGGCCACACATCTCGAACGCGGTGCGTGCTGTGGCGCGCCATTCTCACAACCCCACCGACAGGCACTGGAAAGCAGTTCTGAAGATCATGGCATACCTCCACGGGACAAGGGGTATGGGTTTGACTTTTGTAAGGGGTTCGGGATTGGATCTGACTGCATGTAGCGATGCTGACTACGCTGATAAGTCGAAAGATAGGCGCTCGGTGTCGGGGACGGTAATTTCCTTGGGGGGTGCTGCCGTCAGTTGGGCAAGTAGCACGCAAAGGTGCGTTATGTTGTCTACAGCAGAAGCAGAGTATGTAGCCCTGGGTGAAGGGGTGAAGGAGGCTCTGTTTACGGGGGCAGTATTATCTTGCATTTGTCCAGAGCTAACCGGATCATGTGTCCGAGTTTTTGAAGATAATCAGGGGGCCATAGCACTGGCTGAGAACCCTCTTAGTTCTGCGCCAAGCAAGCACATAGACGTGCGGTTCCATTTCGTCCGAGATCTACTTCGTGCAAAGAAAGTTGATATTCTATTCGTAGCTTCGGAAGAGCAGCACGCGGAAATTTTGACGAAATCCCTAGCTGCGACCCCTTTAAATCTCACCGTAAGCTTTTGTTAAACCTACCGTTGGGTGATGAGTAAGGGGTGTGAGCATTATTCGATGAGTACCATGTTTGAGTCAAGCGAGGAATAATTTGTCAGGCCGCCACCCCACGCTACTTTGAGGGGCATGGGTGAGTAGGGCGCTACTTGGTATTTTAGTTTCTGGCCATGGTAATCGTTTGAATGCGGCCATTGTTACAATCACAATGGTTTGGATGATATATGACATACAGGTGGTTTTGACCCGGTGGCCGGGTTTCCTCCTGCGGAACTGTCGTTAGCTGTTCGCCGGTCCTAGCTTTTTGTTTTGGATGCCCGTTCGGTCTCGTCACTGCTGTGAAGAGCCAGGGAGGGTGTTAGTTTGGATCGTCACAGCACGACGGTTGCAAATGTTGTAGAGGACTGCGTAAACATTCGTAGGCGTTATATGCAATTTCTCTCATGAGAGGAGAGCTCCAGCACTCCGCTCTCTGCTCCTTCTCTCTTCTCTGTCCTGTAATACAACGAAGATAAGAACACTCGTAAGGCCGCGAGGTGGTCAGGGCATCCAGGCTTGGACTCTACGAACAGGTGTCGCTAGGCGACGGAGTGGACTTCGACCCGAACTCACATATTTACGGGAAAGAGACGGTACGGAGCGGGTTGGACGGTTGCCCGTGATACTAAGGATCAACCTAATACATGGAAGAAGAAGGTGCCGCTGGGCGACGGGGTATAGTCTACCGCAACCGAGACTCGTACGGAACAGCGGAAGGCGCTCAGAAGTTGCAACCGGTTTCACATGCAGTACGACACATAACCTTAAATAGAAGCTGGCGCTAGGCAACTCTTGTCGACTGCGAAATTGAAGAATCACCCAACACTCTGACGAAGAAGCTGCCGCTTCGTAGTCGACGGGTATACCGCAAAACTGCGGAAGTTGAAAAAGCACCCAATACTTGGAAGGAGAAGCTGCCGCGATTCGACGGATACTAAAACCGCAACCGAGACTCATAAGGTACAGGAGTACGAAGAAGAAAAAATTTGCTGCAAGCTGCAGTACCCGTGAGAAGGAGGTGTCGCTAGGCAACTCCTGTTGATTGAAAAAAAAGAAGGTGTCGCTAGGCGACGGGGTGGACTTCGATCCGAACTCGGTAAGACAAAGAGTACGACACGGACTCGGTAAGACAAAAATGCAGGCACATGTCTACGGGAAAAAGAAAATACCTACAGGTGAGCGGTGCAGAACATACTGAGGCACGTCAACACGAGAAAAGAACAGGAGTGTATGTAAAGGGAAAACATAAGGTGAAATCGAAGCAGGTCAACATGAAAAAGTAATACGTAGGGGTGAGCGGTGTGGAAAATACCGGGGAAACGTAATGCAAACGACGAATCACACAAAATAGGTAGAGGATGAAAAATCAACAAACAGCTCACTAAAAACGCAACCTGTGTGCCATTTTAAGGAAAGGCAAATGATCTGCGACAGGAATGGGAAGGGCAAAAGAAAAATAATGTGGAGAAAAACGAACTGCAATGGATGTAATGGAAAGAAAGGTGAAACTCAAGGCAGGTCAACACGAGAAACGAACAGCAGAGTATGTAAAGCGGAAAAATAAGGTGAAACTCAAAGCAGGTCAACATCTCGTGGATCGCGAGCGAGCCGCCACCCACCAAGCACCCACCACCCACCCATCGACCACCCCACCATCACAGCAGTACAACAGCAGTACAACAGCAGTGGAGCAGCACGTACCGACCAATCCATAACGGCAGCATACAGTAGCAATACGGCTGATGAAAAGGCAACAAACAGCTCACACTAAAAACGCAACCTGTGTACCATTTTAGAGAAAGGCAAATGAACTGCGACAGGAATGGGAAGGGCAAAAGAAATAGAATGTGGAGAGAAACGAACGGCAGATGATGTAAAGTGGAAAGAATGGTGAAACTCAAGGCATGTCAACACGAGAAACGAACAGCAGCGTTTGTAAAGCGGAAAAATAAGGTGAAACTCAAAGCAGGTAAACATCTCGTGGATCGCGAGCGAGCCGCCACCCACCAAGCACCTACCACTACCCACCCATCGGCCACCCCACCATCACAGCAGTTCAACAGCAGTACAACAGCAGTGGAGCAGCACATACCGACCAATCCACAACGGCAGCATACAGTAGCAAATACGGCTGTGCAGCGGTACACCTGTGGTCCTGTGGTACGCCAGGAGCTGTGTGGGATTTGCACTTTTTTTACGATTCTCTACCTTTCGGGGAAGAACGCGAGCCGTCCCCGAGAGAAGCTTTTCATGCCCCCCCGTTTGCGGAGTTGGGACTCGACGGCGGTTGCGTCGCCGCGGACACCGAGGGCTTGTGTGGGGGGCGGGCGTGGTACGGTCGTGCGGTCACCAGGGGCCGGGCGGCAGACGGTGGAGCGGAGAGTTGTAAGTGTACCAGTTTCAGAGTACCCGTAATTCCCCCGCTTGCACCTCAGCGCTCGGAGGTAATCTCCCTTACTCATATGTGGGTGAGCTTTTTCTTGATGGGAAGGGTCCTATTCTTTTGTATTTGTACGTATTTTTCGGCTCACCGGATCTCCTTGGGCCAGGTAACCCGCTCCGAGCCGAGATGATTTTCCTCGCATATGAGTTGTTCCTCGACTTGGAAACTTGTATTTTTTTGCTTGCAGCCAATGGGCAACGGTGCAACTTGGCTTTGTGGGAGTCCGAAGAACTTCGGTGTGGGTTGAGTCTATGGTGCCCGCGATTAGTGCTGATTTTCCTTGTCGTAGCGAGCGGCTGGATAGCACACGCATGTGAGAAGGGCAACGACACGAGTAACCCCCAGGGTGAACGACGCCCCGGCCACTGCTGTCGTTCAGAGCACACCTCTCGGAGGACAATTCAAGCACTCTACCAGGAGTATCCCGCTCCATACGTCGATTGGCACATGATGCGATGTACCTCCTTATACATGGCCATATTTGACAGGCAGAGGCTCTACTCGGCCAAAATTGTCCACTTTTTTTCACGGGCATTTAACTCTGCACACATGTAACCGGATTGTGCCCAAGGGAAAACGATGATTGATGTGCTTGCCTTTCAAATAAGCATACAGTACTCGTCAGGAGGGCTCGAACCCCCCCGCAAGCATTCGTCTCGCTCCCCGTGCCCGGTACCAGGCCAGGTACCATGCGTTTTAATTTTGGAGATTTTGTCGCTTGCCCTGCTGCCGATTGCGATTGCAGTTGCGAATTTCAGCAATTGTGCGTTGGTTTCACATTAAACCGTTCTGTCTACCCAACGACATCAGTACACCCAGAGTCCGTGCTGATTCTTCATCCTAGAGATACAATTCTCTGTGGTCACAGACTGTGACACAGAGAAAACCAAACAATCGTAATTCATCGGAGTAAAGCAAGTGAAATGCTAGCGTACCGGGTAGGAGAACACAACGAAACAAACCAGACCATAAAAAAAGAAAAAAAAAGAAAAAAACAAAACAAAACAAAACAAAACAAACGACAGGGTTCTGAAGAAAGTGATGCAAGAAGATCGGAAAGGAAAGGCTGAAATAGCATACGTGCTCCAGGGGACCAGATACCTGTTGCACGGAAAAATCCAAGGTCGTGTTCTGTAGGGTTTGTGGATTCCGGGTAAGGGTATGGGGTCTTACAGAACTTCCAGAAGTTTCGGGTACAGGTATGGAAGTGTTACAGAACTTCCACAAGTTCCGGGTATTGTGGCACAGGCATACAGAACTTCCAGAACTTCCGGTCGGGTACACAACATGCTGTACCCGTACCCCGGGTATTGTGGCGAAGGACGTACAGAACTTCCAGAAGTTCAGGTACGGGTATGAATGTCGTACAGAATTCCCAGAAGTTCCGGGTACGGGTATGAGAGTCTTACAAAACTTCCAGAAGTTCCGGGTATTGTGGCACAGGCGTACAGAACTTCCAGAAGTTCCGGGCAGGTATAAACATGCTGTACCCGTACCCCGGGTCTTTGTAGCACCGGCGTACAGAACTTCCAGATGTTCCGGGTACGGGTATGAGTGTCCTACAGAAGTTACAGAAGTTCTTTGTAGGGTAATATCCGCGGTAAATACCCCGGGTATGGTTTTGTGTGTACCCTACAGACAGAACGAAAATAGAAAGTTCGGGGACGGGTATGAATGTCGAAGAACTCACAGATGTTCCGGGTACGGGTAATTCCCGGGGAAATACCCGCCTCAAAAGAGGCCAAAAAATCAGTTGACTGGTCAAAAGACGCAAGGGTCAGCGCAGTTCCAATTGCTGCGAATGGCATACTGCGAACACTGATGCACTCATAAGAAATAACACATACTGGCAACATTTACGTACGATTGAAGCCCATGTTTGGCGTTCGTTCTTCAGTTCACAAACCCTGTTTGTGTTGGTGCTGTGTTCCATAAATTTCACAGTAAGAACCTTTCCAACTCCCCAAAATACGACTTCCGCGGTTACAGGTTTGCCTCCCAAATTACCGTACTATTGCTCAAGAACAAATTTTGCAATAAAACTGATACTACGAATCCATTTTGAATACAAGGTACAACGTATAACTATAATATTAGTATGGCAAGCCCGAAAATTATTTCAACCGCGAACAAAAACAAGAAATGCCGATCACAGCAACTACTATAATATTACAAGTATCTACTAAAAATACTTCGAGAGCATTGTTTGCTATTAATATAATAATTACAGCCATCTAATAGAAATATGATACCCCTCGTATAATAATTACAATTATATAAATTTGCAAAAAAAGTCTTAAGTATACAAAAAGGCCCTCCGGGTTGCAACTGTTATACAAAGAGGCCCAACAACTATGGTTTTTGAGCTTACAAGAACAAATACAAACCTAACTACGAATCCCACCAACCAAACTGCCGAAAAAAAACAAGCGAATGCTAATCTAACTACTATCGTAGCTGCAGCAAGAACAGCAGTTTCGCGTAGAGGCGAATTAAGCACGAACAGGTGCTACCGCTGTGAGCTAATATAAATAGTAGCCACCAGCCACCCCCGCCCCCGAGCATTCTTCAGCCCTCGTTCAAGCTCATTTCGTCAGCAGTAGGCGAGCGTGGCCTTCTTGATCTCCTCCTGCATGTTACCGACACCCACCTGCGAGGACGGCAGTTATCGAAAAAATAAAGACGATGTTTATGCCTTTGCTTGTATGTATCATTACTGCTGTACTTTAGTATATGATATATTAATGATGTATATGATTAGAAGTGGATAGCGAAACGCATCATCGGTTCTACAACAAAATGCCATACTGCCCATTCGTAGCCGCCCGCCCCCTGCTGTTTTCGCGCGATTTCCGGTATCATAATCTAATATCAAGGTCTCTTCATAAAACATACGAAGTATATATATGCCGAAAACGTTTATTTACAAAATTGACTTTGTAGATGTGTTGTACATACGAGACTATACGTATCCATATGAACAGTACCATACTTCTGTGGCCACAGAGGAGCTTGTATCTCTATAACTAGGATGAAAGATACAGGTAAGAAATAATAGAGTCGGCGCGACACCGGGTGTGCAGGATTTTGATGGGAAAAAATAGTATACGGATATAATGAATATGTACATCATTGGACACGTACACAAACCTTCGCCTATTCGGGAGGTGGGACGAACGCCCACGGCAAAAAAAACTATGGGAAATACTCTTACATAAAACATGCCGACATGTGGCAATCAGAAAACTAACATGCTAAACTGGACTCCACCAGGCCCGCTCGGGTGCTCGTGCTGACAGCAGTCACGATGTATTTCAACTGCCACGTATGTATACACGTACGTATATATCTAACTATTAATATGATTCAAAACGACAACAATAGAAACCTACTTGGTTTCAAAGAGACAACAGAGAGAGGAGAGAATAGACCCCAAAAATGTGAACGATACGTAGAATACAACCACAAAGCCAAAAGTGCCACCACTGAACCATGAACCACTGACCTTCTTCGTAGCGACGTACATCTCCACAAGGAGGTGCTTGATGCGCCGAGAAGAAAGCGGCGGAAAGAGTGTCGTGTTGGATGTGAGCAGCCCCACCAGCTCCTGCCACGTCGAACCAGACGAGAAGAAGCCGAACGGCAGAAACTTCTCGATCACCATCTTGGCAGCAATAAGCTCGCGAACTCTGAAAAAAATACACAAAACACGGAGCAAAAGCGATTGGAAGGTAGGTGTTGGGGGCAGGTAATATGAGCAACCAACGAGCGCGTGAGACCAGATACCAGTTCCCTCTCTTCCCTTCACTGCCCAGATCAGGGCAGCCGGACAAAAAGGCAAAACGACATCGCAGTCCTACAAAGTCCACAAAACATACCGGTGGGCTGAGATTTCTCGACGGATGTGCAACACGCGATATTTTTTCAACTTTTTTTTCAATTGGTTTTGGTATACCCCTCTTATCTGTGTTTCAAAAATGGATGGCGAGCTGTCGATATTATATTATAAAAAATGACAATACACTCTAGCTGTGACTATGTTATACGTTATAGCATGCCCTTGCCCGGACCCGTCTGATGCGTTCGAGAACAAGTTTGAGTTCGCATTTCAACATACACACACCTGTTCGTTTCAGCACAGGAATTCTTGCTCGCCTCGAAGCTCCGCTGGATGTTTCCTTTCGCTTGTTTGTGCTATCCACCCTTCCCAGCTCCAGCCACTTCGCGCAGCCTGTTGCTCTTGTGGTGAGTGTTCACATTGCCGCGGTCGCCCTTTTTGCAGGGAACCGTTGTCTTGTTATTGCGGCGCGAGGGGTCCGCCATGCAGAAGTACTTATGTTTGTGGTCCTCCTCCGCTAACGGGACGACGTAGACTCCTGGCGAGTACATCAACGACCGCTCGCGGCAACCCTCCCTCCTGTAGCCGTCCGGCACCTTCAAGTCATGGACGGCTTGGACGATGTCCGCGGGCAATACATACACCTCTCCTTTCATGTCGTACACGAGCGCCGGTGTAATTGCAAGAACGGCTTTATAGCAATCCACCTCGATTACCTCGGGCTGGCTCCCGGCTGCTGGTGGAGTAGACGCACTACCCCTGTCTAACAAAGGGGCGGAAGATGGACTACCTCCATCCCTGTCAGGCGGGGATCCTTGCGGATCCGCTGCGTCCGTATTCCCTCTCCGCGGGTGCACAGATGCAATTGACGGATGTGGGTGTTTGTTCTTTGGTTTTGTGTCTGGGCTGCGGGTGGTTGTGATTGAGTGGGTGTGTTTGTGTTTGTGGGGGGGGTTGGTTTTGTGTAATTTCGTGTTGGGGGAGGTGTGGCGTCAGCGTGACGGAAGAGACGTGACGTCAGAATGCATAACACGAGACATGAGGTCAGAACGCGCTCAACCCTGATTTGCAAAATTTACAATTTGTACCGGCCACTCCCGGTATTGTTACAAGGGTATACCCGTACCCGGGGTATTGTGCCACAGGCTTACAGAACTCACAGAACTTCCGGGTAAGGGTACGGGGTTCTTACAGAACTTCCAGAAGCTCCGGGTACGGGTACGAATGTCTTACAGAACTTCCAGAAGTTCCCGGTATTGTGGCACCGGCGTACAGAACTCACAGAAGTTCCGAGCGGGTATGAAAATGCTGTACCCGTACCCCGGGTATTGCGAGCACAGGCGTACAAAACTTTCAGAAGTTTCGGGTACGGGTATGAATGTCGTACAGAACTTCCACAAGTTCCGGGTACGGGTATAAATGTCCCACAGAACTTACAGAAGTTCTTTGTAGGGTAATACCCGGGGTAAATACCCCGGGTACGGTTTGTGAGTACCCTACAGAACACGACCTTGGAAAAAACAACACGAAGAACATAACTGCTGTTGCACGTACAAAACTACACAAAGAACATAACTGCTGTTTCACGGACAAAAACAAAAAACAACACAGAGGAAGAAGATACAGGCATTAGGCCGGGGGGGGGGGGGGGGGGGGGGAGGGGGAAGTTTAAGGGAGCAAAAAAAAAAAGGACGACAGCAACTCAGTACTGTCGCTTTCGCGCTTCCCCCATTGAACTCAACGAAAACAAAAAAAAAACATAAACTACCACTCGCTGTAGAGAGTTCAGGGCTAGAGTAGCACATGCTGCACATATTAGTCGAACTGGCACCTTGCCACACGATCTACCATTTCGTTTCTGCATTAATCTACAGCTGTATCAGAATGGCTGCTCCCCCTCCCCCGTCCTCCGGTTTTCCTTTGGTTGCTGCTCTTGGCGTCCTCCGCTGTGAGGCATTGCCAGCTCTTCTCCGCCTCGCCCTTGCGCCATCTCGTAATGAAGCGGTCCGCCGCGTCGACGATCCCATGGCACCAGTTCCCACTCTTCTTAGCCGCCGTATGCCATAGCACAATCTCTATTCCGAGCAGTAAAGAGGAGCTATCCGTGGACTCCTCGGTTGCTTCGAATACCGTGATGTCGTCTACCAGAAACTGGGCTCAGTCATTATCTGGTCGGCCTCGTCCCGGAAACACCCCACCAGCTATCGTCCCGAACATCACGCTATGGGTCAGTCGCCCGTCGATCGTCCGCTGTGCGGCTCCTGCGATGAGGAGGCGTCGTTTGCGGATAGTCGTCTCAACGCTGACATTGTGCCTTTTAGAGAGCCTTGGCGTACGACACGCAGTGATCGGTGCGCTGTCGCCACTGAAAGCCAATGATCCTTAGGAGGAGGTTGTGGTGTGCCGTTCGGAGTTTAGCGAAGTGCTCCAGGCCAAGAGCCTAAGCCACGCACGCGTGCAGCAGGGTCTCCGTCACCTCCGTCTTCAGCAGGCGCACCATTAACATGAACGGGGCATTCCCCATATCGTACAGCTCGCGCTTGAAACAATCGTAGTATGCCCGCGCGAGTCGGAACCGACGTTTGATCTCTGGCCTAATGGCGTTTGCGTCGATAAGACCGCCCAGATACAGAAACTGCATCGTCTGCATATACCTCCGGCCCGCTGCTTCGACGACGAGCGGTGAGGTCGGGAACACCTGGCTGAGCGTGCGCAGCAGCATTGTCTTCGTTTTATTTTCGAACACGGTACGTCCTGATGCATCAACAACGGCCACAATGACGGTCATCATCGCAAGGCTTTCCGCCGAGTTGGACACAATGCCTGCATCGTCGGCGTACGACATGCCCCAGACTGACCTCCGCGCACATGCTATTGGATCAATCTCCACCCCGTTCCCCTCCAGGTCCTCCTCGAGGTGAACCAGGTCCTTCAAAATGTCTGGGTCCTCACTGAAGCGTACCAGGGCGGCATGTATCGCAGCGGCGAAAAATACACTGAAAAGAAGGGGCGACAATACGCATACGCATCCTTGCCGCAGTCCTCGGGTGACGTCAAACCATTCAGATTGCTCACCGCCATCCGTAAGCACGCGAAATAGCATGCCTTCGCGGAACTGGAGGATAACGGTCAGCATATTCTGTGGTACGCCGAAGCGTGCGAGCACCACCCCCAGCAGCTCTCGGTCGACGGAGCCATATGCTTCCTGAAGGTCGATGAAGCACATGTACATAGGGATTCTCCTAGCTCGTCCGAGTTCTTGCAGTCGGGGCACGACGAACGGCATGTGCACTGTTGATCGCGTGGGGCGAAAGCCGCACTATTCTGCCGGGAGTATCCCTTCGGTCTCACAATAGTTGCTGATGCGGGACGCGACCACTTTCAACAGTACTTCGCCTGAATGGGCAACGAGTAAAATTCCTCGGTAGTTGTTGCAATCAGATAGATCCTCTTTTTGTAAAGGGCCTTAATGGTTGCATCTTTCCACTACTGGGAGATTTCTCCCGTTTTCCACACTTTGACAAGTAGGTTGTGGGAAATAGCGGATAAATTCGGGGTGGTCAACTTTCAGCAGCTCGGACGGCAGGAAGCCTGATTTCACTGCTTTCCAGTTTGGCATACCCTGTATCACAGTAGTCATTTCATCCGTGGTGAGTTCATCTCAAAGAGATGGAGCTAACGGCCGCTGTGAGAATAGGTCGCTGATGGCTGGATCAAGTTTGGGCGATTTCGTAATGAGGAGGGTACCGAAATACCTCGCCCATCGTTCAAGACTGCGCACCTTGTCCTTCAGCAGCGTGGCATCCTCGTCCATGATGAACTGTTCGTTTCTCGGCCCTCTACCGCCCAACCCAACCGTGCCCTTCAGGTGCTGTAGAAACCTCGTTGGTCGTTGTCAGCGAGAAGGTTTTCCGTTTCACCAAGGTAGCCTTCGATGTAGGCATGTAATTCTGCATCAATCACCTCTCGCAGGTTCGCGCATGCCGTCCTCAGCGTCTTCCACGCGGGCTTGCCCCTGTTGATGCGTATAGATCGTTGCGCGGCTGCGGTTTGTGCGGACTCGCACCAACCGGAAATGTGTGTGTGCGGCGTGGTGGGGGTGGCACCTCTTTCGCTACTGCGTCAAGAACGACTTTGGCAAAGGATTCGGCCATCTCGGAGATAATGTTGGGTTGGCAGGGAAGGGAAGGAAGATTGGAGACGATCTGCTCAACTACTCGCTGCTGCAATCTCCGTCGGATCTAAAATTCTGCCGATCAAGAAGCCGGATTTGTTTTTCCGTTCGCACGTGTCTATTGGGTGCGAAACGACCGCTGACGCGAACCATCGCATATACGATGTTATGGTGTGAGTTCGGCTTGGCTGGGGGCGGAGGCTGGGTGCACCTTCACATCATACAGGCGAGATCGGTGTGCTTGTCGGGATAGGATGTAGTCAGTCCGTTTTGATCATTGTGGTTGCTGATGCCATTAAACATATGAGATACTACGCCCTCCCGTGTGCTAAAAAACGAGTTCGTGAGAGCGAACTTGTTGTCTTAGCTTTCACGAACTTGTAGTCTTAGCAAATATCAGCAGGCGTTTCCCGTTTTTGTTGAGCTCATAAAGTCAGTACGCATCAAGCACCTTACCGGCATCACACCCTTCCATTCCTCTTCGAGTCCACGCGTTTGCGTTTATCAGTACGAACAATCCTTAGCTGGAATCTGTTTAACCATGCGTCCCAATGTCTCCCAATATTCTTTTCTCCGCTGTGTGTTGGGGCATAGACAACGACTGGGTTGATCGCAACGCTTTCACCAGTCAACTCAACGCGCATGGACATAAGTCGTTCATCAATCAACTGGTGGGAATACACGGACTTACGGCAAATCGTTTCCCTAACAGCCAAACCAACTCCATACAGTCCTTACGTGCTTCCCGTTTCTCTTGGCCAGAGCAGAAAACTCGGTATCCAGCTGCAGAAAACTCTGCTTGCTCACCGCTCCTTATTTCATGCAGGCCGACGAAGGCAAAGCCAAGTTGTCGGGCCTTCGCCAGTCCGCATTCGGCATGCCCATACCGGTTCCTCCCTTTCACAGCCAAGGTGCGTACGTTGTAGGTTGCTACCGCCGCAAGTGTCTAGTTGGGTCTTGCTCGGGCCGCGCGTGCTGCTAACCTTGCCAG
Source organism: Undaria pinnatifida (assembly GCA_012845835.1). Taxonomy (NCBI): domain Eukaryota; class Phaeophyceae; order Laminariales; family Alariaceae; genus Undaria; species Undaria pinnatifida. Next base: position 27,189,896 of record JABAKD010000023.1, on the reverse strand, counting down.
CCTACGCTTGGTCCGACCCCTCCGTCTCTTTTTTCTATTTATTCGTAATTTTTCTTTCACGGTGTAGGCTCTCTGTTTCCTAGCCCGGTGCATGCCTTCATTTTCAACGGCTGGGTTCAGACGTCCCGCTCCACCTCAACCCCGACACTCTCGTCCTCGCTGTCGGGGTGTTTGCTTAGGTACGCAATGCCTAGTGTTTCCCGTCCCCAAGCTGCACCCATTGCGCTCTCCGCTGTGGCGAAGTTCCTCCTCAGCTTTTGGAATACACTTCTCGGCATCGGGGTTGAAAAAAAAAATTATCACCACCCCACGTAGACGACAGTTCACCTACCAAGCTGCGCAGGTCTCCTCTTTATCGAGGTTGGGGCTCGTATGACGGTGGACCGTCGTAGGTCCCGTTTGACCCCGGTCCACCCCCAGGTCGGGGCAGGCCAAGGTAGATAATCGTATCCAACAATTCAAAGTCCACACCGTGTTCTTTGGGTGACGTACACGGATCGTAACACAAAAATACACATGGCTTCCAGCAGGTGGCCCAAGAAGCGAAAAATACGCACCAGGTACGCGGAACAAAGAAAAGGACAGAAAAGTCTCGCAACTAATAACCGTTTAAGGTGTTAATACATTAACACGTCGAATGGTCGCTATGGTTCCGTCCAAAATAGTATATGATACAAAGCATTGCGGAAAAACAACACAACACGACGGCAGCAGGCAGCAGGTAAATGTACAACAAATAGTTCATATGGCGCCATCTACTCCAGACTTCTCGTACATACGATATGCATACGCGCAGCAGTAGTACGTGCTGAAACAACTCACCAATGTGATTTATTTCCGTCAAAACCTGGATGGGCACCAGTAGTGTGGTGTCGCTTTCTTGTGTTGTATCTCCGCCACTCCGTGTCTACACACATCAAACAGGCCGGACCCCCGCCGACCCGACCCAGCGCACAGAAAGACATGTGCGGTCGATACGGACGTTCGTTCTGTTTACATTCAGTAAAACCGGTCAAAAACCGTACCATAACGAATAACCACATTTTCAAAACCCCTTGTGGCCTTTTAATAAGGCAACGATGAGCGCGCAGTCGAACGGTGTTCGGTGCCTTTGTGCGAAAAGCCTCATCGCGGGATGCGTAGAGGATTCCAATGTCCAAACGTTTTACCTGGCATATAGCATGGACGTCTGTATTCTGTCGGTCAGCTCAATATATTGCTTGTGTTCCGCCGCGGTATCATGGATCGCGGGAGCGGCGTACAACCGGTTACAACAAACCCGAGGCCTGCAGGACCGGACGTGCTTACGCTAACTCGTGGGACTTATGTCGAGCGCCGTCTACAAGTTGCCGTGGGTGTCGGGCTGCATTTGGTTTTGGCGGTTTTGCCGGTATACGTTTAAAATGCCGTTTGGCTTCGAACGCATACGGCCTGCGCACGTGGCACACTTGCCTCGCTTACCCCTCAACTGGTATTTATGCGAAAGTCCAACAGTGTGGTTTGGTGGGAACTTTTGGTTTGCGATGAGAACGTGTTTTTGCGTATAAGCAAACCCCCACTTCATTGAAAGGGATAAACAGTCCTCAACAATTTGAAATTCTGGTTTCTTGTCCGTCTTAGTGTGCTGTCTGTCTGTGAGCGTATGTCGTAAAGTTTAGGGTTGCGAAAAGTATGCGTTGACGATTCCACAAACCCGGCGTTCACAGGAGCGGGCGAGGTTGTGCCAACTCTTAGAGCTTGTTTTGACGCTGTTCTTACACGAGTTGGCCGCGCGCGCCGTGCTACTGTGATTCTGGGGAGCTTCCTTTCGATGTCTGTTTTAAATGCGGCGAGATTTCGTACCAGGTATTATTTACGTTTCATGTTTCACGCCCAACGCAAAAGGCTTACTGCGAGTGCAATACACTATTATCTCGCTTACCATTCCACTGGCAATCGTACAGTGCGGCACGGAATGCCATTTCTTAAAACCCTACGGTACCGTGCGTCTTTCACAGTGGTGCAGTCCAATGCCGTATACCCGCATCTAATCACGCTGCACCGAAAGCAAAAAACACGGCGAACAACCTGGAAATGCCGGTTCAATGTGAAGACAACACACAAACCAACAAATGTTAACTGTGTACATAGGGAGCTTTTCGTTTGCCAACAACGTTGCACATTGTCGATTTACGAATGTGAGCAACATAACTTTTAGAAATGACAGCTTTTTTACAACGGGCGATTTCAATACTTGTACGAACGATCCTGGGAAGGTCCTCCCGACGGATGGACAAATGTGATCGGATGTAAGGAAAAGCGGTATCGACCATTCTTTAGGGATCAAGTTTCTCTAGTGCATAGCTCCGCGACTAAAACGGAGCACACAAGGAACGACACTCCCCTCGACGAGAGATAGGCCAACAGTAGAGGCTCTACTTCCGTGGCTTCTGCGCTGGTTCGTCACCGGCAAGGCGACAGCGGCAGAGAGTTCGAGTATCTAAAAAGGGGCCTGCAACGTCCAACCTTGACCCTCCCGGCGTGTCCGGGGGGCGCGTCGGCTGCATCTTAAGCAAGCGTACGGCAGCGATCGGAACCGATAGACATCGAATAAGATGCGGATTGGCCGTTCGGTATGTAGATTCGAAAGCAGCGAGCATCGGCGACTAGATCGATGCGTTTATTCAGGATTATACTCGAGGTGGTTTAGCAAAAAATCGTCCAACGAAGTCACCACTTGATTTTTTTTTTTCTTTTTTTTTTATCCTCCGGCGGATGGGGAAAAATAAAGCCTTAGCTCACCACACTTCCACGTATTTTCATACGCGTCGTGTGTCGATTTAAAAATATCAACTACTAGACTATGCGTGGCGTCTTGGCCCAAAAAATATAAACGAGGTACCGCAATCTCTGTAAACAGCAGGAGATAATACCGTCACCATATTCCTAATCGGGTGCGAGTGGTAGGCCTTAACAGGCCTACTGTGCTTGATAAGGTGATTCTCGTCACTTTTGTATGAAAAAAAGGGGGCATTTTGTGAGCAAACCTGGGCGGGGTGCCGCCTTAAGTTGCTTATTCATGATTTCCCAAATGACCTCGGGAACACGTGCATTGATTTTCGTGGGACAACATCACGTTTTGACTTAGTTACCCGTTTTTGACGCGATTGCAGCTAGCGGTAGCTGCTCGCATACTGAAAATCAGTCATTGCAGTAAATCGGACTACGAAGTTACGCTTCGGCTCCGTCTCACGCCGCTTTTGATCGGGTTCAGACGTTTTTTTCTCACGTGACCCGTGATTTTCTGCGGAGACTGCGACGGAAGGCCCACGTAGATGAATACTTTCCTTTGCCGGCTCTGTGGTTACCCAATGCTTCCATTGGCCATGAACGTCCCATGTGCCGCACGCACAACCGTCAAGTCCGTGAAACAAAATGCTACCCAAAAATGCATCCTTCTTAAGGCCGCGGGGGGTCCCCAAAGGAAATGTTACAAGTAGGCGCGCGTAGGCGGTTCGCAAATACATGCAAATGACTTCGAGATGGGACCAACGAGTTTTGAAGCAACATGTACAATTTTGGATGATAAAAACCAATGCAAATACACAAAAAATCAGGGGGTTTCAGACCTCGTTTTTCTTTGTTTTGCCAAATCCTACTTCCCCAAACGGAAGAGTTTTTTCGCCCGCGCTTCCTTCGGACACGAGAAGTGCTTGAAAAGATCCCCCATACGAAGCTCCAGCCACTTTTCGTTGGAAACCGTTGCTCCAAACGTGTTGTTGCCACGGTAGAACGTACTCAGGTGAAAAATGAACCAAAGCGTCGATTTTGATCACCTCGCGAATCGTTCCTAGCTGCCTACGACTGGTGTCTCGTGCAACCGACGCCCTCACACCCCTCTAAAATTGCAACTCAATTCGGCGGGCTGCTGTTGCTTGTGGGCAGCTGTAGATGTCCGCAAGTCCAGTGCATACGTTCAGTTCAAGGTTGTTTTGGTCTCACTTCGTGTTTTCCGGATTTCGACCAATTTCGACCGCTGCAGAAAACAAGTCGAGGTGTAGACCTCTGTCGAAAAAAAAGCGGACGGCCAGTCTGAAGACAATCACGAGCTGCTATGGATGCAACGCCAAAAAGTAACACCCGGTCTCGCTGGCACGAACCAGCTCAAGGTCGAAACGCAGGATGTGTTAAGAAACGCGGCGTAAATTACTGCCCTATAAAAAGGTATCTAAAAATTAGAGTTAGCATAAAGCCCGGGGGTGTGGGGTAGATATCATCCCCCGCGGCCTTACCTCATTACTAACATTCATGTACACGTCACATAACACTTGTCCCAAACTTCGTCCTGATCCGTTGTAATCCGGCGTGAGACGGCTCCGATGACTTCTCCAGTGTAAACTTTCCTCAACCAACCTCTATTTGTACCTTATTATAACATTAGTTTGCCAACCTGTAAGTCTTGCGCGCGCGTGCGTGTCCGCTTTTCTATTTATTCTCCCACCACACGGTTTCCTGGGCCGTTCGAGTAGAACCGGGCAAGAACGACATCAATGATGACGAGGTCCGGGGACCGAGTAGAGCTTAGCACCTGTAGTCTACAAAAGAGTGCGAGTACCGAACATAGCGCAAAGTAAAGTGACACTTTCGTAGGAGGTTTCGGATTATACATCCGGTTAGGGAGGCGTCGATATTAACCCAACGGCCCATCACCCCGTGCGCGTTTCGGTGGTACTCCATTTTTCACATGTTCCCCATCACTCTCTTCGTACGGCCCAACCGCACGCACATCGGTGATAGTCTCGGACATTCTTGCCGCAACCCCCACGTACGGTGTACGCGTACTACGCGTGTGTCGGTGTCGGGGTATACGTATATACTAGTCTGGGCAACGACTTTTCCGCACCTCCCTCCGCATATCATACGACACACGACACATTAAGCAGTAGTTACGCAAATAGTTCAATCCGTGCGGTATAGTGTGTGGTGTATACGCTAATTGCGTTTGAGTCGGTTTTGGATGGTTGGTCTAGCGTGGCGACGTTTTTCGTCGTGTGCCACAACAACCACGAGTGGAAAGGAACCTGGCGGGCCATATTTGCCTGCCAGCCGGGAGTAAACCACACCATAACGAGAAAGAAAGAGGTAACACGATGACAAAATGGAGGCTTAACAAACTTTGTAGAAGCGGCGGGGTATGACCCCACCAAAAAAGAAAAAAAACGGGGAACACGCTCTAACCCCGCCTATGATCGCTTGTGTCGACCCGATATACACACAACAAAAAAAACGCTGTATGGTGGGAAGGGCCATCGAAGTTCGTCCAACGCTCAAGGTTATATTTGTATTCGATTTGGCGAAGAACGTAGGCGCCCCCTTCGGCGAAAAGAAGTGTCTCGCTTTTAGGAAATGTTTTAGGGGGTGCGTACCCGTGTTGGTCCAATGGCCTTATGCCTATGGGATAATTTCAAGGTACTGTAAACCCGCAAGGTGATTGCCTCAAACTACCTTGGCACGGTGACTGCACACATGAAACGCTGACAAGAAGAACCACCATGAACAGTGTTTCAATTGTGTTGGGGTGTCACAAGGTATCACACGTTGGCAGGGTGACTTCCTCACACCTTGGAAGGGCCTCACAAATTGGCAGGGTTGCTGTTGAACAAACAAAACCCTGGCTAGGTGTATCACGTTGTACAATGTTCCCATATGTTTGGCGCGTCACAACATGTTACATGTTGTCGGGATGAATTCCCCACGCAACCCTGGCTGGGCCTCCCAAATTGGCCGCTCGGGCGAAGCGCTAGCAGGGCTTACCACCTTGGACAACGCTCCATCTTTGTTTAGGGGTCAGCAGGTGTCCAACCACACGTTGGTAGAGTGTCCGCCTCGCCCATTGGCACGCCCCCTAAAGTTGCCACGTGCACGTCAGCCAAACAACTGCCGATATGACTACAGCTGGCATGACGTTTGTCGCCATACTTGGGACACGTCTGCATATTGCCGCTTAGTATGGCAGGGGGGGCAACTGCATTTTCTGAGCATCCAAACTTCAGGAGCTCCACACCTTCCCCAAAGCTTATGAAAAAATAAATCACACGAATATCTCGCCACACAATCGCACGCCCTACCAAACATCGTTGTATTGTTGTAAAACATAAATGGAATTGCCAACGTAACGGATAGTTCCTCAGTTGCGGAGCCCCGACGGTCAGAAACTTCCATCGACCGATGCTACTCCTATCACAACACGCGTCATGGGTACAGTTCCTCGGTTGGGGAGCCTCTTCAATCTAGACTATTTTGGCCAAACGATTCTACGAAAACCCTATCATAGAAGGTATACTCACAGCGAGATAGTCCGAGCTGCAGCCGTACACTTCGAATCCTCCAGGCTCAACGACGTGAAGCTTAACGTCGCCGTAGGTGTCCCACCAAAAAGCGGTAATCTCGAGGACAGCCTTGGTAGATCCGCTTGGGCTCTCTGTTGTATAGAGCAACACCATCACGAGCACAGACAGATGAAAGCGAAGGCCACGGTTATAGTCGCGGCGGGTTAGTTGATCTCTAGAGTCGTTAAACGCTGCATGGCGAAGTATGTCAACATGTCGACTAAGTATTTATTATTAAGGCCAGTGACAATAGAAGGCCAAAAGTTTGAAATTCGCCAAGATCCCAGCCAAACTTCGCCTGAACGGTCGTCTATTGGCCCCATTTTGTAGCATTGTTTTATTGAACTTTTCGAATTTCCGGCAAAACATTTCCTCTCACGGCAATCTTGGCCAACATCTGCTTGACAAAGTCTCGAGCAGATATTGGATTAGACGCGGCGTGATTTTGTGTTCTCCACGCACTTCGTTTGACGAAATCAACGACAGCGTCGTGAACTCTGAACGTGGCAAGCTCGTTACGGGCTTCGACCCCCCCTTGGTGTACAGTGCTCACTCTACGGCCGGTGATTTGTGGCGGGCGCCGATCAGGCTTCCGTCAAAAACACGTTTGGCGGCTAGTGTGTAGACAACTGAGACAAAAACTCTACCCTCTCCAAACGAACAAAACACGTTTTTTTTTAGATTTGACGGAAGACCACAGGACAATACAAGCAACCACTCACGCCTTAGGGCATGGATCGAGATGAACTATTCGGCGCTGTCACCTACACACATGTAACCTTGTCCAGAACGAAGTGGAGTGACGATGGGTTGTCTCTATCTCGAGATCGAAGCTCAATCGTGTTTGGTGGAAAATGTTGATCAAGGATTGATGAAAAATAGAAAAAAATGATCTGATGACCGTGTTAAACTGCATGACCAAAAAAAGAGCTAGAAAAAACAATATACTGGTAATTGGTTTTTACCCATAGCGACGTTACCCAAAACCTGTCAGCAAATGACCCCAAAACTAATGCGAAAACATTTTAACCACCCCGTTCTCATCCCCGGTACGTGCGTTCGTTCGTATCACGCAAAACGTGTCAGCCATCGCACTGCTCGTCCAATTGCATTCAACTGCCACCATTCGAGTTCTCGCACTGTCGGCATGTCGATCAATTGAACTTTTACAGTAGTATTGAATTGCTGGACTCGCGGAGTCGACCTTTGTAGTCCTGAGGTTTACCTCTGGACGATCGGACTAAAACACGTCGAAACATGAACCCAAATCGGCTTTGTATAGTGAGGCAACACCCCAACCGTTCAGGCTACGAATAAAGCAGTGGTCTACAGCGTAGCATCACGAAAAAGGAAGAAATGGCTATAGTAACAATATTAGGCTCAATATTGGGGGACGCCAAGAATTTTGAAGATTAAGACCCCATGCTCAGTGGCTGGCGTTACGCTGAACCCTACCGGTAAGAAACAACCTATACTGCAAGGTAAAAAAAATACATTTTTGCTCGCCCTACGTGTTTTCTTTTCTTCCAACTTTTACAGGAGTCTCTTTCATGAGTGCTAATGTCGAAAGCCCTGCTTTCCATTGTCGTGCGGTGAACACAATACAAACATGTGTTCAATCCTTGGTCACACTTGAGATACTTGTTGTGGCGGCTCCACTGTATGCGTCTACACTTCTGGACGTTGCCACACACGGCAACTACTGCTGTACAAAACCAACATCGACAAACCCGAGCCTGAATCGCCGGAGTCGGTGATGGCGTGGCGACCGACACCCGTAGAGGTAGGTCCGCATAAAACAAAAAAGTCAGGGAAGGGGATCGAGAAAGGCAGGCAAAACAGATAGAAACAATTCGTGGTTAGGCCGGTGCAAATGGAAAGCCGATAGTTTGACCTAAAGGTTTTTAAGCTCGATCTTGGAACTGCTTGCTATAACATGTCCAGTACTGTTGCTGCGGGAATAAAAAATATATCGGTATGTGTTTGTTGCCATGCCCCCCAATCGGTCAATTTTCATCAAGCCTCGACCAACATTGTCCACCAAGCACGATTGACCTAAGAGACAACCCACTATCATCCCTCCTCGTTCTGGACAAGGCAACATGAGTGTAGGTGACAGGACTGAAGAGTTCATCTCGATCATACCCTAGAGCGTGGAAGATTGTATGCGTTGGCCTGTGGTCTTCAGTCAAATCCGCTCAAAATTCTATGCTATGTCCGTTGGGAAACGATAGAGTTTTGTCTCAGTTTTCCACACACCAGCCGCCAAATGTGTTTTAAACCGAAGCCTGGTCGACGCTCGTCACACATCACCGGCCATAGAGTGAGCTCTGCACACCACGGGAAGGTCGGAGCCCCTGAAGAGTTCGCCACATTCAGATTTCACGACTGTCGTTGATTTCGAACGAAGTGTGGGGAGCGGAAGAAATCACGCGGCGTAAAATCCAACATCTGCATGACAATTCTCAATCAGATGCCGGCCAAGATTGCCGCCAGAAATCCATTTTTCCGGAAAGTTGGAAAGTTCCAAAAACATATTCAACAAAATTGGGCCCATAGACGACCGTCCAGGAAAAGGTTGGCTGGGATCGTCGGAAATTCGACCTCTTTTATACCTATTGGCCTTCCACTAGCACCGGTCTTATTGCTGCAATGTCGTAAATCGCCACCAACATTGATATTGGTCGAACGCACTACGACACGTGCACGTGATATTGAGTGCTTCACTGCGCAGCCTTCGACACCAGATCCTGACGATGCTTTCGTCATTAGATTTAAGGATGCTGCGCAGGCGTATAAACCACATACGGCATAACCTGGGAGAACAGCACATGGAGGGATGGTGGGAATAATACTCGAGGGTTTTCTTGAGATATGATTTAAAACTTTGCGCAATGCGATAAGAGTCAAGCGTTTTGCGCAAAGCCAGTGCTGCGCTACGGTAGCTCGCTTTGGCGAGAAGGCAGTGCGGAAATGGCTCGATTTTGGCTATAGTCTGTCCGGTTAAATTTTCCCACGATTTCCAAAAAAACCCTCCAGAATTATTGCGAGCGACTGACGTACCCCCTAGTGACATAACTTATATCGTGTGAAAGCTCTGTTTCAGGTGGATCGATTGATCGGAGCAGATTTTTTTTTTTTTTTGTTGCCGAGAAAATCGCGATTCCGTCGAGATTTTGCCAGATTTTGTACAGTTTTATTTGATGGAGTGTGAAGTCGATTTTTTTTTTTTGACCGGTTTTGAGCTTATTAGGTCGAGGAGCTCACGGCGACTCAACTCCACTTTTTTTTCGCTGATATACAACGGAGAAAAGGGCGAAAAACCTCATTTCCGGCAGCCTCAGTGTACAGTTTTTTGGGGAGAAACGAACCGATAGATGTCGAAAAACTCAACGGATTCGGACGAATTGGACCTGCAGCTAGGGACGTTTTTTTTTTTTCCGAGAAAAATTCGTTTGAAGGAGAAATGGCGCGTCAAAGTTTGGTATGCTCACACACCACATACAACCACACCACACGCCTACAACCCACCTACAGCACACCACACAGCAGTCCCATAGACCCCTCTGAGGGACCACCCAAGCCCCCAAACATGACTGGGCGCGGGCGATATCTAACGAGGCTGCCGATAAGATGTTAAAGAGGTTCACAGCGGCAAAACTCGCACCGAGCTGACTTAAACGGCAGCACCAGCCGCCGCGATATCTCCTCCCCGAAACCATAAGTTAGTTGATTTAAAAAAAGACACACGCACCCATACACATGGTTTTATTATTGATGTTCGGTGATATATTTTCGTCATTTGCATTTGATCGGTCACGAGACTAGAGCGGGGCGGGGGTGTCACAAGTCTAGGAGACAATGTTGGTCTTCGTGGCGTTGTCGAGCTGATTTTGGGGCGAGGGTGCGGATATGGAGAGGAAAACGGAACTCGGATATTCGATGCATATTTAACAGGTTAATGGAACGCTAATGCATCCATGGGTTACGGGGCAATATTCGGGATAATATGTATCGTTTCGGGCTAATATGTGTCGGTTCGGGGTAATTTCGGGGTAATTTTCACCCAAAAACGGCCAATTTCACCGATTTTTTTTTTTACCCCGGATTTCGATGCTTCTCGACCGTGCGGTTCTTGTCAACCTATTTTCGCGTTCCAACTCTCAAAAACAAGCGAGAAAAAGTGGGGGTCACGTTGTGGGAGAATATAACCGGACAGACCCTAGTAAGGTAGTTTTCGAGATCCATTTGCTGGTGGAAGATTAGTCGCAGTGGCGTCGAGGGTCGCTTCGGCGAGGCGGCAGTTACAGGGAGTCGTGCTTTGGTGCGATCTTAGTCAGTGTTTGGGTGGCACAGACACTTTTCTGGAGTCGTGTTGATATATACGATTTTAGTCTCAACAGTTTGGTGGCTGGCTTTGGCAAGAAGGCGGTTTATAGGGGCGCTGCTCTCTTTGGGTAAAGCAACATCAGCAAGGGCAGCAGGATTTGGCAGGAGAAACAGCAGCACTAGGACAGGAACAGAAAGCGTCACCACAGCAACCTGGAACAGCAACCAAGCACAGCAACATAGTCGTAGTACAACAGTAATCGCAACGGGGACTGCAGTACAGAAGCAAAAACCAAAGATGAATTTTTAAATAACGTCAGCTATGAAATCGACAAATTCAGGGTCGATACTCATAGCAAAGTAAGCAAGCTGCGTAATATTTCATTACTCTAAACCTAATATGATATCGTATCATGCATGACCATATGTTACAATAATACCACACGAGGCGTCTTGTATATCCAGTAACAGGAACAGCAATAACGACAAGGAATATTACATTGAGATTGATCATTAAGTACCACTACATTAACATATTACTAATACACAAATGTAACGTAAATATAAACGCAGTAGGGTTAGATATATATTAAGAATTTTTCAACACCCCAATAAGTATTTGAATCATTTGATGCACGCATAACCTTTAACCAATTGATGCTGTATTAAGGCAGTAATAGGGTACCGGTTTGCTCTACTTCATTGAAGCAGTAGCAGGGTACCTGTGCACTCTAATGTGCGGGGTGGAGAACTTTTACTCCGCACAAGGGCAATGATCGTATACCGCACCCACGAGGCAGCTACATAGTACTCCCATTACTGTCTCTGGACGTGGCCATACCGTAAATTAAATTAACTCATTGAAGATGTCATCTTCAATGCAACTACGCCTCACAAGCGGGTCTTAGTAGGATGCAGCTCACCCTTCATGCGACTCGCCGAACACCTCACGGCGCCATGCGCTTGGTTCAAGCAATGCCTGCCTGGTCGGTAAAAGCCCGACATGCTCCGTCCCGGCATACAGCTCACCCTTTATGCGACTCGCCGGACACCCCACGGCGCCATGCGCTTGGTGCCAGCAATGCCTGCCTGGTCGGTAAAAGCCTGACTTGCTCCGTCCCGGCATTGTAGGGATCCGAGGGTCTATGTTCATACGGTTATGGCCATGCATTAATATCGAGTACACCCCCACCCCCCCACCCCCCCCCTCAGCTCTAAACAGCAGGTGTCGGCAATATTAGACCATATCTACACAGCAACAGCAGATTTATGTACACAGCAGGCCTCAGTGGCAGCCCCCGTCTACACAGCAGACAGGTACGTCCCGACCTCAGTCCAAGACTGTTGTTTGGTGTTGTAGACGGCGGGCGCAGAGGGGTTATCAAGATAATTCCGCGTGATACCACCCGGATTTTTTCGATTGTCCCGATACCCACCAGGCACACGCTGTTACATAAATTTGGAAGTAAGTCAAATGTCCGGGCGGGATGCGGAAAATATGTTCTTACTTTGGATCAGCACGAAGATTGGACCTCGAATTTCTATTGGCGGGATGCGGATGGGGATGTAACATAAACTGCTTGTACCTCGTACCCACTTTAACCCAATACCCAGTCGCGCCCTGCATACACACCCGGTACAGTACAAGTACCTATCGTAACTGCTTGCCATACGTACGGGGAGATGCCTGGCGGGTAGCAGACAGTGGGTCAAGGCGGTCGATGCTGGGAGCAGATGTTTGTGTGTTTCTGGTGGACCAACACAACCCACCTACACACCCGCTCATCCACCACCCGTGTCATCGCACCCATCTCAACCCAACCAAACCTAGCCAAAGCGCTGTGTCGAGGTCACGCTGGTGGTCCCAACCCAACCCACTCACCCGCCAATCCGCCTAATCACAAACCCACCACCGGTGTTATCGAACCTTGAACCTAATCCCAACCCAAACCAACCCAACCTACCTCACGACGACCCAACCCAAAAAGTGCGCATGGCTGTCACTGGGCGTTAGTGCGTGTGCGTCCGAAAATGGTTGACCACAAACACACACGCAATTACACTTCTGGGCAACGTGCCCGCTACGATTGGCAACAGCCGGCTTGCTTTTAGCACCGGAAACTGAAGGCGGCAATGTTCTGCACGACTTGCCTGCAGCAGGCGGGCTTATAGCGTCAGCATCTGAGGTAACTTGCGCAAGGCACGAATAGCCCGTACTTCATCGGCAACGATTCCGTTACCACGGACAGCTGTGACTGCAATGTTACATACCAAATAACACTTAGACCAAACTCATATCGTTCCATTTGAAACTCGACATGCGCACAACGCAAGAGAGCATCATAAGAAGGCCAGAATACAGGGGGATGGGGATCGGTCCTGCTCTGCTCTGCCTGTTGCTACTTTGCTGCTGTGTAACTTTGTGGGCTGCTGTCCAGTTTTCAGTGCTATTTTTTTTGATCGGTGTTTTTGTCCCGCATTCCGTCATCGCTGACAGCTGTACCAGCAAACGTACGCGATAATCACAGCAAACGTACGTACCAGGTATATGTATAGGTATAATTGTCAATGGTGCTTCTGTTTTCGGACATATAGTTTCGTGCTCGCACCTTATTCCGAAACGTCCAGGGAGGTGGGCACATTCAAACTTTGGGGTCACGTTGCCGGAGGGCGCGATCCGTGCAGTGCGTCGCGTGTGGCAAGCCTCTTCAACGTTTTTGGCCTTGGGCATACTTAAGGCAAATCCCCGGGTTTGCGCAACATCCAGCATCCCCTGTCCCCGTTAATCTACGTACGTAGGATATTTATGCAGATCCTAAACAAAAAGTACAAATCATGCACGCGTACCAGACACAGAGGTACCATTCGATTTATTTGTTGCTCTCGCCTGAACACAGACATGAGCACAGCCAACACACAGAGAGAACAACGTGAAAATACTGTCGCCTAGCGGCACCAGCAGGCAACACCTCCCATGTGTGGCATCCATCAGCGCCGTACTGCTGTCGCTAGACGTTTTATTCGGGGCCTGCTTCGTATCCATAATCGATTACCTGTATTTTGCTGCTGCTGTGGGCGGCATCGCCATTCTGGACGAAAATCTCAGGATCTTTCGGAATATAAAACTTTTGCATCAATGGTTCTGATCACATTATATTTATCATAATCAATTTGTGTTTCTTCCCCCCCGCGAGCACATCCAGCCATGTGAAGACAACAGTGAACATGCAGATAACACAAACAACGCTACAGCCGTGCCCAGCAGCACAAGAAACAGCAGGCAACATCACCATCATGCGCGTGTGGCATACCCAAACGTGGTGTACTGCTGCTGTGGCTATGTGTTACACACAGCAGTACCGCAGTATACGAACAGCAGCAAACCGATGCGTTCGTTCGGACTCGAACTTCGCTTGGCAAAGTAAATTCGTCTCCTCGAGGGGACGATTTGGAATCCGACGATCAAACCGATCCAGCGCGATTTGTCTTCACTCTAAAACGCAAACAGCAGTGGATATAGACGCTCTGTCTCAGCGACAATATTCCGTGCGCTTTCGGCGACGAGCTGGTGGTGAAGGGGGATGATTACAATCCCGTCGTGGATCACCTGTCGTGAAGTTCAAAATCTGGCTCAACGAGACAAGAAGAGCACATATTCTGAAACGGCTCATTCCCACATAAAACAAAAAAAACACCCAAACCACAATAAAAAGGCCGCGCACACAACTGCTGATTCGTCTTTTTTGCCCGTTGAAAATCCACCTTTCGCCCATTTCTTTATAACCACGCAATTTCACCTGCATTAGAGTCCCCCGTACAAAAATTCCTCATCGCACTCGTGCTGGACACGTGCTGATGGGATTACCACTCATATGCGGTTCTCTGCCACGACGGGGAGAGGGCGATTCGTCCCCGGGAGGGCGCCTCCCCACACGCCACTTCTCGAGCTGCGGACAAGAACATAATTATCACGTCCACCAGGTACATCTTCTTTGCCCACAGGCAGTCAGATATTGGATGCTTGCATTTCGGTTTTGCGCCACTCCCCCGGGCACTTCACGGAGGGGAACACGGCACTTGAGAAAATTGACACCGATCCTTTTGAAACTCGACATGCGGACAAAGAAGAGAAAGCATTAAACACGGGAGAAGGGGGATAGGTCGTTCTTTGCTTTGCCTCGTCCTGCGGTTGTTGCTGTTGCTCTGCTCCGAAGGTGTAACCATAACTGTGTGCTCCATTCCATTTGGGGCTAGCTTTTTGTTTTTTTCGTGTTTGGTGTTTTTGACCCGCATTCCGTCACCACTGACAGCTATGACTTGATAGCTGTGATAGCAAACGTGCGTATCATGTACAGTGCAGTTCACCTTTAAACAAACCTCCATCGTTTCTTTTGAAACTCGATTTTAGAATAAGATATGATAACTTCAAAAGAAGACATTAACACGGGGGAACGAGCAAATATGCTGTTTCAGTCTGTCTATTGCTGCTGCTCTTGCTCTATTGCTGTAGTATCTGTAGCTGCATGTTCTTGGCGGTGTTTGTTTCGCGTTCGGTGTTTACTGGTGTAACAATAAAATAACGATTTACTTTTGAACGCAGCGTTTTCCGAGCCACATTCCCGTTGGCCGAGCCCCATCCCCCGCTCGGCCTCAACCAATGAAGGGCGGCGGGCGTTCGGCGGGGGTTGCCCCTCGGGGCACTCAACCCAACCCGGTCGCACCCGGGAAAGCCTAGGTCCCATCCCCAGTTCAAACACAGTTATATTCTGGACAAGGTTCCCCTCCGGTGAGTGCAAGGACACATTATTTTCACTACCGGACGCAATAATCATTTTTGTACATACAAAAAAAAGTTGTCCGGAAAAATAATGATTTCGCATTTAACCCGCACAGTACTTCTTGGGTGTGCTCAATAGCAGTACTTTCAGAACTATTTGGGTGAACTCGATATAGACGTGCCCACGACCGATCTGTTCTCGAGAAAATACACACAGCACTTGATACCACAAAAACTATTACACCGTATGATATGATTTCGGGAATAGCGTTACAATTCGAACCTCAGCGTAGGGACCGCCAGGAAGCGAGGAGGGGCACACGTGTGGCGTGGGGTGCGGCACGTATTGAGAACGAGGGAGCAAGAGGACAATAACACGTGACATATGCTATGACAAAAAACGCAACTCGTCGCCGTAAAGACAGGATACAGCACGCGCACGCACATGGCCCTACCTGTAGCGTTTTGCTCTCCGAACGTTGTCTGCTGTCTGCCATCTGCGATCTTCGCAAAAACCACAGAAAAAATACTCGTGAAAAAACTGCCTCTGAGGACGTAAATGTATAAGGATGGGTTGGTATCTAAATTATTACTAGTACAAAGGTCCCTATGTTTCCGGATCGATGGACACGCGTATCCAGAGCGGCAGCACAGAAGAAACGTGTGGTATGGTGGGGTGACAAATTATGACAGGCTCCGACACAAGCAACTCGTCGCAGCATAGCAAGGACACGCCAAGGCACATAAATGGTGTCACCTACCGCTGCTGCTGTGTGCCAGGGTTGTAGCGTTGTGCTCTCCGCATATTGTCTGCTGTCTGTCATCTGCGATCTTACATAAATAGTGTTGCCTACCACTGCTGCTGTGGGGTAGAGTTGTAGCGTTGTGGTCTCTTGGTATGGTACTATAACATATACGAAACACACCAACATGAACATGAATATAAGAATAGTTTGCGTACTAGTATGATATCCAAACGATCCTTACACTTTACGCCGGCATGTCACTTGACACTTGGCAGAAGCAGTAGTAGCAGCAGCAGCGAGAGGTAGTGGCGTATAGGCGGGTAGAGCATCGCAGGCTAGCGTTGTGCTCACCGCATGTTGTCTGCTGTCTGTCATCTGCGATCTTACATAAATGGTGCCGCCTACCGCTGCTGCTGTGCGGCAGAGTTGTTGCGTTGTGGTCTCTTGGTATGGTGCGATATAATACACGAAGTACACCAACATGAACATAAATATAAGAATCGTTTGAGTACTAATGTAGCATTCAAACGAAACTTACACTTTACGCCGGCATGTTACTTGACAGAAGCAGCAGAGTAGCAGCAGCGAGAAGTAGAGGCGTAAAGGTGGGTAGAGCATCGCCGGCTCCGATCAAAGTAATCACATACAACAGCAGCCACACGCGCATGGAGTTGCGGGCTGCTGCTAGTAGGGGGCTGGACTGCTGCTAGGCGCTGTGCGGCAGAGTTGTAGCGTTGTGGTCTCTTGGTATGGTACGATATCATGTAACACCAAGATTGACATAAATACGAGGACCGTTTGAGTACAAATGTGCAATTCAAACGACCCTTACACTTTACGCCGGCATGTCACTTGACAGAAGCAGCAGAAGCAGCAGCAGCGAGAGGTAGTGGCGATAGGCGGGTAGAGCTCCGATCAAAGTAATCACCTACAACAACAGCAGCCACACGCGCATAGAGTTGCAGGCTGCTGCTAGGGGGCTGGACTGCTGCTGGGCGCTGTGCGGCAGAGTTGAAGTGTTGTGGTCTCTTGGTATGGTACGATATCATGTAAGAAGCACAACAACCTGAACATAAATATAAGGACCGTTTGAGTACTAATGTGGTATTCAAACGATCTTCACACCTTACGCCGGCATGTCACTTGACAGAAGCAGCAGCAGCGAGAGGTAGTGGCGTACAGGCGGGTAGATCATCGCAGGCTCCGATCAAAGTAATCACCTACAACAGCAGCCACACGCGCATAGAGTTGCAGGCTGCTGCTAGGGAGCTGGGCTGCTGCTGGGCAGCAGGATCGTAGCGCGGTGCTCCGTGCAAAAATGGGGAATGTACGTGTACCCTCTACGAGAAAAATCCGGTTTGCATCCAAATCTTACGTGCGTACACGTGGATAGGGGATGCGGAAACTCAATCCCCGGGGATGTTGCGGAAACCCGGGGATTTGCCTTAAGTGTGCCCAAGGGCAAAAAAGTTCAAAACGCCCAAACCTCCGGGAACGTGACCCCGACGGTCAAAATGTGCCCACCCCATCCGACGTTTCGGACAAAGGTGCGAGCACGAAAAGATATGCCCGAAGAAGAAAAAGAAAATGACAATTATACGTTTAAATATAACCTTGACAGCCCGGGGACGAAAACCGATTTATCCCGGGTCAACACCGCCTCGCACGGCATGAAATCCCAATCCCATCGGCTGATCGCTGATTGACTAGAGCGCGTAGAGCAAGTGCAACCCAGAGAGTATAGGGCCACATGCGCGGTTCAGATATCCTTCAATATAGCCACATATCTGACGCACCAGATACGATAACGACGATCCCTCGAGTCGATATCGCCCCGTAAGGTTTGCAAACCCCAGTCGAACTGGCTGATCGCTGATTGGCTGGGGCTCGTACATAGAGCCAGCGTTACCCGGACAAAATAGGGTATTCCCGGATCAGAACCATTCCACACTTAAAAAACTCCGACAAACCAGGGAAGAAAACATTATCTCCTGGGGTAATACTGCCCCGGACGGCGTGGCACACCAACCAACCCAGCGATCCATTGCTGACTGGCTGGGGCGCGTATGTAAAGTCAGCGTCACCCGAGAATGATAGGGCCCCATTCCAGGTTAAGAAATCCTTCCATAAACCTACAACTCCGAAAACCCGGGGATGAAAACGCATTCCCTCGAGCAGCTACCTTCCCGCACGGTATGATAACCCCAATCCCATCGGCTAATCGCTGACGGTTTAAAGCGCGTAGAATCAGCGTTACCCTCGAACAATGGGAACCTACCAAATATGCCAGATCCGCCGCAGGCAGGTGGGGATAGGGTCCCATCCCCGGTTCAGATATCCCGCCGTATCTCTACAACCTGGACAACCCGGGTCGACAACGCACCGCACAGTGGGCAAACCTCGAACACAATGGCTTATCGCTCATTCGCTGGGGCCCATATTTAGAGCTAGCGCAACAAGGGGAGGATATAGCACCATCCCCGGTTCATAACCCCTTCCATCTTTTAACAAATCCGACATAACGATGACGAAAACCGAGTTATCCTATGTCGACATCACCCCGCACGCTGCAACCACCCCAGTCGCATTCGCTAAGCGTTGATTGACTAGAGCTCGAAAAGCCAGCGCCACCCGTGGAGGATAGAGACAAAGGCTGGGCAATTTAGCCGCACCCAGGAAGGATATCGTTCCGCCCCCGGATCAAAAGCGTTATGTACCTGGCATATTTACAACTCCGACCACCCGAGGACGAAAAAGGAGGATTCCCGGGTCGACATCGTCTCGCACGTTGTGGAAACCCCAACCCCACCGGCCGATCGCTAATTGACTGGGGGTTGTAGATAGAGCCAGCACCACAGCAGGACAGGTGCACAGCCCCGGCACATACATCCTTCCCTCCATCTACAATTCCAACACCCCCGAGAGGAAAAGGGAGATCCCCCGGGTCGATACAACCTCGCACGGTGTGTAAAACCCAATCCCACCGTAGGGTTGGGTCCCGTCTGTCTCAGTACCGGGCCCCCGGCACCTTTTCCCGGTACCGCTCAGAGCTGGGACGTATCCGGTACCGGCCCAATTTCCCGCGGGATTTGAGGGCCGGGTTCCCTGGACCCCGAGTACCGCGGGTTTCCGGGAATGGATACACGACGCCCCCAAACCTCTGCTCTGCACACCACACGCTGCGGAACAGACTCAAGGGGCCGAGGGTGGCCCAGTTTGTCACACTGCGTGGGGCAATCACAGCTGGTGTCCTCGACGACTTCTAATTTCCTAAGTTGCTTGGCGAGTCTAGTGTACCGTGTACCGATCGATCCCTCCAAACGACGGCCATGTCATTTTGGCCTTGCTTGCATGAGGGTAGTAGTGCTGGAATGCTGGGGTTCTTGAAGATACTATTTTTCACAGAAAAAACGCGAGCTTTGTTTGTCTCGCTTTCTTTCTGAATTGTTTCGCACCAACGCCAGGGCATTCTCAGTCTGCGAGCTTATCGTTTTTGGTATCATGTCACATATGCACGTCCGTAACAAGTTATCACAGAAGGATCGACGAAAGTTTCTCCACCGCCGTTGTCACAACACGTTATTTTTATGTTGGGGTTTTCGCTTCTTATAAGTTCTGTTTCGTTGATCTTGACGGCGTGCGTCGTATTTGCTTTGGCTGTAGACTGCTGCTGTGGAGGGCTTTGGCAATATTTTAGTCAGTTTCGTTCTCGGCAGAATGAAGGAAACTTTGCCCAGCATAATGTCGGAGCGGATTATCATGGGAAGACAACAACGATAATAACGTCAACACCAATAAAAAAAAAATAAACAAAAGACCTTGGTTACGGTGTTCTACTACTCTTCTTGTTGTGTAGGTGTTTCGCGATTTTTCTTGATTCTGTTTTGTATTCTTGCATATGAGTCGTGGTCAACATTTTTCTTGGGTTCCGATGTTATTAAAACATCGCTATATTCAACCACCATTTTCTTCCACTGCTACTGCTGTGCATCGCACACGTGCGTTTTCTCTCGGTACCGTTTACCATGTACTACTGCTCTGCTGTGGACACCCATCCTGCAGCGGGGACCACGCTCAACTTCCTTTTTGCGTGTGTTGCCAGGGAGAAGCCTCTTCCCGCCGAAAAAAACGAGGGAACACACTTCCACATCACGACGCCGCCTGAAAAATCAGTACCGCAAACGTATGCCGTTGAGAAGGGGGCGTCAAACGTGCCAAGTAGTGTTCGGGTGTCCCGGGTTCCGGGAACCCGCGGTACCCGGGGTCCGGGGAACCCGGCACTCAAAATCCCGCGATTCTCCCGGGACGAATCCCGGGCGACCCCTCGAAACGTTGCCGGGGTCCCGGTACCAACTTTTGGTGCCGGGTCGCAACCCTATCCCACCGGCCGACGTCTGATAGGGCACTTGCGTTAAGCGTATAGTTCGCTGTTTTCGGCTCTGGGTGGAAACACTAGGAAGCACGTTAATATCAGTAAATATTGTTTTTGAGTGAATGAACCTTTCTGGTGCAATACATTTCATGCTGTCAGCCCCAGGAACCACCTCGCGAGTGAGACCACGCCCTTGCGCCGACGCAGCGAATCCCTGTGACTCCCGTTGAGTGCCAGGCAATCATGTGTGATAGTACAGGATAGTACAGGGACGAATGTCAATTGTCCGCAGGGCAGGACTCGATGGCGAGCAGCGCAAGGGCAAAAGGTCCGCGATACTTTGGTCGGAATTCGGATTTGACACCATGACCCAAGATTGTGTTCCCAACACCAAGATCCCAGCAGCATGGATGGCGGGTTTGCTGCTGCCTACTTCGGTGCTGCGCAAGAGACCCGCCAGCGCCGGTGTATGCTTCTGAACAACCCCAACTGCCGGCTTCTGTGTCGCGAACCTAAGGTGCTGCCGTCGTGGTGTGTGGCTGTAGTACGTGTAGTCGCAAATCAAAATTGCAAGTATAAACTCTAGATATGATACTCGACGATACAATGATACATACAAGCAGCGCTACTATTCGCGCAGTTACGAGAGCTGATGGCGTAGGCGAGCTTTAGCGGCAGCGTGCATTGCCTACGTTTACGCTGCCCGTGTGTTTGGCATGGGGTGTGCGTCTGTCGTTCAGTCATGCCTTACCGCATCGTCGTCGTCTCCGTTAGGCAGGTAAATGTGTAGTGCTGCCGCTACAAGAAACGTACTTACAAGAACCAGGCTCAGCCTCAGCGACCAGTAGTAGTGTACATGTAGAACCTGCTGTTCGCTACGCGTGCACTGTTGGTAGCGTAGGCGAGCTTTGGTGACAAGCGTGCAGTGCCTACGTCGGCGTTGTCAGTGTAGTTAGCTAGGGGAGTGTGTTTTCAGTCGTGCCTTACCGCATCGCCGTCGTCTCCGTTACGCACGTAGACATGTACTTCTTCTCCAAGAAACGAAGCTGCACTACAATAACCAGAATATCAGCCACAACGACCAATGTCAATAGCCAGAGCGGTGTTCGCCACGACTGCCCATGGGAACCAGCGGGCTGCGTCCGGATGTTGTTTGCGATCCCTCGGGTTCCCAAATATACTGCCGCGGAATCCCGCGCATGTTCCTACTATAGGGGCTTCCAGCACACAACCCCGGGGGAATTCCCACGATAGCTCCCATGGCGTGGGATCGGAGGCACTCACGAACACGCTCGCACGCGGGACCCTGCCAACACTCGCAAACACCACTCGAAAGGACCACGCGAAGCCACTTCAGGGCGATCGCATCCTCCGGGGAGCGCTCGCGAGGAACCGCATGGGCGCTCGCAGACCATGGCAAAAAATCGTGGAAACACCCGCGGTTCTCGTATCCGCGCGCGCAGGATCTCGCGCGTTCGCCCGCGCTGACTTCGGTGGGGCATATACATCGATCACAGGTTGGGACATTCTCGAGAGTCAATAATTTATAAGTGGTTAAAGAAATACACCTATGATGGTGTACTTAGTTATAGGTATTTAGGCTAAATTTAGACATGGTGGGAGCCCTCGGCCGCGCCTACAGGAATGTGCGCGAAAGATACCATGGTTCACGCAGCTTAAAATATTGGGGTATGGTGCGCCGCGGAAACCTAAGGTATACCGCGAGAGCTCCCGTGGGCACCCGCATGGGATGTCGAAAGAAGTCGCGGTATATCGTGGGATCCCATGTGGACGCCCGCGTGCGCCCGTCGGGGGACATGGGACTTCCCGCGAGCGCCCTGGCAAAAATCAAATAATGTGGCAATATTCATCGTTAGAGGCGACAAGCAGCAAGCCGTATACCACAATGATTATATCCGCAGCGGAAAAAATCAAGCACTAATGTTGTAACACTCACGATGGGATGCGACGGAAAGAAAAAATCAGGGATTTACACAGGTCAGGCCAGGCCTCGCGGGTCGGATCGGGTTGGGCCACGTGACCAAACCCGACCCACGTGTTTTTTATAATCTCCGGACCGATCCAAACCGACCCATGATATTCGAAAATCTAACGAATCGATCCGACCTGACCGTGATATTTCGAAACCCCTTGACGCGATCCCACCCGACCGGCCCGACCCCGAACGATCCATGGGGTACAGGTTATGTCGCTGGTCGAGTCACCATGACCCGCGATTCTATTTCTCACGATCCACGAGTATTGAGGGTTGACACTTCAGAAACGGTTTGCTCTGTATATGTTTACCCCGCAATGATATGTGGTCTGAGTTTAATGGGTATAGATGGACATGGACATCAATAAGAACGTTTATCGGCGTTTTAACCGCGTTCTAACCTATGAATACGACCAAAAGGGAGTATCGGCATCAGAGAGCCGCTCGGGCAGGAAACAGCAAGTTTTCAAAGTTGGATCCGCGGGTCAGATATGTGGGTCCGACCCACGCGTCAGAACAAAACAACTCGCGGGTCAATGTGGCACGACTCGTTACATGACCCGTATATCGCGGGTCATGACCTGAGCCGACCTGTGAGACCTGAAACATCCGGAGCCGACCCCACCCGACCTGACCGGACCCGACCCGTGAGGTTTCGAAAACTTCTTGGCCTGACCAGCGGGTTGGGATGTGATCCATGAAAAGTCCTGGAAAAAAATATATTTGTCAGGGGTAAAAATGGTTGGCGGGACGGGATTGGACAGAACGTTTGGGGTAATAAATTTGATGTGAGTGGATGGGACGGAAGGTGGGGTGTATTTTGGTATCGGGAAGAGACGGCAATTCTCAGCGGGGTTGTGTTTCGTGACAGGAAAGCATCGCGGAAATATTTTTGTTCACCACAAGGGCATCGGCCTATGTGACGATATGACCGGGCGTGGTCGCAGGGGCTGGAGCTTACAGCAAATAAACTAAAAGAGAGTGCGTTGCATGTGAATATGCATACGCATACGAGACAGAAAATATACTGAAATTTTATACGGCCGAAGACAAGAAAGACTTGAGAACAATGGACTTATGTGCCCAGAGTTCAGGGGACACCCAAAAACGACGAGAAATAATAGAAGGATAAGATAAGAGTGAACAGCGTGAGGTTGCTCTTGGTCCCTCGTCGCTTAGGGTGCTTTTGTTCTCAAAGGCTTCCATCCCTGATACGATACTGCGACCTCGAATCATCTCGAATCTATATTCTCCCAAATCGTACAGCAGTTCTGGTGGAGTGGATAATATTGCTGCTGCACCGGAATTGTCTAGGACTGTCTACTTGTATGGACGTTCCTAGTTCTGGGATACAATAACAATTGCTCTATTGCACGTACACTTCGAAGTAGGCGCGTACGCGTTACAAGACCAGTTCCAGAACGTATGCTTTATTTTTCCCCATTCGCCGGAGGATAAAAAAAAAAGAAGTATCGTCAAAACTTTCTGGGTTGTGACGCAGTATAATGCTTGGTAGCTGGTACGACTACAAGTACAGCAATGACCCAATTAATGCTACTGAACATTGCATCGACAGATGGTAGTCCAAACCCCTACCGTCAACACTAACAGTGGAAGTGGCATATCAATTTTTCATTTCAAGCAGAAAGAGCGACGCATAGCGTTTCCCACCGAGGTGTAACGCACACTTGCTCACGCAATTCAAAGAACTCGAAATACCTTATCCAGCGTATCCCAACCGAATCACAAGCTAACGCTTAAACAACGACAGCTATAGACGCTGTGACTCTAATCATGACGCTATCAGTGAAATTGCTGACGATGAAAAGGCTGCTACGCAGCCCTCATCGCCCATTTTTGGATGCTAGTGCTCTTGGCGAGATGATCGCCGTCACACAGCAAATTCTATTTAAAGAATAGTGCCCGCGAAGACGCTTAAGTCTAGAACAAGGTCGTTGTCGCCGTTCAGGTTCCAATGCCCCTGACTTGGTTGACCAGTTTCCAGTGACGTTGCTTGTTAAAATGCTTGGCTTCAATGTCAGCAAGTTGGTCTTGCGTCTACGGGTAGTGGATGGTGATCGTGCTCCGCGACCAGCTCTTGGATTAAGAAATATCTCGGCGCGATGTGTTTGGCCTGAGGGGAGTAGGTGAGATTTTCGGCAACATGAAGCGCCGACGTGTTGTCGATGAAGGGACGATCCCAGTTGAAGGCATCCTTGAGTCCTAGCTCCTGCATTTTGCTGGTGAAAAGGACGGCCTCTTTCATTGTTAACCCTGCTGCGACGAGCTCCACTTCCACTGCTGACTGCGCGGTTAGGACTTGAAGTCTCACCTTAAAATAAATTGAGAGCATGACGATGTACGATGATGTTGATTTGGCGTTGTCAGGGTTATTATCCCAGCTAATTGAGAAGACGGCGAGCTTTATTCCCCTCTCTAATGGTACGTGATGAAGAAGTCGGTAAACCCGGATGAGTAGCAAAGCAGATGTTTGGCCTCCATATGAGCCTTGGAAGGCGTAGGCATTCCCGGTGCCAGTTGATTCACGGCGTAGAAAATGTCATATCGAGAAACCTGTGCGAGGTAAATGGTGGCACCTACGAGCTGGGCCAGCTATAAAACGGATTTTTTGTTGTGAGGTCGTATCTTGTGAACCACTGCGAATTAGAATGAACAAAAGATACCGCTGTAATCGGCAGATCACCATGAATATGCAGCTCCACGTTGCCAGGTGATTGGAGGCGACTGGGCGCAATTTATCCAAATGATCAGTTCGTACTAAAACATATTTGTATTTAGTGTGTATTAAATTGGCTTTTGAAACCGTTCTTTTGCGGCGAAATAGCTCGTACGCACAAAATTCAAAAAAATACAATTTGCGAGCTGTGCGCGCGCTGCAGCACACTGCTGTTGTTGCACACCTCGCGCTGAGACATGGCGTCGAGCTCGTCTGGCGCTAACCAGTGGAAGAAGACCTCTGAACCCAAGGTCGAGTTCGATCGTACCAAGGGGAAATGGAGGCTGAGGATGCAGTACACAGCGAGTTCGAAAAAGCGGACCGAGATTGTCAGATCGGTGTACTTTGGCACAAGAGAGGAGGTGGAAGCAACGATACCATGGTGGCGGCTGGGTTGGGAGCAGGGGCACAGAGGCAAGAAGGTGGACCCGCCCACACCTCCGAGCCAAGAGCGAAGCTCGGGCTCCGCGCCTGCATCAAGTTCGGTGGCTGCCGCTCTCCCGCCAGGCGAGTTGTGGGTGTGTTGGTTCTCACGAAATATTGTGCAATTTTCCGGACTGTTTTTTTGCTCTGCGACGTCATCCGTTCTGTCTTGCTGTTCTATACAAAACCGTATATGTTAAGGTACTGCTGTACGAGCCTGGTCTTACATTTGGCCGGAAATATTAAGGTCCGTTTAAATTCTAATACCAACATAATACGTGTATTATATTCTCGGCTGGAGTGGTACTTCACTGTCTGGTGCGGTGTGTGTGTGTTGGTTCTGCTGTTCTCCTGGTTGACGTCGCATTTGCTGTCTCGTTTTTTTATACTAAATCTAATATGTTAAGGTACGCGTAGAAGTACTGTTGTACATGGCGAACTAATGTTGTCTCGCGCCGTGTGTGTTGGTTCTGTTTGCTGCTGTTTTCCTCGCCACGTCGTGCCTGCTATCTCGCTTTTTACTACTCAATCCTATATGTCGAGGTTCGTGTAGGAGTACCTGGCACACTCATGTCTCGTGCCGTGTGTGTTTTCCGCGTCACGTTGTCCGTGCTGTTTCACTTTTTAAGTTCCAAATGCCGTGTTTGAGTATGTCTTGGTTCGTGCCAGTTGTGCGCATTTGCCCCCGTCGGACTGCCGTTTGCTGCTGTTCTCCTTTTAGACATCGCCCCTGTTGTCTCACGTGACTTGTAACGTCCGGCAAGGTGTCTGCGTGGATTTTGGTTCCGTTACAGCAGTGCTGTCCACAGATGTACCCCTTGCTGTTGCTCTGCTGTTTCACCATGTACGAATACGTGACTGTGTGGTACTGCTAATTTTACTGCTGCGGTTGGTGTATAGCTTGACCAGCTTGACCGTGTCCCCGTCCTCCCCGTCCTGCTGTCCAACACGCGACAGGTAAATATCAGAACAGCTTGCACCGTCTGAGCGACCCGCAGGAACAGGAGTTCAAGCGACAACGCAGGGAAGGGGCTAACGTGACGGGTGGGGAATGGATGGCTTCGACGGTCCTGAGCGATCGAGAGAAGCGGTGCGTCACGCTTGCATGGGCTAGGGGTGAAGAGAAAGTCGCGAGGCAGTTCACACTACGGAAGTCCTATCTCGGGCAGCAAGTCGGTGAGCTGGAAGCCAGAGTGCAGACATGCGCGGCATACATCTTCCGTCTTCGAAGAGCTCTTTTGGGGGACATCACCGAGTTGCTCCAACCCGACGACGAGGACGTTGTTGGTGAGGGAGAGGGCGGGGGCACAGAGGTCGGCGGACACCCCACAGGCGACGGCGCACTCCCGCCGGAGACCAGTGCCACACAGCGCAATCGGTTGGTCAATCAAGAGTACCACTGGGATACCACGAGCACACCCGTGCGGGTACAGCGTATAATGATCGCCACGAACGGCAATAATTCATCATTTGGGGCGTCTTTTGATCATTTGGGGCGTCGTTTGAACAGGACCTATTCAACACGTCGCTCGGGAGCTTCATTTACATATTTGAGTATGAGGTACAGGCGGGAACTCGAAACATCGGCGTCTATTCATGCGCGCTGCAGAGGTCGCCCGCTCCCTCCCTCGATTTCCCAAAATGGCGGGTCCGAAAAACTGTGATGCCCCGCTCAAATTTCACTTTTTAAACTGATTCTTTTTAGCACGTATTTGAAATACACATGCGAATGTACTCTGCGTCATCCCTTCTTTTTTTTTCGTTTTCGGACTAATTGTGACCACTTTTTCATTTTGACCGATCGTTGGATGGGTCGTACATCCTGGACAAGAAAAAAAAAAAAAAGGAATGACAACAAAAAGGTAGGCTGGTACTTAAGGAACACCGTGTCAAAAAATCACGCCAAAACACGCATGATTGAGCGGGGCATAGCCGATCAACTGTTCTAGCGAAGTCTTGGCTGGCCCAGCTCGTACGGTTGACAAGTACCGCCGTTTGCTTTCCTCGTCCAGCACACTTTCCTCCGGTTGGTTGACCGAACGCTCTGGTCCCGCTCCTGATGTAAAGGCGGGACTGCACTCCTATACCCCAACCTGCTCGATCCGTCCTCTGCAGAGCCTTTCTGGTCGATGGTGATCGTTTCTTTCTCGCCGTCACGGGTTACGTTCTTGACAAGCACCCTCGACACGTCGCCCATGTCCGTCACCTCGAAACGGTTCATAATCTGTTTATTGAGCTTGTTCAGCAGCTGCTAGTTTGCGCCCAGTAGAAGAACGCCATTCACGTCCAGCGTACGAACGATAAAGCCAGAGTCAGTCTCGAATACGTAAATGCATGGGTCGGATTGGAGAGGGCGGAACCCGACTCGTCGTGCGCAACATTGTTCGGGTTATGAGCTTCATGACCAGAGGTACTCCGGACTTGTTGGCTATTTCGTAGCTGGGAGCCGTCCTGACAAAAACGTCTTCCTCCACGTCCGCGTTCATAAATGTGGTCTGGGCGTCTATCATACACACCTCGTAGTCCAGTTCCACCGCAATGCTCAGCATGATGCGGATGCTCTGAAGCCGGCATACCGGGGCGGAGGTGCCGCCGCAGTCAATTCCAGGGACCTGAGAACACCCTTGTACGATGAGACAGCTTTTGTACGTGTCATTTGCCTCGATTTTACTTACCCACCGTGTGCCTATTACCCTGTCCTGCCCGTACTGCGGTGATTGGTACCAGCTCGTAGACGCCGTGATTCTCCAGATGTCGCTTTCCAACGTGCCGCTTGTGGAAGGACCATAGCCTCGTTGAAGGTGTTCAGGATTCTCCCTTATCTCTCTACTGAACGTGTTGTCGATGGTCGAGATGGTGCGTCATGTCCAAATTCGCGTGAGGTCCTACCTTGTGCACCTGTTAAATCGGGCTTCTGGAAGAGACCAGCTAAGGCAGAGAGGTTGTTCTGATTGCCCTGTAGTCTGTACCTACAGGCGAACACCGGGCCGCATGGCGTAGCCGTTGGTATCCGTGGCGGTTACTTGCGGTGCCGTCGGTGCAGGCGCGGGTGCAAACGCCGTTTCTGGCGCAGGCGCACGTGTAGATGCATTGGAACACGATGATCTCTGCGGTGTGACTCATAGAAACAACTCCCGGGCGAGGCTTCCATAGGAATAAGTATATCAGTAGGGTCGTTGACATTGAGGCTCTCGTGCGGTTTGCGTTCGATCTCAGTCGGTTTTGACTCAATCGGGAGCATATCGTAGAGCGGTTCGCCCTCGCCGTCCGTTCGCCCGTACACGTACAAGTCCGGCTTTCCTGACCTGCAAAAGAGATGGCGAGCTTGGCGCGCTCCTCAAACGGCCAAGGATGCGATGCCGGCAAAAACTCGAATGGACAGATATTGTGTGGCTTTGCACAGCTGCAATTGGTGCCGTGGGATGTACACCCGTCGCTGTGAAGGAGAGATAGGGGCGTTTCGGCTGGTCCTCTTCTGGAAGTTCGTAGGCGCTGCAGTTTCCCTTTATGCGCGAAGGCTCGGTAGCGGTAATGTGAGCGTTGCGGTCAGCCCGTTTGGCCTCGTGGCGCAGCAGTCAGCGTCGCTATGGGTGGTTGTTTCACAATATGAGCACCACATACGACCCGCCGGCATCTACCTCTTCGTTAATGCTGTCTGCGTGCGTCGCTCTGTTCTTGACATTGCCGTGGTTGCAGTCCATCATTCTGTTGCTAATGCTTGACGCATAGGTGACACTTTTGAAGTGGCCCGCACGATCACAAATGTGACACCTGATGTCATCACGATCGCGGGCCATGGAGTGCATGGCGACACCTCGTCCGGAGATACCGCTGAATAATCAGAAAGTGAACGGGCCAGGTTATCTGCGTAAAAGGCCACCATCATACGTCGGATATCGGCAAGGCCCAATCCGTTCTCTCAAGGTGAGCGTAACAAGTGCCCTTATACTCGGGTGGAAGAGCGTAAAAACAAATAATCTCGTGGTGGCGATTTGTTGGACGGTGGGTCGTACGCGTTAAGGCGGTCGCGGCGGCGGTCCATGATGTAGAGGTACTCATCGGGGTCCCGCCCTGAGTACATTGGCGTGTTGTTCATATTGGCACGTTCCGCGCGAATCACTTCGCGCGAAGTCCCTGTAAATTCCTCGCGCAGCGCCGCCCACGCTTGTTATTCATGCCCTGCTCCGTCCACCAGTGTCGAGCAAAATTTCCGTTCAAAAACAACGCTGAGCCAACCGTCGTAACAAACAGCATGCTGAAAAAATCCTGGTTGGCGGCATTCCATGCCGCACAAGCGGTAGCCTGATTGCTGTCGGTCTCCAACGGTCGCTCTTGCCCTTGCAGCATGCTGAATATGGGTCTCTTGTAGACGCTAAGATTGGCACGAAGCTTGGAACGTCATTCAAGAGGGTCGATCGCCTTTTTGCAGTCAAATTTGATTCTTGTTTCAAGACAGCGTGAAGTTGTTCGCTATGCCATTCATGATGATGGTTCCTCCCGCTCGGCAGTAAGCAAAAAGGTTTTGTAAATATCTTGCTGTAATCGTCGTGCAGGCTTCGAAAAGCCTTCCCGGGTTTGCAAGATCGGCCTGTGCCTTCTTGTACTGAAGTACACTACCTGTGCCGACTATGCTGCAGCTGGCGCAGCCCGGTTCTCTGACGTGCACTGCCTGTGGCGCCTATGCTTCAGGTGAGTCTGTTCTCGACCCGTGTTCTAGCGACTGACGCTCACTACCCGTGCCGTCGATGCTGCAGGCGGTGCAGGCTCAAGCGGACATAATGCAGTCTGCGACGTCTCCAGAAGTAGCATAACCACGCCGGACTATTGTCAACGCGTACAAGAAAAGCGAATGTAAAGTGCAATACTCCGACAGCGATGTCGCCCGTAGATACAACGCCATCCTGACATCAGTAGACGACCAGAACGGACTCGGCCATCAGTGCAAAAAATCTTAAAATCTAGACGATCAATCTAAACCCAATCCGCTGTCGAACATCTTGATTCGACTCACTTTTACAAACTTCCACAGTTGACAGCCCCGTGACTGATGACAGTCTCGTGCTGCTGCTTTTGATTGTAGGTTTCCCCCAAGGCGTATGCTCAAAAATCTTCTGATGCCAGCGCCGCCCTGTAGACGAGGCTACTAACCTATTGCCCTATGTGACGATTCTAAACGCTTATCCCCAACATGAGGATGGTAATTTACGGTGTACAAAACTCTCTTGACGGGACGAGACGGAATCACGGAAATAAAGCTCACGGCGGACTACCCTTCTCGTCCACGCCCGGCATGAGTTCACCGTAGTCGTTACGGTCACTTGATATCTCACTACGTCAAAGCCTAACAATTGGAAGCTTGCAGGGGGGACAAGATTTTATTCGGCGAAAACGCAAGTTTCAACATGAACATATTAGTCAGGTGTAGGTAGATTTCCGAGAGAACACACCTTGGTTCGGGAATCTGATGTGGCCTTGGCGGGTGTTTGAACAGTTCCCTATTATTACGAGCTGCAGCGCATGCCGGCACATTCTTATCTGCCAACCACCTTGCACTTCCCAATTTCTTACTCGTATTTCCTTAATCCTGCTTGAAGCTTGACAGTGAATCTTTACGGGGGGTTCGGCCGTTCCGCCCAACGTCAACCACCCGACTCGAACCCGAACCCGAACTCTAACCCGAACCCGAACCTAACCCGAACCCTAACCCGAACGCCATCGGGTGACATGTGCTTGGACGCTAAGGCTTATATAGGCTATATTAATAGGTTGATTGGGCCGGCTAGGATGCTGCACTTGGAAAGACTCTACCTGGTACGTTGAATCGTCCGGAACGGAGGATGAAAGACAACCTATCCACCTTCCAATACTGCCATTTTCGCAAGTTCAGCACACTGTACTAATGTTTCTAAATATATAAAAAAACAGCCTGGACTTCTTAAGTGCGAGACTCTTAACGTCTGTCGCGTACTCCGGACACTGTATAACTAAAGCACTGAGCAAATCTGCGTTTTCTTGCAGAAGTGCCTACAGTTATATTGTCAAACGGCGAGGACGGCGATGCGGTAAGGTCTGACTGAAGACGCACTCCCCTAACCCTAACTACACGGACCGGTCACCACAGTGCACTGGCAGCGAACAGCAGTCTGGTCATTATACCGGTCATTGTGGCTGACATACTGTTTTAAGGAGGTCCGGTTCTTTCCGCCGCAGTACAAATCTACCTGCCCAACGGAGACGACGACGATGCGGCAAGGCATTACTAAAGGCCGACGCACTCCCCATGTCAACCACGCGAACAGCGTCGACATAGGCAGTACACGCGGTCAAAAAAAGCTTGCCTACGCCTTCACTACTAGCTCCGCCATGCACTCGCAACTTGTACGAGCGAGCAGCAGTCTAGTCATTTACACTGGCCGTTGTGGCTGATATTCTGGTTATTGTAGTGCAGCTCCGTTTCTTGCAGAAGTACAAAGCTGCCTGCCCAACGGAGACGACGGCGATGCGGTAAGGCACGCCTGAAGACGCTTCCCTAGATTACTACACTGACAGCGCCGGCGTAGGCACTGCACGCTGTCACCAAAGGTCGCCTACGCTACCAAAAGTGAAATCGTAGCGAACAGCAGGTTCTACATGTTAACTACTAGTGGTCGCCGAGGCTGAGCCTGGTTCTTGTACGAGTAGCTACTTTTCTTGCAGCAGCAGCAGCACTACACATTTACCTGCCTAACGGAGACGACGAGGCGGTAAGGCTTATTGAAGACAGGCGCAATCCCCAAGCCAAACACAAGGGCAGTATGAGTAAGCAAAGCACGCTGTCGCCAAAGCTCGCCTACGTTCTCAGCTCTCGTGCTTCGCCGGCACTCTCGTAACTGCGCGTTTAGTAGCGCTGCTTGTAGATCATTTATTTCAGTACGTATCACGGTATCGAGTATCAACTCTAAAAAAAGGACTAGCGATTTTGATTTGCGACTACACGTGCTACAGCCACACACCACGACGGCAGCACCTTAGGTTCGCGACACAGAAGCCGGAAGTTGAGGTTGTTCAGAGGCATACACCGGCGCCGGCGGGCCTCACGCGCAACCCGAAGTGGGCAGCAGCAAACCCGCCACCCATGCTGTTGGTCGATGGTGTTTGGAACACAATCTTGGGGCCATGGTGTCAAAATCAAATTCCGACCAAAGCATCGCGGACTTTTTGCCCTTGCGCTGCTCACTATCGAGCACTCCACTGCGGAAAGAGGAATGCGCTCTTCTACAATGACACAAGATTGCCTAGCAGTCAACAGGAACCACAGAGATTCGCTGCGCCGGCGAAAGGGCGTTGTCTCACTCGCGAGGTGGTGCCTGGGGCTTACGGCAAAAAATTTTCACAAGGAACAAAGCTTCATCCTCTCGTCAAAGACAGATGACACTCAGACTAACGTGCTTCCTACTGTTTCCGCCCGAAGCCGAAAACAGAAAAAAAACATTGTCAACGCAAATACCGTATTGGCTGGGGCTCGTATATAGCGCAAGCGCCACTAGCAAATAATAGGGCCCCGTTCCCGGGTCAGAAATACCGGGGGTTGACACGGGAAATGGCTGGACACACGGGAAATGACTGGACACGCGGGTCGGGTCAGGCGGGTTTCAAAATGTCGGGGGTCGAGGCTGGTCGGGTCAATAAGTTTTAAAATTTCGTGAGGTGGGTCGGGTTGGGTCGGGTCAACAAGATTCAAAATCTCGCGAGTTGGGTCGGGTCGGGAACAGAGGGTAGGAAATCTCTCGGGTCGGGTAGGGTCATGACACTTTAGATGCGGGTCATTCACGGGTCAAGCCACCATGACCCCCGGGTTGTTCCTGGCTGACCCAGGGGTCGAACCCGTGGATCTGGCCGGCTGACCCGCATTTTCCAAGCTGCCGGAAGGCCAATGTCGTGCAGAGGCTCGGTGGGTCGGACCCGCGGATCCGACTCGCTGGTCCGAAAATGATTTACAAAGTTGCCACTTCCAGCCGGAAAGCCTCCCCCGTGCCGGTACCCCGAGGATGTCATCATAGCGTGTAGAACAATCATACCAGGAAGTAGCTGCTCGTACAAGACGAAAATATTAAGCGAATTCCGTGTCGGATGAAGCCGTACCAGGTACGCAATACTTGGGTATTACTGTGTTCATGCTGCATCCGTACCAGGTACGCACTACTCAGATACTAATGTATCCATGCTCGCATACACCCATTTCTACTAAAAAGGCCAGGCCACGAAATCTTGCGGGGTACAGTAATAAACATGACACATGACAGTCTAAGAACCCATGTACAAGTACGTACACAGCTAAAATACCAGTACGTAAGTAAGAAACATACGAAATATGGCCAAACGCAATAAAGAAGGAGTAGTTGTCGAAGCAGCAGCACCAGCACCGGCAGCAGCACCAGCAGTAGGCTCCGGATCGTATTACAACTCCTGCTGACAGATATACCGCCCCAGCTGGGTTTCCTGCCGGAGGCCGCCCCGCTAGGCCGCTTGCCGGAGTCAGAAACCTCACAGTTTTCTCGCTCATCAGGGTGGAAGCAGAAGCCCTCTGGTCAGAGCTAACCAGACGATCTAGCGCTACGGGCATGGTCAAGCGCGGATATATAGATTGTATGTATATTGGGGTCGGCGTTGGTTGTCAACGACGCTGAAGACCATGCCAATCACTGCGTGAGCTAAACATTCAGGGTACCGTTGTTGCTTTTTGTTTTTGTTTTTTGGCGGTCACCATTGTGGTTATCGAGTTAGATCATAATGTGCGAGGTGGAGAACCCTCACTGCGCACAAGGGGAATGATCGCAACACGTAGTGAGACTATGGTAAGGCACCCACGAGCTAGTCACATAGTAATACCCAGTGCTGTCTCTGGAGCGGCCACACCAGAAAACAAAGTAACTCATTGGCGCTGTCATCTATGAGCAAGAAAGTAGGCACAAGGTGCCGAAGACCGACTTACGAGCGGATCATGGAAGGATGCAGTTCACCCTTCATGCGACTCGCCAAACACCTCACGGCGGTTCGCGCTTGGTGCAAACAATGTCTCTCTGGTTGGTGAAAACCCTATGTGCTCCGTCTCGGCAGAATAGGGATCAGGGTCTATGGTCTATGGTCATACGACTACGGCCATCCACAAACTAAGTACAACCCCCCCTCCCTCCCCCCCCGCCGACCCTCTGCCAATGCGGGGGAAACGGGCGCGCGGCGGAAGTAACCCCTCGGCGCAACCCCCTAAGTCCCGCCGCACCCAAGGAGGGTAGGGCCCCATCCCCGATTCAAATATCCCTCTATAATATACAACTTCGACAAACTGGGGACAAAAACCGAGTTTTCCGGGGTCGTCACCGTCCCGCACGCCCCAATCTCTCTATTGGCCGATCGCTGACTGACAGTGGCGCGTAGAACGTAAAACAAGCTTCACCCGGGGAACATACGGCCCCATCCCCGTCTCAAAAATATCTCAAATGTATCTACATCTCTTTGACACACGGGGGGCGATAACGACGTTTCCCCGGGTCGAAACCGTCCCACACGATGTGGAAACCCCAGCCGCATTGGATAACCGCTGATTAGCTGGGACTTGTACATAGAGCTAGCGTCACCCGGTGGCGATAGGGTCGTATCATGTATCATAATAAATCCATCCATCTACAACTCCGACAAAACCGGGGCAAAAACGGATATCCCCATGGTTGATACCGCCCCACACTGCGTGGAAACGCCAATTGGTTTTCGCTTATTGGTTGGAGCACGCAGAGCCAGCGCCGCCCTGGGAAGATGAACCTTACCCATAAGGAGCAGTTTCGTCGCACCCCGGGGGGCCATTCCTGGTTCAGAAACCCTCCGTATTTCTACAGCCCCAACAACATGGGAACGATAACGATAAAATGATGGGTGTACTGCCCCGCAGTGCAAACCCCAATTCCATTGGCCGACCGCTGATAAGCAGGGGCGCGTAGAACAAGCTGCACCCGGGCGGGATACGGCTCCATCACCGGTTCAAAAACATCCCAGTACATCTACAACTCTAGCACCCGGGGGCGTTGACGACGATCCGCCGTGTCGAAACAGCCCCGCGCGGTGTGAAAACCCCATCCACATCGGATGATTTCCGACTAGCTGGGGCTTGTACATAGAGCTAGGGTCACCCGGGGTCGATAGGGTCCTATCCCTGTAGCATAATACATCCGTACATCTACAACACCGACATACCGGGGACGAACACGGGTATCCGCCTGGTTGATACCGCCCCACACGGTATGAAAACGCAATCCCGTTGGTTTATCGCTTATTGGTTGGAGGACGCAGAGCCAGGGCCGCGCTGGGAGGATGAAGGCGCACCAATAAGGAGCAGTTCCGTCGCACCCGGGGGGGATATGAACGAATCCCTGGTTCAGAAACCCCCCCGTATCTCTACAGATCAAACAACACGGGACCGATAACGATTACATCATCGGTAGACACCGCCCCGCACAATGTGGAAACCTAAATCCCATTGGCCGACCACTGATTGGCAGGACTAGTGTATAGAGCCAGCGCCACCGGGGGAGGAAAGGGTCATATCTTCGGTTCAGACATATCTGATTGCAGAATCCGATTGCCAAGTTGCGAAAATCTGATGACTTCGGTCATCAGTTTCCAAATCGAAAAATAACATGTGGTCTCACGCTACAAGCAGCAGCAGGACGATCGAGAAGTTGGATAGTGACACAGCGACGTTGCCTCGCGCCTGACCCGCAGTCGGCGGACGGCGCGTGTGTTCGCGGCCAGGATACAGTCGGTTGGCGCGGGCTCCAGCCCAGAGACCAATAGAAACGTGCTTAGGCGCGCTCATCTCCGTGGGTACGTAACCGTAGACTACAGCAACACATCACTTAGTCAGCGTGCTACCATAGGCTTGGATGTTTCATTGTAAAGTACAAAACACCAAGAAGGGTTGAGCGCACTTGGCACGTATCTTCGACGCCAGGCTAGAGGCCGTCAACGTGGGGTCGGACGCTTGGGTCTCTACCTTTACAACCATAGTGAATGGTGGTGACACACAAAAAGGCTGAAGCAGCAGTGTTGGGGGGGTGTTAATAATGGCGGTTATACACTTTTTTCTGTGTAACCACCATTGTCAACACGTCTTCACTCAACGTAATAACGTAAACCCCATCTTAAACGAACCACGTAATCTCACCATATACCAGGTACTAAAAAGCTGTGAGAAGAGCAAGCGGCAGCAAAAAAAAGACCAAAGTAGCACAGATGACATATTAACGAATATCCGGACTCTTACAGGTGGACCACGGCAGTAGTATAAAACAAAACAGTACAAGTTAGTGTGTAGTGATAGCCACAAACAAACTGAAAAAGGATGAAAATAAAAGCTAGAAACATCCTGGAAGTTCTGGCACCTCTCGCAAGGCAAAAAATTGGCAAAAATGTGGAAAAAAAGTAAATAACCTGCTAGAGAAGACAAAGAAGACAAAAACACACAAGCTAATTAGCAGTCAGGCAGGCACACTAATTAGCAGTACCGCGTATCTTACCTATACAGTGGGGGACTCCAAAAAGAGCCTGTTAGATAATGCCATTGCTCTACATAATGCCGGCAAAAGAGACACAACTGGAAGTCTTCATACAAACTGCGAATGGCAGACTTACTGTCCATAGTGGTGGTGTCTTGAACAGTTGCGGTATATTGAGCTGGCACATACCGGCACTACCATGTGATGCTGTCTTGCCACACAAAAAGTACACACACGCGCAGCTGCAAAGCATCGGCCAGTTACAGACACATTGTACAGCAGCAGAGCGGCAGTAGAAACAGCAGTAGCAGCAGCGGCAGCACACAGGCGCAGTAGAGCAGAGCAGGAGCTTCCCCGCTTCCCTCATGGTATCCTCCTAATGTGGCGCTGTCTTAAGTTATGCTAAAAATTATGCGTTTTTCGCTCGAAGGCATACGTATCAGATATACGTTTTTCGCTGTCATTGCTGGCAACGAACGTGAACGGGCTATAGTGTCGGGTGAATAGTACCATTGCTCTGTACAACGCCGGTAGAATCACGTGGCACAACCGGAAATATCTGTAGTAGGTAGCTGCGTATGGCAACAATATTCCAATAATGCCGGTGTCCTAAATAGGGTTGACACGTATACCGGCACTATGTGATGATGCTGCGCTGCGCTATACACGAAAAAACAACACACAAACCCACGCAAGTGTACCGGCATTGTGGGGGCCCCATGCATATAGAATACGACGAGCAGATGCAAAAAAACACCATACACAGACCACATCAGAGCATCAGATAGAATTGTAGACACGCGTACAGCAGCAGAGCAGCAGTAGCAGATAATCTGTCCCCCTTGTGTTGCGTGGCGAGCTGGGTGCAAAGGGGCCTATAGTACTCTGTCAGCTGATATAATTGCTGACGAGTACACACATGCAGGACATATCAGCTCGGCCTCGCTCGGAGCTAGCATATTTCAGGGTAGATCGATCTATATCTATCTGTAATAGTTACAAGTGCTTCACTCCGCGGGCAGCATTTTCCGCCGGCTACGCTCGCTCAGGAAGAAAAACACAACAGATGATGTGTGAATACGACAGAAGTGCAGATTGTTTGTAGGTGCAAAGTGGCGACTTTCACAATGCCAAGTGTCCCGCCACCGCATGCACGAGTATAAATATGCCGTATGCGCCGGGTATTTGTTGCTTTAGGCACGCGCCAGGTATACGTCTGTATATAGGTTTGCGAGTGCAGAGCTTTCGTCTCTTTTTGGGATGTTGAATCGTCACGGACTCTTGGTGTGTTGGATTTCAAACGATGGCAAATCCAAACTGTTAGTCGTTGATGGTTGTATTTTTATGCATTTCTTCAAATAATAACAACAAAGAGGAAAAGCAGACAAATGATACTCGTACATACTTACACCATGGCTCTCGGCCAAACACTCGTTCTTATCTGTCTGGTCGGCACTAGCAAACCGCTGCATGTACTTTGCTGCTCTCTGCAGGGCCGATTACATGTTGTTCTGCTGTGCTTGGGGTACGTACATACTGTGGTCATCGGAGCTTGGTTGGCGCATTCACTTCGCGACATGCGTAGAATAAGCGGGCTCATGACGAAAAAAATATAAAAGAGGAAAAAACAAAGAATCGTCCCGGACAATGTATTATATTCCCGACTGCACTTAAGGGTTGAGGATGGCTGAGAGTTGGGACAACATGCTGAGGGCAAACATTCGGAGCGTCCGACATCATAAATGACTCTACACGGGGTTTCGCCAGCGGCGTGGACGGCCGCCGTTCGCAAACTCGCGGGATACACAATGATTGAGGGTCAGACACAATGCAAAAAGCTTGAAAGCGTGCGCTCCGCGCTCCACTCTAAGAAGTGTGTGATGAACTAAATATGTTCTTTTTGTCAAGTCAATTGTGGTTGGGCAAAATATGAAATGCTCTACGTAGTACAATACGTTTACGCGAATTCGTCCTCCACATACGCACTCCGGGCATACCCTTGACTGTAAGTTGACTTGCTCTTCATACCGGTAGATTGCATTCCCGAAAATAAAAACGCGAGAGCAGGGAAGGACCACAACTGGAAAGACACGGGTAAAAATAGCTGATGCTAAAACGGACGCTAATGGAAAGCCGATAGTTTGGCCAAAATGTTGATGTTTCCAAACTTCTTGGGGGGGGTTATTTGCTGAAAGATTCCGGGTAACATTGCTATGGGGAAAAAACGATAAAAACATTCTTCACGGCGCTTTTTTTGGTCATGCGGCCCAATGGGTCAACTTGCCAGGTTTTCATCAAGTACTTCATCTATATTGTCCACCAAACACGTTTGACCTTCGATCTCGAGATAGAAACAATTCATGGTCACTCCTCTTCGTTTCGGACGAGGTCACATGAGTGTAGGTGACAGCGCTGAAGAGTTCATCTCGATCCATGCCCTAGGGCGTGGGAGGCTGTTGGTATTGTCCTGTGGTCTTCCGTCATATATCCAAAAAATAAGTGTTTTGCCGTTGGGAGATGGTAGAGTTTTTGTCTCAGTTGCCTACACACCGGCCGCCAAATGTGTTTTCAACAGAAGCCTGATCGGCGCCCGCCACAAATCACCGGCTGTAAAGTGAGCACTGTACACCAGAAGGGGGGGTGGGAGCCCGTAACGAGCTCGCCACGTTCAGAATTCACGACGCTGTCATTGGTTTCGTCGAACAAAGCGTGTAGACACGAAATCATGCCGCGTCTAATCCAAGATCTGCTTGAGAATTTCTCAAGCAAACGTTGGCCAAGATCGTCGCGAGAAATAACATTTTCCGGAAAATTGAAAAGTTTCAAAAAACAACTACAAAATTGGGTCCATAGGCGACCGTTCAGGTAAAGTTTGGCTGGAATCTTCGGGAATTTTAGACTTTGGCTTTCCATTGTCACCAGCCTTAGGTCCTAATGTGGAAGGCCTCGCTAGCGCTTTCTCATCTTGCAGTTATAATAGCAAGTGAGCTCAATGCACCTAAAGAGCTTCTCGAAAGGAAAGGCCCTTCCCCTCTGGCGGTGTATTGTAGCCGGCGGAACCAACCGAGGATAGCGTCAAGGTGTCATAAAGCAGCGGCACCGCTTGTAGTATGGTACAGCAGCAGGTGAACAGCAGCAGCAGTACGAAGCACAACAGCAGCAGGAGAAAAAATCAGCGAGAGTTACTACTCGCTCAGACGTAAAGTTTGGCTGAACGTATCCACCTGCAGCAGTCCATTCAAGCCGTCTGATACGCTCATCACCAACAACGACAACTCATACGCAGCAGCGGCAGCTGTAGTAGCAGGCGGCAGCAGCAGCAAACACCACATAAGCAGTATCACAGCTCGGAGAACCAGGTTTAGTAAGGGAGAATGTCCTGTACACTGTTGTGTAACATTTTCAATGTGCTTTCCGCACATTCATCAAAACGTACGATACGAATACGCAGAAAAAAAAAGAAAAAACATGGTGCGCGGTTCGCTCGCCAGCCTCAAATCCTTGACCGCCGCCCGGTTGCCCAAACGCCTTCAATTTCAGCGTAATCGAGCACCCTGTTCTCTCCGGACAAGGAGGGCCGGTTGCTTTCGGCCATGCAGGATGGGTACGCCATGGCAGGGAACAAACTCTAGGACTACACAAAGAAACGTGTAGTTCTCACCCGCAAGGCCCTTTGCTTATCATCCTGCGTCCACGAGCTCAAGGTGGTTCGACACCAAACCACCCGTTTCCCTCCTTCCACCCATCCAAACGCCAGTGACCACCAGAGCCCGCTTCAGCCATCGGCTCGCTGGTAATCACGAGCTCTTCCGCGTGCCTGGCATAGGCTCTGCTTCTATTGGAAAAAAAAGCAAAAAACAACTCGAACCAAGCACTTTTGCGAAAAGCAATAACATATCCGCCAGGGCAACGCTTTTTTATACCGCAGATGGTCTGCTGATGCGCTGCTCCGGCTAGGACTACGACTGCTGTACAGCTGCTTTTCTGCATGCGTAGCTCCGTAGGAAAGTTTCACCGTGGCTGCCGCTCTACATACCACGTAGCTCCGGAGACATTTTCTTGCCGGCTGTTGGTGAACGAACGTACATATAGCTCGGCCAAACGTTTCTTACCTGGTACCTGGTACGAGGTAGCAGGAGTTCTCTGCAAAGCCTAGCTGGCATATGTTTTATGGGTGTTTCAATTTTGTCTTACATCCGAGCACAGCTTCCTGCGCAGGCCCCCCAAAAGTCGGTAGATTAGCCGACGCTTCCCAGGGGTCGGGGGTCAGAGAAGACGAAAAGGGATAACGAACGCGCCAAAAACGCCCTGTCGTGAGGTCATGCACTAAGAACACTGACAATGCAGGTATTTTCGGACATCGCATCGTAGTCCAGCGTCATGGCCTCGCGAAGGCGCTGCGGCCATGAGCGGACGGATGATGGCGGTTGCAGTCGAGACGGGGGCACGCCTCGATGAAGAAACCGCGCGGAAAGGCGGTCAGAGGCGGTAGAAATCCGCCGACAAAAAAAAACATATTCGCCAGAGATGTATGACAGGTATATTTACATCACCCAGTACCTGTCGCCGGGTGTTGGCTACAATAAGATACCCGGTAGATCTAGACCTGCACCGGTTTGCCGGCTTTGAACTGCTGGAATAGTTCCCAAGTTCATGTTTCCCGTGCGTGAGCTTTAAAAGCTACATGAGCTGTTACATGTTGGCCGTGCGTGAGCTACCATTAAGTAGAGCTCTTTGCACACGTTTGCCGGCTGTGAGCTATGGGGGACAGATGAACTAGCTCTTGATCTGTCTTATGTGTCCAAGATTCATGGTACTTAATCGCACAAGTAGGTATCTGCTTTTACGCGTTTTTGTTCCTGCTTCGTGCTTTGCGTGACTCCCTTTTCCAACACTTTGTTGAACTATCGATGTCACGATGTTCAGTAATCGATCATCATGTAATTTACGCATCGAAAAATGCAACATTTATGGCATCTCGCTCGTGCGAGAACGCAGAGTTAAAAGTGTACAGTGCACTGCCGTCCCTGATCCATCTTTGAGGTGATGACTCATTGGATATTTGTATCCTTTAGTTTGTCTTCAAATACGTTGCCCGTTATACCTGGAGCGTTTTTTGTATCGCCCACAACAACTTCGGCTCTTCCCTCCCCTTTCCAAGTGTCCTTCATATTTTTCTTCAACTATTCCGTATTTCGTTTAAATACTATAATAGCTTCGCACCTCCTCTTCCCGAATAAGCATGCTGCACTGTGGTCCTGACTCCGTGGGGGTGGGGGGGGGGGGGGGGGGGATGGATTATTGCCTAGTATGCCACATAAGCGGCAATATATCACATACCATAGCTATTATAGCGGTGTGTATAAATAGACGCATGCTTTGGACACATAAAATATCAACCTATCATCCGATACAAAGAGCTAAACAAATAATGGGAACCTTTATTTTAGGTGGCTTTGCCTTGGATTTAGTGCGTTTTTACGCACCTGGCTGCACAGCGATCTAGGGCATCGCGAGCAACAGAGACAATGGCATACGTTTCGATTCGTTGTCATCTGCCATGACCCTTGTGCGAACTAGTTATTAATAGTGCGGACGAACTAAAGACCATGGTGAGGACGGTCGATTGTGGTCTCCAGTGCAGAGGAGGCAAACAATGGGCGCACGTAATAACCGAAAAAAAGCGCAGTCTATTTTATGGAAAACTCATTAAAAACACACGAATAGAGATTTTGATTCTGTTAGCACCCAGTGGCTTTGCTGCCTTTTGCCTCCTGCTGTAGGGTGTTGATGCCAAAACACACATCGTCGGACTTTATACCAGTACCAGGTTTACCAAGTATACAGCAGCAGGAAAGGTCCATAGAATCCCGTAGTGTTCTGCTTTTGCTCGATCTGCTGTTCAGTTGCTGCATCACACACGGCTCTGCCCAATACTCGTGGCAGTCACGGTACAAGTAGCCGCGCTGTGAGCTCTCTCCCTTGTGACAGCCACGGACGGTGTCTCTGTCTATGTGTATGTGTATGCGCTGCTGTATGCGAGTGGAGTGTGTGTTGTCATTCTATTGGCACATACAAAACGATCAAAACTAACAGAAGCGTTGTTTTCAAAAGCAGCTGCTCAGTCATGCAGCGACAAAATCTGTACCGTATGCAGCAGCACTACAGCAGCAGCGGTACAGCGACAGCCGCGCTTCATGTTATCGCCTTTGTGCTAGTAGCCATGGTGTAGATATGTGCGGATGGTGCACAGCAGGAGATTGAACCTCGCCGTACATACACGTCTAACGCAACAATCAAACATACATCGTCGGTCCTCATCCCAGGTACAAGAAGCATACAGCAGGAGCAACAGCAGTAGCTCATACCATACCAGGTACATTGATGGAACGCCCTTTTCGACATTCTACGCCCCCGGGATATCAAGTCAGTTCCATCCCGAAGGGGAATCTTGCACGCCGTATGGCATGCACTGCACGATTACCATTTGATCTCTAATTTCCAACACGGTCTCCCCACCATTCGGAAGGAGTAGCCGGCCCTATTCCCTAGTACCACGAACAGGGTGTGGGCTGCCGCGTAAGATAGGGAAATGTCAGGTCTAGTTAGGCCGGTAATTATCTTAATTCGATCTAAGGGGGGATCTCTCTATTTCGAGAGATCGATATACGAGTCCTCTCCAGTATCGTATTCAGAGAGATCGTTA
Organism: Undaria pinnatifida; assembly: GCA_012845835.1. Taxonomy (NCBI): domain Eukaryota; class Phaeophyceae; order Laminariales; family Alariaceae; genus Undaria; species Undaria pinnatifida. The sequence goes on along the minus strand of JABAKD010000023.1, from coordinate 27,145,917 downwards.
TACGAGTCCCCTGTAGTATCAAAACCTGTACAACACAAAAGAAAGCACACCCCAGCGATAACGTTAAAAAAAAAATAAAAACACCATCACCGGGTGTGCTGTTGAAGGGGGTGTATGCTATCTAACGCATCCTCAGTGGGAAACACCATGCATGGGAGCGCCGCAGCTAGGTGGTGCGATAACGGTATAAACGGTTGATATGGAGGATTTACAGATCTCGGCCAAATCGCAGGTAGCATGACAACAAGGGCGTGTGATACACAGGGTGCGATAACAAAGGGTGCGATACCGTCAACAAGGGGAGTGCCAACATGTAGGAAGTTTTGGTCTAACACCAGCTTGCATTTCCATTGACACACAATGTCAGTGGTGGTACGACCCCCGCGTGGACGCGGCCTCCGCAGCACAACGTTTTTCGCCTCAGGCTAACACCCTGTGACGCATGTACCTTTGGCCGGGGGCACGAAATATGATTAAAGCGCCCTTTCCGTTTTCGCTGTAGACAAAAAAATGTGTAGATGTCTAGTAATAGACACTTTATCAAGTGATTGTCGAGCAAATTTCAAAGATATTGGCGATTTTTTTTCTTCTTTCGGTGGGCCCTGAAACGGGCAGTATACGTTCCTTCTGCTCATGTTTCGCTTCACGCAGCACGCACCTGAGCGCTCATTACCAAATGCCCTGGTTACCGATACCATAGGTATTCAAAGGTGTGAACACTTCCGAGGACCGCGCCTCCAACGCTCTAGCTCCGGAAAATATATAACTTCTGCCCTTTTCACAAACTTTCCTTCTACCGCGTTCAAAACATTACGCGTTAGCATTGCACCCTGGCTCGTTTTCGAGATACAAGTACAACGATACGCGCAAGTTCCGTGATTGGCAACGAAATAACTACCGGTACCGGTAGCGGGGGTGTGGGACATATGAGGAGTAACAGACGGGGTACACGTAGTACCAGTACCGGAAACGTAAGTGAGCTCATCCAGAAAAAAACGACGTGATCGTCACCCCAGGCGCGGGAGCAGCCGCAGACTAGTTGGGCCCACTTTGATGGTGCGCAGCAGCTGCCGCCATGCTGGTGTCCATAACGGTGCGTGTTGTGGGTGAATGGTATCCACTGGGTGGTGTGGTAATTTTCAGGGCAGTCCTCGGTGATATCCCGCATGAAGTCACGGCAATGCGGATTAACTCCCATTCCCGTGGTCCACCCAAACAGCTCCTCAACAAATCTCAATGTATCACTCCTATCAAACCGTTCCCGTGGAAGCCCTGAGTACCCTTTACCAGTGAAACGATTCGCGTGGAAATGTCTATTTGCCCATGGCTTTCCCGTTCCCCTCACAGTAAAATCCCGCGAAAAAGTCATTTTCATTCCCCGTCCAAACTAAAAGTGTCCAACAACAACGATTCCCACGCGAAATATGCCAGCGTTACGCGCGTGCACGGGATAATTGTTCAGTGCTAGTTTCGAGTTAAGCTAGATACGAACACTTTCCAGTTCAATCACGAATACGTTATACGATCAAGAGGTTATAGTCGAAGTCAAGGACGCACTTAGTAATACTCGTATCGAGGGGGGGTGTGGCATCGCACAAGTCCTGAGTCTTCAGTGTATGTTTTGTTTGATTATTTTTCGTGATACGTGTAATATACGTAATGCTCGAAGGTTGCCCGGTTTTCGAGGAAACTGGCGCTGCGCTATGTGGGGGATCCATGGAGCGTAGCCAAAGCGGTCTGGGAGGCTGGACGATCTGTCGCATCGCCTAGGATGCTTGGGGTCTGGAATAGCGTCAGATGACATGTTTTGCTAAGCTCCGCTTCTTTTGTGACGTCGAAATTGTTGGGATCAAGTCCTTACTATGCGTGCGATGAAGTGCTCACAGCCGACGTCGAGACCTAGTAAGTATCGCCCATGCCGGTGCTACTAGGTATCAATACGTACAATTGCAACAAAAAACATCGGAAATTCGTAGCGGTGGCTCCTTCACGTTGTGTGAAACGGCGAGCGCATTCTAGGCAAAACATCGCGTCAATTGCCGTGGTGGCTAGTTCCCGCGGCGGCCGGTTTCCCCGGAAAGGTTTCTCGTAGTGGCAAGTTCCCGTACAGAAAATATCGTGAATTATCGTGGTGGCTAGTTCCCGATAGAACGGTTCCAGTAAAAAATCTCCGTGAATTCCCGTGGAAGATAAACCTCGAATGGAAACCTCCCAAGATGAACCATCGTTCCCGATGACTCCCCTGGTCATTTTGGAGTTTGATTTGTATTCAGGCTCACCTTCGTAAGGGGCGTAGTATTCAGCACCCGCCCAGTGATACAGTGGCGGTCGGAAACCGAACCAAAAAGATTTGTCATCAAGTGTGCTCATGTGCGGGGTGGGGGTGTACTCGATATTCATGCATGGCCGTAGCCGTATGACCATAGACCATCGCATCCCTACAATACCGGGACGGAGCATGTGGGGTTTTCACCGACCAGGAAGGCATTGCTTTGACCAAGCGCGAAGCGCCGTGAGGTGTTCAGCGAGTCGCATGAAGGGTGAGCTGCATCCTGCCAAGAACTGTGGGGAGGGTGTTATCTAAGGAGGGTGTGCTTCCTCCCGTATTATACGACGTCTTGATTATAAAGAGCTTGCGCGTAGGTCCAAGAGCGCTGAGAGTAACGTCATTGGCGTGTACAAGCTAAACGCCAAAAACTGTGCGGATGCAGTAAAACTCTTCTTCTTTTTCCCCACCGCTCGTCTAGACAAGCTATCCCGGGATTTTACGGGGCTCTAGACGACAGCCCCGTCCTGAAATAGAGTTGAAATCCCGTACCCGTTAAAACTGATGCGCACGCACAGATTATCATGTCCCAATACCGAACACACTCTTGTCTCGTGAAGGTAAAGATATCTCGAGGCGACCGGGCAAAGTCCAGAGAAACAATATTCCATGTCGAAATTTATCAGTCCGGCGCAGTGCAAACCCGCGGGAATTTTAGTCACCATGACGACCGCACAATTCCATGAGGAAGCGGAAAACAGCAGTTACCATGGTGGTGAGGGTTCGCTGAATGCCCATGAAGTTTTTTGCCCCCGGGATGTCCCCGGTGTGCACGGCTGATCGTCGTAGTCTACATACATATATGATAAGTGAGGTGTAGGGCTGTGATATTTGTCATCTGGGCTGGGTCAAGTTGCAAGTGATGCGTCTTTGCGTTCTGCCCTGTTCCATGCAAACCGACAGGATCTCGTGAACCTAGGAGATGTCCCCGTATTTGAGTGCATAAATAAGGCGGCCTCGGCTTCGGTCGTTTTCCGATCACAGTATAGATGCGGCTGAGTCCAAAAGTCGGAGGCAGGCTGGTGTTTCTGTACACAATCAAAGCAGCAGCAATCGTCTGAATGTCACTACAGAGTTCAGAGATAGTATCACCGTCCAAATATGCGTGGAGACAGACGTGTTAAACCATAATGGACCTGTTCCGCGAGTTTCTGGTTCCGAGGTCAAATCCACGCCTGCAAGGGCGAAGGAGTTATGCCGGAAGGTCGTACCCATCTTCCGAGGTTCGTTTACTGTTTAGTGGAGCGTGTGCCCGTGGTGTTGAATCTTTAGACAGGCTGGGTGTACATATGTCGGACCAGATAAACTGAACCGCGGATTGTGACGGGGTGCGAAACAACCGCTTCATGCTAGTCCAGTGATGGAAAGCCAAAACACACAAAAAAAAAACAACGAAAATATCGGTATTTCGGTTTGGTATGGGGAAACGGAAAATCGATTTTGATATTATCTAGCGTGTATAAGTGGGTCGGCCGGTGCGCGTGGGCACCGGTGTCGGGACGTCCATCTCATTCTCGAAGCGATGTCGTATTTCTCTGTTTCTCCCCTCGTCGAGTGCGTTGGGCATTTGAAGCGCAGGATAGTCCAGGTGGATCAATCATCAAGCGACCAAGACCCCTCCAAAGGTGAAGTTGGCGGGCATTCATGCGGAGGAGTACGTTTCGTACGGCCTGAGGACTGGAGGTGCAACGCACTTATTGGTGAGGGAGCTGCACCAAGGGTGTTGCAGCATGATGGCTGCTAGGCGTCCGATGATTACAAAACGTATGTTCCTAGCCACGGAAAGGACGCCAGATAGATAGCAAGCGTGACGGCCCAGGATGGGCTTGGCAATGGGGTCCAGTCGAGGCAGGGGACGGATCGGGGGCGATCTAACCCACCCCTGATTGTGGACAGCCAAAGGCAATATAAATATTTCGATTATACAGCGATCGAGTATGCGTATGTGCCAAGTGAGAGCAAGGAGAACTGTGACGTGACACGTGTTTCTCAGGGTATAGCAAGGAAACGGGAGGAGGGGGGGGCGCAGAAAAACGAGGTCGTAAATCGGACCAATGTCAATTTTGGAGGCGGGCATCAAGAAGTAAAAATTGCCAATTGGGATGGGAGCTGATTTAAATAGACGGATGCTAGAAAAACGTGCCGAGATTGTTGTTGGGTAAACCACAGGGGTTTCCCCTTCTCTCCAACCAGTTTGCTCCGAGTGCGGCTTGCGCCAAACCATAATATACACCTTCGAAAACAACGTGCACAACGTAACATTCTCGAGGTACGGGAGAACATGTGTTTCGTACATGTGCATCCAGTTCGGCCAATCAGATCGGGAAAGCGCAATTAAATGTAGCCTTCAGACCCAAACCTTGTTCAGTTCTGAAGACGATGGCCTGCGAGTGGAGCACAGAGTGAAGCAGATTCAGTACAAAGTGTCCAAATTGTGGTACTGACTACTTTGATTTTCCCGCCCATGCTTTTAAGGGAACCAATGGAGGGGAAGCTCAACGGTTGCAGCAACGTTGCGGTGTTGGTTGCTGTTTGATATGCGTGCACTGTGGTCGCTAGTAGTGCGACCAGGTGTTGCAGATTGCGCAGGGATGCGGTGACGGCTAGCTACATCTGCTGTTTCAAGTTTGTGGTGCAAGGGATGTTCTACATTATACCATACTATTTCGAAGTAGCTATCTGATGCCTGGGTACATGACATGCTAGAGATGTTATCCTATTGTCAACTACCCGTGTACTTGCGAGCATTACCCGGCTTGCTGTTAATAATACCCGTATCGAGTACGAGTAACACTTCATACCCGCCAAAATATGTGGGCCCTAAATCACGCTCACTAAGTATATTTCGTGCATATTCATTGTAGTTCCAAGGGGAGTCGCCGACCTATATCCTTAATGAGGACACACCCAGTAATACGCGCGATCGGAGTACCACACAGCTTGCAAAGAAGAGTTTCGACAAAATATTCGATCTCAAAGCTAGAGTGTATTCTTATTTTTATAATATACTCCAGGAAATTCGTTTTAAATTGAAAAATCAAACTCACACCACACCATACACCAGAGGTATTGGCGAGAATTACCCGACTTGCTAATACCCGTCACGGGTACGAGAAATGCTTCATACTCGCCGAGTATTTCCCACGGGGTATTCCTACTGTTAGCTTCCAATTGTTGGTAATAGGCTATACAGCAGCCACATTCGTTAAAAAACAAGCGCTCATCAATGGGGTTTCCCTATGATGAATTGCATTATTCAGGTTTTAGCAGGACATAGTAGCGCAGTCACATGTGCTTAACATTTTGAGGTTTTCCCACTGGGTTTCCCAATGATGTTTCTGTCTTCTATAGGTTTTAGCAGGTTATAGCATCAGCCGCATTCCTTTACTATGTTGACGGTTTCCCACAGGGTTTCCCCTCTACTTGCATGCTTTCGCATTTCTCAGGTAAGTGTAGAAATGGTGATTAATGTTTAAAGGATTTATATAAAGTTACCAGCGGTCGTACTATTTGCTACGTACCTGCGGGTTTCCAACTGGGTTCCCCCTTTGCTTTCTGAATGCTCTATGTGCACCATTTTCAGAAGATACCTTCGGAAGCAGGAGTTTCCGCCTTTTTCTCCACTGGTACTGGTACATTGTTTGTTCGTTCGTTCTACTTGCTCTTTACATTTTCGCTCTCTGCTCGCTATTCCCATTTGGAAGTCAGCATTTAGAAAATTGGAATCCCAGAAACGCCCCAATCGCTTCAGTACTCAATCATGCGCGATACATCTAGACGTCACTTTTCTCTAACATATTCGGGATACGCCGGTATTTAACCTTCAATAAACTTGCGTAACGGTCTGAACACAACATCAAACATTCGTTCGTTCATTAATTCGTTCATTATTCGTGATACGAATAGAATTTTCTTCGAATTCTACGACGAATAGCTTTTTGGGGGGGGAAATGGTCATACACCCCCGGGTTTTCGGTCGTTTGGGGGTAAAATGAAAACACGGCCGCGGAACGTGCCCGCGCCTGCCCCAAACTGCCTAATTTCCATTCTGACGCGCTGAAAAGACAAACGCAGTCCATGCACGCACTCCGTTTTCTTGTTCAGGCACGGTATCGGGGCTAACGGGGCCGCGGCGAAAGAGCGGGCAAAGTAATCTAAACAGTACCCCCTTCTGACTACAACTTGGGGGGGGAGTATACCCACCAAAAAATTACGAAAATATCCGCTACCCCCTCTTGACCACTCTCGCTTATGAACGAAAAACATATCCTTTTCTGACCGATTATGACACCTTCATAAGCGAGTATAGCGAGGATGGCAACACGTCATCGCCCAACAGTCCGATTAGACCTCCCGTTCCGTTTCCCAATGAGCGAACGCATTTGCCATTTGCATTCGTGCCCAAAGATTTGTTCGTTTTGTTTGTTTCCTGCTCTGTCATTTGTTCGGAGATAAACGATCGTAGCTACTTGCAACTACTGGAGGTCTATTCGGGCTGTTGGGCGGTGACGTGTAGCCGTCCTCGCTGCACTCGCTTTTAAAGGTGTCATAATCGGACAAAAGGGCGTACGATTTTCGGTCAAAAGGGGGAGAAATGTGATGAAGAGGGGGTAGTGAAAAGAAATTGTGATTTTTGGGGGGGTATATCCCTCCACGCTGTAGTCAAAAAGGAGGGATTGTTTGGCTCCTCTCGCCGAGCCCCATTACCCCAATACCATGCCCCCCCCCCGAAAAGACAAGGTGTGCGTGCTTGGCATGAGCTGCGGGTGTCTTGCAAGCGCGTCAGAATTGTTTTTTAGGCAGTTTGAGGGAAGCACGGGCACGTTCCACGGGCGTTTTCCCCAGTACTCTCAAACGACCAAAAAAGGTAAGGGGTATACCCCCCTAACCATTCCCATGTTTCGTATCCTCCGGCGGATGGTTTTGAGACGTGAGTTGTTCATATTTAACTGACCTGTCCAACCATCTACATGCAGCACAACCAGTATCCGTGATCATGCCTCATAGACAGACAAGTCATGTGGTCACAAAACTATAAACAGGTTGCAAAAATAGCAAGGTGATCAGGGCATGTGGTGCCAACCGCAAACAAGCACCCAGGAAAAACTAATAATTATATGCAAGCCAGCACACCAGACAATTTGTGACATGAACTCAACCTTTCGCTTCATACCTCAAATAATCAACTGACTCATCACCTATTTCGACAGCATGAGGAACGCTTCATACCTCAAATAATCAACTGACTCATCACCTAATTCGACAGCATGAGGAACATAGCCCACCACACATTTCCACGTACCTGGTACAATGCTTTTCATTACATACCGGTATGTGTCAATTCAACTCAAATGTAATCGCAATCCTGCGCTAGCTGGCGTATCCTTTGGTTTGCATGGCAGTATGTACGATACAATGAACGCTGTACAAATGTGGCACGAAGTGGCCCCTCTGTATGGTACCGGTCAAGTAGTGCCGGTTGCCTGATAAAGCGCGTGTAAAACCCCTTGGTCTGCTTGGAACAAGCACTAGGGCAGCACATGAAGAAGCGCTATCAATAGTTGCCGTTGCACGGGCGGTCTTTCCGGCTGGTACATGCCGGCACTTCGCCTAGGCTACTTAAATTCATTTACTTTTTTAACGTTTAAGGCTCACTATCTTAAAGTCTACCAAGTGTTTTTTGTGGGCGGGCCGATACTGTAGGTCAGATGAAAAATGCATGAATAACGCTCTGCTGTAGAACAAACGTAGACGTCGCGTTCTGCTTAGTTTTGCGTTTCGGCGTCAGCCGTCAGACCTGTTACGCTCGCACACACGTAGGTATACATTATTGGTTTGGGGCTAATATCACGACCAACCAACATTTTCGCTCAGAACGACCCTTCCTTTGTCAGATGGTCTTCAAATCGCGTTGACTAGCGTTGAAGGTCAGCGCAGAAACCTTGAAATAATATCGCTTTTTTTAGAGGGGCTACAGAATAGTCGTACGCAGGCATTTTTTTACTCTTGTGTGTTATGGTCCTACAGGGGTTCCTATCTTTGTGCTTTTCTAAGGGAAACGGTCAAACGGGTCTGTACCAACCAGTTTTTTTTTACATTAGGGGGTACGTGGGTACCTGGAAAACACGCCCGCGGAACGTGCCCGCGCTTACCCCAAACTGCCGAAAAATCAATTGTCATGAGTTGGATTGACATTCGCAGCTCATGCCGAGCACGCCCACCGATTGTTTTCGGGCACTGTATAGAGGCCAACGGGGCCGCGACGCAAGAGGCGGTAAAATCACCCCCCCCGTGCGCCTATCCTGCTAAATATATATATATATAACAGTTGGCCTTGGTTTGCACCGACGCTTAAAAACATTGTATGTATATTGGGGTTGGCGTCGGTTGGCAACGACGCTGTGAACCATGCCAATGGAGTGTTTGCGATAATATATTTATATAAAATTACTTTCCTTCCGCTAAAAAAGCCAACTGCCTTCCCACCAAGATTTATGGGTGTTTGCGCTAGAGGTGGAAAAAATCCTGCAGGCAACGCCTCCGAAATTGAGGAGGGATGTGGGTGTGTGCGGCAACGCGGCAAACCAAGCGAAGACGCGAAAACAAAAAAAGAGTACGAGGTACGTACAAGTAGCAACGGAAGCCGAGCAACGATACGCAAACAGATAATCAGAGTGCCGTCGCTGCTATCCGACGACCGCAAGCAGCAGAAGCATAGCTAGCGGCAGCACAGCTAGCGGGAGCATCAGCTTGAGCAACGGAAACAAACAGCATCACCAGCACCACACCACGAGCAGCAGCAGCAACAACAGCTTCCATTTTGGCATTTTCGGTTTTGAGACCGACCATTCTTCTCGTGCCTGCTGCTGCTGCGCTCTGCATACGCGCGCCACTGCGCCGGCGCGCTATGCCCCGAGCACGCCAGGCGCCCCGACATAATAGACCGTGGCGGCGCGCCGGCGCCACCGCTGCTGCTGCTGCTCCCGCTGCTGCTGCTCCCGCTGCTGCTGCTCCCGCTGCTGCTGCTCCGCTGCTGCTGCTCCCGCTGCTGCTGCTACCGCAGCGTGGTGGAATTTACACAAACGAGCTATCATCATGCTGTCACGAGAACGAGTACGAGCAGTCCTTTCTGTAACAACGCATCCTGACACCTAGCGGGCAGGGCGTACCGCAGCACCGGGCCGCCTGCAATCCGCCGGCGGCCCGGTGGCACAACCCAACACCGCCCGTCCGCGTCATACTCCAGCTACACCTCTCGAGCCTCTGTGCTCCCAGCGGTTATCTTGTTGTGAATACACAGTAAGCCGCGCGGGTGGTGCGTGCGGGGCAGGGAAGATGCTCGGTGTTTATAAGCCAATAGTATGGAGAGCAAAAATGTATCGTACATTCCGTCAAATTCCTGCCTTCGCCAAAGTACTTTTTGGCCCTATTTCAAGAACATACCTCAAAACTGACCTTCGGGTCTTTTGGGGAAGTAAATTTCTATAAACAGACTTTCGAACACACTCCAATCACTGTGTGAGCTAGACAGCCGGAGTATACCTCAAAACTGACCTTGGGTGTTTTTTGGGAAGGTAAATTTCTAAAAACAGACTTAAGCACACACTCCAATCACTGCGTGAGCTAGACAACCAGGGTACCGTTGTTGCTTTTCATTTTTGCTTTTTGGCGTTCAACAGGACGACTATCTAATTAGATCATGTTGTGCGGGATGGAGAACCCTCACTCCGCAGAAAGAGAATGATCGCATGACGTAGTGTCAATATGGCAAGCCACCCACGAGGCAGTTACATAGTAGTACGCATTGCTGTCTCTGGAGTGGCCACACCAGAAAACAAAGTAACTCATTGGCGCCGTCATCCATAACCAAGAAAGTAGGCACAAGGTGCCGAAGCCCGTCTCACCAGCGGTTCTTGGCAGGATGCAGTTCAACATACATGCAACTCGCCGAACACCTCACGGCGCTTCGCGCTTGGTGAAAGCAATGTCTCCCTGGTTGGTGAAAGCCCGATGTGCCCTGTCCCGGCATAGTAGAGATTCGAGGGTCTACGGTCATACGACTACGGGTATGCAAAACTGAGTACACCCTCCCCCCCCTCCGGTGTGCGCCCCCCTACACATTAGACTTTTATGGGTTGGCATCGAGTGGCAACGACGCTGTGAAACAAGCCATCAGACACTAGACATCCCATGTACAGACAGCACAAAACAGAAATAGACATGAAACAACTGAACTAACCAGTTTCTTTTGCCATACCAAAATGCCAACAAGATTTAGACATGGAACTATTCGGCTAACCAGTTTTTATTCACCATACCCAAGCACAAACCAGATCTAGACATGAAATAACTTCATCAACCAGTATTTTACCATCCCAAAACACAAGACAGAAACAGACATGAAACAACTAAACTAACCATTATTTTTATTGTCCCATACCCAAACACAAACCAGATTAGACAAAAATGACGCAATAAACCATTTTGTTTCCCCATAACAAGCCACAAAATAGAGACATAAAACAACTGAACTAATTGTTTTCCCATACCAAGATAACTCAGCTCAATATACATTTTTTTTTTCGCCAAACCGAAACGACCAGACCTAGACATGAAACTACTCCACTAACCGTTTTTTTTAAACAAACAGAAAGAGATACTCCGGAGTATGAAACAACTGAACTGACCATTTTTTTTCCAACACAAAAATACAAACCAAATTAGACACGAACTAACCCAATGACCCATTTTTGGTTCCCATAACGAGCCACAAACTGGATAGACGTGACATAACTCAACTGACAAGTTTTTTTTTCACCCATACCAATATGCCAACCAGATTTGGACATTAAATGACTCAATGATCTATTTTTGGTTTCCCCATACCAAAACCCAACCGGATGTAGACATGAAAAAAACTCAGCCACCCTTTCTTTCGTATACCAAAACACAAACGAGATTTAGACATGGAATGACTCGACTAACCAATACAAAAAACAGATTTAGACATGAAATAAAACAAATATATAGGTCGAAGAGATACCTGTTATATATGTTCTCCTACATCGCAACATACTGGAAGTATAGAAATAATCAAATATAGACCAAACCCGGCATGACGGCGGACCAGCCTACATGCACACACATAGCTACAGCAAGGTCACCCCGGCATGATACGTGCACATGAAGGGTGGGTCTTGTGGAGAGATACCCAGAAAATGTTCCCGATTGCCATTGGGCGGTGGAAATCTGGCCTGACATCATCCTAAAATCCCCGACACTTGAAGCACATGCCATGCGCCAAATGAAGGGCAGGAGTGGAGGATGCATGACAATAAGTAAGACCTACTGCATTCTTAAAACAAACACCTTGCCAACGATCGACTACATCACCGAAAAGAAGGAACACCAAGCGATACGTAGATATCTTGATGTCTTTACAAAATGTAGGGGAATCATTAGCCAAGCCTTCGACAGCAAAAGTCTAGTCGGGAGCATTAGTGGGGTAGCTACCCATGGTGAAACATACATGCGATGGAGAAAGCGACCTACGGGGCATCCCAATGCGTGACTTAAGACTTCGTGTCATGCAAGCCGTCTTGAACCTTGTATGGTAAAAATGACCTCCCTAGAGGAGTGTAACCAGTGCAGCAGAGGGGCAAGAAGATAGATGATACGATCGTGCGACGCCGGTAAGGTTACCATGCGGATCGCCTGACACAAACGTGGGCTACTTGTGTTAAAGGTGTTCAACATGGCTCCAGGCTACGAGCTCGTGTTGGAGACACTATTTAGTGTGGTGCGTCGGCAAAAAAACCGAAAGGCATCCGACCCTCAACAACTCCCAGGATTGGGAAGTCCCAGCAACTTGAACAGTTGCCACTGCTAACAATACGAAAAACAAGCTGGATATATTCTCGGAAGAGATTGGGAGAGAGACGGTGAGGAAGGGTGGGTGGGAAAGGAAAACTTGGAAGGGTAAATCACTAGCAGTGCTGATATTTGGAGTTCTTAGCGACACGACCATAATAGAGTTCAAGAAGAAATGCAACGAAGTAGGACTGTACTGTTTTTGCAATAGAAAAATAACACAGGGAGGAGAGCCTTTCAGAGCCACGATAATACCGAAAGCGAGCACGGAGTAGCAGATGATAGCGACAGAAAACGTGTCGGGATGGGTTAGAATATTAGGATGCAGAGTACGTATAGCTAATGGAATAGCGGAACTAAGACGTAGTCCTAAAGTGAACGGAGACAAGGGAAGGCAGGATATAGTAAATGGCCTAAATGATATCGGGGAGAAACGTGGTGGTGTAGAGCAGACAAAGACAAAGCCAGAAATAGCAGCCGAAAAACAGTTCACAGTGGAGAGTATACGAGTGGTAAATACGGCGAAGGAACGATAGACAAAAGTAGAGTCCATAGCCGAGCGAAAAAGAAGCTGAGAATAGGATCATGGAACGTATGTGGATTCGCCGCGGAAGAGCGAAAAAGGCTAGATATAGTCGAACAAGTAAGTGATCGCGACGTAGATATAGTGGGGATTCAAAAGTCATAGGAAAAGACGGGGAGGAAAAGGATGCAAAGTTTTGGCATACTTCGATTGGCATACAGCATACACATAGGAAAAAACACATACTGGCAAGATTTACGTACGATTGTAGCCCATATTTGCTGTTCGTTCTTCCGTTCAGACCCTGTTTGTGTTGGCGCTATGTTCCATAAATTTCACAATACGAACCTTTCCAACTCCCCAAAATATGACGTTTGTTACAGGTTTGCCTCCCAAAATACCGTACTGTTGCTCAAGAACAAACTATGCAATTAAACTGATACTGCTGCATGTGGAATACAAGGTACAACAATAATATTAGTATGGCAAGCCCGAAAATCCTTTCAACCGAGGACAAAACAAAAAATGCCGACCACAGCAACTACTATAATAATTACAAGTATCAAATAAAAATACTTTGAGCGTAGTTTACTAATAATATACTAATTACAGTCATCTAATAGAAATGCTTCCAAGCATATGATACCCCTATAATAATTACAATAATATTATCTTATGAAAAACTCTCAAGTTTACAAAAAGCCCCTTCGGGTTGCAACTATTATAAAAAGAGGCCCACCAACTTCCAAGGTTTTGGAGCTTACAAGAACAAAATGCAAACGTTACTTCGAATCCCACCAACAAAACTGGCGAAAAAAAATACGCGCTAATCTACCTACTATCGTAGCTGCAGCAAGAATAGCAGTTTCGCGTAGAGGCGAATTAAACACGAACAGGTGCTACTGCTGTGGGCTAAAATAAAAAGTAGCCACCAGCCCCCCCGCCCCCCAGCATTCTTCAGCCCTCGTTCAAACCCATGTCGTCAGTAGTCGGCGCTGCGGGATTGTGCCAGGCGTCAAAAGCGGCTTCAGCCCCCACCAAGTCAGCGTCCAGCCCCTAGTGGATGATGGCGAGCGTGGCCTTTTTAATCTTCTCCTGCATGTTACCGACAACCACCCGCGAGGACGGCAGTTATCGAAAAAATGAAGACGATGTTTATGCCTTTGCTTGTATGTATCATTACTGTACTACAGTATATGATAATATGATGTGTAATGCTTGAAGTTGATAGCGAAACGCATTGTCGGTTCTACAAAAAAATGTTATTGCCCATTCGTAGCCACCCGCCCGCTGATGTTTTCGCGCGATTTCCGCTATTATAATGTGATAAGAAGGTCCTTGCAAGGTCTCTTCATAAAATATATACGCCGAAAACGTATACTTACAAAATTGACTTTGTAGATGTGTTTCACATACGAGTGTAGACTAATACGTATCCATACGAACAGTATCATACTTCTGTGGCCACAGAGGTTGTATATCTATAAATAGGATGAAAAATATGAAAAAATAGAATCGGCACGGACATCGAGTGTGCAGGATTTTGATGGGGAAAATATATATTAACGGATTTAGTGAACATGTATATCATTGGACACGTACACAAACCCTCGGAAATTCGAGAGGTGGAACGAACGCCCACGGCAAAAAAAAACTTTGGGAAACGCATAGAAGATGCCGACATGTGGCAATCAGAAAACTAACATGCCAAACTGGACTCCACCAGGCCCGCTCGGTTGCTCGTGTTGACAGTCAAGATGTATTTCAACTGCAACGTATGTATACACGTATGTATATATCCGACTATGATTCAAAACGGCAACAGAAATCTACCTGGTTTCAAAGAGACAACAGAGAGGGGAGAAAATAGATCCCAAAAATGTGTACGTAAGATACAACCACAAAACCAAAAGTGCCGCCACTGAACCATGAACCACTGACCTTTGTAGCGAAGTACATCTCCACAAGGAGGTGCTTGATGCGCCAAAAGAAAGCGGCGGAAAGAGTGTCGTGTTGGATGTGAGCAACCCCATCAGCTCCTGCCGCGTCGAACCAGACGAGAAGAAGCCGAACGGCAGAAACTTCTTGATCACCATCTCGGCAGCAATACGCTCGCAAACACTGAAAAAAATACACAAAACACGGAGCAGAAGCGATTGAAAGGTAGGTGTTGGGGGAAGGTAATATCAGCAACCAACGAGCGCGTGAGACCAGATATCGACTCCCTCCTTTCCCTTCACTGCCCAGATCAGGGCAGCGGGACAAAAAGGCAAAACGACATCGCAGTCCTACAAATCAACAAAACATACCGGTGGGCTGAGATTTCTCGATGAAGTTGCAACACGCGGTATTTTTCTAACTTGTTTTCACTTGGTTTTGGTATACCCCCCTTATCTGGGTTTTAAAAATGGATGGCGAGCTGTCGATATTGTATCATGTTATATATTTTAGAATGTCCTTGCTCCGACCCGTCTGATATGTGTTCGAGAACAAGTTTAAGTTTGCATTTTGACATACACACACCTGTTCGTTCCAGCAAAGGAATTCTTCCTCGCCTCGAACCTCCGCTCGATGCTTCCTTTCACTTGTTTTTGATTTCCAGCCTTCGCAGCACCAGCCACTCCGCGCAGCCTGTGTTTGTTCTTGTGGTGGGTGTTCACGTTGCTGCGGTCACCCTTTTTGCAGGGCACCGTCGTCTCGTTTTAGCGGCACGAGGGGTCCGCCATGCAGAAGTGCTTGGGTTTGTGGTCCTCCTCCGCTAACGGGACGACGTAGACTCCTAGCGAGTACATAAACGACCGCTAGCGGCAACCCTCCCTCCTGTAGCCGTCCGGCACCTTGAAGTCATCGACGGCTTGGACGATGTCCGCGGGCAATAATACACCTCTCTCTCCTTCATGTCGTACACGAACGCCGGTGTAATTACAAGCACAGCTACATTGTCATCCACCTCGATTAACTCAGGCCGGCTCCCGGCTGCTGGTGGAGTAGACGAACTACCGCCATCCCTGCCTGACGGAGGGGGGGAACATGAACCGTCGCCATCTCTGTCAGGCGGGGATCCTTGCGGATCCGCCGCGTCCATATACCCTCTCCGCGGGTGCACAGATGAAATGGACGGATGTGGGTGTTTGTTCTATGGTTTTGTGTCTGGGCTGCGGGCGGTTGTGAACGAGTGGGTGTGTTTGTGTGTTTGTGGAGGGGGTTGGTTTTGTGTAATTTCGTGTTGGGGGGTGTGCGTCAGCGCGACGGAAGAGACGTGACGTCAGAATGCATAACACGAGACATGAGGTCAGAACGCGCTCGACCCTAATTTGCAAAATTTACAATTTGTACCGGCCACTCCCGGTATTGTTACAAGCGTATAACCGTACCCGGGGTATTGTGCCACAGGCTTACAGAACTCACAGAACTTCCGGGTAAGGGTACGGGGTTCTTACAAAACTTCCAGAAGTTCCGGGTACGGGACCGGAAGTATTCCAGAATTTCCAGAAGTTCCCGGTATTGTGGCACGGGCGTACAGAACTCACGGAACTTCCGAGCGGGTATAAAAATGCTGTACCCGAACCCCAGGTGTTGTGGGCACGGGCGTACAGAACTTCCAGAAGTTTCGGGTACGGGTATGAATGTCGTACAGAACTTCCAGAAGTTCCGGGTACGGGCATAAATGTCCTACAGAACTTACAGAAGTTCTTTGTAGGGTAATACCCGGGGTATACATCCCGGGCACGGTTTGTGAGTACCCTACAGAACACGACCTTGGACAATTGCGTCTTTTGACCAGCCAACTTGTTTTTTCGCCTCTTTTGAGGCGGGTATTTACCCGGGACTTGTGTGAGTTATGTACAACCCTATCCGTACCCGGAACGTTTGTGAGTTCTGCACGACATTCATACCCGCACCCGAACTTTCTATTTTCGTTGTGTCTGTCGGGTATACGCAAAATCATACCCGGGGTATTTACCGCGGGTAATACTCTACAAGAACTTCTGTAAATTATGTAGGACACTCATACCGGTACCCGGAACTTCTGGAAGTTCTTTACGCCGGTGCCACAACGACCCGGGGTACGGGTACAGCATGTTTATACCTGCCCGGAACTTCTGGAAGTTCTGTACGCCTGTGCCACAATATCCTGAAGTTCTGGAAGTTTTCTTCATACCCGTACCCGAAACTTCTGAAAGTTCTGTACGACATTCATACTCGTACCTGAAACTTCTGGATGTTCTGTACGTCTTTGGCCACAATACCCGGGGTACGGGTACAGCATGTTTTGTACCCGACCGGAACTTCGGGAAGTTCTGTATGCCTGTGCCACAATACCCGGAACTTCTGGAAGTTCTGAAACACTTCCACACCCGTACCCGAAAGTTCTGGAAATTCTGTAAGACCCCCATACCCTTACCCGGGAACTACAAACCCAACAGAACACGACCGTACGTTTTTGATTTCGTAGTGACTTAAAATGGAAATAGTAAGGAAACAGTAATACATGTATGCGGAGCGGACGTAAGAATTACTGACCAGTCTAATATGAACAGAGAGTCCACAGACGAGAGTCATCAAGGATAGGCGAGGTTGGAAATTGTGCAGATGGAGAATAGATAAACTAGAAGTCAGATGACCAAGAATGCAGAGCGTTTTTCCGAGCTGTTGGAAAGCAGAGGTACAAAAGAGAACGATACGGAACGAGATAGTGCAGGAGACAGCATTATAGAAGGATGGGAGCAATTGGTCAAGACCATGGCAAGCAAAGTAATAGGGAAGAAGCTGATACTATGCAACAGAGCAGTAAAATGGTGGGACGAGGAAGTAAATAAGGCCTCACGAGTAAGGAAAGAGACGTACGCAAGATATACATCGAATAAAACCACGGCAGGATGGGAGGAGTATGCTGCGGCTAGAAAGTAAAATAGATGGTGGAGAAGAAGGGATTTGGAAAGACGAAATTTATGAACAAATTCAGATTTTGATCACGGGATGAAGCAGATGAGGGTAGAGATAAAAGGGACATTGGGTCAACAAGCGTCGCAGACACAGGAATAGTTACATTGAGAGTACAGAACGGTAAAATGGCTAGTAGCTCGAAGGGGAAGAGGGAAGTACTTGTAGAACATTACCGCAAGCTAGGAACGCCCAAAGCCAACAAAACATTCGACGCAGATTTCGAGAAGGAAATCAACGCGGGGGCAGAGGCGAACGTAGGGGCGTCAGAGAGGGAAGGCCGTGGTTCAGATGGGTTACAGAGAGAGTTCACAAGAAGACGTAAATGAGTGTGTAGCTAAACCAAATAATAGGAAGGCGGAGGCAGCAGGGGCAGATGAAAGGGTCAATCAATTTATGAAGCACGGGGGAGGTGTATTTACCACGATGGTTACGTTGTACAATAGGATATGGAAGAACGAGTACGCGCCGAAGAGGTAAAGAGAAGAAGGAGAAGTAACGTTATTCAAGAAACGAGATAAGGCTGACGCCGGGAATTACCGAGGGATAATGCTATTAAGCGCCGTTGGGAAACATTATGTCAGAGTTTGAACGATAGAATGGGAACAATGCTGGAGAAGGATGAAAAAAAAACCGAAGGGCACGCAGGATTTAGGGCACATCGCAGTTGGGTAGACCATGTATACACATTAGGTTGGATAATCCAAGGTAGAAGAGACGGCGGGTTAACGACGTACTGTTTTTTCCTAGATGTACAGAGGGCATAAGAAACAGTATGGAGCAATGGGTTGTGGAAGATATGTGGGAAATTGGGATAAGGGGAAAGATGCGGAGAATGATGAAAAATATGCCGGAATGTGCGAAAAGTGCTGTGATGCTGGAAGGGGAAATATCAAAATACGTTGAAATTTTACAAGGAGTTGCACAGGGATGTACACTGTTACAGGGATGTACACTGTTACCCTATCTATTCAAGGTATATATTATGACATGATAGCAGCAGTCGAGGCAGCAAAGCAAGGAGTCACGATCGGAGAAGATACGGTGTCGGGGTTGATGTTTGCGGATGATTTCGGGGGGATATCAGACACACCCGAAGAGTTGCAGAAACGGATAGAGAAAGCACTAAGAGTACCCTAGGAAATGGAGAGTGACAGCGAACGTGAAAATATGCGCAGTAGTTGTTTGTAACGAAGATAAGGTGAATCCGGAAAACTTCAAATAAAAGTGGGGAGAAGATGAACTACCGATCGTAGACCAATACACGTACGGCGTAGAGATCTCGAAGGACTGCTCTCGGGATGCACACATAGCAAAAGTGATGGGGAAGGGTAAATCACAAGTAGGCAGAATGGATACGATCCTAACAGGCCCGCACCTTGACTCTAGGATTGAAAGGTGTATTCTAATGAATATGATTGTACCAAAGTTAGAGTGTGCAGGATAAGTATGAGAAGGGAATGCGAAGTTCGCAAAACAACTGGGAACAGTGCAGATGACAGCAGCTGAAAAAATTCAAGGTTGCCCAAATACGACGAGTAATACAGTATTAAGAGCAGAACTAGGAATGTACCCACTTGAAGCAAATAGACACGCGAGGAAGTTGAAATGGCAATATAAAGTAATAAATGTGCCAAAAAAGAGGTTGCCAGCCAGAGTTGAGAGGGCTGTATGGGAGAAACTAACAAAAGGGCGAGCTGGAATAAGATGGGATAACGTAGTCGACAAAATACGGAAGGATTTAGGGGGGGACCAAGAAGACATGTTGTCTATAGGGGAGTTTGGCGGGTACACGACAAAAGTACAAGAGAGAATGGAAGAAAGGGAAAGGCAAGCGCTAATAAATAAGGTCAAAGAGGACAAGCACTTAGAGATATACCGGGGGTTGAGGGAAGATATTGGAATAAAACGTATCTGCACGGCGCAATGGACCACGCGAAAACGTTGACACTGCGATTTCGTGTAGAGGACCTGGACCTACCAGAAAAAATCAATAGCTATACCAGTAGTCGGGAGGAGGAGGACGTGGCTACAGATGTGCGCCCGTGTGGCACAATACACATTAGGACTCATATAGTAGAATGTGAAATATAAAAGGAGGAACGGGATGCGTTGAGGAGGGGATCAGGAAATTAGGTGGATGTTACATGGAAAAGTTTGGTAGACTAGAGAGAAGATGGTGGCCGCGGACGGTGAAACAGGACGGGGATAGAATAGGCAAAAAATTCTATGTACAAGTAGTATATGAGAGAAGCGCAATAAGCGCCCAAATGTTGGACGTGTCTATCAGGAGTAGGAACGGTGCTCCGTCTCGAAGGGGATGAGTGGTCAATGGTGAAAACACGAACGCAAGCAACAAATGAGTACGCTCCCCCCCCCCCCCCCCCCCCCCCCCCGCCGTGTGCCAAACAGGACGGGGATAGGAAAAGAGAGGGGTTCCTGTAATATATAAAAGAAGCGTAATGAGCCCCCCCACCCCCCGCCGTATGCCAAATAGGACGGGGATAGGATAAGAAAACAGTTTCTGCAATATATGGAAGAAGCGTAATGAGCGCTCAAATGTTGGAGGTGTCTATTAGGAGTAGAAACGGTGCACCGTCTCGAAAGGGGTGCGTAGTCAACGGTGAAATGACTGAGGCAAACAACAAATGCGTACGCCCCCCCGCCCCTTACCTACGGCCTCCAAAATGTACTAAATGTATGTACTACTCCTTTAACCACGTTTTTCCTCTTTTACCGAAACCGTAACCCTTTTTCACCAATCTGACAGCCTCAAATGCGAAAAAGACTGCTACATGCCACCGCCCAACAGCTCGAACAGGTTTAAGAGCGTAGTTGCCAGTAGTTGCCGTCGCGTATCTCCGAAAAAAAAACGGCACTGGAAACAAACAAAATAAAACCGATGTTTATCGGCGAAAACAAGTATAATAGCTTCTTGGGAAATGGGAGAACCAGGACACGTATCCTAGGTCGTAGACACTTGCTGCTCGGTGCTGTGTTTGGTGCTACATTGTCGGGCCGGCGGGAACACACACATGTGGAAGCATTACGAGGACAAGAACCAACGACACACATATCGAAGCATTACGAAGACAAGAACCAAGCCTGTGTCCATGGTTGTCAAAAATCGAAGCAATCTTATACTCTTATCCATCACCAAGAACGCTACTCGTACCAACACTGTATGATATTATATGCTATGAGAGAGCACGTACTACAACAGTAGACCTTGCCCGCTAGCCCATGACAAGGAAGAACCGAACGCATGGCAACGGAAAAGAAAAACAAGAAGAGGCCGCAAACAGCACCAGTACTAGTATATATCAGTACTGTACTGCTCCCTCAATAGTGCCGGTTTTGGCCAGCCGTAAACACCGCCATTATACGTAGCGACAACTGGTACTACTCCTCATACTCCCACTACTGGCTGAACACATATCCGTCAAGCGATTTCACAGGTGCTTAAGCGGGCAAACCGGCCTAACTCAACCGGCACTGTAAGGGAAAGCTACTACTGCAGTACGTGTTTTCTCATACCGTATGTATCACATCGTAGATAAGAGGACACAATTTCGATGATTTTCGACAACACATGGACATAGGCTTGATAAGCTGTTGGTTCCTGTCTTCGTTGTTAATGTTTATTCTGCGCGTTCGTTCCCTCCGGCCCGACAACGAACACCGAGCACAGCACCGAGCACTACGAGCCGCACGTACCCACGAACTACCATATGTGTTCTGGTTTTCCCATTTCCCACGCAAATCTATATTTTTCATCAACAAATATGCCTAACTAATATTACAAGAAAACGCTTCCGTGCAAGCGGCGCAATTCGCGCTACTCTCCAAACAGTACACTTTCAACTCTCCGCTCTACCGCTCGCCACCCGGCCCCTAGCAACCGCACCCCCGTGCCACGCCCGCCCTACACATCAGCCCTCGGTGTCCCCGGCGACACAACGGCCGACGAGTCCCAACTCTGCGAGCGGGGGGCATGAAAAGCCTCTCTCGGGGACGACTCGCGCTCTACCCCGGAAGGTGGAGAACCGTAAGAAAGTGCAAATCACACCCAGCTCCTGGCGCACCACAGGTGTACCACTGTGGCGCAGTAGCCTTTACAAGACGTCTGGGTTATTATACTGAATAGAATATAGAACCGGGGAATAAAAAGTGCCGTAGGTAGACACATTGGCCAATCATTTGCCTTTGTGGTCTACTGACAGCCGTCCCAAAACTCCACGGCCGTCACGATTACTCCGCATCTCCGTAGTTTCGTTCGGTTCGCCTCGAAAGCTCGTAGCCCTCGTCGCAGAGAGAGACCGCAAGCGCAAGAGCAGGCAGGGATACTCGTACACGGCGCGCGAATTAATGCGGACAGAAGCATGGGTACGGATAGCGCACGCGCATGCCAACCTATCTCCGCCACGACAACTGTCACCGCCACGACGACAACGACCACCACCACCACAGCAGCACCACCGAGCGGCCGCGGCGATTTTCATCTTAATGGTTCAAACGGTGGACTCGACGGATCTGGTGGTGTAGCTCACCAAGCTCGGGCTTCCACTACAGGGTACCGCGGCTGTATCGGAGCCAAGGCGCGAGACAAGTATTCCACACGAACGCGGTGGACAGTGTGCGGATGGGAAGTCTGCTATAGAAACACGAAGCACAGCAGGAAACACTTCACGTATGTATGTATCTGAAGAGGGGCAGCCAGTGCACCCCAACGCAGGACGACGGCTGTACGGCGCAAGGGACGAAAATTTGCCCCGGATCTACTGGACGCGAAAAGTAGGTCTGCGGGAGACACATGAGACAGAAACACGATTTCAACCCTGGCATGGACAGCAAGTGCTGTTTACATACAAGAACATATCATACCGGGCGGCAAATGCGACTGCTGTGCAAGGCGAGTGCTTGTGCCCGAAGGATCCCCCAGAAAATTGCGGCTGTACTCAGGCGGCGAGACGTGTCATGAACCTGGAGGTGTGAACCTGGTATAACCGTTTTGGGGCATGTGTATATCTTGATTATAGTATAGCGACCAAAAGAACAACGATTCGGATATTTCCAATCGTCTACCAATAGCGTGAGCCCACGGCATTACGAGTAGGATCATGCTGCACCCTTCCCGTAGGAATTTTGGCATTGTTGACGATCGGACACCAATTTCGCCAACAGTGGCTGATGCCGTAATCGTCATGTTTCGTCTCCAATTTGCCTCTGGTGTCTCGAAGGGGTTAATACTCGTACGATGTACGGACCCTAGTGGGGCCTATATAATGCGGTATAGCGCGAAAATATTTTGGCCGCTCTATGTCGAGAGGTCACCTCATTCGTACCACGGTACACGCGCTACCGTGGAAATCTGCGAGTTTCCACGGCAAGTGTCACGGCTCATGGCATTTCCACGGCAAATACTACGGTTGTGGCCGCGGCACGTGCCGCGGTTCTGTCCGTGGCAAACTCCGTCGTACCAACCATGGCAATCCTCGGAAGTCCACGGCAATTGCCATGGAAATTTCCACGGCAATCGGCGGCCATTGCCACGGCAACGCGGCAATCGTCGCGGAATTCCGCGGACGTCCGCGGCAATTGCCACGGCAGTTTCCGCGGACGTCCAACCGCAGCTATTTCCACGGCCATCCGCAGCCGCCCGCGGCCATTGCCACCGAAATCCTCCGATAGTGATACACATTATTGATTTTCAAACCATTTCACCCTATTGCTGTCATTAAGGGGCACTTCGACCGGTCTTACGTATGGGTTAGCGTTAGGTTTAGGGTTTGTTCCATGGTCTTGAAAAACAATGGTTTTGAAAAACACAATAATGTAAGACGCCCAGTGTCCGCGGACGTCGACGTGGGTCTTGCCGTGGGTGTTTCCGTAGACCTATCCGTGGATGTCCGCGGACGTTTCCGTGGACAAGTCCTGGGTATTTCCGAGGGCGTGTCCGTGGGTGTGCCCGTGCGCGTTGCCGTGCGTGCTTCAGTGGAGGCTTCCGTGGTTGACCGCGACCTTGCCGTGGATGCTGCCGTGGAGATTGCCGTGGAAATTGCCATAGCTAGTGCCATGGGCTTCCACGGTGTTCCGCTACTTGCCGCAGCATTTCGCGAAAGCCCGTGGAATCTCCGTGGAGGGTCCGCAGTAGCCCGTGGTGTGTCCGCGGTTGTCCGTGGAACGCCGTGGACATAGCCGTGGAATGCCGCAGAGGTCCGTGGAACGCTGCCGCGGTGCTCCGCCAAAACGACAACTACGATACATCCCTCATTCGTACAGGCAGTTATATTCAGAGCTACGGCAGTGGTGCCAACGGATTGTAACGGTCCTGTACCGAGTGGCAAATTTATGACCGCCTTATTTAGCCCCACTACCGTACCTCACGTTAATTATGCCCACACCGAACTTGTATTAGTCCTTTGAAGCATGCCTCTCACGATGTCCGTAACCCACAACGGTCCCAGGTACGTGATGGGTGGCAGCAGTGATATTTCCTGGTTGCCTATCGTTTAATTGTGGCACCTCCCGTTATGGGTGGTGTTTCGATTTTGCATCCCAACGATGTGTGTTATTTTTTCCAGCTGGCACCCCGAAGAGCCGGCTTCGAGCATACTTTGCATTGAATTTGGTGAGCATGTTGGAAGTTGCCAACATCAGTACCAGGTTTCTATCATCATTCAAAACTTGAAGGTGTTTTGGTCAGGTTCAGGAGAGACAACAGAGAACTCGTTCTCTAACTTTTTTGCAGCGTACTAATTAACTTATCAAGTATGTGCATCATGAGAAGAGGTGATGACCTACGGGAAAATCGAATATCCGACAACCGAATAAGGAGGCGTTAAGCTAACAGGAAAAACACAGTATACAACCGTTTTCTTAGGGCCGTTTCCGGCCAACCGAAAACCCATGGAACCGAATGTTAACATCAAACGTCTCCATACGCTTGAAACAAAAAGGATTTTATATATATAGTATGTGCAGTAGGGCTAGGTATCCACTGGAAGTAGCATACCTCAGAAAACAATGTGGTATGGTACAGGTTGGTCAGTACCGATAGGCATGGAACATGACTTATTGTGTGTAGAGCTTCAACAGCCATATCGTACATGAAGGCATGAATATAAAATACCTGGTACATCGTAAAAATATTGGTAGGGCCATGTAACTATTGGCGTGGACCGTGATGATACACAGTTACCTGGTATTGACCAAGATTACCGAATGTTGAACATTTGTATGTACGAAGGTCATCAAAAAGAAATGCCTAAAGCAGGTTAGCTCCAACATTTAAATATACCGTGTACCTGCTATTCATACCTACATTTTACGCAATGCGCTGACCTGCAAAACTGGGGGGGAATAGAAGTACAGCAGCGCCCTTGCCGGCAACACTCAAGCCCCGACACCCCAAGAAGCTGTGCCAGGTGCACCCGCAGCCTTCAGAAAAAAATGTATCATGACTGCCAGGTAAAAACAGCAAGCTTTTTGTCAGCGCGCAAACATAAGCTTGGAACTGCTATTGATACAGTTCTATATGCGAAAGCAGTGTCACAATTATACGGGAAATAGTAGCATCCGAACACAAGTTGATACCCGGCATATGGTCTCAAACGGTGTAAATACGTAGATTATTATCCGGATTTTGAACGATAGAAGCCGAAAGGTTTGCTTTCGGTCAGGTTTTAGGCCGTTTTCGAGATAGCTCGAGCTGAGGTCCCCCTATCGGCGCGCTGTTTCCTGTACGTGCCTCACTGCGCTCGTCCCTCCCGGCTCTGCCGGGGGCGGCCTCAGCCATTCTTGCTTTGTGTCATGATGGCCGCTGCTCAATCACTTTTTGGCGAAATACCTGTTCCGATATCTCAAATGCGTAGCCCTACGTGAAAAATCGTTAAATTATCTCCCACATATGAGCCATTATTCTAGTAGGTGGACGGGTAGCTCCGTTTTCTTTTTTAAACGAACCGGCAACCGAATCTCGTGGTGAGCCCACATCGTTTTAAGGACTAAAAAAAAAAACGGTTTTGTTCCCCTTGGGTTCGAGCCTCTGTCTGTATCCGATGTTTTCTTACTTTTTTTGTTTGTTAATTTTCTTCCCTATTTTTGTTTGTTATTCTTCTTCCCTATTTTTGTTATTCTGTACGTATCGACCCAAAATGAATACTCCGGAGTATTTTGTACTATGCATATTGCTGACTGCTGGTGTTGCCGCTGCTGCGTTGTTGAAATTACACGTACGTAAGGGTTGTGCGGTGGGTGCTGCCGCTGGTACGAACGGGTATTAATATTTTCTAGGTAACGGCACCATCATCATCAAGTAGCTCCAAGAATCTCAGCATGCCCTTGGTTTCTCTTTTCCTTTTACGAGTACTCAGTACGTACACTTTCCCCCACGTTCTTGTTTGCTAATAATCTGATGGCCGGAGTTCGAATCCCGTTATGCCCTCGATCTTTCTTTTCTTCACTTTAATTCATATTATGTTTTTTCCTTGGTGTATATGACACGACTGGAGTTGCTCTCTGATGCATGTCCACTTACCGCAAATAACACTTGGACTAGACCATTTCTTTCCTGGATGCTGATTGCTGCTGCACAAAACATAGTATGATCATATGAGTTGTATGTATCATGCATTACTACAGCTTACCGTTTGTCGTTGTACTGCCGCTGCTGCTGCTTGCTGTTGTATTTATATGTACGACCAAGGCGGCTGCTATATACTTCTACTGCTGCTACTGCTACTGCTGCTGCTGCCGTCGCCATACGACGAACAGTGTAATTTGCTGCTTCTATACGAACAACTACGAAAAACGGGTGTGTTTCACGGTGGTCGGCGTTCTTCAGCTGCACTGAACCATTATTGTTTTTCGCCCCTCTAGGCAGTACGTCATGTCGTATTGAAGGCCTCTGCTTGCCTACGACCTCGACCGTCACGGGCATGCGCGGAGCCGCAGGCGGGCGTCAGTTCGCCGTGGCGAAGCCCCCGTTGCGCTGATTATTCTATTTCTTTATAGAATCGGTTGGTTGTGTGGTTTCCTTGGTGGAATATGCGGTGTAGTCTGTTGCAGCTGCGAGTCTTAAAACGTATTACCGGCACGGGCCTGATGCGTACGTACGCTGTAACTTCCGATTTCATTTTAACTTTTTGGCGGGTGTACCACTTGTATCAGCTACAAGTATAATATATATGACCCCCCCTCCCCCGCCTCTCCCTTTCCCCGCAGCCCCCACCAGCACCTACTAGCATTACGCGTGCACTAAGCTCCTATTCATGTATGCGACCGATCCCCCATATGCCCGCCCCCTTCCCCTCACCGGTCATACGACTACAGGATGTACATAACAAAATGGTGCATTCCACAGCTGTCAGATGCTGTCCCCTTCAAAAACGGGTTTTATATTTTCTGCGCACAGCCTAACATCATCCTGTTGAAGCTGGTACAAGCTGCACTGTAGTTCTAAGGGGAATCACCGACCTCTATCCTTAATGAGGACACGCACCCAGCAATACGCGCGATCGAAGTATCACATACAGGTTGCACATAAGATTTTCGACAAAATCTTCGATCTCACAGCTGGGGTGTATTTTTAGTTTTAGAAATATACGTGTACCACTTTTGGGTTCTTTTATTTTCCCCTGGAGTATTCTTCCACTCTACAATCACTGGAACCTGTCCTGTGACCACGAACTTGATTATGCGAGTTAATGTGAGAACAGCAACAACCAGGTATTGGATATACTCCTCGTACAGTACCAGAATACTCTTAGCGTCGGAGAACTCACAGTATATAGGCGCCGAAAAACAGAGTGTGCCCCGGTAGTCGCAGTATTGAGGACCTGAAATACTTCATAATTGTAGAGCCCATCACAGTAAAGCAAATAATAGTATAACCCAGTACGCGCAGCATCAAAAATAAACTATACTGCATACAAAGCAGTAGCCGCAGTGTCTAACCTCGAAAACGAATATGGGTATAGTGTAGTACTCGCCGCACCAAACCTCAACGATCCCGGGTATAGCCCAGTAAGTGCTCGCAAAAAACATCCCGAAACACACTGTAGGTATCGTCCGCTCAAACCCCATATATGCCAGTATCAAGTATAGCCCAGTACCGCTACTGTAGTATTGACGTCCTAATATACTGTAATAGTGCTTGGTAGACGCTGCTAACGGCTGGTTCAGGCTGAGCGCCCTGCGCGTTTTAATCTTCCACAATCCACGCCGTTTTTTCGAATCAGACGCGGAAATTAATGTTCTATGAGCCCCCGACAAACCGTTGCCAAATATATTCTTGTGTTTGATTGCAGTTTGCCAGGTGTTCGGCCATTTTCGTTCTTGTGCTGATTACCTTGGCTTCTTAAGGCCCCAAGATACGAGAAAAATTGTGCCGTACATGACATGCCCGGATGGTTCCTGACGCCGGCCCAGGCAACAGCGTTTTCAGTTTTTCGATCGTCCGGTTGGATGGGCCCTCTATCTGGTACCCTGAAAAGACGTCTTCAAGCGGATAAAAAGAACTAACAATACCAATATTTCGAGGTGTAGCCAATATCAAAATCGACCATATCTGGAAATGTGTGGACCTTTTGATCAATTTCAGGTGAGACAACAAGCCACCGTCCACGAGTTTTTTTCTGGGCCAATGTTCAAATGCAAAAATAAAAATATGAAAACACGCCTTACGACCAGGTATCCTCTAAAACTCGACACGCCGTATGTCCGTCGTCGCTGCAACGCTGTTGGCCGGATCTGCAGTTGACAAAAAGTGTTATTTAGGGGATGCACAGTTTTTCTTTCGTTGATGATACGGATCAAAAATATTCGAAATGCGTGGCACTCGAGGAGATATTGGAAGCGATACTCATACCTGGTAGGGTGTTACAAATCGGGTATGTGTTAAGTTGGACAAGCTCGGAAACAAACTACAGTAGCGGCTCCGATATAGCGGCACCCTGAATAGCGAAATGCCCTAAATAGCGGCACGAAAATCTCTTGACACCATCTTGACCCGATATAGCGGCAAATGCCCGCTATTCAGGATCGGGCCCTCATTAGCGGCAATTTGAGGTATTTCGCCACCGCGATAGCGGCAATCTGCTGTCCACAGGACCCCCTACAGCAGTAGGATACAGGATCCATACAGCAGTACAGCTGCAGTACAGCAGTACAGTACAGTACAGCAGTACAGCAGCAGTACGCACCACGACGGTGGTGGGCGCCACAAGCACCTGCTCGCAAGCATCATGCCGGCATGCGCCGATCAAGAACTACGAGGCGCGACTCGCGAGCGACGTGGGGAAGGGGGCGTCGAACAGTTCCAAGGACGCCGGGGTGGCGGAGCTCATGGCAGCTCTTAATGCCCTTAGCTTGGGCGTGAAAGAGGCGACGGCAGGAGTTGTAGACTCAGAGATGTCGGATGTCTTGGCGCACCTTAACATGACCGCGGGCAGGCCTGCCGACCCTGCCGCCGTCAAGGCGACGAAGGAATGGGCAGAGTTGGAGGAGCAAGAAGAAATTGCGAAGGCTTTGGCTCAAGACGCGAACGACGTCCTCGTTGAGAAGGTTAATAACTCGTACGTCGAGGAAGACATCTGCCCTTCTGACGAAGAGCTGGAGCCGAACACCATCGAAGACGATGAGAGCGGAGACGATGACGAAATTTCGCCGCCATCGCATGCGGAGCTGTCTTCTTATTTTGGTCCTCTAGAGAATTACGCAGAGGCGTACGGTATGCGTGAGGCCGGATACTTGCTACGTAGGGTCAAGATGGCATTTCTCGCATCAAAGTCCGCTACACCGGGACGGCAGTCGGACATCAGAGCGTTCTTTTAATCACTGCGGACTTTATTCGGCAGAAACCTGCGCCGAAGCGTTAAGGCAGGAGTTGATGTACTGTCACAGAGGGGTGCTGTTTGATGTCATCATTTGATGCATCAATTGGTTCAGCGTACGAAATGTTCGGCCGGTTCTGGTACGTGTAGAGGTGATCAATACATGGTCCGTGATGAAAAAACATGCGCGCTACGCTGTGTGGCCTTTCTTTTCGACTGATTCTTTTTTTATCCTTTGTACATCAGGTTACACTCGTAGGCTGCACAAGAGTAGGAGGCCTCGACAGCAGTACGAGTACAAGTACAGTACGGGGAGTGGTGGGTAGGAGATGGAGAGACGGTCTGCATGGATTCACGAGCAATACACGAGCAATACACGAGCAGTAAGGGCAATAACAATGACACAGCATCATACCTTGTCAGTAGAACACATGCCACTAACTTACAGCGCGCAGAGGCGAAGATTCCGTGAGAATCAATCTGGCGTTGTAAACACAAGTACGAAGCTGTTTTCCCCCATAGCGGCAAATATACCGCTATTGAGGACTCATTAGCGGCTAAATCACCGCTATATGGGTATAGCGGAGTTGCCCTGAATAATGGCAATTTTGCCGCCTGGCACTACATGCCGCTATATCGGGGCCGCTACTGTATTAAAGAACGGCTACGCTGAGTTGCCAGCGCTTGCACGTCGAAAACGGTTGTTTTCTTGCGTGGAATCTGTGTACAATACACCAGGTAGTACATAACGACAAATACCCATCATGATAAATTATGCCGCTGTCTGTCTGCGTTAACTGTTCCCGTGTGGACGTTTTACGTATTCCCGACCCTCACAGGCAAGCAAGGCCGTAGCCTGCGCGGACAAGAAGTATGTGATATCGTCATCTGCATACCATACGGCGGTGCCCGATTTTTAAAAAAACATGCTGGTACCGTGAACGACGCAAAATCTGCAGATTTATTGATATCTGATAGGGTTTGATCAATTTCAACTGAGTACTCGTGGCGCTCGCACTGTGGCGCGAGGGGCGGATTGGAGACGGGACTAAATGTGGCGGCAACTATTTCGGGCCAGGCGAAAGAGTGAAGAAAAACACATCAGGCTGGTCCCTAAATCAAGCTGCAGTAGAAGAAGGACGGACACACCAGGACTTGAGAGCTCTGGCAACTACATTTTTTTAGCACCAGCATTATCGTCGGGGACATTCAAAAGTATATAAAAACTTGGTAGTAGGGTTGTCAGAAACGTAAAAACGCCTCACACGGCAGGCGCCGGTGCTATGGCCGCAGTATATCGCGATCGGCGACGCTGATCAGCGGGTGTTTAGGCTTGAACGACGCGGACAATCAACAAAAAAACATCGTGTCCGAATAAAGCCGTGTTTCTATCGAATACGCCGCTAGATAACAAAACTGGCAGTGAAGTGACACTGACGGTTGCTGGGGACATTTAGCTCTGCAGATATGGCAACCAGAAAATGATGGCCTTCATCAAATTGTTTTTTTGTTGGTGAATCACATAATGTTAGGGGCCCTCCGACGAAAACAGGTATGGTGCTAGCAAGTATAGCTGTCGCTAGAAACTACGTAGCGCACGATATTTGAGACTGTCGTCAATTTGCGTCCATTGGCGGAAGGTGCAATTACGTAACGTTTTCGGTCAAAAGGTAAATACAGGTATACGAGTATACACGTTTGGGTAGACGTTTTAAAAGACCGTTTCAACGTTGGGCGGAATTTTCGGGCAACTCGAACGGGTTCCCTATTTCGCGACGCGATTCCTTATCCTCGCTAGCATTTATCAAGGCGTAGAAGCTCTGCTTGAACCCACGAGAACGGTGCGGGTACGACGATTGACCGTCAACACTGACGCTATTATAGCATCATGCATCGATGTTCACTCGACAATAACGTCTAATCTCAAGAGTGTACGCTGGTATCGAGCCCCAGGGCCCGATTTCAATATGGCACGGGCGTTTCCTTCTTCAACCTTTTTGTCATTTTGGCTTCATGTATGCGTACATGTGCACGGTACCGTCAAACCCCCGCCGCGTACGCTTGCATCCAGCCGCAGAGCCCGATTGCAGGATGGCACGCGCGATTACTTATCCCTGTCGACATAAATCGCGGCGTGGAAGATTTTACCTCAATTAACGAGAGCGCGCACGGCAATCGACTACCAACGTTGGCGTCATTATGCCTTGATGTGTCCCGGTGCACTTGGCGGTACCGTCAAACCTCCGCCGTGTACGCTTGTAATGAATCCCGGAGCCCGGATGCAGTATGGCACGCGCGATTCCTCATCCTTTCCGGTACGGTATTTGTCTCGTCGCAGTAATTTTTCTGCATGAACTCACGACAACGGCGCGACTATGACAATTGACCACCAATGTCGGCCTTAGCATGGCTCATGCGTTCCTGTGTACTTGCCATGACCGTTAACCCCATGCCGTGCACGCTTGTATCGAGTCGAGGAGCCCGATTGCAGCACGACACGCGAGAAATTATTATCCCATGCAGACATTTATCTCGACCTTTGAACGGTTTTCGCTCATTGCTAGGGAGAAAGAGCGAATTCGACGATTGACCACCAATGTTGGGGTTAGTATGGTTTCATTTATCCCTGCGGACTCGACAATAACGTCGAAACCCCACGGTGCACGCTTGTATCGAGCCGAAGAGACCGAATGCAGCAAGGCACACACGATTTCTTACCGAGCCGAAGGACCGAATGCAGCAAGGCACACACGATTTCTTACCCTTGCCGAATTTTATTTCGGCGCAGGAGCAACTAATGCCTCAACTCACGACAACGGCGCAATAAGACGCTTGACCACCAACGTCGGTGTTTAAATGGCTTCATGTGTCCCTGAACTCTCGACGATACCGTCAAACCCCTGCTGTGAACGCTTGTAACTAGTCGCGGAGCCTGATCGCAGCATGGCGCACGCGAGCTCTTATCCTTGCCGGTATCATTCGCGGCAAAGGAGCTTTTTCGGCTTGAGGTAGCGACAACGGCACGACTGCGACGATTGACCACGAATGTCAGCGTTGGCATGGTCTCATGTATCCCGGTGCACTTGAAGCTACCAAACTAGGCGAGGTCAAACCACCGCCGTGCACGTTGTATCGAGCCGAAGAGCGCGGTTAAGGCATGGTACCGGCGATTCCTTACACTTGCCGACATTTATCTCTGCATCGGAAATTTTCTTGGTTCAAGTAATGAGAACTTGATCTCGGTGTAGGAGATTGTTTTGCTTATAACTCACGACAACGGGGAGCGAATACGGCATTACGACGCCTGGCCATCAATGACATCGTAGTTAGTTGTTCATCTATCTTTATATACTGGAAAATGACGTCAAAACTACGGCGTTGCTGTTGTATCGAGTCGCGGAGGCCGATTGCAGCGTGACACGTGCGATTACTTACCCTTGCCGACATTTATCTCGGCGTCGGAGCTTTTTTTTTATATAACGGACAAAAACGGGGGCGACTACTACAGTTGACCACCAACGTTGTCGCACTGCCATCTTCGTGTAACCCTGTGCATTCGACAGTTACGTTTACATCCGGCTTGCGCGCTTGTATCGAGTCGCGAAGCCCGATTGCAGCATGACACGCGCTCGATTCCTTCCCCTTGCCGATATGTATCTCGGCGTAGAAAATTGTTTTGCTTGAACTCACGAGAACGGAGCAACCACGACGATTAACCACCAATGATGCGGTTATTATGGCTTTATATACCGCCGCGCACTTGACACTACCGTCGAAGCTCCACCGTGCACGGTGGTATCGAGCCGCGGAGCCTGATTGAAGCACGGCACGTGCTCGATACCTTATCCTTGCGGGCGTAAGAACTTTTGCCTCAACCCACGAGAACGGGGAGAGTACGACGATTGACCACCAATGTTAGCTGCATTTTGTCTTCATATATCCCTATCGACAAATGATATCAAACCTCCGGCGTGCACGCCTGTGTCGAGCCGCGAAGGCCGACTGCAGTATGACACGCGCGATTCCTTATCCTTGCCTACATTTATCGCGGCGCAGGGGACCTTGCCTCAACGCACAAGAACGAAACGGGCACGACGATTGACTACCAACGCTGGCGCCAATGTTACTTCGTTTTTCCATCTATCTTAAACTATGCCGTCAAACCTCCGTCGTATACACGCTTGCATCGAGCTGCGGCGCACGATTGCACCACGCGATTTCCTTATCCCTGCCAACATTCATCGCGGCGTAGGACCTTTTGACTCAACTAACGAGAACTGCACGTGTTCCACAATAGATCATCAACGATAGCGTCATTACGTATCCGTGTGCACCAGACAAATATATCAAACCAGAGCTCGATTACAGTAAGTTACCCGCAATTCCTTACTATGTCTGCCGCGCACCCTGCGGACAGAGGGCAAGGTAGGAAAGGTAGATACACCCACTCTCGTGTGCAGTCGTGTATGGATACTATGTTTCTCACCGCGGCTCCGCCGATAGAACTGATGGCGTTGCGATCGCAGCACCCATTCTGTTTTGACCTCGTGTAGTTTGGCACCCTCCACCGTTTTCGGCGGAAAGCTAGGAAAGCGCGTGCAGTAGGACAACATGGTACGCATGTAGCTTGTCGTGGAAGCCGGAGAGCCCATCGGTGCTTCGCAATCGTCGTGGGTGGAAGTGGGGCGATATCTACCAAGCCTTTGAGACTCAGTAAATAGGGTTTGTTTTATACAGTCGTCTATACATACGCAAGAGTGCAGGACTCCAGAACTATCAAACCTACAAGACGACGAAGGCAAACAGCCGCCCACGCCAGGCACGAGCGCATTTGGGTTGTCGTTTGACATACAGCAGCAGCAGCTGTAGCGTAACACGTGGAATGTACGGGCCGGGTGCCATCGAGCGCGTCTGAGAGTACACGGTAGGTACGTTGCTGTCACAGATTGACAACAAAATATATAATTACTCTACAGAAAGGCACTACAGCAGTGATGTTAGCTACCTGGTTACTGCGAGAATAGAGCGTCTGGACCGGCAACGGGCAGCGCACACAGCGTGGCAGCGCACAGCAACAACGCACCAACCGCCAGCAGAAGAATCCCGCCGCGTTCTAGGGGCTGTCAGCACCTATCCCCTCCGTAAACTAGATAAATAAGTGATATTTGATTCAAACACCCTCGAATAATGCTGGAACAACACGGTCGCCACAATGAAATTCCTCGATTTCAATATTTTACCCTAGAAAATAGTCTAGATAGGTGGTAAAGGCGGCTCCTGCGGTGCGTATTGCCGTGCTGCCGTTGTGGGTTGGTCGGTACGTACTGCTCCACTGCTGTTATACTGCTGTGGTAGTGGCTTGGTCTGTGGGTGGTAGGTGGGTGGTGGGGGTGCACGTGGGTGGGTAGAATGTGCGGTATAGTTCGTGGGTGTGTTTTCGTGCCTGTGGGAGATGGCCCTGTTATTTTTTGACTCGGTCTAATTGCTCTAATTGACGTTGTGTTTTTTTCCTGCAGTTGTGGTAGGATTTTCCACTTATTAAAAAACAAACGGAATTCGTCTCCCACCCTTCAGCGCTCTCCGCGAATGCCATGCCATCTGAATCTTTCTCCGGATTCAGCCACGGTCTAGCTACTATACCTTTGCCAATTGACCTTTCCTTACATGTATTGCATTTCATCTACGGTTTATTTACTTTTTTCAACCGCGGTTTTCTTGCCATTTCCTTCCCGTCTAATTGTCGCTTATCCACAATACCACAGCCAATTCTGCCTACTGTACACAACCTCTTATTTGCGTTTTGTTTCGTGTTTCCATTTCGTCTATGCAGTGGATCAACACCTACCTTCACATACATATGTGTCTGTGTGCAAAACCACTCCCGACAAAACCCACAATTTTCAATGGCATATGTTTCAAATACATGCCGCACCTCAAATTGTTGGTACGGTCCATTACCTTCGCCTTTTCTTTGTCACATCCTTTTTGCGCAACTATTATGGAGGGCGGGGCCGTCGATGCGGCCCCGCGCGATCCTTGTATAAAATATATATGTTGTGTTTGTTCCCTGTGCCGTCATTTTTTGTGTTTGTTCTCTGTGCCGTCATTTTTGCGGATACAAACGATCGCGAACACTCGGCACTACTGGACGATCCGCTCGTAGTTAATTCGACGTGTTGGGCGGTGACGCATAGCACTCCTTGTTGTACTCGCTTTTAAGGGCGTCATAATTGGTCAAAAAGGGTATGGTCTTGGTCATAAGGGGGGGAAATGTGGTCAACAGGGGGTAATACCAAAAATTAGGAAGATTTGGGGGGGCATAGCCGCAAGTTGCAGTCAAAAAGGGGGGGGGGGGGGGGGGGGGGTATTGGGCCCTTGCTGCGTCGCGGCCCCGTGATCCTCAATACCGAGACAAAAAGACAAACGGCGTGCGTGCTAGGCATATTCTGCGCGTGTCTCTGCCAGCGCGTCAAGATTCATTTTTAGGCAGTTTGGGGCAAGCGCGGGCGGGTTCCACGAGCGTGCTTCCTCTATACCCCCAAATGATTCAAAAACAGCGGGGTTTGACCCCCTTGACCGTTTCTCTTTTCTTTATTGTTTTTGAGCTCCGCACCATAGTGGCAAAAACGATTGCCTTGTATTTCAATCACGGCTGCACATTAATATACCTGGTACAAGGGGCGGTTCGCCGCGGCGAGTTGACGTTCGTCTGCAGCTCCGCGCATGCCCAGCATGGTCAGGGATGCTAGAGGCAAACAGGCAAAAAAAGGCACTACGTACTGCCAAAGGGTTTAGGGGGAAAATAAAGTGACAGAACGTACTGCCAAAGGGTCGAGAAAAAAAAACAGGGTAAAAGAGTAGGGTTAATACATAAATGGGAGTTCAGAAGGTAACGGATGGAACAACCGGACTAGTTAGGCGAAGTCAAACGTGCAACCAACCTCCAATCTTGCATGAAAGCCAAAAGAGAAGTGAAATTCCGCAGAGTTATTATCAATGTCAAAATGGTGCATGGACACGGCACCATCACCAAACATCCCAAGCACGGCGAGTCACAGGCGTGCGCTAATACAGTACAGTGGGGGTTGCGGTTTAAGATAGCGGTGTGCCATACCGACGAAAACTATCTTAAACACGTAGCTCTCCTAAATCGGTTTAAATATGTTTTATCTTAAAGCGAGATTTTGGGTTAAAATATACTTATCCATAACAGAACTTATGGGTTTTAGAGAGCCCGGGCCTGGGGTCAAGAGCGCTTAAAGGGCAGGATGTTGCCGTTGTGCCTATTCGAAGTGTTCAAAGCGCATTTCGTTTTGTTTACGCAATATTTACCGTGCGTTGGAGGGCCGACACGAAGCACGATCCTTCCTTGTTGCGTACTCGCGGAGTATATTAAAACAAAAGTAAATATAAAGAAGAAACACCTGCGTGAGATGAGCTCACCAGGCTACGTAGAGTATATTGTCGAATGAATTGTTCTCTTTGGCAGGGTTATTCCAACATCATCTACATCCTGTAAGCAGCCAACATAACACAGAGAGAGGTGAAGCAGCATGGGCATCACTCACGGTACTACTGTACGTATTATTGTATCTCGGACGCAAAAAACAAGAAGCAGAAAACAACAAAAAACACAAGCTACAGCAGCAGTATTTCATTGCGAGCGACTCAAGCCTCCAACAAGATGCCACCCCTCACTACCAGTGAACCTCACACACTTACACCCCTGAACCTCACACACCCACATCCCTGAACCTCACACACCCACATCCCTGAACCAGACAGACATCCATCCCATGCGTATGACAGCAGCTCTGCAACGTTTCAAAAAGTCTGCCATGATAGTTTGCTTCGTTTTCCTCCACCCAAACTCCCTCATCCGAGCCAACTTCGCCTTGCGAAGATGGTACGACATCTCGGCCATGTTACACTTCTCTTGTTAGTTACACGGGCAGGCGGGGTTGCGTGTATGTTCGGTTTAAGATAATCGATGTTCGGTTCAAGATAAGGTGTGCCAAGCCATTTTTGACTCTCTTAAACACGTGATTCTCTTAAATTAGGCTATCTTAAACCGCAACCCCCACTGTACTGCTAGTCCCACTACTACCGCCACGACCATAGCTGATGCTACTCCAATGCGAGGGTATAAAAACAAAACTACCGATCACTGCTGTGCCAGCATATCCATTGGCGAAAAAGAACGGTCGGGATTAGGCAATGATGGTCATCATCGTGGACTCAACCCTCAAATTGCCAATTCAATAGTTACGTGCTAGGGTATCCCAACTACACAACTACTACTGCTGGTGCCAGATATCCCATGCCCCATCGCCGCGCAGCACGGTTTTAATGGAATCCTCCAAAACCGTCATGGTTCTGAGCTACAGCTAGTGTGCCCCAAGTAAACAACTGCTGTGTGTGAGAATTCCCAAGGTCCACCGTCGCGCAGCACAGTGTTATTAACAGAACCCAACTCTGCCTTATATGCCAGTGAATATATCAAGTAAGCAACTACTCTGTACGCCAGTGTATCTCAACTAAGAAACTGCGCAACACGGTACTAACGAACCCGATACTGCCATGTGTTTGTGTCGGTGTACCCCAACAAAGGAACTATTGCTGTGCCAGATATTCCATGCCCTATCTTTGGTATTTTCAAAAGTTATTACATCAGTATGTACGTGTAGTTTCAACAACAGCAGGAGCGGATGCTGCGGCAGTTCGACAACAGCAAGCAGCACTTCCAGTATCATAGTAAACATATGATACAACGATATCTTCAATTTGCTGTGAGTCGGTACGCAAAGAACAAGAAGAAAAAGAAAAAAAAACTAGGAAAAAAAAATCGAACAATGTACACACCGAGGCTCGAACCCAGAGGAAAGAAAACGAAAAAAACA
Source organism: Undaria pinnatifida (assembly GCA_012845835.1). Classification (NCBI taxonomy): domain Eukaryota; class Phaeophyceae; order Laminariales; family Alariaceae; genus Undaria; species Undaria pinnatifida. Next base: position 27,107,520 of record JABAKD010000023.1, on the reverse strand, counting down.
AACTCAAACTTGAAAAGAAAAGGCTGACCGAGATTGGAACTCGCGCCAAGTCGATTAGAAATCGTTCGGGGCTACCCCTAGAGATGTTGTTGTACGGTTACTCATGAGCTAATGCGTTGTGTTAATTTACCTACGACTACGCACTTGACTTTTACCAATAAGAATTTCGAAAAAAACACGAACTCGCACCAACTGTCGCTACACGAAGAAAGAACGGCCGAGGCCGACCCCGGCAGGATTGGGCGAGCCGAGCACGGTGATGGGCGTTGTAGACACGCCGAGTTGAACCTTCAGCGGATCAAAATCGTGCCTATACTGCGAGATTTCACAGAACCAAGTGAATCAACCCGATTCGAACCTCACCATCATCAGATGTGGAGCCTGCTGCTGCAGACCCTCCACGCCGGGTGCGATGCTTGGACATCGCCTCTAGCGGCCCCTCGTACGACCACAGCAGACCTCGTTCGGAGTCCTGAGGCAGCATATGGACACCGCCCTCATCGGGTCAGAGGGTTTCCTGCCGAAACGCGGCCCAATCCACACCTCCTGCTTGCCGCTGTCGCAATCGTACCAGAAAAAATCCCTGACTAACGTCGGTGTGTTCAACCTGAATTATCGATAATTGTAGACACGCCTAAGCTAGGCAAGGTCTACTGACCAGAAAGTGTCCCCCCTTGGCCTGAGGGGGGCTGGTCAGCACCATTCAGGTGCTAGGAAGGAGAGATAAGTAAGTTGTATTATTAGCTCCGAACACAAGAAAACAAGCGATCTTAACTTCATCCCCGAATCCCTATATCAGAATCCAGAAGAGGATAAATAGAAACCCCTACTACAGTAGTTGTCTTCAGATCTAGATAACGTCCACACACCAGATCAGATCCTCAACAGTCAATCACCAACAAGAAGGTCAACTGTCGTGTCTTACCAACAACACTACACACTCTCTGGTGCTCCACTGTCCACAGCGTCCAAAACCCAGAGCGCCGAGAGGAGGATTTCAGCACGAGTTATGTCGAAGACAACTCAAAACCTGGTCTAAATCGGAGCCTTCGGCTGCTCTCGTGCAACATGTGGACAGTGGAGCACCAGAGAGTGTGTAGTGTTGTTGGTAAGACACGACAGTTGACCTTGTTGGTGATTGACTGTTGAGGATCTGATGTGGTGTGTGAACGTTATCTAGATCTGAAGACAACTACTGTAGTAGGGGTTTCTACTTATCCTCTTCTGTATTCTGATATAGGGATTCGGGGATTAAGTTAAGATCGCTTGTTTTCTAGTGTTCGGAGCTAATACAACAACTTATCTCTCCTTTCCTAGCACCTGAATGGTGCTGACCAGCCCTCCTCAGGCCAAAGGGGGACACTTTCTGGTCAGTAGACCTTGCCTAGCTTAGGCGTGTCTACAATTATCGATAATTCAGGTTAAACACACCGACGTTAGTCAGGGATTTTTTCTGGTACGATTGCCACAGCGGCACGCAGGTATGGATTGGGCCGCGTTTCGGCAGGAAGCCTTCTGGCCCGATGAGGGCGGTATCCATAAGCTGCCCTAGGACTCCGAACGAGGTTGGCTGTGGTCGTACAAGGGGCCGCTAGAGGCGATGGCCCAGCATCGCACCCAGCGTGGAGGGGCTGCAGAAGCAGGCTCTACATCTGATGAGGGCGAGGTTCGAATCGGGTTGTTTGACTTGGTTCTGTGAAATCTCGTACTACAGGAACGATTTGATCCGCTGAAGGTTCAACTCGGGCAGCAAAGACACACCCGCCGATCACGAGGGCTCAAGGCTTTCGGGGGGCATGCTGGCGAGATGAACACACCGAAATGCGGTGACTCAGCGGTGCCGACGGACGGCTGTCACGTCGCGCGTCCCGAAGGAGAAGGCGCGGCATCACATGCGAAGTGTTGGGGCTTTTAGATCGTCGCGAGGATATCCACTTCGGGAGGCGGAGTGAGGAGTGAGGAAATCACACGTGCATACAGCCGTTCGAGAAGGCGGTTGCGCTTTGTATTTCAGAAAAGGAGGAGCTGGAGTGCCGCTGAAAGGGGGTGGTTGATAACTCCAATGCTTTCAGGCGCTGAGAGCTTGGCTCTTGTTTTGCGAAGGCTATGTGATGACCTGGCCTCCAACATGGAGCCCGCGCACGTCTTGCTTTATAGGTGTGAGTTTGATTTGTTTTTGAAGATACTGCTGTACCTGAGTTGTCGCGTGCTTTGTCGTGTCGTATAATTGAGCTATTAATAGGGGCCAGTGTGCTTCGTGCTCCGCTTGTTCAAATTATACCCTTTCTTGGTTTGTGTCATGCTGATTTCCTATACAGCAGTACGCGCATGATTGTGTCATGCTGATTTCCTATACAGCAGTATGCGCATAATACAACGCGTGCTTTGCGACTGGTGTCACTCTGATTTGAGTGCTTGTGTGTAGCAGAATAATCTTGTCGCGAAAACTAATTCATTATGCTGCTAGTACATGCTGCATGCCTCTGTACAGAGCGAGAGTCTCGTCGTAGATGATGAAGGTTTATTAAAAAGGGGGGTTATTGAATGCGTGGTGCATGCCGATGGCCTCTGCACGAGAACGAATATGTCGACGTATTGCCGCAAAGAACCTGGTACTTGCTTTCCCCGCTGCATATGGACGAGTCAGCCTGAAGGAGCTCGTGCTACAAATCGTATGAAACCGAAATTTGCGTTCAAATATTTATACACACACATGTGCGTTATTAGCATATCGTTTTCACAGGTTTGAAGCGAGCGCGTGGGGTTTCTTGGCGCGTCCGCAAAACCAATGCAAACCTTATATTGCCGTGCGCGCGTTGTTTTGAGCGTTTTTCCACACACATTGAGTGCAGAGTGGAGTATGCACGGAGTGTGTTCTGCACCGTGCCAGAAACGAAAAGAATCGTTGATTACGTTTGACGGATTAACGTGTTTCTTAGGCAGACTTATGTTGTTTGTGATGAACAGAGAGGAGCAGCAGCATGAGAGTTTATCGCTATGTGCATTCCGATGTATTCTAAAGAAAATTAAGGAACCTTTCCAGTTGAAGGAAACTGTTTAGGGGCCAACCGTTTAGCAACAGTACCCGATGTTCAAGTTTGCTATACAGTGGTACATATGTGCTTATTGTGCGTGCGAGTAATAGATATTTGTGTCTTCCGTATATTCTTGTATTGATCCTTTTTGTAGGGTCATTTGTGCCATCTGTTTTTGGGCGCATGAGACGATTGTCTCGTTCTGTCGAAGTACAATGAGTGTGCTCATGTATCGCTGCTGTTTTTTGTCTCCAAACAAGCGAGGCTTGCTGAATGCGGAATGCATGTTCGTGTGATGTTGAATGCGTAAAGGGACAAACCTGAAGCACCAATGTGGTATTACGCTGTAATTTTCTGCGGTTTCCGCATGATTTTGAGCGAAAATCGTCCTGGGATGTTCTTACGGTGTTTTTTGCTGAGTGCATGAGCTGTGGTATAATTGTGGATGAAAGCGGATGATACTATTAATATTCGTGTAGTCGTAAAAGGGTTTTTACGATGTTTATCTTTTGGTCGGCGGATTTTTTTATTTGGGTTTCCGTTTGGCTTGCCACCTATACAAGTATGTTTTGTGAAGTATTGCAATGTTTCATCACTCGTAATTATTGGGTATGGTATCTAGATGTATGTGGTCGTTTATCATTCAAAAACGACATGTACGTTTTCTTTGATGTTTTTGTGTAGCTGGTGCTCACTTTTGATCAAAGCTGGTTCATGAACTACTTTGAGTAGGAACGCGCTGTTGGGGACATTGTAGACGATATAACACCAGAGAGTGTGTAGTGTTGTTGGTAAGACACGACAGTTGACCTTCTTGTTGGTGATTGACTGTTGACGATCTGATTTTTTTTTTTTTTTTTTTTTATCCTCCGGCGGATGGGGAAAAATAAAGCTTTAGCTCACCACACTTCCGCGTAATCTGATGTGGTGTGTGAACGTTATCTAGATCTGAAGACAACTACTGTAGTAGGGGTTTCTACTTGTCCTCTTCTGGATTCTCATATGGGGATTCGGGGATGAAGTTAAGATCGCTTGTTTTCTTGTGTTCGGAGCTAATACAACAACTTATCTCTCCTTTACTAGCACCTGAATGACCAGTGCTGACCAGCCCTCCTCAGGCCAAGGGGGGGCACTTTCTGGTCAGTAGACCTTGCCTAGCTTAGGCGTGTCTACAAACATCTGGATAATCCTCCATGCATTTATATATACATATACGTCATACAAGCGCAAAATTCAGCGGTTCGCGCCCCTTATTTCTTCTTATTGGTCTACGCCAAGCGAAGGTCGATGGTATCCATGCAAACAGTTGGATTCGTCACGGTATCGTGTCGGGAGGTCGCCGTTTTCGTCCCAGATTCGTTAGAGCAGTACAAGTGTGAAAGGCGTGCTGTCGCTGCGGTGCCGGTCTGTGCTGCTACTGTTTAGGTCGTTTCCCGGTCAACTGGAAGCGCGGGCCATTTTGTCTACCAACAACAGGGTCTAATTTTGCTCGTTCTGCTGCTTCTGTTAAATCCTCGGTTTGGTGTAGTGTTGTGTGTTGCTTCCTGCTTGATGTGCTCCTTGCTGCTGATTGTTGAATACTACCGTGAGGTCAGTTTCTGCTGCTTCAAGAATCAAGTTGCACAGATCTCGCACTCGATTGGTACTGAATTCTGCAACTAAATCATCCACTGCTACACTTTAGTGGTACTTCCGAAGTACGCCGAGCCGGCCGGCTGCATATTGGAGAAGAAACAAATTACTACTGCTGTACCAAAGAACATAAATAACAGGGCCACACCCCACAAGCACGAAAGCACTCACCAACGTACCATACACGACACACCCACCCATCAACCAAGCCATCCACCCACCAACCAGCCCGTCGACGATGTGCTACAGCAGTACAGCAATACGCACCGCAGCAAACAGATGCGTTGATTTATACTCGAACTTTGCCAGAGCAGGACGGTGTAGCGAAGAAAACTAAATACTGTATCAAAAAAGGAACACGGCCACCTTCCAAGTGCACAAAAACACTCCCCTATTTAGGCCGTTTCTTATAGCATTGGATTCTCATCTTCGATTCCGCCAGAATCCGATTCGGCAAAATTCGGGCGGAGAAGAAAGCCCGACCTTTCTTATAGCGAACGGATTTTGTCAGACGGGTTTCAGCAGGACTGTCAATTTTTTTTGAAAACAGCGCGCGCAAAACCCAACACCACACAGCAGCAGCAGCAGCAGCAGCACACAGCAGACCGATACAGACATACAGACGCAGCGCAGAGGCAGCAGACCACACGCAGCAGACCACACAGACGTTGCAAACATGCCGGACCAAGAGGCACCAGCCCTTGACATCTCATCGTCCTCTGTGTCGGGCTCTAGCTCATCTTCGTAGTCTTGTAAGATGAGGTCCCAGGTGGCGACACTACGCTGCTGCTGCAGATGGAAGGCAGCTAGCGTGGTGGCAAAGACAGCAGAAACGTCGACACCAGCTTTTTCTCTCGCTGTCGCGTCCATTTGATGGTGCACCACGCGTCCCGAGGGCAAGCCAAGTTCGTAGGCTAGCCCACGGGCGACGCCCAGCAGCCCTAACAGCGCCGGCACTGCAGCACGCATGTGGGGTAGCCCGATGTGTGTGTGTGTGTGCGCGCGCGCGCGGCGCAACCAGAGAGTTTCAAATAATCCGAGACAGAAATCCGGGTTGGGCAGCGTCTCGGATTTTGGTCAGGAATCCGAGTGGCCGCAACTCGAAAAGCTGAAATCGGATTTTTCCGAATTGGATTGTGCCAAAATCCGTGTCTATAAGAAGGCGGAAATGGGCCCGAATCGGATTCTGGCGGAATCGAAGATGAGAATCCAATGCTATAAGAAACGGCCTTACAAAACAAAACCGACCCGATCACCATAAGTAACAGGGCCACACCCCACAAGCACGAAATACCTCACCAACGTACCACACACAACACACCCACCCATCAATCAAGCTACCCACCGATAAACCAACCCACTATGTGCTACAGCAGTACAACAGTACGTACCGCAGCAAGCAGATGCGTTGATTCGTACTCGAACTTTGCCAGAGCAGGCCGGTATAGCGACGAAAACTAAGTACTGTATCGACGAAAGGGACAGGGCCACCTTCCACGGGCACAAAAACACTCCCCTATTTGACAAAAAAACGGACCCACCCGCCCAGCCACGGACCGACCCGTCCGCTCACCTAACGCCCCAACCACCATATTATGCTACAGCAGCTTAGTAGCAGCACGCACAGCAGCAAATAGATCTGCTTCAATTCTGACTCGAGTTTTGAACCATCCCACCCCCCGACTTAAGGGGGGTTTGTTGGCGATTCCACACCCGTGTGGGCCGGTATCAACCCGGGGGATTTCCGTTTCCGACCCCTCGTTGTCGGGGTTGTAGATACAATGATGTCCGAACCAGCGATGGGGCCCTGTCCCCCCGGGTTGCGCTAGCTCTATGTACGAGCCCAAAACAATCAGTGATCGGACAGCGGGGTTGGGGTTTCCACAGCGTGCGGGCGGTGTCGATCCGGTAGCACATCGTTTACATTCACCGGGTGTTGAAGTTGTACAAATACTGAGGGATTTTTGATCCGGGCATGTGGGTCTATCCTCCCCGGGTGCAGCGGGACTGGGGGGGGGTGCCCCAGCCAATCAGCGATCGGCCCGCATGTGGTAAAATTGGAAAATCACTGAGATTTATTGAGGTAACTAGATCACTTGGTTAAAGTATGGCAACAGCAAGGGTTTCAGTAAAAGTGTTGCCCATGTTCCAATAGAGAATAGGGGTCATAGTATTAAAAAAAGGCCAATGAGCGGCAAGCAATACGTAGATGCGGTAAAAAAGGGCTGTGCAACAACCCGAGAGAGCGTAAGAAGGAGTCCGACATCCGATGAGCGCGGGCCAGAGAGAGAGATCTACCAGGATAATGTGGGAACTTGTACAGCAGTCGGTCAATAAACAGCGGTGGGTCAAGGAACAGCAGTGTTCAAAACAAGATAGATGCGCTTGCGGAATAGAGCTGATTCTGAGAGTTTTCGCCAGCAGGAGACATGATAAGCTAGTATAACCGGTCGCCCCGGTGGCGTATCAGGTTATCCTCGAGCCTGGTATAGGTCAGTTTCGTGGGTTCGAGCCCCGCCGAGTGCATACTCGTATAAATTCGTTGGGACTTTTTCTTGTGGACAAATTGACTTGCGGAAAGCGCGAGAGCATTCGTCGAAGCAGAGCATTCGTCGTCGAAGCAGCAGCAGCAACACAGCAGCAGCACTCTGGCAGCAGCAAGCATCAGCAGCAGACAACTCATTCTTGCGGATCGCAGCCCCTGCTGACAGATCCACCGCCCTAGTTGTGGGCTTGCTGCCCAAGGCGGCCCAGCTAGGCTGCTGAGCGCGGCCGGAGGCAGCATAGATAACTAGCTCGCTGGTCGGGTCGCTCTTCGGGTCGACCTGGTGGTCTAGCGCTAAGGGCGTGACTTTTGTCCACGCGTGACGGGTGCGTTTCCTTTCTCATTTTTTGCGAGTACACCACAAACTAAATGCTGGAAACAATACCGGTAGAAATAATCATAGAACACGCCATCCTGGGAAAAGTACGAGGGACCAAGGACCAACCAACCGACCAATGTATACATGCTTTGACCCGTGACTTTTCGATATTGACCCGCAAGAAATGTCACGGGTCAAGTCGACCTGACCCGCATGAAACCCGCATCTCGCGGGACACCCGGATTGTGGCGGGTCGGGTCAGGTGGAGTCGGGACGGGTAGGGTCCGGTCAGGAGGATTTCAAAATCTCGCGGATCGGGTCGGGCCGGGTCGGGTCGGGCCAGGAGGTTTCCAAAATCTCGCGGGTTGGATCGGGTCGTGTCAGGACGTTTTCAAAAGTTGTCGTGTCGTGTCGTGTCGTGTCGGGTTAGGACGTTTTCAAAAATTGTCGTGTCGGGTCGGGTCGGGTCGGGTCGGGTCGGGTCGGGTCGGGTCGGGTCGGGTCGGGTCGGGTCGGGTCGGGTCGGGTCGGGTCGGGTCGGGTCGGGTCGGGTCGGGTCGGGTCGGGTCGGGTCGGGTCGGGTCGGGTCGGGTCGGGTCGGGTCGGGTCGGGTCGGGTGGGGTCGCGTCGCGTCGGGTCGGGTCGGGTCGGGTCGGGTCGGGTCGGGTCGGGTCTGGTCGAGTCAAGACGTCTAGAAATTATCACCCGACCCGACCCCACCCGACCCGCGAGATTTGACCCGACCCGTGAAAAGCCCTGTCAACAACCACTTTTACCACACCGGCATCGTCGGCAGCCTTCTCTCTTCTCTGCTCCTCGGTTCTCATCGTTACTAGTCGTCTCCGTCTGCTTCTGGCTCGCCTGCGTCCTTGAAGGGTGAGTTGAGTAAGGGTACGAGGGAAGATGTAAGCACACGCTCGCACTCCAGTTGGGACGTATGCACGCCCGTACGCGCACTTTGGGGCCGATATCGGGCCCTGGATCGCCTGTCAGCTTTTTTCACCACCCAACTGACACTGTGGTGAAGGTGGCGCCCGGTGGTGGGGTCTCCCGTGTTTCGCTCAGGGATATCCCGTGTGGCGTGTCAGACGGCCACGGTGCGGTAGGTAAAAGTTGGGGGGTGCCTGTTGTGTTTTCTATCGTTTTGTCACCCTGCAAGGAAATCCCTGCCCCTTCCCCTGATCCAATCCTCTGTTAAGGAAGGCATACCACTAGATGTTGACTGACGTTGGCGCCGTTGATAAAATAGACTTGTATCGGTGGGCTCAAAAACCGAGCTAACCGACAACGTCGAAAATGTGTGAGGTATGATAAATAGGCCACCTCTCTCGATAGCACGTTGTTTGTTGTCATTTTCCCCGCCCTCGCCATTTGATACAACACAGCGTAGAAACTTAGTCCGAGGGAGGAGTCCCGTGGGTGACAACGACAACCGAGGGGGAAGTCCCGCGGCGTCTCCGATTTTGAGACAGGAAGCGGTCGATAATGCATTGCACGCTGCAGTACAGAACCAAGAGGCAAAATGCTATCTGTCTCAGACCAGAAATAGTTGTCGTAGAGTTTCTTTTCGCCTTCCAGGTAGCGACGGAAGTAATTACCCAAGACCTCCTTTAAGCGTAAGTTCAACAACACCTCTCTGCACAAATCCCGGGCGGCACCTACAAAGTCTCACCGAAGCCCCCAGATTACAGGCCAATCAGCGTTCAGTTTTTGCAATCCCGTCCAATCAAAGCAGAATGAAAAAGAGCCTGTTGCGGACGCTCCCATAATACAACCCAGAGTACAGGCGGAACTCTAACCAATCAGCAATACGGCAGCACGTGGCTAAAAGAATAGCTTGAATGGCGCGGTAGAACCAAACCACCAGTCGTATTTGCACCACACCGTCATCTAATCAGCCAAGTAAGGTGGCCTTCAGGAGAGGGCGACCTCGTGCTCGCAGCTGTACAGCGCGACCAAAGGGATGTAGAAACCGTTCGGGCTCGCAGAGATGACAATGAAACAAGGCCGACAGAATTGGTGCGCTTGCAGCTGCGCAAATGCAAAGGAGAGGATCGGCAAGCGACTGGTGAGAAAGGTGTTTCTTGCAACATGGATGATGGGGGGGGTGTAGCGCTTCGCCAGCTCAGCTTTAGTCTACAGCTGGGGAAGTCTATACCCACGGAGGTCTCCTTCCAGGATCTGCCCAAGAGAGGGCGATGCTCCTTTGAATGCAATGTATAACAAGTGTGTTATAGTGTTGCTGTCGCGATGCATTACTTGGATAAGTTTGCTGCTCGTACTCGAACAACTGTTGGCGCTGCTTGTGCAGTGACGAGGCATACGATACGCACTAATTTGTCCTTAAATATAAGGACAATTAAATAGTTATGTTAGTATTTAAACGATACCTATATTTGGGGCCGGAATGGCCCCTTAGCACCAGATCGACATAGACAGCAAGAAGGTCAGAGTACATTTAGATACCTACTAATGATGCCCGCATGCTACCGGCTTCGCGCGTGCATCTGGCGTGTGATTGTACTCGTACCGTCTACTACAGCAGTAGCAGGTGCATGCACTCGTTGCGCTTATACATCCCACGTACTGACTGTACTTGTCGTACGTGCACCTGTCTGCTGTGAGAAGATTATGTACCTGGTGCGAAGAACGGAGTAACTGCTGGTATACTACTGCAACGCAACTTGTGCTGCTGCTGTGTGCCCGTAGCCACGCGGGCAGCAGTCTCCCCCGAAGATGCCTATTGCCTGCATCTCGCAGGTTCTCTCTGTGTACGTTTACGTTCTGCTACAAAAGAACAGCAATTGCCTGAAATGTTTTGCGCTACGTACGTATACTGCACAACCGTTTTTTCGATCGTACGTTTGCCCATCAAGAACCCTGACGACGTGACACCTTTTCCGGCCGCCCTCTCTCTGCGATCACGTCTGTCTGGCTCTCTACTGCTGGCGCAACACCAGCAGGCGTTCCGACATCACGGTAGGAGACTATTACACGTGTGGTGGGTCTGGTGGTTGGTCTGTACTCCGGGAAATATGTTGGCCGTCGCGCACATGTGTTGTGTGCAGACGGAAGCGATGACGCCGGCGACTACCTAGAGGCAGGGTCACAATAGTCAACTTTGGCTGAGGGAGGAAGGTCTTTGGCGGAAGGCACCAAGCCCATCAAAAGTAAACGATTCAATAGAGCCAACGCATGGGAAAGCAATGACGGGTTAAGTTGCGCGCTCAACTACAGACTAGTGCCAATTTTCATAACTCCACGCCGTGGCGACACCACTAGTGGTGCAGGAACTCTGCTCGAAAGGCCGGATATGCTGTCAAACTTGCCCTGTGCGGCGAATCAGCAGGGCGCGGTGGAAATTGGAATGGGGGGATGCTCCCTGTAATACCGTTTATTTCTAGGCCAAGCCTTTGGGAGTCGTCGCGAAAGGAAGGTGGAAGGAGTGGGGGTGAGCACGGTGGGTGGCATGGTAAATGGTGGTGTACAGCAAGAAAAGCGAGAGCACGAATGCCGGCGTCTTCATTCAACGCGGTAAGGAGGAAATGCCATCCAGGTGGGTAACGCTGGCATCAAGGCGTTAGTTTAGCTTCCTTTGGCAAGTAGATTTCCGTTTTGTAGCTTGATGAACGTTTTGGTTTTTCCCCTCTGCCACTTCCCCGCGGTGTCTGAAGCATGCGGCTCCAGCTCTTTGAGCTTCGATCCGGCGCCCTTCTATTTATTCTCATGATTCAGCAAGAACGCTTTTTTGTGTTTCCGCAGTGCCATCTACATGCCGGTAACAGCTTTGCGTCAATAACAAGGTTTGTGCCATGTTTTTCATAACTCCTCTTCATCATGTGGCTACTGTATCGTCAGAACGGTTGTTCGCGAGCCTTAATGTTTCCCGTGCAATGCAACGTCTCCGCAAGGGCAGCGATAAACGCCACCGCGCGTATAACCAATGCTTTTGGTGTGGCTGCGGGAGATAGATGTGGTTTTCAGAAGTGCGCGTAAATACTTCGCGGCAGTGGAGTGGTCTGTCCGCCAGGAGGGCAGGAGCCGAGACAATTTGAACACCAAAAGGTTAGGACGCTATACCTACAATGGGACCCGAAGGGTGCGCCAGCTAGCGTTGGGCTACGAAAGCAACTGAGTTAAATCGACACACGACGCGTATGAAAATACGTGGAAGTGTGGTAAGCTAAAGCTTTATTTTTCCCCATCCGTCGGAGGATGAAAAAAAAAAAAAAGTTAGGAGGTTAGCCGCAGCAGTGCGCTATGTAGAGCTAACCTAGGGCATGAGACACAGCCACACTTGTCTTTGTTGAAAGAAATCGACGATTTAATGTACAGCCGCATCATGTTTTTTGGCTTGGTTTGAACTCGACTAAGTTGTCGCTAATAGGCACAACACATTATGTAGGGTTAGCCTAACTTGTCTTCCTCGTGCTTATCGCTACCTCTAGCAAGACGATCCCGCCGCCATGAGATTGTTTTCTGAGATAATTCTTCGTCTATTATGTTCGGCCTGAACGGTAAGCTCATCAGCGAAAACACCCAGCGACCCATGCTCAGGGAGGAAGGAAAGGAAACTCCAAATACAGGTACACACCAAGGCAAAATGGTGGAGTGATCTCGAGAGCGTGTCAGCATAATTTCAGACAATGCAAGGTTTTGCGACTGGCTTTTTACCTTTGTCAGCACGCTTGCGGTGCTAATGTGTAAAAAGCACACCCGAATCTGCTCGTCCTCCAGGGGGGAAATCAATGGCAGGCCACTGCCATTCACGGCATTGACGCTATTGTTGAAGAAGGGTGTGAGCAGGTCCTATTAACAGACGGGATCCTATTTTTTATTGAGTGCTAAATACGGTACCGCGGTTTTCTTTTCTACGTGATGCCACCGGCATAACCCTAGGGTTTGCAGTACCATACGGAATCTCAAGCTTTCTTGTGTTTGAAGGACCATCCTCGCTCTGCCAAAAGATGGTTTTCATGTTATTAGGCGACGCAAAATATCCGGAGTGAATTCCCGCGTTTGCCTACTGTTGTGAGCCAGGGGAGCGAAGCGAAATTATCCGTAACAACATGTCAAATGGAGGGGGGAGGGTTACGGAGAAACTGCGTGTGGTAGAAGAATTCTACCACGCAATCTTTCAGCTAAGAACTTGATTCATACCCCTGAGTAGACCCGTCAGCCGACACCCTATCAAACATGCCGGCCACGCGCTAAGGTTAGCACCATGTCCATAATGCTACTGTAGTCGGTACCTGGCATCTGGAAAGGGTTGCACCCTTTATGGGACCCTGCCTGCGTCTCACCGAAGTAAAACGGAGTCGTCGTGGACAAACCAAAAGGAAAGAGCGTGGTTGCCTATTTTGATCAAGAAGACCAGCCAACTGAAGCTTACTGTTGAAAACAACCAGCAGAATAAGTCCGTTTAAGTTTTTCGTTTCAGGTGCTCGAGCACATTCCTGTGGCATTTTGTTGGTTTCCTTACTGATGTTTGATTAACGTGGCATGTCTGCCGATATCCCACTCGTTACGGGTAGTGACGCAGATATCACGGCCGTTTCAACACCAGGGAGACGCTACGGCCTGTTCGAGCCGATTGAGCATGCGTCAGGACGCGCTCCGTGGATAGTGGAGGCCCTGTAGCTGCCACGTGTGGCCAAGGCTCGGCGTGTTGAAGCGCTCGCTCGACCTTCAGTTCGCTAAGCAGATATTTCCAGTATGTAGGACATTAAGCCGTTCTAGATCAGGGGGAGGCTAGAGGATGATTGCGCAATAGTCAATGCCATCAAAGTTTTCGCACGTTTGAGAGCGCCTAAACCGGCACGGCATGATAGATGCTATATGACAGGGGCCACTACAATCAGTTATGACATCACGAGGGGGACCATACGCACGCTTGCTGTTTATGACAGAGGCCACTACAATCAGTTATGCCATCACGAGGGGGGAGGACGTACGCACACCTGCTGTTTACCGGACGAGAATCGGCCATATAAAGCGGATGAAAGAGGAGAACGTGTTTTTTCGTTTCAGCTGGGAGTGCGATTGTATGCGTCCGAGACGAAAACAATGAGGGGTACCGCAATTATGGCCCGTCGAGGGAGCAATAATAGAACATGTTGAGTGCGGGCAATCTAGAGAGCAATCTAGAGAGTAATGTTCAGAAATAACTATGTGCTGTGAGACGCGTGCAGCGTGTGCACGGATTCAATACATCTGAAGGCTGCATAATAGCGTAGTTTATATTGCCACGTAGCTCTGACACATGATGCGGTAAAGGTACGTTTTCTGGGGGGGGGGGGGCTCCTGACTTGATAAACTACATACTTCGTACTCTATACCTGACCCCAAAAAATATTTAGAGTAAACTGAAAGTGCAACCAAATGATCAAAGAACAAGCTCATCACACTCTAAAACAAAAATAACATTCGGACGAGTTTGGGTGAAGGGATTCCGTCCATTCACAAAACATTGTTGCCCGAAAGCGCTACCTTTAGGGTTACGTTAGGGTTAGTCCTCTCCTGGTTTGTAGATAGCGTTATTGCTGCGTTGGCAATATATTTATGATGCTGATGGCATATTTCTTGTCGTGCGCATCCTGTCAACAAAGTTCTGACGTGTCTTTGTTGCCTCGCAACAAGTAGAGGCATTCTGTCCTTGCGAACTAAACCCAGCATGTACGGCCGGCAACACGCAACTAAGAGCAGCGTGCACGGTTCAATCATACATGCAACGAAACGATTTTTTTTCTGTGTTAGGGGGGATGAACGAGGAGCAGTTGATTATGAAGACCCCTTTTACACGTTGCCCCCTTGGAGTATTCAATATTGCTGATGTTAAGAAAAGAAGCGCCAATCATGGTGATGTCAAAGAGGAATAATCGTTAGCGGTGGGCAACCTGGACGATAATTTAAGGATGTCACTGGGATTTTTCACCAATACCAGAAATACTAGAAATAAGATGCGATGCGCCAAGATCCCAATGCCACCTGCGCGTAATCGGTTCTATTCCATGCCGTTGTCATTGGCAAATTGGACCAGTGGCCGTACACGAACAAGGTCATCTGATATCACGAAAACAGCACCAACCATACAACCAAAGTACTCTATGTGAAGCAGCAAGAAGACGCAGAGATTGTATAAATCCATGTTTTGAGCAAGAAAAAAGGGACCCAAAAGCTGCAATGCAGGCGAGAGAAAAGGGGCTCAAAAGGTTTGTTCGCGCTCCGCGCGAAATCAATTTAATTGCCGATAGTAAATAAGACTATATGGTAGTGCGGCCAAACCCTGTCGTTTGAACTCATGCGATGCGATTTGACCGTTCGAAACGTAGAAACGAAACAGTGGTTGTAGAGTTTATTTCGCCTTTCAGGTACGGGAAGGAAGTAATTACCCTTGACATCCTTCGAGCTTAAGTTTAGTAACACGTCTGCACAAATCCCGTCTTCTGTACTCATGCGACGCGATTTGGCCGTCTGAAACGTAGTAACGATCGAAGTAGGCCCTTGATTGTTTCATGATTTCGAAGCGGTATAGATGAACCGAGTGTGGCAGTGAGTCGGGATACTACCGTAGGGGCCTACGAACCCCCTTCGGCTGATCAACCTAAGTTCAAGACACACGCCTGGGAAGAAAGGAGCGCAGGGCAGCATCAGCGATGAGATCAATGAAACATGGGAGACCCTGGTGTCATCTCGGCAAAGGTACCGCCAGTTCCCCGCGCGTTTCACTGACACACGAAAAAATAAAGTGTGTTGGTTATATGGGCAAGTTTGATCTTGGGCCGAGTTTGGACCATGAAACACAGGATTATAAAGGAAGGGTAGCTTTAATCTTGGGTCGAGATTGACCACGAACTACAGAATGTGAACAACTTGAGTAGCTTTGATCTTGGGTCGAGTTTTGACCGTGTTTCACACAATCAACAAAGGTTGAGTAGGATAAATGGAAGTCTGGATGAGTTAACGCTGGCCCCACAAGGGGACAGTACTGTTCATGCACCTAACAGGAGCACGGCGTTTTCATATGCTGGTTATGATACAGCACCTGATAATATTAATACCCGAAATTATACTAGTAGTGGATATTTTTTCTGATCCTAACGGCCACCACGTCAGAATCCACGATCTTGACTCTTCCGCTAGGGAAGATACTTCTGATTCTTGTCTCCTTGTTCCCTCCTAACCGCGTACGTTTGTGCCAAGGCGAGCGCGCCGACTATTTATCACAGTTCACGAGAGCGGTCGGTATAGATACCATCCTAGATAGACAGCACCATACGACAGGAACGCAACTGTTCGCGGGAACTAAGGCGCTGAGGGTGCATGCTTGTAACGCTCTGTTGGATACGGGAAGCCCCGAATCTTGTATGCAAAAAAAGGTGCGGTCGCTTATGTTAGCCTGTGGCGCTGCATCTCATGATGGTTTCACGAAAAATTAAAAACAGAAAACCTGGGGTGGCTTGCATGGTATACCTTTAGTTACCTCTAAAGGCGTCCGATTCAACGTGAGCTAAGTAGCTCTTGGGGAAACATCACACAGAGTAGTGCCGTCACTTACTGTCTGCCTAGTTGCCCATGCTTACATCGTACCCGACAAAGCCATATCTACATCGGTTTTGTTAGGTCGCGATAGCTTGCCATTTTCCCTGTCAGACAATGCCGAGACTAAAATCCTTCAGAAACACCAGTCACTTTGGTGGGGAAAGATGGTGGATCAAAAACAGGTGATCACCGCTATACCCAGTGGGTAAACAATGCAGTTGGCTGATGAAAAAAAAGAGCGGCAGTCAAGTAGTAGTACGCGTCGCTAGTACTAAGTACAGGTCACCCAACGCTATGTTTTGGGTGAAAGTTGCTCTTACACAAACAGATGATAGAGCAACCCGAGCAGGCTCTTACTATATTCGTCTTAGTGAGAAGTGATTCCCACAAGAGGCTATCGTTGAAGCAGCAACTTCTAAAACCCCACGAAAAAGATTGCATGCGGATCGTTTTATACTACAGAAGAACACAAAGTAGGAGCAGGTGGTGCAAAATTAGTACCAGGTACAGCGTCAAATGCATGACGCAGATATTTTACCGACCAAAGTTAAGCACGTAAGTGCCGTTGTAGGAGGCAGTGATCCTAGCTCTGGAATACCTGAAGATGAACCACTAGACCATACTGACCAGTTTAAATGCCTCACAAAGAGCAGCTTTATAACGGTTCTGGCAAAAGGCACCAGCGTACTGCGTGATATCCAGCAGTGTCTTCGCGCCTGTTCTTCCTCCGGTATAGTGTGGGTCGAAACAATGGCATCACCTCCCGCGGCGGGCGATGTTGCCATCCCGTCGCGAATAGGACTGTTTGAGTGTCCTGTGTTCTGTGCTGCTTGCTGCGCCGACACTCAAACTGAACTATAACGACGGTAAAGAAGAATAAGGCGTCCAGATACTCTGTAGACTGACCCTTCGTGATTTGAGTGCGTGGGTGGTGACTTAGACGAGTCCCCCTTTCTTCTCTCTTTTTCGTGGGGAATGTCGGGTTTATTCGTTGTGAGCTTCGGAGGGGTGAACTCGACTGGATATTGCTTCTTAGGCGTCACAGGGGTGACGTCACTCTGAGATCGTTCCTATCCCTGTTCCGGTTAATCCGATGTAGTTCTGCTCCTTGAGCTCTTGCGCAAGTCTTGGGTTGTTTGCGAAAGCCGCCCTTAACCTACTCGACTCGTTCAGGGGGATTCATTGAATTCCCTGTTGTGGATCTCGGAAATGCCCTCTACCCTGACATCTCCACCCCTGCCCGGGCAGACTACCTCCCTTACACGCATGTACGTCGAGGCCGTCTGAGGGTTTTCCCAGAACCGTTCTGTAAGTAATGATCGACGTTGAGTTCGCTTGGTAACGCCCGTGAAACCCCATCTTCTGACCAGAAGGAGTGCATAGAGACTTGAGTGTGCTCGCCTGCCTTCCAGGCGTGAGATGTTAGTATTTGCGGCATTGGCGTCGTTGAAAGGCTCCGACCCTTGCATTGGTCAGTCAGTCGCCTTCAACAATCATAGTCGTAAACAACATATTGCATTTTCCCATTGGTACCGAGTGTCAACGACTTTATTTCGTCCTCCCGTTTGTCATTCCGGCGCCACTCGTTCACGCGTCTCTCACCATGTGTTAATCGTACGAATGACGTCTGCGAAAGGGTGTCCCTCCACGCCCCCGTAGTACGGTTGAAGCCACTTACGATTTGCTCCTGTCCTATCCAACGTGTGTGCCTGCGGTGACCAACAGCTCTTGCCGGGCCTGTTGCCCGGACCAACTGATCTACTGCTCTTACTGGGCACGTTGTCATGTGTGCCACCCTGTATGGTACCGTCCGTGAGTGGTCTGCACGGTCCGGGAGAGTTTTGCCTCGCTGGCAATCGAGCATAAGTCCACTGCGGTTGCGAAGCCGTAGTACATGCTGGCAGACTGACGTCCGTGGCTACCTGAAATCTGTCCCGTAGCCCCTGAGTGGATCCGCAAAATGTGATTTTTGGCTTATCGTATCACTCCTTCCGATCCTTCACCCACTCTGCTGTGAATTCAAAACAAAAAGCGTTCGTGTACACTGGGATCTCAACTAGGCCCTCTGGTGTCGCGGTGTGACGGGTACGCGCATTTGCCTTCGCAAAGTACTTGTGAAATTGTGATGTACGCGTAAAAAAAAACTAGTCAACGAAACTGGTTTGGAGGCGCGATTAGCCAAACCGGATGGCGACCAATTTGATCGCGTGGCCCGAGTACGGGATCGCTATATACTCTTGAAACTGTCCTATTGTAATGAGAATGCCCCCCGCACTATTCGGGGAGACTTCTATATCGTGAGCAGAAACTCTGACTTGCTTGAAGGGACTGCCAATTTGACACTGATTTATTTGCCGCTCGTCTTCCATCCCGAGCAGCCAATCGCGCGATGCTCATTTGGCAGACCTATCGTCCCTTTAGAGACTAGCGTGGCCCCAAAGCCGTACTCCTGCTTAAACCGATATTTCTGACCTGACGATCGCTAACTGCGGAAATAAATTGTCCGTCATACGTTCCGGTATCTTATGTGGACGGCTTGATTGTCCGTAAACCGATGTCCGTAAACCAGTAGTTATTAAACCATCTCGTTGCGTTCTACAACACCTGTCTTCGGTCTGCCGACAGACTTCCAGGTGTCTCCAGTGGACGGTTTGGATGTCCCTAATCGGTAATATATTCAACTTATCTAGTTGCGTTCTCCGGAATCTGCCTTGGGTCCGCGATATGTTGGTTTAGGCCATTCGCCTCAGCCGAGGCCGACCGTTTGGTGTGGTGCTTGATGCTAGCTAAATGCTATGCGTGACGTTGCACACCTTGTTGACGATCCAAGTCAGCGTCGATGCGTTTTTTGTGATTGTCTGGGCATATACGAATATGCATTGTTGCAATGATGCATAGATGCCTTTGTTGTCTGTGGTAAATGTTATACCTAAGCGTTGCTAGCGTAAAAGCCCCGTGGAAAATGTACCTCATCACCACCCGCTCGGTAGTAAACACTGCAGATTCAAGGCGCCCACCGATGGATCCTTCTACGCCACCCTGTGAGTGGTTTCCGCCACAGTCTTGGCCTGCGAGGCCATGTACTTTGTGGTAATATCATAGAAATACCGACGTGCCCATAGGTTCATTTGTAACTGTCCCAGTCAAGACCTGAGACGGAGAATTGTGGCACACGACGTAATGCGCGTTGTCATGTACACCGGTAATGTTACACTTCAAATTGACTGCCCTGTGATTGGCTACGTGACTGCCCAGTGGCTGGCCGTGTAACATCCCTGTGATTGGCTGTGATGTATTGTCTCGCCCCGACTAATACCGGCTTGTTATAGTAATTCGGTTTGCGACAGCCCAGTGATGAATGTGGACTGTGACATGATACGTCGGATCGGGAACTTTCGGTCACTGGTTGTAATATGGTGTCCCGCAGATCGTCAATGGCATCTAAACGTTACACTGCCCTGTGATGTGTTAATATTAATAATAAGTTACTGCCCTGTACTTGGCGAAATGACTGCCTTGTGAGTGGCAAAGTGACTGCCCTGCCATTGGCTAAGTTACTGCATCGTCCTTTGCGGAGTTACTTCCCCGTGATTGGCTAAGTGACTGCTCCGTGATTGGCCAGCTGACTGCCCTACGCTTGGCTGCTGGGTGACTACCCTGTGATCGGCTGTAAGTGTTTTCTCGCTTCGAGATATACCAGCATATGATTGTACTGCAGTGTCCGATGACCTCGTGATGTGGACTGTGATTTGATACGTCGGATGGGGAGTTTCCGAGCAGTGATTGTACAGTGTAATGTGGTGTCCCGTCAATGATATACCGAAGTGACTGCCCTGTGATTTTCTATTGGTGAGTGACTGCCCTGTGATTGGCAAAGTAACTGACCTGGTCTTAGGCAATTGACTGCGCTGTGAATTGCTAAGCGACTGCCTTGTGATTGGCGAGAAGACCGCCCCGCGATTGGCTGTCCATATAATATATTCGAGAAATACCGACCTGTGCTTGCCGTGTAAAATATAACCGATTGCCGCCACGATTGCCGTGTGATGTTAGCTGTAAATATACATGGAAATGCGTTGTTTCGGGAATAATGACGTGTGGTTGTAAGCTGTAACGTCCGCACAAGTCAGTAATCTGCCGGGCCGGCTGTGTTATGTGGACTCTGATCCAATCTATGGGCACGGGAACTTCTGATAAGTCCTTGCAAAGCTATAGTGCCCGACAAGTATATTTTTATATAAATCGAGCCTCTGTGACGCGGACTTCGTGGCGCGGACTGTGATGTGATACACCCGTCGTGGGAAGTTCCGATGCTGTATACATGCGATTGCACAGTAATGTCCGATATGTACGTGAAATAACGACGTGAGTTGGCTGAGACGCGCGCACGGACTGCTATGCAATTAACTGGAGGGGAAACTTCCGATAAGTGATGTTAGGTAATGCCCGATGAGAAATTCGTCGAAGTGATTACTTTGTGATGCCGTTTGTACATTAACGCATTGTATCGGAACCGATATGGCCACGTTCGCTCCTGCGGAAATCTGTTGAGTAGGCGCTCGTACGGAGGCATTTCGCGTACATATAAAACCATTGAAAAAAGATAATGGCATCTGCGAAAACGCTGGGGCTGTGACGTGACGTCGATACGATAAATCGATAAGGATTTCTGCCCGTATATGGGCTGTGATGTGACGCCGACAGACTTGTGGCCCGGCTAGATAGATCATGATTTGTAACTGCCCGGAGATGTGAAGAGTCACTTGAGTGTGGAGTAATCGGTCCTCGAATGCAGTGTGCCCGGTGTCCGTGATTACAGATCTGCTCGAGAATTGTGGACCCCTGGAAGTGGTGTGACATGTGAATTATTTTGTAAAGGAAACAACTGTTGCTGTATTTCTACCTCTCGGTTGCACGCCTATGAATAGTCCGTCTGCCGGGCCTCGTCTCACGTGTAAATATTTTGGTCATGTGCAAAAAGATATACTGTGAGATAGGGACTGCTACTCGTTTTGAGGCTCGCTTAGGTATTTATCTACCTGGTATATATCAGCTACTATATACATGCATCAACCTGTATCACTCTCGTTTGCTTGTATTGTCCCTGAAGTTTTCTTCCCTTCCAGAGTGACTGGAGCCAGTCCTGTGATCACGTACATGGTTATGCGAGTTAATGTTAGAACGACAAGAATAAATATATATATTAACGTGAAAACCATATATCACGCACCGCTTACAAACGTGAAGTTCAACGACGTGATGTGTAAGAGTTCATGTTTGACCCCAACAAATAACGAAATGGTCGTTTACGGGGTTCGTGTCCCAAGCCGCGTGATGTGTGGCGTTGCATGTGATTGACTAATATGAGACCACAAAACAACACCAAATGAATGTAAGTACGGAGTGCGCGCCTCAAGACAGACGATTATGAGGCATGGTTGAGCACTTGGTGGACGCGTATTATGTGCTCTCCGTAAACCTTAAATCGTAAAGTTCGCCTAATGTACACTCTCAAATGCGTGATTCTGAACAGAGTAGAAGAGGTCTTTGATGCGCTAATGAATAATAAGCATACTTTGATACGGGGTTCTGCCCCGTGAACTACGGGAAATCGATACGGGTTTCCGCCCAGTGAGAGGGGCTGTGATGTGACGCCGAGTGACGTTGACGGCATTGTGACGGCGTCTAGGGGCTGTGACAGCAGTGTGACGGCCACCGGTACCCATCGATATGTGAGACACCAGCAACAAACCCATCGGTACGAGAAATAGATACGGGCTTCTGCTCAGATGAAGGGCCGTGACATAACGTCGATACGAGACATCGACCAGGGTTTTTCTGCCCGGGACAGTGTGACGACGCCGAGGGGTTGTGAAGGCAGTGTGACGGCGACCGGTACCCAAGATATGTGAGACAACAGCATAGATACGGGTTTCTGCCCATGATGGAGGGCCGTGATATAACGTCGATACGATAGGTCGATAAGGGGTTTCTGCCCAGGAAAGCGGCTGTGATGTGACGCCGACGGGTGTAGTGGTCCGGCTAGATACTAGATACGTATGTGACGTGTAGTTGGGGAAACCTTGCTATAGTGGTTTGTAACTGCCTATGGAACAGGGCTGTGATGTGAAGTGATTGAAACTACTGCTACTGTATTTCTACCCGAGACCTCGGTAGCCCGCCTATTAATAACAATGTCTGTCGCGCCTCGTTTCATCGTGTAAATATTTGGCCGTGCGCAGATGGACGACCCGTGCGATAAGAACTGCTACTCGATGCTCGCTTAGGTATATAACGTCTGTCGCGCCTCGTTTCATCGTGTAAATATTTGGCCGTGCGCAGATGGATCACCCGTGCCATAGGAACTGCTGCTCGATGCTCGCTTAGGTATATATCGCTATATAATCTTTGATACATGAGTGTATAATTCTGGTTTGCTTGCGTCGTCCGTGGGTTGTTCTTACCTCCCAAAGGGACTGGGACGTGTCCTGTGACCACGGACTTGATTTTGCGAGTTAATGCAAGAACGACAAATAAATGCATAATTACTTGTATACGATATATCACGCACCGCTTTCCCGCGTGAGTATCGTGGAGAAACACCAATTATGGAGTCACCGACTGTGAAACAGTGTAAGCCAAAAGTAGCCATTCCTCGGGGTAAAGCAAGTGGAATACTAGCGTACCGGGTACGAGAGCACAATAAACGAGCCCTGCCCTAATGTCCGATCAGAGTTAATTAGTGACCACAATTGAACACAAATGGTCACACGCGCGGGTTCCTGTCCTCGAACGGCGTGAGTGTGGCTTTAAGATAATGTAAGGCGGCTACCCCTCTTTGTACGACGCACGTGCAAATGAGAACGTGCACGACTCGAACCGCCTCCGGAACCAAATACCCGAAAACCCATCTCGACACTTGAAACAGCAGCGCAAACACCACAGCACAAGACCATCGCACCCGGCCACACAGCACGCGCGAAAGCAGACAACACAGCAGACAACACAGCAGACACGCAGACCACGCAGCAAGCATGTCCCTGATGGATTTTGCCGGGAGAATCACGTCAAGCGTCTTTCTTCCAAATTTGCCCATCCCCATCATTCCGTTTACTTTTATTTTACAGGATGTCGCGTACATACGGGATCTTTTCCGTGCGCTGTGCTCTGTCTATTTTTCGCATATGAC
Organism: Undaria pinnatifida; assembly: GCA_012845835.1. NCBI lineage: Eukaryota > Phaeophyceae > Laminariales > Alariaceae > Undaria > Undaria pinnatifida. The sequence continues at coordinate 27,084,259 of JABAKD010000023.1, read as the reverse complement.
ACGAGCAAATGCCGTCTCCGCATGAGTCTAATTTCACGCCACACACCCGCCTGCCTCAGTGATGTGTGGTCAGTCCAGGGTCAATCTTAAAAAACCTCAGAAGCGCGATGAGATGGATGCTTGATGGGTTGACATGTTTTGTTTGGGAGACAGACCACGCCAGCTTTCTTTCAAAAAAGAAAGACGGCGGCGGCGGCGGGCGGCGGTATAACGCAGCGCAGGAACACAAACAGGCACAGACCAAGATAGATACTACACGGCACTGCCCGCGCATATACCGCTCCTAGGCGGGATTGGTCTCCGTACCGACCATGTGGATGATAGTAGACCGCCAGGTGGTGGTGGTGGCAGTGATGGCTTGACGGCTGCAATGCCTTGCTGGCTGCTGCTAAGCAACGACTGCTGCTGGGTACAAAAGTAGTACAACAATGAAAGATTGAATTATACTCCCCGCAACAATTAGAGAGCTTTAAAACAAATTAGAGCTGTAGAGCTCCCAAGGGATAGAGATCCTTTGTGACCGGTATCTACTCTGTTCTACTTTTTATTGGTCCTGCTGTTGAAATCTCGTAGATTCAGATTTTCAACTCTCTCTCACATAAGAGATCACACGTACGTGTCCAAGTGTGGGTGATGCTGCCCCCTTCTTTTCACGTACAGCTACGATTCTACTCCTCGTACACGTCGTCCGCGCTAGCGAGCACGCGGGCACGAATATTTTCGAGTACTTCATCATGTCGGCACCACACAACAACAAATTATCCCGAGTAAAATTCCAGTGAGAGGGCAAACACACGTACCGCCTGCCGTATAATTGCCCACATACGTTTACGCGTCCTCTCTACATCGACGGCACTGCTGCTACTTTCTGAATGCACGACCATTCTCCCGGCAAAATCCATCAGGGACATGCTTGCTGTGTGGTCTGCGTGTCTGCTGTGTGGTCTGTTGTGTTGTCTGCCTTTGCGCGTGCTGTGTGGCCTGGTGCGATGGTCTTATGCTGTGGTGTCTGCGCTGCTGTTTCAAGTGTCGAAATGGGTTTCTGGGTGTGTGGTTCCGGAGGCGGTTCGAGTCGTGCACGTTCTCATTTGCATGTGCGTCATGCAAAGAGAGGTAGCCAATGTAAGACCGAACAACCAACGGTTGTAAGTAAAGAAGGCGTACCGCAAGCGGCGCACCACTCTAGCAGATGATGACACATGGTTGAGCCCCACACAAACAACGGCCCACGGTTGCGAGTACGGAGGGCGTATCGCAAGCCGCGTACCACCCTAGCAGATATTGAAACATAGTTGAGCCCTAGGCGGACGCCTATGTGCTCCTCGTAAACCTAAAATCGTACAGCCCGCGTACCGAAAACTCCCAAGAATTTTATTGAGGATTCATTCAAAACTTCGTGCCGTATCCACCCATGCGTTATGTTCTGTATCTATCTGGAAACACTCTGAAGCGCGAGGTATGGTCCATGAATGGACGCGTTTCAGAAACTTTCTGTGATTACCACTGAGAGCATAGCGGGCAGCACCGCAGTAGTGTTGGCAGGTGAACCTTGGGTGAACCGAAGATAAGTTTGCAGTGTAAATTTGCACGTGTAAATTTGTACCAGGTATAGCCTGTCCTGCGAGGTTGTCAAACTCTAACCAACATGAATATCTGAAATCCGTTGGGGAACGGGAGGGCTAGGCCTTGGTGGTGGTAGTGAGTCCGGTGAACGTTACGTTACTGAGGATCTGCCTACTGCAGTAGTCGTTCTGGCCTGATACGCTTGAACATCGCTTATAGGATTTGTTTTGTAGTGTAACCCTTGTGTCACGACCTCAATAATGCGTACCTATGTACCTGGCAGGTGTATTTAACGTTGTGCTACAATATAGCGTGACCGCGTAACCTGTACATATACTCTGTTGTTGTACAGCAGTATGCACAATGCTCTGGGCGCGAGTAAATGCCTCCGGAGCCAAAAACACAGCACGAGATTATGTGAAGATCAATATGAGACTACCTATTCTTGGTGACTACCTATTCTTGGTATATCCCGTGTGTGTGGGCTGCGTACTGTGTGTCCTCGCTCTACATATTTGGTTAGCTGCCCTGTAAATTGTAGATTGTATGGGCTCTTTGGATACAAGGTCAGCTGGATAACGACTGCCACGACTCGCTCACCTGCTACCGGACACAAAGTCACCTTAGACTCCACGTATGTCGCTAGCCTAATCCTGGTCGCGATTGCTGCTGAATGGTGCGGCTGCTTCGGACATTGGGTCGTGGGTTGATCGGCCGTATTACCCGACTCGTGGTTGGTCTGCACGATGATAACGAGCGTAATTTATGTGGTAGAATATACCTGGTAGGCGCTAACCATTAGTAGTACTTGAGGACCTGGCGTACACGGTAGCTGTACTCGAGGTATAGGTGTAGACACACTTATGACTGGAAAAAACGCTGCCCTGCAAACGACACTATCCCATTATATAATATATTAGCGCATAACAATGGTTTGGGTCGGATAAACCAACTTCCGCTCCTCTCCAGTAGTGACCGCCTCGGAGATGGCCTCGGAGTTGGAGAACAGTCCGATGTCGTTGAAGGCGCCGAGAGGGTATTATCTTCATCTATGGGAGTGGAGGAAGTCGGATGAGCGGGAGACGGAGGAAAAGCCCGGCGTGGCTGCGCCGGGGTTTTAGTCCGGCCCTGAGCTGACTTGGTCGAGTTCCCCTTTCTTCTCTCTTTTTCGTGGGGAATTTCGGGTGTATAAGTTGTGAGCTTCGGAGGGGTGAACTCGACTAGATATTGATTCTTGGGCGTCACAGGGGTGACGTCACTTTGAGATCGTTCCTATCCCTGTTCCGGATAATCCACTTTGATTTCGAGGAAAGTCTTGGGACAGACGAGGACATTGACGCTCTTGAGAATTTACTATGCAAATACGATCATCTTTTCTCGAAGCGTAGCACTGATTTAGGACACCTTACTGTTGATCCGTTTCGCATTATACTGAAGAAAGATGCGCAACCGGCAAAGCAGCCAGATCGTCACTCACCGGTGTTAGCAGCGAAGGTACAAACGCAATCAGATGAATTAGTTTTTGGCCGGAATTTTGCGCCGGTCGAATTCGAATTGGTTTTCACCTTTGGTTGTAATCGCTAAAGCTGATGGTCGTTTCAGGCTAACTTGTAACTACAACAAGCTAAACGAACATATCATACCGGTTATGCCCCTCCAACAGATAAATATTTATTATCAGACCTTGGCGGCGCAAAAGTTTTCAGAAGCATGGATTTAGCTAGTGGCTTTTTCCCGTGTTCTATACACGGGTTTTCTATCCCCTTGGCAGCTGTGTGCACTCAACAAGGCATGTATGATTGGATGGTAATGCCGATGGGTTTAGCTTCCAGTCCAGGATGGTTTCAATCCATCGTCTACAAGTCTGTGAAGTTTAAAACGCATTCGGCTATTCATTGATAATATCGCCTGTTTTTCAGCGAGTGGCACAGAACATGTGCAGATCTCGAACCTTTTTTCAACAATTACCAAAAATTGACCTCAAATTAGCGCCAAAGAAAGCACACCTAGGCGTTAAAATTATCAGACTTTTAGATCTTCGCGTTACGGCGAAAGGAATGGAACTAGACCCAGGGAAAGTAGAAGCAACGACCAAGTTGCCCATGCCAACGAAGGTCAGCCAGTTACGACCATTATTAGGAGCACTGTCGTACTACGGGAAACTCTGCCACAGATGGCAACTTTTATATGGCCTCTCAATAACCTCTTCAAAAATAATGTCAAACTTGTGTTCACCACCGAGCATGTTGAGATCGTTTGAGTCTTGATGAAACGGCTATCGAGCCCATTTTTTTTTTCTTTCCCAGACTTCCATGTCATGTGAACGATCTTTCCGTCTGATTATAGACGCGTCTGTTGATGGGTTGGGAGCAGTAATTGAACATAAACTTTCAGATGAGTCTACCAGACCCTAGCATTTCCTGAGCAGGGCAATGCCAAATGAACGAACTGGAGGGCAACATAATTGGAATGCGCCGCTGTTGTGTGGGCGGTTAATCAAGACAGACAATTGTTTCATGGTACCCCTTTTGTTGTAGTGAGTGACCACCAACCGTTAGAAAACTTGGAGAGCTTACCTACAAAAGTTAACCGTGTACAACGATGGTATGCTTTTCTTCGTGATTTTCTCATACTTTGGAGTACCGACCAGGGAAGGCCAACGGTAATGCAAACTTGATGTCACGGTTACCATCGCCGGCCACGGAAGCTGATAATCGCCCTGATGTCTCATTGTCCGACCCTCCATATATCGATGTCCACCTGATCGGTGCGAGTGGCGTGCATTCTTTGCAGCTAGCCAAGCCAACGGGTCCTACCTTGGATGGGTTGGAAGATCTGGACCCCGATTTGATTTTTACGGTGGGGGAGAGAGAATAAAGGACAACTCCTCTCACCACCAACGAAAAGTCTGCTAAAGCATGGCAAGTAAAGCAGAATGAACGCGCGAAGAGACAGTCGGTAGTGGTAAAACAGCAAACTAGTTTTGCTGCGCCGGACGATACCCCTCTGGTGCAACCGTTGCATGTAGTTTGTGGTCAGTGAGAACCAGGGAAAAGGTTGCACGCGTGCCTTGACTGAGGAGGGGAGATTTCTTTTAGGCATGAAAAGTATGCGAAATGTGCGTGTGATTCATCCTATTGAGGAACGTGGGAGTGCCGGAGTCGAAAATAACTCTGGGAAGCAGTGCAATATCAACGAAGAGCTTCCTAAAAAAAAATGATAGTTTGGAAGCAAGAGAGTTTGGCGAAAACTATGGGATAAAAATGCGAACGATTGGGCTACAGCACAACGTAAATACGGGACAACTAGCATCGCTCTCGAAATTATACGTGCTGGAAATTGCAGTTGAAGGTGTATCGGATGAGGAAATACCAGATTCAGTAGCTAAGTTGGAGATAAGAAGGTTAGTAACACAAGGAAAAATTGTTGGAACTTCCTGACTCCCAACTCCTAGAAAAACGCCGTTCCGTAGAACCGCACCTCGTGTTGGCAGGAATCCAGGACAGTATGAGCGATCATTTGGTCAAGAGCCAGTAGGAACTTATGTACCTTTGTTATAAGATCATGGGTCACGGACTGTACCCATAAGGAGGCAGTTCATCTGGGAGAAAAAGTGACGATTAGAATGGTGCAGATATTATTGGTGGATTGGCATGGCATATAGTGTGAAGTGGTCGATATGTATATGGTTTACCGGTCAGGCCAGAAAAGCTGTGCGCAAGACAGTTAGATGGCCAATAGTGTAATTACCTCTTTCCAGCCGTCCCGGGCAGATGGTTGCTTTCGATTTATTAGGAACCTTACCTAAAACGGAGCGCGGTAACACATACCTGGTACGTTTTATTGTTGGTTGATATATTCAGAAGACATGCAGAAAGATATGATATCACAAAAGAAGAAAATACAGCAAGAGGGTGCGCAGTTAAGATTGTAGATTATCTACCAAGATGGGGATGTCCACATACCTTGGTCAGACTTAGTCAGACCGAGATACATAATATATCTTGCAAGGAAGTACTGCAGTTGTTAAAACTATAGCAACTGTAAAAGTGTATTAGTTGGTATCACCCCCAGACTAACAGCATGGTTGAAAGGTTAAACCATACCCTGCATCAGATGTTGTCGTATTAGATTGCTAGTGACCACAAAAATTGGGACAATATGTTGACGCACGCCGTAGCAGCCGAGGGTGCCCGGACAGTATTTTTTCGACATCTCACAAGAATGGTCATAATGGAAAACGAACCGGAGCGTTGTGATCGCAGGACGATTTGGAAAAAAAAAAAGTTGATTTTCATTTTTTCCATTCTTCAAATCACTTGGTTTTGGATGCACCCCTCGGCGCACAAAAACGTCAGAAGAGGTACTGGGTTAGCTCCCAACGAAGTTCATACTGGAAGATATCCCAGGTTACCTATGACTATATCGGATGGACGCGGTGTGAGGGGTCATCAATGTCCAAAGCAAGACCAACCAGATTTCCTTGGACTTATGAGAGATAGGCAGATTAAGGTGTTAGAGTTTGTAAAAGAGGAAGATCGTTTGATTAAAGCTAGACATGCCGCAGCATACGAACATCTTGAAGAATAAGATATAGATATCCCACGTATAGTGTTGGAATGGGTTTGGGTGTACAACGATCAAAGTACAACAGCAGGAGGTGGACAACATGTACTAAAAACGAGCGACGCAGACTCGAGAAGTAAGAAAATTTCTTTGGTAACTAAGTTAGCCCATTGTTGGACGGGACTATATAAGATGTTATTCGGAGAACTGGGAACTGCGAGTGATGGAAAAGTGGTTGGAAAAACTTACCGTTGTTGGAAAAGAGGATGAGCCTGGTAGGGAGATCAACGCCGAAGTATCAGCGTGTAGGTGTTAAAAGTATTTTCATCCACATGAAGGGTCTGACCCACCGAAATTTCTGCCATGGGCGATGAGCAGTTATTATAAAATAAAAATATACTCCAGCTGTGAGATCGAAGATTTTGTCGAAACTCATATTTGCAAGCTGTGTGTGATACTCCGGTCGCGCATATTACTAGGTGTGTGTCCTCACTAAGGACTCATCTTTGCAAGCTATGTGTGATACTCCGATCGCGGGTATTACTGGGTGTGTGTCCTCATTAAGGATATAGGTCGGCGCGGCCACTCCCCTTGGAACGACAGCGTAGCGTACCAGGGTCAGCATGGTGATGTTAGTCAGTCTGTGCGCGGAAATTATAAAACCCGTTTTCGAGGGGGACACAATCTGACAGCTGCGGAAGGAAATGCATCAGTTTATCAAGTGCATCCTGTAAGTCGTACAACCAGTGCAGTTATATGTTGAATACGCATTCGGAGCGGTCACCACCTTTTCGTTTGACTGCAGAGGACGTTACGATGGAATTAGGTCAGGATCGTATTCTGCCCACTTTTATATCGAAGCACAGGATCTCGAGAGGTTTAGCATGTAACAATGCTGTTCATTATTTTACATCTTGGGACGGAGTGGAACAAAAAACATGGTAGCATGGAACAATCTTGAGATATTGTAGTTCGGTATCTAGGTACGGGGCAGGAGAACTCCTGCAAGTTGGTGGTGAGAAAGCAAAAGCATCAAAGATTTAGGGTGTAACTCGCTAAGCGTACTCTTGTGCGAAAAGCGAGAGACACGTAGCAACCGGGCATAAAGTTTGTCGCTATACTATTGAATAGGGGAAGACCAGGAATTCATCAGGGTTCTATACGGTTATCCGTCCGTGCACAGTGCGGCTTTTTCAAATCCAAAATCCTACGGTTCGGTTCGGTGCGGTTTTAGGAAAGCGGAAATCTCACGGTGCGGTTAAGTGCGGTTTTCGGATAGTGTAAATCCTACGGTACGGTTCAGTGCTGTGAAATATCCTACGGTGCGGTTCGGTGCGGTTTTGAAAATCCTACGGTGTGGTTCGGTGCGGATTTCATATACAGCAATTTTTACGGTGCGGTTCGATACTGTGATAAATCCTACGGTGCGGTTCGGTGCGGTTCGCCGTTGAATGCTTTTTGCTACGGTGCGGGGCCAATCCCCGTAAGAAAAACCGTGTAAAATCGTGTTTTCTCTACATTGACCCGTAAAAATAAACCGTACAAACCCGCGGGTTTTACGGTTTTCAAGATTTTCTTGGCGCATTAACAAAACCGCTGTTTCTCTGCGGTGCACCGCATAAGTAAACCGTACAAACCGCGGTTTCATACGGTTTCTGACACATTGTTTCAACACAGGGTACCAGGTTCGAGTACCAACGCAGCCAAGCAACGGCGGCGGTGGCAGAGTCCAACGCGGTTTCACCGCAGCTATCCCACCACAGCAAGCGGCAGCAAACGGCAGCATCCGCTTCAGCCACAACAACAGAGCAGCACCAGCACCAGCACCGGCAACGCAACAGCTTCTGTTTTTGCTTCTTTCAATTTTGGCACCAGCTTCGCATTTCTCCTCGTCGTGTGCTGCTGCTACTGTGATGTTGCTGCTGCGCTCAGCGTACGTCGCCGCCGCGCGGGCGCTCTCCGCTCTAAGCACGCCCGGCGCCCGACACTTGAGCTGCGGCGGCGGCCTCACACCGCGCTGCTGCTGCTACTGCTGCTGCTATCACGGTGTGCTGGAATTAAAATAATACACGAGCTATTCTGTTCCCACGGTCTATGATGATACCAGCATGCATGCGCACGAGCGCGGTTACGGCGAGTAGCCAACGCATTCTCCACGACACTAATCGTACGAAAGAGCGCCATCGAAGCAGCGGCCCGCAGGCCCACCCCAACACCGCCCAGCCGCATCATACTCTAGCTACACCTCTCGACAACCTGGAGTTCGTGCTCTCAGCGGTTGTCTTGTGCTGTGTCGGTGCACCACTCACTGCACTAAGCAAGTAGGAAGCAGCTGGTGGTGCGTGCCTGGCAAGAAAGATGCTCCGTGATAAGTTATTGGAGCTGCGTCGGACGAATAAATGCTCGGGGTGGATTGCAGGCAGCGTAATTCGTGCCAGATACGTATATACGTACTCATCTTGTTCAATTCATACGCAAAGTCAAGAGAGCAACAACAAACAGCAGTAAACAAAAAAAATACTCAGTATTAAATATGCAATAAAATAAATGACTGAAATCTACTATAACGGAAAAAAATTTGAGCGATAATTTCTCCCTTTAACAGGGATCTCCGACGCCAAAAACAAGAACCATCCACGATGGGACAAGAAATCATTCCAAAAATCAGCGGATTAGTATTTCTGAGCCCAGAAGAAACAGCTCCTCCATCCTCTCAGAACTGGGATTATTTGACTGCTGGATAATTTTTTCTCTGTTCTTTTTCTTGCACTTATACTTTCCAGCTTCTAGACAAGCCGTGGTCACTCACAGGTGTCGTCCCTTCTCCCCCCCGGTTCTTGCCTTTAATTTTAATCGCGCACCGGGTTCAGCAATCCCACTGCTCGTCGATTTTTCATCGAGTGTTGCTAACTCACGCTCTCGCGCTTTCCGCAAGTCAATTTGGGCACAAGAAAAGTCCTAACGAATCTAAACGAGAATGCACTCGGCGGGGCTCGAACTCACTAAACTGACCTAAATCAGGCTCGAGGATAACCTGATACGCCAACGGGGCGACCGATACTACCTCGTACCAAGTATATGTCACCACCGCCTACTCCGTACCTGGTATGACACCTGTCTGCTGTACACGTCACCCATCACCCACAACAAAGAGTCACAAACTCACCTACAAACAGCATATGACACCGCGCTTGTTTGTGTGCGAGACAGAGCTTCTCGTCTTCACACAAACGCGGCAGCAGCACCACAAACACCACCAAAACCACCACACCAGCAGCACAGCAGCAGACGCAGTGGTGACCTAACGTCGCCGGCGACAACGTACGTGCCAGATTTCAAAAATAAAGGCAAACAGCAAAACAAGACCTACCAAATTTAAAATAAAACCACTTTCCAAAAATCAGAAGCCGTAATGGACGCCCCTTATTTCTCATGCAGTGATTTCTGGAGCCAAAAAACTACAAAAAATTTCACCAGAAATAATCGCCCAAACTTTTTCCATATTAGTGGGTCTAACCTATAAATAATCAGCTGATAAAAAATACCAGTATATAATAATATAACAATCATTCCGAGAGCACATAAACAAAAAATTTATAATATACTACATACCTATAAAACAAGTAGTAATAATTAAAGTTCATATATTTACATGTATCAATAATACTGTAATTATTAAAATATGAAATACCATTAGATCAACCAAGCTAGCGAGGACACTTTTGACTTTAGACATCAAACCGTGCAGAAAACGTAGTGAACCGTGCGAAACCGTGACCCTATAGCACCGTTCTGCGGCCGATAGAACCGCGGTTTCAAGTTAACCGCGCCGTTAAATAACCGGTTTAACGGTTGTTGGCTTGATGCACACGGTGCGGTGCGGTTTCGATGGCATTCCTACGGCGCGGCTCGGTGCGGTTTGCAGATATCGGCAATCTTACGGTGCGGTTCGGCGCGGTTTTCGGATATTGTATATCCTACGGTGCGGTTCGGTGCTGTGATATAACCTACGGTGTGGTTCGGTGCAGCCTGAAAAAAGAAAATGCTACGGTGCGGTTCGGTGCTGTCATGTATCCTACGGTGCGGTTTGGTGCGGTTTCAGAAATCAGGAATCCTACGGTGCGGTGCGGTTCGGTTTTGAAGAGGGCAAAAATCCTACGGTGCAGGTCGGTGCGGTTAACCGCACCGCTCCGCGTCGAACCGATAGGAAAAACCGCACCGTAGAGAACCCTGAAATTTATGATCGAGACAACACTGGATCGTACCTTAATTTCAAGACGGCCTACAATGGTTGGCAACTAGCTCAAGTAGTAATGATGGCTGAGGAAGATGCACCCAATCAAGCATTTCCGCACACAATCAAACTGTTTGACTTGGGAACAAGGCATAATGTGAACCTTCACAAGGATAAGTTGAAGACTTTCAGCGAGGAAATAGGAACCTGGTGTTGGCATGTGCATATCACTGCGAAGAGATTCAGTAGTCCATACATAGTGTAAATTAAGGAGAATTCCGGGATTCTGGGGGAAATTGTGGTATTTTAGGATCCATTCTGTAACCAAATCGGTCAAAGGTTTACGATTTCTTCAAAACCAGCCCCGTAGTGAGACCCAACCGAAATTTTTGCATTGTTTTGGGATCAATTTAGTACCGGTTAAGCGCTAGCTAAACACAGATTAGTTTAATGATGCCCCGCCGGTCAGTTTCCCTGATAATGTGATCAGTAAGTTTGCGAGTAAATGGGTGGAAATGGAGGTTACGACAGGGTAAAATAGGTTAAAAAAGGATTCAGCATAAATTACTGAGGTTACGAATAGCCATTGTTATAGAGCGTAATAGGTTGACACAGCAGCAATTTAAACTAAGCACGTAGTTATTTTATTGCACACTTTGTTGGGAGAAGGTGACAATGGACTTGGATGGGCTATTGTGGTGAAATTGGAAAATCACTTACTTGTAGATTTATTGAGGTAACTAAAGTACTTGGTTGGTGTATGGGAACACCTAGGGTTTGAGTATTGGTCTCGTGGGTTGTGGATCTCCCAATAGGGGTAGTGATATGTAAATGAAATGTGGAAACTTGGTACAGCAGTGGGCCAAAGAACAACAGTGTCCAAGTAGACACCCTTGCGGAATAGAGCACCCCACTTTTAGGAAGGATATAATCGGAGCAATGGAGTGCGCAACGCAGCAGGGACACCGCCCCCCCCTCTGTCAGCGCACCTCGTTTCCCTATTTTATCCGACCAGACGTAATGAAAAAGACGATAAACAACCTTGTTCATGGATAGATAGCTACTTCAAGAGAAGGAAGAATATGTTCATTTGGGTGACGGTCATTGCATCACAGATTTCTGTATCGAGTGAGGACCAGGCCCCGCAATAATCCTCTTTATCACACGTGGGATTGAGGTTTCTCCACCGTGCGGGGCGGTGTCGACCCTGGAGAACTCGATTTTCGTCCCACCAGAGTGTCGGAGTTGTAGAGGTATGCAAGGATGTCTGAACCGGGGATGGGGCCCTATCCTCTCCGGGTTGTCTTCGCTCTACCCGCCCCAGTCAACCCCCCTGCCCATGGGATTTCCAAGCCGTGCGGGGCGGTGTCGACCCGGGAGAACTCGATTCTCGTCCCCGGAATAATGGCGTTGTAGAAATATGGAAGGATATTTGAACCAGAGATGGGGCCCAATCCTCCCGGGTGCGGCGGGACTGGACGGGTTGCCCCGAGAGGCCTCTCCCGCCGCGCGCCTTGATCCCTGATTGGCCGAGGAGGGGCGGGGGGGGGGATCCCGCGGCCAAAGGGATTGGGGCTCGGAAAACGCTGGGATGAAAGCCATATGCCTACTTTAAGGAAGAAAAAACATTTCAGACGTGAGATCGACCAAAGAGGTTTTTGATCAAAACTCAGCTTTGCAAGCTGCGCGTGATAATTCGATCGCGTGTGTTACGGGGTGTGTATACCCTCGTCAAGGGTAAAGGTCGGTGACTTCCCTACTAATGGACTGAGACGTTCCACCTTGTTCCGCGCTCGAAAACTGTATAACCCGCATTGAGGGGGATAACACTAGCCATCTGTGGAATTCAGTATGCATGATACAATACTTGTGGTGTGAAACAACTCTTGGAGTGGGCTACTTGGATCTACCGGGTTCGGACGCAAGTTCCTGGGTACTCCCTGTACATGTGCCAGGCCAGCGGAGGTCCAGCCCACGCCTGATGCTCGGGTTATTAGTGCTGTCGAGTCGGGATGAAACATGAGTTGGATGTCAATCGCAACTGTTTCGAAGTGATCTCTCTTCTGCTCTTGATGTAATGCAAAGGCACACTCACACACCTGTATTGATCGAATGAAGACCGACGAGTGAGATATGTGGTCTGCATCAGGCGTCGGGCGGTGCACACTTGATCCTATAGCTCTTCGAACGCCCATCTCACACACTATCATGGAATATACATCCTAAACCGCGGATCCAAAACGCCAGACCCCTGCACTTCTGCAGATGGAAGCTCTTGCACTCATACTGAATGGTCCTCGGTGCGTGTCGCCGAATAGCCGATTGTTTTCGCTAATCCAGAGAGCCTCCGGGGCCATTTCCGGGTGGAGCACCCGCAGGACACAAATGTTAGCTCACCTGTGTAAAGGTGTTGGGGAAAGTCAAATTTCATATCGTGAAAACCGCAGAACGACCTCCTCCAGAGTTCAAGAAACATGTATTACCTAAATTTATAAGGGGTCTTCGCCAGCGACCGAGTAACGGCCGCCGTCGAAGTTAATACCCGCAGGCAACGGAAAATGGCAGTTTACGATGCCAAGGGTTGCTTATCCCGGGCCCATAAAGTGTCCGACTATTCCCGGACGGATCGAGTAGTGATAGAAATAGGACCGGTTTGGGAGAAAACATGTACGATTAACCCAATATAGCTTTTCTAAAGAGTAGCACGATGATATAGTGTTCTAAAGAGAACGTTTGACCTATGAAATATTTGAAAAGCCGTTCAAAGCTACAACGTTTGAGCATTCGTTTGTGTCGATCAACGTTTGTTTTGGGATCCCGAGATTGCATCGTTCAGCTCTACTCGGGGGTCACTCGCGCGAGAGATCCGGACCCGCTGCAATACGGTCCGCAACAACTTAAAACAATGCATGCATTAGATCGTGGTACGCTATTACGACGATGCTGCTTTTACGGCACTTCGGCGCAAGGCGATACATATATTGGAGATTCGTTGTTTTTTGCGTTGCATAATGATCTGACCGCATAATCAAACATGCATTAATTATTTCGTCATCATTCGCGATACGCCGACATGCGCTGATATCACTCTTCGTCTCAAACATAATGGGAAGAATATAAGTTATACTTTGTCCTCCGGCGGTTGAAGAAAACGTCACTCTAATACGGGACGGCTTCGCATAGATGGGAACAACGTATAGTTGCCGTACGTGAAGTAAAGTAAATTATGGTTGCCGGCAAATAATACTCAGGCTTTTTCCGAGCGGGGGCGAAAAAAAAAATTGCGCCGCACTTTGCGCGATCGCTCCAAGGCATGTGTGCAAAAATTTTCGCGCAAAAAATCGAAGATCGGACTTGCCTGTGTTCAATTCGACATTAAGCAGAGCCTGGCGAAAAAAATGGCTTCTACTCTAAAACCAAGTAACTTGAAGGAAATAACGTATCTTGCTCACTAATGCGCACAAAAGTCCAAATGCCCACGCCGTTTTGGAGAGATAGATCCTGAATTTTTGCAGACGTGTTCTACATGCCCATTCCGAGGTCTGACCTCCGAGTTTCTTTTTTCCCCGGCCAAAATTGGGCTAAGGTGGTCCACATTTTCCGAAAAATCTTAAATAACAAAAAATCAGGGACAAAAAGAAATAACAAAAATCGGGTGAAGTCTTCGCAAGGGTACATAGGAGACGTGTAGGTCTGAATCGAAAAAGCGGCGTGGGACATTCGCCGGCGAATAAATTTGGGGTTTTTAACGTGAACCAGCCTGTACCTGTGCGAAATTTTGCTAAGGGTTCTCAAGGGTTCTCAGATAGGTCACCAGGTTGTACGTGCATTTTTTTTAACCCACTCCAGCTGTGAGATCGAGATCAGCTGTTTTTTCTTATTTCTCAATTTTTCACACTTGTAGTTTCCAGCTTCTTGACAAACCGCGCAATAGGGTTCAGCAATCCCACTGCTTACCGAGTTTTCACCGAGTATTGCTAACTCACGCTCTCGCGCGTTCCGCAAGTCAGTTTGTCCACAAGAAAAAGTAAAAGAAGTATCGCGAATAATGACGAACTTATGAATGAATGTTTTGGATGTCGCGTTCAGCCCGATACGCAAATGAATAGGATGCTTAAAATCAGCATATCACGAATATATCAACATCACATATTATACAGCTGCTGCAGGATCATTTGCTATCCGAAAATGCACTACTACTGCTGTGCAGCGCGAGCAACACAACAATGCCAAACAGACAACAAAAACGTATGGCTACTCGTAAATGCGCGCCACCCGATTTCCAGATTCCAACATCAATATTTTCACCGCCGTACCAGACTTGTTGATGCAGCTCCTATACATTTATGCGACCTAAAACTGTTAGAAACCCCCCCTCCTCCCCGCGCGGGCCGATAAAAAACTCCGCCCTCCCCTCGACGGTTACCATACAACTTACAGGATATACATGATAAACCGATGATGCATTCCTTCTCAGGGGTCAGATTTTGCCCCCCTCAAAAACGGGTTGTAAAGTTTCCGTGCACAGATTGATTAGCATCACCCGGTTGACCCTGATACAAGCTACAACACTGTAGTTTTAAGGGGAGTCGCTATATCCTTAAATAGGAAACACACGCAGTAATATGCGCGATCGGAGTATCACACACAGCTTGCCAATATGAGTTTCGACGAAATCTTCGATCTCACAGATGGATGAAGCGTATTTTTGTTTTTTTAACTATCCATCCAACGACGGCCACCCGCCCGCCCCTAAGCCCTTCCAAAGATACATCGAAAGATAACCCGCTATCCGCAAAAATGACCACAACGAGTACTATGATTATGTTAATACCACATATAGATTGCAGCTACTATTAATATTAATACCGCGCGCGTTCTGACGAACACAAGAAGGCTGCTTATGCTGTTGTTGACCGATTATGTTATCCGACAGTACAGAGAGATGCCCCCGTGCCGTCTCGCCCCATACTGCATTTTGTAGCGGTGCGTGCAACACCTTACTATCCCAATGCAATACGTAAAAGCAACAGAGTACAGCAGTAATACTCGCCATATAGTGGTATCTCCATAGATGGTGCTGGCATGTGCCAGCCGGAAGTGCAGGCCATTTACCGGCAACTATTACAGCACCACATCATGAGTATGTACTGCAACTACGGGTTTTGCACCACTAATATTACTCTTACCTGCACTCCATTCTTTCGATGTATCGTACTATACATTTTCTGGGTGGCATGCATTGTAGTGGTTTCAGCTGCGAGTATTGAATCGTTTGTACCAGTGTGGGCTTGGCACGTACGTACGCTTACTTCCGATTCCATTTCTGTTGCATTTTTAGGCGGAAGCATGAATTGCTTCAGCTGTGATATCGTATACGTATACCTCTTTTGATTTGCTTTGTTCTTTCTCTGGGATATCCTTCCACTCCAGAGACTCTGGAGCCTGTCCTGTGACCGCGGACTTGATTATGCGAGTAAATATGAGAACGAAAACAGAGTAACGATATCCACCAGCCGAGCCCCGGCCAGGCGTCGAACCTGTCGTGCGCCTCATACTCTTCCTTCCAGCGGGGATTCGTCGAACGTTCGAAACGGGCCCTTGGCATCGAAACTGCCGTTTACTGCTGTTTACTACTGTAATAAACTGTTACCTACGGGAATAAGATTCGTCGGCGGCCCTCACCAGGCCGCTGGCGGAGCTCTCCCCCTTTGGACATACCAGGTAATATATAGTTGGATCACACATAATGCACTAGCAGCTCAGCTCAGCCCAGCCATGGCTCACCAGCGCAGCGTCGTGCGGTGTCGTGCCTTGCCCCGTGGTGCGGTGCGGTGCGGTGCTGTGCCGTGCTGCGCAGTGTTTTTTTCGAGCATACAGCAGTACAAGGTCCCATGCGATACCAGGGACCGACTGGTATGTACGTGTGTACATTCGTCCTTTGCTTTCTTCACTTGATTGTCCTCTCTAGATCCCACTTTTGTCCCGCAAATTACACCGGTACTGGCGATCAGAACGTGACATCGCCAATGAGCACACAGCACAGCACAAGGCAATCAGCTCTGCGCAAGTAGCTGTTGGCATTATTGAATCGCTAGATGACCAAATCATGGGCCTCTTGTTTCTACCGCATTCACATTATCTTGTGTTCTTCCTTGCGCAAGCGTAGCGGTAGGCGTTAGCCGCCCGCGGAGCGGAGCCCTGGTACACATGTAGTTATGATTGCCATTTTCCCGTCTGTTTTCGGGCAAATCTCTTTACGCTCGCACCTTCATCCGAAACGCCACAAGGGGTGGACACAATTTTCGGGCCCTGCCGTCACTGTCGTCGAAGTTTGGGCGCGATTCATGTGGTGTGTCGCGCGTGGCAAGCCCTTTTTAACTTTTTGCCCGCGGGAATGTTCTAGACAAATCTCCGGGTTTCCGCATCCCCTATCTCCGGGGTTTCCGCATCACCTATCTGCGTGAGAGGCCTTACTGTACGTGCGTAAGATTTTGATGTAAACCGAAAAAAAATGCACGTGTGTGCGTACCAGGCGATGTTGGGTCTGATTTTTGCCCTCTCATCAATATTGCCATGAGCACAGCCAAAACTGCCGCCCAGCAGCACCAGCAGGCAACACCGTGCGTGTGTGGTACATCCATCTGCGCCGCTTTGTTGTGGCTACGTAGTTGTTGTTTTCGGGGTCCGCAACGTGTACTCCACATCTTTTCTCTCTTTTGCTGCGGGGTGCGGCATCAGATCCACGCTGTTTGCCATTCTGGACGGAGATATTAAGACCGTTCGGATTTACGATAATTACCTTAACGTTCCTTATTATTATTTTACTCTGATCATATCAATTTGTGCTTTGGCCCCGAGCACACCCAGCCATATAGAAACAACAGCGAGCATACACAAAACACAAACAACGCTACGATACAACCGCGCCCACCAGCACAAGCAGCAACAGGCAACATCATGCGCGTGTGGCATATCTACTAGTGATGTACTGCTGCTGTGGCTGCAGCAAACAGATGCATTGGTTCGTGCTCGAGCCGCGCCAGGCCAGGCTGGTACTGCGGAGAAAATAAAAATACCAAAGAAAAAAAAAGAGAAGGGCCACTTCCCACTGGCACGAAAGCACCCACACATGGGAACCCACCCAGTCATGTACCCACCCACCCACCGACCAACCCGTCCCCCGCGAAACAACCCAAGAAACGTGTACTACAATACCAGTACAGCAGTACGAAAGCAGCAAACAGATACGCTTGGTTCGGCTCCGATCCCATGCCCAAGGAACATTTTTGTAGGCATGTTTGCCCGGGGAAGAGTTCGTCATAATTTGGTTTCAGAATGGGTTTCGTATTTTCAAGAAAAACGCTCCTGTGTGGCTTCGATTGTACTCGGCCTGCAGCGGTTGCCCGTTACCGCAGCAGGTGCAAAGGCCCGGGACCGCGGAGAATAGTATGTAGCTTGCTGGCGCTGCAGTCTGGTGGTGGTGGTGGTGGTACTTCTGTGGAGTGAGGATATACGCAAGCAAACATACAACCTGCTGTGTCTCGTGGATCAGGCGAGGGTTCGGAATAATGCTTGATCACATACAGTAGGGGGGCCTCTATAATGCCGGTGCCCGGTATAGTGCCGGTAAAATCTCTGGACACAGACAGCGCCCTCAATAGTGCCGGTCCGGCACTGTTGAGGGAGGCCCCGCTATAGTGCCGGTTGGGCACCACGGCGCCCCGCAATAGTGCCGGTTCACTACGCATACACACCAAACAACACGGAAAGACCCGGTTCCATGTCGCCGAGCCTGACTTGAAGGCTCTCAAGGAGACTGTCAACACGTTGAGCACGAGCGTGAGCGACGCGCAGCAGCAGGGATCCCGCATCGTAGACAAGATCAGCGAACTGTTGGCAAAACTCGACATCGAACCCGGAACGCCGGTCGCGGAGGAAGCGGTGAACGCGATTCACGGGTGGGCTACCATCGAGGACGACGATGAGGTGGTAAAGGCTCTTCGACTGGACACAGTGGACGACATGGCGGCACTGCTGGCTGGAACGCACGTGTCTACCGGCGGCGAGGAGAAGGACGAAGAGGAGGAGGGCGGTGGCGACGAGAACACGGGGCGCGAACGCCGTGCTCCCCCGGCTTATGATGAGCTGTCGTCTCCCTTCAGCGTCCTGGCGGCGGCAGCAGAGGAGAGTGGCAACCGAGACGCGGCGTTCTACCAAACGAAAGCAAAGATGGCGATGATCGCAGCGCATTGCGCTAAGCGGGTGCGCCAGGCAGACATGAGCGAGTTTGTCGCGACGTAGTGAGGGTGGGGGGTGCAGTACATGGTTGTTTGTTTTTTTTGCGGTGCGCTTCCTGTCGTGCTTGTCTTGGGTTTGTTTTTTGTTTTAATTCTTGCAACATCGAAGCGGGTGCGCCAGGCAGACATGAGAGAGTTTATTGCGACGTAGTGAGGGCGAGGGGTACAGTACATGGCTGTTTTCTCTTGCGGTGCACTTCCTGTTGTGCTTGTCTTGGTTCGTTCGTTTTTTTGTTTTTTTGCTTGTAACATCGAAGCGGGTGCGCCAGGCAAACATGAGAGAGTGTTTGTCGCGACGTAGTGAGGGCGGGGGTACAGTACATGGTTGTTTGTTTTTTTGCGGTGCGCTTCCTGCCGTGTCTCTTTTTCTGTTCTGTCTATTTATCTTGCAACATCGAAGAAGGGCAACGAGGACTGAGGTTTAGCTTCGTCCACTATTAAATACATACTCCGTACTTGTACTTTCGATCCATTTCGTACTCTGTTGGCCTCGCAAAGCGTGAGCGCCACACCATGAAATCAAATAGTTCCTAAATAGTGCCGGTGCGGCACTATTGAGGGATTATTCTGAATAGTACCGGTGCCCGGTATAGTGCCGGTTTTTTCTCAGAACACTACCCGGCACTATAAAGGGCCCCCTACTGTAATGGGTTTTAGGCCTTGCACGTACGTACGCGGACGAGTGCTGCAGGCAGCTGCTGCTTTGTGAGTTTGAATGACCTCCGCCAGTCCGCTGCTGCTGGCAGCCGCGAGGGCCCGAGGCCACGGAAAATCAACTACTACTTGCTGGTGTTGCAGCTTGGTGGCGGACGCGTGTCCTCGCTATGCTGCGTCGAGTTGTATTTCTTCGGAACCTGTCATTCGTCACCCCACCATACCGCATATTTCTGCTGTGCTGCTGCTGCGTGCCCGCGCTCATCGATCGCGTCACTTACGACGGAAATATAGGGACCTTTGGAAAAGTATTTCACATACAAACCAATCCTTACATTTACCTCCACAGAGGCAGTTTTTTGTACCACATACCCGGTATTTTTTTCCCACGTCACAGATGACAGATTGTTTTTGTCATAGCTGTCATTTGTTGCCCGGTCACACCTCAGCTCTGCTGTTTGCTGCTGCTGTGGTGTGTGTTCATTGATCATGGCACTCTGGGCAAAAATATAATAACCGCTATTTATTATATTTCATACGAAACCGTCCACATATTTCCTTACATAGGGAGAGTTAGTTTTTGCGTAGAGAAAACACGAGTGTTGATGCAATTTTTGTATTCGTAGAGATCACAGACGACAGACAACAAACGATAGGCGGAGAGCACAACGCTACAACCCTGAGGCCCAGCAGCAGCAGAAAACACCATGTACTACGTGCGAGTAGCGTGGCCTCGCTATGCTGCGGCGAGTTGTTTTGTCAGTCCCTCCTTATCCATACGTGCTCTGTATATTATATTCTGAGCTGCAACCAAGCTCCATCCCCACGCCATCGGTGTGGGTCTGTTACCCCCCCCCAACGTGGCCCTTCTCGCTTCCTGGCGGTTCCTAGGCTGGACTTCGAAGCGTGGCACTCTCCTCGGAATCATATATAGAACTAATTGCAAATATCGTTTCCCCGAGCGGCCGCCATTTTTTTCGCTTCCTACACTAAACTTTCAAGACATTTTCGTTTCCGGACGGCTGAGCGGGCTCGGATGCCTGAGACAGCGCTTCTCAGGCCGTTCCCACCGTTTATTCATTCTATTAGCATCAACCCTTTTTTTAAGGAGTATCGTTTCTTTTTTCCAGATGATACCGGGATTTGACACCAGGCTCAGAAACGGATAGTGTCTATCTTACTATAGACCACAAAGTCAGTCTCTGTGGTTCAGTGAATAATTCTCCATATATATTTTTGTCCCGATGATACCGGGATTCGCACGCACGCACACCAGGCTCAGAAGCGGACAGTCTATCCACTAGACCACAAAGTCACAATGACTCTGTGGTCTAGCGGATTGTCGTACCTGCTTACAAATGTCGATTTCCTGATCGGCCTCAAATGTTTTGCTTCCCACACCGACTTTAAGACAATCTCCTCTCCGGACGGCTGAGCGGGCGCGGACGTCTGAAACAGCGCTTTCCAGCGCTTCTCAGGTTTCAATTTTTCTTCCCAAAATTTCAATCCACGTACCGGTAATACTCCACCAGGTTTGTGCATACAGGGTACGACGTTGTGCAATCACAATGCCCGCCCAGCTACGCCCAGCTATATAAAGCTTAGCAGCGCAGCGCAGCGCCGTGCGGTGCCGTGCGGTGCCGCGCCTTGCCCTGCGCTTCAGTGTTGTTTTGTGCTGCGCTGTGCTTTCTTTCGAAAATACAGCAGCAGTACCAGGTATGAAACGAAGTACCAGGTACCAGGTCCAGGTATTTGCGTGTTGTGTACTCGCCTTTTTGCTTTTTCTTCAGTTGATCTCTCTCGGTCCCCATGTATATCCCCCACGGAAATCACTCCCGTACTGCCGATCAGAACGTGACACCGCCGACAAGCACAGAGCACAGCACAGGGCAATTATCTCTGCACAAACAGCGCTTAGACTTATCGATTCGCTGTTCGCACCAAATCATGGGCCTCTTCTTTCTGCCTCCTTTACATGCTTTAGTTGCATTTTTTCTTGCGGGAGCGAAGCGGGCGGCGTCAGCCGCCCGCGGAGCGGAGCCCTAGTACATATAATAGATACGGTATAAAAATGTTGCATGTTGAGTGTTTTCTTAGCAACAGATCGGCCATGGGCACATCTATCGAGTACCATAATAAGTGCAAAAACTACTACAGAGTACACGCAGGTCCTGCAAAATCGTTATTTTCTCCGATTAAGTATTTCTTCATGTACAAATTGGCCTAAATGCGTCCGGTAGTGATAACCTAGCACCACTCCCCTACGCACTTCCCGGAGGAAAACCTTGTAGAACTACTTGTTTTTGTCTTTTTTTCTGAGAGGGCTCGATTGGTGTAACCCTGCTCTCTCAAGACTGCCCACTTGATACACCGCCCCCTTTCATTACTTACGAAACGGTCCAGCTTTTCTTTGATTTCTTCCTTCACCGTTTTTTCGTAGTTGCACCAAGTTTCATCATACCAAGTTTCACCATACCAAGCCCTAGCTGACATTAGCTTGGCTCATCATCAGCTCAGCTCCCCTTAGCGGCGCGCCGCAGCGCTTGCTCAGCAGCGCAGCGCCGTGCCGTGCCGTGCTGTGCCGTGCTGCGTGCTTTTCTGTACTTACTCTTTCGTGCGTACAGTATAATCAAACCAGGTCCCGGCGGAGCTCAGCTTGGCTCATCAGCTCAGCTCAGCTCAGCTCAGCTGAGCAGCGCACCGCAACGAAAGCTCAGCAACGCACAGCCGTGCGGTTCGGTACTGAACGATGCTGCGCCGTGCTGCGCCGTGCTGTGCCTTGCTGCTCTGCTGTATTTTTTCGTACATGCCAGGAATCATTCAGAACTAATTTTCAGATGCACGAAGGTCATGCTAAGCTGAGCAGCTCGGGTGATCAGCTCACTCAGCTCAGCAGCGCACCGCAGCGCCAGCTCAGCAGCGCAGTGCTGTGCAGTGCCGTGCGTTGCCGTGCCGTGCCCTGCGGTGCGGTATTGTGCTATACCTAGCTGTGCCGTGCTGCGTGCTTCGATGTACTTACTCTTTCCTACGTGCCAGGTATCATTCGAGGTATCATATCATACCAGGTACCGGTACTACTATTAATACACCACCAGGTTTGTTGGTACTAACTACTACAGCACATTGCTGAATAACAAAAATGAACTGCCAGCTCAGTTCTGCCCAGCTATCGCTCAGCAGCGCAGTGCCGTTCGTTGCCGTGCCCTTTGCCCTGCCCTGCGGTGCGGTGCTGTGCCCTGCTGCGCTGTGCTTTCTTTCCAACATACAACATACAGTACCAGGCATCATGCGACGTAGTACCAGGTAACAGGTGCCGATATGTAGGTGTATAGACTACACGTCTTTTTGCTTGCTTCACTTGATAGCCCTCTCTCGGCCATGCTTTTTGCCCACAAATTACACCCGTACTGTCGGTCAGAACGTGCCATAGCCAACAAGCACCCAGCACACCACAGGCCAACCAGCTCTGCACAAGCAGCGCTTGGCATTATCAACTCGCTGGTTGCACCAAATCACGGACCTCGTCTCGCCCCCTTCACATTCAGTTGTATTTCTCCTTGAGCGAGCGTAGCGGGCGGCGTGGGCCGCCCGCGGAGCGCAGCCCTTCTAATACATTTGTCACCAAACGTGTACCGCAAGTACGGCACAGCGGCAGGGGAATCAGCCCTGCACATAGCAGCCAATCACGTTTCATGCGTGCCGGTCAGAACGCAACAACGCAAGCAAGTAGGCGACAGGGTTGCCGAGTCAGCACGATATTACGTCGTCGAGTAGCCAACGTTCGTTGTGTTACAAAAATAAGCCGTCTCATCAAGTAGCAGGGCAATAATAAGAGCTCCCGCGTCTGTTGCGCGAAACGTGAAAGGGCAGAAAAGCGGGTTGCTCGTAGGGCCGCCGGAGGTACAAAAAATGCGATACGTGAGGGCTACGATTAAAAAAATCCAGGTACCGATTTAAAAAGGTCATAATGGCTTGGCACAAAAAGTGATACCCGTGGACGTACTATTGCTTTTGTTGCCTCTGTTGTCGGAAATATCTCTTCGTGCTCGCACCGTTATCCGAAACGCCAAAGTTGGTGGACACAATTCGGACCCTGCGGTCACTGCCGTCGAGGTTTGGGCGCGATCCGTGCTGTGTGTCGCGCGTGGCAAGCGCTTCAAAGTTAATTGACCGTGAGCATGGATGAGACATATCCCCGGGGTTCCGCAACATCCGCACCTCCTATCCGCGTGGAGAGGTCTTACTTTACGTACGTAAGGTTTCTAAGCAAACAAAAAAAATGTGCGCATCATGCGCACGTACCAGGTAACATTCGGTCGGTTTTTGGTCCCTTCATGAACGGTCATGAGCACAGCCAACACGCAGAGAGCACGACACCAAAAAAACTGCCGCCCAGCAGCACCAGCAGGCAACACCGTGCGTGTGTGGCACATGCATCTGCGCCGTACTGCTGCGGTTAGATATTTTTTCGGGGGCTGCTTCGTATCTGTAATCGACGACGTGTCTTTTGCTGTTGCGGGTGGCATCGCCAGTATGGACGAAAGTATTAGGCCCGGTAGGATTTAAGACTGTAGCATCAACGGTACTTACCATTACACTTCCGATCAAGTCCATTTCTGTTTGTTCCCCCCACGAGCACACCCAGCCATGTGTAGACAACAAAGAACAGACAACGCTACAACCGTGCCCCTATAGACACTCCTAGGCCAGGCAGGGTCTATTGACCAGAAGCTGTCCCCCCTTGGCGAAAGGGGGGCTGGTCAGCACCATTTAGGTGCTAAACGAGAAAGATAAGTTGTTGTATTAGCTCCAGAACACAACAAAACAAGCGATCTGAACTTCATCCTTGAATCCCCATACCAGAAACCAGAAGAGGATAAATAGAAACCCCTACTGTCTTAAGATCTGAAAAACGTTCACACTCAACATCATATCCTCAGCAATTGATCACCACCACGAAGATCAGCTGTCGTATCTTACCACCGACACTACACACTCTCTGGTGCTCCACTGTCCACAATGCCCCCCAAAGCGCGTTCCTACTCGAAGTAGTTCATGAACAAGCTTTGATCAAAAGTGAGCACCAGCTACACAAACAACATAAAAGAAAACATACATGTCGTTTTTAACTGATAAAAGACCACATCAATCTAGATACCATACCCAATTATTACGAGTCATGAAACATTACAATACTTCACAAGAACATTCACACATGATCACCAGGCACAGACCATGCATTAAAATATGGCAATATCAATAAATACTACATAAATTCGTGTACGTTTTCACATGCAAACTCGAAAAAACACGCTTGTACAAGTAGCAAGCCAAACGGAAACCTCTATAAAAACCCGCTGACCAAAATATAAACATCGTAAGAACCCTTTACGACTAGACAAATAATATCATCCGCTTTCATCAACAATTATACCACAAACTCATGCACTCAGCAGATGAATACCGTAAAAACATTCCAAGACGATCTTCGCTGAAGTCACGCGAAATCCGCAGAGAAATCAAAGCATGATACCACATTACTGCCGCAGCTTTGCCCTTATATGCATTTCACTGACATAACACGAACATCCATCACGCATTCAACAAGCCTCGCTTATTTGGAGATGAAAACCAGCAGCAATACATGAGCACAATCATTGTACTACGACAGAACAAGACAATCGTCTCATGCGCCCAGAAACAGACAGCACAAATGACCCTACAAAAGTGACCAATACACAAATGCACGGAAGACACAAGAATCTACTTCTCGCACACACAACAAGCACATGTATACCACTGTACAGCAAACTTAAACATCGGGTTCAGCTGCTAATCGGTTGGCCCCTAAGCAGTTTCCTTCAACTGAAAAGGTTCCTTAATTCTTCACTGGGAATACATCAGAATGGACACAGCGCGATAGACTTTCATACTGATCCTCTCTGTTCATCTGAAACAACCCAAGTTTGTCTATGAAACACGTTAATCCGTCAAACGCACTGAACGATCCGTTTTATTTTCTCGCACGGTGCTGAGCACACTCCATGCATACATCTCTCTGCACTCAATGTGTGTGGAAAAACGCTCAAAACAACGCGCGCACGGCAATATAGGTTTTGCATCAGTTTTACGGACGCGCCACGAAACCCCACGCGCTCGCTTCAACCTATGGGTGAAAACGACATGCTAATGTACATGTGTGTATAAATCTTCGAACGCAAAATACGGGTTCATACGGTTGGGAACCCGAGCTCCTTCAGGCTGACTCGTCCATATGCAGCGGAAAATCAAATACCAGGTTCTTTGCGGCAATACGTGAACATATTTGTTCTCGTGCAGAGGCCATCGGCATGCACCACCCATTTAAAACCCCCCTTTTTCAATGAACCTTCAGCAGCTACGACGAGACTTTGTACAGAGGCATGCAGCATGTACTTGCAGCATAATGCATTATCTTCCGCGACAAAATTATTCTGCTACACACAAGCACTCGAACCAGATTGACACCAGCCGCGAAGCACGCGGTGTACTATGCCGCATACTGCTGTATAGGCAACCAGCACGACACAAACCAAGACGGGGTATAATTTTGACAAGCAAAGCACGAAGCTTACTTGCCCCTATTAAGAGCTCAAATATACCACAAAACAAAGCACGCGACAAAAAGGGCAGCAGTATCTTCAAAAAAACAAATCAAACATACACATTGAAAGCAATACTTGCGCGGGCTCGATGGTGAAGGCCAAATCAGAACACAGCCTTCGCAAAACAAGAGCCATACTCAGCGCCTGGAAGCATTTGAGTTCTCAGCCACCCCCTGTTGGCGGCACTCCAGCTCCTCCTTTCCTAAAGTGCACATCGCAAACTGCCGTCTCGAACGGCTGTACACAACATGTGTGCTCTCCTTATTCCTCGTTCCGCCGCCCGAAGTGGACATCCTCGCGACGATCTAGAAGCCCAGCAGGGGAGATTGAAGCATCTCGCCGCGTTTATCACAATCACACGCCTCGCACGTGATGCCGCGCCTTCCCCCTTTGGACGCGGGACGCGACAGCCCTCAGTCGGCACCGCTGAACCACCGCATTTCTGTGTGTTCATCTCGCCAGTATGCCCCCCGAAAGCCTTGAGCCCTCGTGATCGGCGGGTGTGTCTGCGCTGCCCAAGATGAACCTCCAGCGGATTAAATCGTGCCTATACCGCGAGATTTCACAGAACCAAGTCAATCAACCCGATTCGAACCTCGTCAATAGATGTGGCGCCTGCTGCTGCAGCTCCTCCACGCTGGGTGCGATGCTGGAACATCGCCTCTAGCGGCCCCTCGTACAAACACAGCAGACCTCATTCGGAATCCTCAGGCAGCATATAGACACCGCCCTCATCGGGTCAGATGGCTTCCTGCCGAAACGCGGCCCAATCCACACTTGCTTGCTGCTGTCGAAATCGTACCAGAAAAAAATCCCTGAATAACGTCGGTGTGTGCAACCTGAACTATCGATATTATAGACACGCCTAGGTAGGGCAGGGCCTATTGACCAGAGGCCGTTCCCCCTTGGCGAAAGGGGGGCTGGTCAGCACCATTTAGGTGCTAAACGAGAGATAAGTTGTTGTATTAGCTCCAGAACATAACAAAACAAGCGATCTAAACTTCATCCTCCAATCCCCATACCAGAAACCAGAAGAGGATAAATAGAAACCCCTACTGTCTTCAGATCTAAATAAAGTTCACACTCCACATCAGATCCTCAGCAATCAATCGCCACCACGAAGATCAGCTGTCGTATCTTACCACCAACACTACACACTCTCTGGTGCTCCACTGTCCACACCCCGCAGCACAAGCAGCAGGCAACATCATGCGTGTGGCATATCCATAAGTGATGTACTGCTGCTGTGGCAATGTAGCACATACAGCAGTTCAGCCAGCAGTACATACAGCAACAAAGATATGCGCTAGGTTCGGCTCCGATCCCATACATGGGGAACATTTTTTTCGGTATTAAATATCGGGATTTTTCTCGGGGACAAGTTCGATATAACTTGGTCTTGGAATGGATTTCGACATTTCCACGCACACTGCTGCTGTGTGGCTTCGATTGAACTCGGCCTACAAAGGGGTTGCCCGCTACCGCAGCAGGCGCAAAGGCGCGGGACCGCGGATCATAATGTGTTGCTTGCTGGTGTTGCAGTCTGTTGGGGGTGGTGGTGTTTCTGTGGAACGGGTATACACGCAAGCAAGCTCACAACCTACTGTTTCTCTCGTGGATCAGGCGAGGGTTCGAAACGAAAGTTGATTTTAGAGTGGGGTTTGGGATTTTAACGTGCGCACACATGGAGGAGAGCTGCTAGCAGCTGCTGCTTCGCAGTTTGTGCCTTTGAATTACCTGTGGCAGTCCGCTGGCGCTGGCAGCCGAGAGGGCCCGAGACCACGGAAACAAAACTGCTACTTGCTGGTGTTGTAGTCTGGTGGTGGTGGTGCTACTGCTGCTGTGGCGTACCTACATACAAGTTCACGACTTGTGTCGAAGACAGACGTTTGTCAAACTACGTCGGCCCTGACCTACCCACTGCCCATCACATCGACAGATCGAGGGCTCCCAGAACCGCAATTCGCCAGACTACAGCGGGGATGCACGTTGTTGGGCCGCCCGCTGCGGCGTCAACGATCTGAGCGTCTGAGCTGCGCGCTCGTCTCTTATCTCTCGTGTGTGGGACGTGTACGTTGGCCACCTCCCGGCAAGTCTGCCAGCAGCGCCGCAATCGCAGCGTCTCGCTCCGTGCAATCACTGCCAAAAATAGTCATCATGATAAACTCCTTACAAAAATAATGGTCCATTATTTAGTTGCCGACATGGCCAAAAATCCTCATCGTACTCGATCTAGACTTGTGCTGGGATTACCACTTTCTACGGTTATCCGCCACGACGGGGAGAGAGCGAACCGTCCCCGTGAGGGCACCTTCCCCCACCCCTTGTTTCTCGAGCTGCGGACATGAACATAGTTTTCACCACCACCATGTTCATCTTATTTGCTCAGGCAGTCGAGCAGTCAGTTGACGAATATTTTTATTTTGTTCTTGCGCCACTCCCCTAGGCACTTTCCGGAGGGAAACCTTGCACCTGGTATCTTTTATGTATGTTATCCAATTTGTCTAGCGTCAGCTGCGAGTTCGACAATATTGAGGTCGATACTCATCTTTGCAGGCTGCGTTATACGCCGGTCGCCTATTTTTAGAAAGTTATCATGAGTTAAAACCTAATCAATAGTAATAATGGAGAGTAAAGCCTGCAATGAACCATGATTAAGACAACAACGTATTAGGTTACATGAAAATTATTATCCATTGCAGTACAAAATAGATAATGTCACTTTATGGTTCATGTATTACATGGTACCATATGTGTTCAACATGGATGATGGGTTTTGGGTCAAAATACAGAACTTCCCCCCTCCGTATATCGAAAAAATCCAACGGAAACCTCCGAAAAATCGAGCTCGGCAGTCCCAATGGATGACAGCTCCTGTGCCTGAGGAAGGGTCCAGGAATGTGATGGGCTTACCGGCAGGAAATTTCGGCAATTTCGGCAAAACACACACGAGTTTGCAAGGATTCTATAAGGGCAGACAACTATGGTGGTGGTTGCTCCGGGCAGGGCGCTGCGATTGCGGCGCTACTGTGGAAATTGCCGAGAGGCGGCCCACGTACACGGCGCACACGAGAGAGATAGAGTCCGCGCGCAGCTCAGATGCTCAGACAAATCGACGCCGCACGGCGTCGCCGGCGGTCCAACACCACGTTGGTGTCAACACCAGCGCCAACACCAGCGCTGGTGCTGATGGTGTTGTGGTGTGTGCGCGCTGTTGCACGTTATTTGCGTTTCTGGGAGCCTTCAATCTGTCGCTGTGACGAGGGGGGTAAAACAGTCACGGTCGACGGAGCAACAAATGTCCGTCTTTCTAGACAGGCCATGTGAGTGCGTGTGCCCAAGCCACAGCAGCAACAGCACTACCACCAGACAACAGCACCATCAAGCGGCAGTTTCGTTTCCGTGGTATCGGGCCTTCGCGCCTAAAGCGGCAGCGGACTGGCCGAGTTCAAAGTCAAAGCAGCAACAACCAGCACTGATGCGAGTAAGTACTACAGAGTAGTATCAGAAAAATCCAAAACCCGCACTAAAATCAAGTGTAACGAACCCTCGCCTGGTCCACGAAAGGCAGCATCCTGTGTGTTTGCTTGGATGTAGGCCCTGTAGCCGTTTAGGGCACGCCGCAGGCGCTTCCTTGCACGTGAGATAGGCACAACGCAGGGATGAAAATTCTGATTTTTGTCGAGATATGCATATACTTAGTAGATATGAAAATGCCTGGCGTGCCTGAATGTGCCTTAAACGTGCGTATCTGATCAAGATATTTCCCTGAAAAAATGCCAGAGACGTGCCTGAAACCTTCTCAGCGCCCAAAGGCAAAGCCTATACAAATTTCAAGTATTTTAACTGCAACGGGTAAAATACCTGAAAAAAATGCCTGAAATCTGCTGAGCGCCCTCAGTCAAATCCTATATTAATGCAAGTAGTTTGTTTCGACAACTATAATTCCTGAAGAAATGCCTGAAACCTGTTCAGCGTCCCAAGGCAGATCCTATACAAATTCCCAAGTAATTTTGCTACAGAAAAGCCTGAAACTTTTGAGCGCTGTTTCAAGGGGCATAGTACAGCGTATAAGAGCTCCGCTCCGTGGGCGGCTGACGCCGCCCGCGACGCTCGCGCAAGGGAGAATGCAACTACAACACGGGGGCAAAACAAGAGGCCCATGATTTGGTGCAAACAGCGAATTGATAATGCCAGGAGTGCAGAGCTAACAGCGAATTGATACTGCCAAGAGCTGCTTGTGTAGAGCTTAATTGCCCTGTGCTGTGCTGTGTGCTTGTTGGCGGTGTCACGTTCTGACCGGCACTACCGGTGTAATTTGCGTGGGGAACAAAATACTGGGATCGAAAGAGATCAACTGAAGGAAAAGCAAAAGACGAGTACACAACACGTACATACCGGTAGATGGTACCTGGCACCTCGTTTCATTCCCAGTAATGCTGGATGTTCGAAATAAAGCACAGGGCAACACGACACAGCACCGCAACGCAGGGCAAAGCACGGCACCGCACCGCACGACACTGCACGTTGCTGCGCTGCGCTGCTGAGCTATATCAAGCTGGCTCTCGGCGTGCAATGTGATTCCACAACGTAGTACCTGATATGTACAAACCTGGTGTAGTGGTACCGGTACGTGGTGGGGAATGTTGAAAAAAAACGAAATCTGAGGAGGCGCTGTTTCAGGCATCCGAGATCGCTCAGCCGTCCGAAGAGACATCTAAAAATTAGTGTGGGAAGCGAGAACAATGAAGGCCGCCAAGGAAATCGATATTAGTAAGACAATCTGCTAGCAACACCACCGTCACTGTGACTACCGGTGTAATTTGCGTGGGGAACAAAATACTGGGATCGAAAGAGATCAACTGAAGGAAAAGCAAAAGACGAGTACACAACACGTACATACCGGTAGATGGTACCTGGCACCTCGTTTCATTCCCAGTAATGCTGGATGTTCGAAATAAAGCACAGGGAAACACGACACAGCACCGCAACGCAGGGCAAAGCACGGCACCGCACCGCACGACACTGCACGTTGCTGCGCTGCGCTGCTGAGCTATATCAAGCTGGCTCTCGGCGTGCAATGTGATTCCACAACGTAGTACCTGATATGTACAAACCTGGTGTAGTGGTACCGGTACGTGGTGGGGAATGTTGAAAAAAAACGAAATCTGAGGAGGCGCTGTTTCAGGCATCCGAGATCGCTCAGCCGTCCGAAGAGACATCTAAAAATTAGTGTGGGAAGCGAGAACAATGAAGGCCGCCAAGGAAATCGATATTAGTAAGACAATCTGCTAGCAACACCACCGTCACTGTGACGTTGTGTTCTAGTGGATAGACTTGTCCGCTTCTGAGCCTAGTGTGCGTGGATTCGAATCCCAGTATCATCGGAATATATACAGGACTATTCACTAGACCACAGAGTCGCTGTGATTTCGTCGTCTCATGGATACTGTCCGTTTCTGAGCCTGGTGTGTGCGCTTTCGAATCCCGTTTTCATCGGAAAAAGAAAATGATATATATGGGTCGCAGGTACACTTTCTACCGTTACGTAGGCAGATCTTCTGGTGAAGATTTGTATGAACGGTAGCCGTTCCAGAGGTATTGGATATCGTGTCTTTCGTACTAAAAGTTGTCGTGGAGTCTCCGTAGATTCTGATGACAGAGAAGCGGGCCATCACGTTTCCCGCTGACAAGTAATCTCTGTCGACTGTCTGTTTGCCTCTGAAGCACCCCTCGTTGCCTCGTGGCAATTCTATCGTTACAGTCGCTTGGTTCGTCGTCGAACCTTGGTTCAACCTGGCGTGTCCTCCACGCTACGCAAGACAAGAAGATAAGTTGTTGCAAGTCGCGAGTCGAACCTGGGTTACCCCAAACCCTCATTCGGGGCTCGTTCATTTTTTTTTTTTTTCACATCGTACGAAAAAAACACGAAATGCAATAAAGAAGTCACGAGTTATCGTTCGTGGACTGTGATACCTCTCTCATCGTTGCGATCAACGAAGGACGCTTTTCACCACTCTCGTTTACAAGCGAAGGACGCTCTCCAATCGCTGTGGGCTAGTCTTGTTTCTTCTACGGTATGGTATGCTCAAGACGCGTCGGTAAGCGTATCTTCGGGGGGCGAGTCTATACCTATAATCCCGCACGGTGTCTGCCGTTTTATGGGTCATTGAAACGAATATATTTCTTGCTGTCGACCTCTGCGTATGAGTAAACGATTTCCGTTTTGTCGAGCCCAGGTGTGAGCCCAGCATCGTGTGGGTACCCACCTAGAACGCCTATGCTACGAAGTTCAAGCGCTGGATCATTGTACAACCCTCGACAATACTAATCGTTCAAAGTTCATCCATCGATAGCGCTCGGATCGTATCCAGAGTACCATTGATTCGGCCGACTCGTGAAACCCCTCCTTACCGTGTGTCGTAGGATGTTCGTGCTACCCGCCCATCATATCACAGTCAATAGAACGCAAACGTAAAGCATATCATCATGCGAGTTTGAGTTTTCCCACTCGTTTGGTGCGTGCAGTTGCCAAGCGGCAGCAGCCCCGTGGTTGTATTCGTTACCGTGAGTACTACTGCTGCCGTCGTACTCTCCGAGCACCGTACCGGGTCAGAGCACTGGCAATCGCATTTTTCTTTCTGCAGTTTTGAATGGAGCGTCTGGATGCTCGTTTCATACACGAAAATCCACAAAGCAAATAGCAATGTTTTCGTATGTTCGTAAAAAACAAATCGCCGTGCGTCGCCAAAACAGCAGTATGGCAGTCAGCGGTGGCGACTAAATTACGTTGAGACGTGCCGCGTTATTGTCTGAAGATGGCAAACGTGTATACCATCCGCATCACACTAACTGTCGCCATACAACAGCATGGTGTTGGAGCCGCATGCCGTTGTCGGCATCGTTGCTGCACCTTTGTCATGTACTCATCATCATGCGGACTCGTGTACTCGGGTACTCGTGCAGGTATACCCTGATTCCGTTTCGTCTTTTATTTTTCAATTGTAAAGAAAATATTCGCGCCGCTTGCATACCAGAAAAGAGAGTACCGTCAGTAGTCGAATATTGGGTCGTAGCTTATCAGCACGGCAACCTGTGTCTAACCTGTGTCTGCTGTGAATTTGTTTGCTGCGTGTGATACGAGTGGGAGTGTATCGGATTGTAAATGGTCAGAACAGCAAACCGTGAGTGTCAATTTATCTTATACGTGTGATACGATTACCAATAGTAGCTCTCCTTCAGAACCTCGTCGCGGTCGGAAGAGGGACACCGCTAGTAGTACTGCTGTTCCAGTAGGTGCAAGATAGAAACGTCGTGAGGTTAATTGTAGTGCAGCAGTCAGTAGCGGATGCCCTTGCAATACCAATGATAAAAATAATTCGTGGTTCAGCTCTTCGCTGTCTCGAAAAAAAACACCTGCTTCTTTCTCTTTTTCGTCTCGGCGGATTCGTATCCCCGGGATAGTTGATTGTCTTGCTGTTTCAGGCTTTTGACTGTTGACTCAGCAAGCGGCTTTGCGTGCGTTTCGCTATTATTGTGAAACAACACCCAACCGTGTAAGGCCCCGATTGAAACCGTCCCACCATCGTGTATGTCGCTGAGTGCAGCCAATGGCTCGTCGCTCGAGATCTTGGGGTTAATTAAGTTGTACCTTACCCCGGGTGACATCACACGTCGTGTTGATGCACTCGTTATCCCATTGTTAGGGCCTGACCAGATATTAGTCGATAATGATATCATGTCTCGTTTTGGGGCTATACTTAAATGGAAACAATCAACGTTTGACTTTCTCGTCCAGTACTGTCACTATTCCAGCTACCCATAGGTCGCCTGGTACTCGTTCCCAGGTGGCTTCATCCACTGTATTGCGCTCCGTAGCCGCAGTGCACAAAGATGCCGAGGTACACGCTGTAAATTTGTGTAATCGTATCGATTTACGCCCCCGTCACAGTGCCGTGATCACTGCTCTTACAGACATCAAACCACTCCAAGATATAAAATTTATTATTGAATCGCGCATACCCTCGGAAAATGATGTCTTGCGACAATCGCCCGGTCGAATTTGAGCGAGTTATCGTAGCTCGCACCCTCACCACGTGGCTAGCAGCAGATGAATCGGTTGCCGTTCAAATAGCTACTCCATCTTCCGAGTCTCTTGCCCTACATGCACGATTAGAGATTAGGAAATTGTCGAGTGTTGCCGTCGTGTCTCCTGCTCAGCTGCATGTGCATGCTGTAGCCGCAACACCTAATACCCCGACCGAAATTGTAGCAGCACGTGCTGAAATTATTGCGCCACTATCCAGAGAATTTGTGGAATCTACCTTCACCGTTGAACAGCAGTCAGCGATCCTGGATATATGTGAAAAATACCGACCTGTTGTATCGTTATCACGAGCGGAGTTGGGCAAGTGCAACACTGCCGAAGCAACGCTTTTCCTTCCCGCTCAGATCAAGCCTGTGAGCCGTCATCCGTATAGAGCTAACCCGCGCATTCAAGCCGTGATCGATAAGTGTGTTCAGGATATGCTCAACGATGATATAATAGAGAAGCGCTCTGGCCCGTGGGGATCTCCTGTTACCGTCGTGGCTCGCAAGGATGGTCAACTTCGTTTCTGTGTTGATCATAGAAGTACAATCAACAAACACCGTATCCGTGAGACCTGGCCGATGGCTACTCTTGAGGACAACATTGACATGGTCGGAGGCCCCAAATTTATCTGTGTCCCTAACATCCAAAGCGCATATTGGCAGATTCCCGTTCACCATGATCACGTCGAGAATACAGCATTTCTCACAAATTCTGGCAGGTACAGGTACTGTTATAAACGTATGCCGTCTGGTGTTGGGTAACGCCCCCACGGTTTTTCACATAAATGGCTTATGAAACGTTGGGTTATATCCCCGAGTTGCTCATTTATATGGACGATCTCTGCATTTTGTCTGCAACCTGGGAGAATAGTTTGAAATCGTTAGAAAGCATGTTTGCAGCGTCGCAAGCAGTTGGTCTCACCCTGAAGCCGTCTAAACCAGCGTTCGGTCCTAAATCGGTTGCATATTTAGGCCATGCTATTCCTGCTGAAGGGGTTGCAGTTGGGAAAGACCGTACCAAAGCTATTTAAAAGCTACCAAGTCCCACCTGCATCAAAGATCTTCGTTCCGTTTTAGGGGTCCTGAATTTTATGCGTCGTTTGGTGTCGAATGTCGCCGAAGTAATCGCACCACTCGTTGATCTCACCCGTAAAGAGTTTGCAACTAAATCACGCTTCAAAAAAGCCTGGGGGAAAACGCAAGATACCGCGTTCGCTCACATCAAACGTTTACTGATGTCTGCCCCAGCCTTGGAATTCCCTCACTATGAGCGTGGATATATTATGCATGTAGATGCCAATGAGATAGGAGTTGGCCCTTTTCTTGCTCAGCCGTCGAAAAATGACGACTCGACGTCTGAACTTGACATTATCGCGTATTTTAGTCTACGGTTCAAACATGGGCAACGCCATCACTCTGCGTCAATAAAATAGTGTTGTGGAGTTGTACTCACACTCGCTCACCGGAGACCATCTTTATTTGGGAAGCAGTTTCACGGTGATCACTGATCATCAAGCATTAACCCATTCACACTTCATGCAGGATGCGTCCAAAATGCTCACAAGTACTAGTTGGGCTATTACGTTGCGAAACTTTGATTTTACCGTTTAACACTTCGCGGGAAATTGAACGTAGTACCCGACGCGATGTCTCGATTGTTTGGTGAAGTGGAAGAAGAACCGTTACCGCAAGAGCCAGTACTTGCATCTAGCTGCCGAAACGTTGCGAGCGACAGACCGTATCGTGCACCTGCCCCCCGAGATTTCCAAGTATATTCACAAAACCTCGAAATATGTAGACCTTGTACAGAATAGTAGCGAATTGTTTGCTAGTGCAGTGTCTCTGTTTTCGTTGCTTGACCCAGAAAAATACTGGAAGAACAACGTGCTGAGTTCGGTCCGTATGTCAAATACGTAAAAGCACCTGTTACCGTACCCGTCCCAGATGGCGAAACCCACAACACCATGAGTCATTATTTTCTGGACGAAAAAATATTTTTCCGGTCGTATTTACCGGGGTATCTGCATAAACGCAGTTCGTTCCGCGACCAACTCGTCGTGCCCACCGCTTCACGGAAAACTAATTGTCCACTCGTGTCGTGATCTAGCGGCGGCTGGAGGTAATCTAGCGTTTAAAGCTAAGTTCGATAATATCCGAGATCGTTATTGGTGGCCTACTATGTCGAAAGACGGAGCAACGCGCATTAAATATTGTTCATCATGCCAACATCGTAAGACGTCACACCGTCCTCCGAAATTATCTGTTGGTCATCGTCCCGTTTCCCGTCCGTTTCAATGTGTCTATCGATTTAGTAGAACAAGTCGTCGTCGAAACCCTCGAAGTATGTAATGTCCGTGATAGGCCACCTCACTCGTTTTCTCGTTTTAGGTGCGATTAGTGACGAGTCAGCTGCTACAATCGCCCGCGTTCTCGTAGAACGTGTTTTCTCCGTTGTCTCAGCTCCTGAAACCCTGCACAGTGAGTTGGGATGTGAATTCGAAAACGAGCTCTTAAAGAATTGCAATCCATATTTGGGTTCAAGAAGACGCGCACGTCAGCGTATTGCCCACAAAGCAGTTCAGTGTTAGCGTGTGCATAGTACAATGCGTACTATGTTGGCGATGTACGTGACCGTCGAATACGACAAAAGGGCAGAATTATTACCGTTGATTCAGCTTGCCCATGATACCTTACAACAAGACGCTCGAGGAAACCCGTCATTTTTTAATGTTCGGCCGTAGAGCTCCGTTACCCGTTGACATTATTCTCGGCGTCCCGTGTACGTCTGGTTGTGGAACCCGACTGGATTATTCCCGCCGCACTGTTGAAAATCTGCAACTCGCGTACGAAATTGCTTGTCGCAATTTGCAGGAGCGTGCCGATAAGCAGCATCATCTAATGAGAAATTGTCGATTCCGCAATATCAGTGTGGGGATCAAGTGTTAGTACACCGTCCCTATAGCGTTGCAGATGGACATAATCCCAAAATAATTAGTCCCTGGCGTGGTCCCTTTACTGTGCGTACACAGTTATCACTAGTAATTTATCGTGTTGCGAAAGATGGTGAAATTGCGGAAATATCTGTTCATTTGGGTCGTATTAAGGCATACCATAATGACGCGTCTAGTTCCGTACCGGATTTTACAGCACCCGATGAATTATTTCAAGGAAAACCGGTACCTGTACCTGCTCTAGACGGCTCTGTGGATACCGCGTACACCGGCCCGTATACTATTGGAGCTATCGAAGGTCACAAGCGTGGGCCTGGTACAGCTTTAATGACGATTTTTCAGTTATCATTCTCTCGTTGAAGATAAGCTGTCCAATTTAGGCATTTGGAGACACGTCAACGTTATGCCTCAATGCCATGAGATGATCAGAGCCTATCGTTCATGGATTCTAGCTGAAGATCCACACGCATTTGATCCTTCCAAAAGTACAAAGAGTAAACGAGACGCTGTTGCTCAGTCGTCCTGATACAAGCCCCAGTACCACCCTCCGTTCTTCTGGGAGTCCCTTGTCATCAGTATCGTTGCACCACCCCCACTATTTTGTTTTTCCCGGTCGGGTTTCGTTCGTCAATAGTGCGTCGTTGACACATGAGTCCTTGTGTGGTGGTTGCTTGGGTGTATTTCGTGGAGTAGTGCCCACATATTGAGCCATGGTTGGATACTCGATTGTTGCTGCCCAACAACTGAGGTCCTGGTTTTATACCAACAGTGGATGCCTGTTTTTGTTCGTTTCTTCGTGTGGAAGTACCTTACACGAAGAAATAGCCTTATTCTCGTCAATAAAGTGCTAAACGATTTAGAGACGTACGCGGTACAGACACTGCTACACACTGGGGTAGTAAGTGTTAGTGCGGGGGGGCGTTCAACCAGTAGTTACGCAAGGGTGTGCATATACGAGCAGTACACACTCGGGCGTCATTGATGGGTTAGTTGATAAATTGTAGCAGTATACAGTCTGCACATACTTGAAGTATACATTGGACTCGAGGTTCATCAATTAATGAACATCGTTTGTTCTGCATGAGATAATGGAGGTTCCTGGATGCATTTGTAAGGTATTCTCCAGTGTCAGAATTGTTTTGTTGGATTGACTAGAGAGTTACAGTCGAGCGCGTGAGCTGTATACTCCGAAGTAACAGATCCACATATGGAACATCTCCCAGTTGTAATACGTACTGTCGTAAGACTTGCACACAGTCAACCGTTCATTGCCAGGAAGTCTCGTCATTATGCAGATTTACCTGTATACTGATTACGTTCGTTCAGCCACCATCGTTTGCTGACCTGCGGTCATGATCTCGCAGTTCGCAGTTCCGTCGATTGTGCCTTTTTCGACACACGAGACATGCCACTTTATCGTTGACCATGCACCCGCAGTCCGTCATACTGCGCCGTCATTGTTGCATCCACACTGTCGTCATGTCATGCAGACTCTTATCGTTTTGATACATCAATCGTTTACCGTGTTGCATACTATGCATGCATCGTTCTCTGGCAAATTGTTGTTCAGCACATAAATATACTAATCATTAAGTGTGTACCAAGCCCTGCAGGCAAACGTCGCATACACACATCGTTCGTTATAAAATGTTGTCGTTATCGTGGAGTACGTGATTTCGGGACCAGATCGTTCTGGTGAAGAATGGAAGTGCATACCACTGGTAGTTCGTAGTGTGACTGACATCTTCAGTATAATTCTATCATGCTCATACAAGCCCGTGGTTCTAACTGCCCAGGGGATGACATGACTAGAAAATGAACAAGTGGAAACATATACATTGACTATCACAGTACAACACAATACTCTGATTCGTTAGAGAACCTGAAAACCTGTCTCCTTTTTTAAATGTTCAAAACCTGTGCTGGGTTCTCCAGTACGTAGCGTTCAAACATTGGGGGGCGACATGGGTCGCAGGTACACTTTCTACCGTTACGTAAGCAGATTTTCTCGTGAAGATTTGTATGAACGGTAGCCGTTCCAGAGATGTTGGATATCGTGTCTTGTACTAAAAGTGGCCGTGGAGTCTCCGTAGATTCTGATGACATGGAAGCGGGTCATCACGTTTCCCGCTGACAAGTAATCTCTGCCGACTCTCTGTTTGCCTCTGAAGCCCCTCGTTGCCTTGGGGCACTTCCATCGTTACCGTCGCTTGGTTCGCCATCGAACCTTGCTCCAACCTGGCGTGTCATCCACGCTACGCACGACAAGAAGAGAAGTTGTTGCAAGTCGCGAGTCGAACCTGGGTAACCTCAAACCCTCATATACAGGACTATTTACTATTAATAGGCCAAAAGGTCACTGTGAGTTTGTAGTCTAGTGGATAAATTGTCCGATTCTGAGGCTAGTGTATGTGGGTTCGAATTCCGGTATAATCGGGGGATTTATATATATACCTTAAAAAAGGTTTGATACTAGTAAAAAAGGAAACGGTGCGAACGGTCCGAGAAGCACTGTTTCAGGCGTTCGAGCCCGTTTCAGGCGTTAAAGCCCGATTCGTAGCCGCCCGGAGAGGAGAATATCTTAAAGTTAGTGTGGGACGCGAAAAACATGGAGGTCGCTCAGGACATCGATATTTGTAAGTAGTTATATAGAGTCATATCTCGCTCCGAAAATTGCCGGCATTTATTATACCACCCAGTAGTATGCCCGTAGCACCGTAAGGCAGCAGCATAGACACGTTGTTAAAATCAGTTTTCATCTCATACGTCGAATGTTATGTACCGGTATGAAAGAGGCCGTGGTGTGATCATGTATGTATGCGTTGTATGTACAACAGCACAACAACAGCAGCAGCACAAATTAATTTAAATAACCGGTATGCGTACTACTTCTACAGGTGATACGTAAAGGTATCATAGCATACGCATCGATCGTCGACTACCACGTACCTCGCCAGGAAGTATATATATTTGCGTGCAATCACACCTGCGTTCTCGTGCAGTGTCATTTGGCTGGATCCACTCTCGGGGTTGAATGTCATACTTAATCACTAAGGGCCCGTATCATCGAAGAGCATGCCAAATCGATATTCGTTTTTACTTTTAGAATTAAATTCGATTTCATGAAACATACCCCCAAAAAAAAAGGCCCTGCTTCTTGTCGTCGAACTGCGTAGTGTGTTGTACAAGTCGAAAAACGCAAAATGGCTAACGAACACCCGTGGGCAACGACCGAGGCGAGCGATTGCTCGCGTCGTCCCCGGATCGCCGCGGCTAACGGCAGACTGTTTTTGCCGGCAGCGGCTACAAGTAAATGGCTCAAGGCGTCTCTTGGGTGGGCTGGCGCAGCCCCATTGCCCGACACGCGTAGCAGCGACGGGGACATAGCGGCCGAATTTCTGAGCGAAGTCGTGATGTGGTGGTTAGTCGTGTAACTTTCGAGGTGCAGGGCGACGAAAATTTGGATTAGGGGCGGTCTCAATTGTGTTCGACGCGTTGCAGGCGGTCTCGGCTATGCTAAAGCCTTCGGCCTTCGGGCGTCGCCCTGCGGCTGCTCCAGTGGTCCTACCTCTCGCAATGGTGGCTTCTCGCCTCTTAATCAGCCTACGACACGGCACCAATTCGCGTGGCCGGCTTCGTTTACATGGAACATGCTACATGCTACGTCTGGGTGCACAAACTCCCAAAATCGAACTCAATATTTGATGAAATTCGATGAAAGAAGTATTTTTTTATTTCTTTGTTGAATTTCATTTTTCGGAATAATTGTGACAATGCCTGCTCGGTTATTCTTTTTTCGACCAATCAGACGCAACGTCGATTCGATTCTAAAAAAAATAAAATCGAATTACGATTTGGCATGTTCCTCGATAATACGGGCCCTAAAAAGAATGTAAGTTGGTGTTGTATGTACGTGCGTGTGCAGCAAACGCTCTGCAAGGAAGCAAAAACAAACGAGCTCCCATGCAGCACAAACTCTTCAACAAAAACCAACGTGCGTATCATGTACGTGCGCACGCAGCCACAAACACTTCAACAAAAACCAACATGGGCATCATGCATGTGCGCACGCAGGGAGATAAAAATATCAAGCCCCAGGGTTGGTGCCGGCCCCAAATCACACATAGACGACATCATCAGTGTACTGCTGCTGTGGCCTACATAATATTTACCAGGTACCAGGTATCCCCTTCCACTTGATTTTGGGAGTTCCACACTAACGGCGATATATCTGAATGCCTGAGATAGCCTGAAAGCGTGCCTAACACGTGCCTTGGGAAAGACAGGCAAGATAGGCACGAAAATCGTAGTTCAGACACGTCCTTTTCAGAAAAGGTACTTGAGGCATTATTCCAGGAATCTCTCAAAAACTAAGGCCTACTTGCATGTATACCCACTGCACAGAAGCACCACCACCGCCAGGCTACAATAAGCGACAGATTATTATCCGCGGTCCCGGGTATTTGCGCCTGCTGCGGTCGCGAGCAACCGATGTGAGCCGAATTCAATCGAACACAGCGGCGGTTTACGCGAAAATATGAAAACCCATTATAAAACCAAGTTGTAACGATACATCCCCCCCGGGAAAACATCCCGATAATTTAACGCCTGAAAACACGTTCCCCAGGTATGCGATCGGAGCCCGGATGACCGGATGAATGACGGCGGTTCGCAGAAATGGAAGCAAACGTGACTGCAGACATCGTGTAATTTTCAGGTAATTTTGGAGTACGGCAGTAGTATTGCTGGATTGTCAAACGCAAGCAGGTGTCACGTATGTTCTAAATTTATTCTAACAACGTCAGCTGTGACTCCGACAAATATAGGGTCGATACATGTTATTCTATTTTGTTGCTGGGCGAGACATGCTTAACATGCTGCGCTGCATTAAAAACCGTCCTTGGAATATTTCACGTACGAGGTAACTTCTTTCGAAATTAAGATGGGTAAATCGGTTGAAGAGAGCAGGCCTGACGAGGCCTACCAGGTCTGACACACACGTCTCGTAAATCGTATTGTAGCTCCTCTGTATACGCGTGAGTACACGGCCGAAAAACACGTACCAGGTACCATGTATCAGGTACCGTGGTACTCAAGTGCGTTTAGACGCCTATTAGTAAAACGTTTATTTCGCGATACATGCGTGAATGTACGTGAATGTACGCCCGAAAACGACGTGACCATATGCGAGTTTAGACGATTATTCTTCGACTACCGCGACACGAAAAGCCCCTCCACACGACTTTCGGCGCCTGCTACGCTGAACAGCAATTCCGAACAAAGAGTTGCGCCCACGCAACAGCGCATTTGAACGCCTAGCCCTGTCAATAGTATTACGAAAAAGGTACGACGTGCGTCGAGCTCTTTGTATTCGCAAGTCGTCAGCTTGCACCTGGAAGACCAACTGATGCCAGCTTCATTCACTTTTATTCCATTCTCGTCCTTGTTAGCGAGCATAGCCTGCTATATTCAGAGTATTTTGCAGGTATTTTGGTACTGCGAGTACTCCGCAGAAGTCGCAGCAACAACAACCGGAATACCGCCAGTACTGGCACTACCCGCATTGCAGAACCTCAAAATACTCGAAGTGCCGGCAGTATCCACAATATCGTAATATAAAGCAGTCCAGTACAGACTACGTGTAAAATTGAACGTAGGAAACCTGGGGTTTGTGGGGCGGGAATGAATCTCAAATATATTTGGAAGGTCTGTTTATGAGGGGATATTCTAGTACGAGATAGCGAGTTGGGTGAGGTGAGCTCTCATCATTCAGGAGACAGGGCAGGACGCAGAGGATAGCACATAAGCAAAGCGGATACAGCAGGGAACAGGGAACTGGTGGGTGTCTCAGTAGCACGTACGGAACCGCTGCTGTTGTGAGGTGGGATATTGGCGGCGGAAGATTTGAATATTTGGGCCATGTCGGAGGAACACAAATAACCGGAAGCAGAGTAGCGCCAGGCGGAGGCGGAGAGAGCGGCACGTCATGCCACGGCGGTAGCTGAGAGGCAAAGGACGGGTGTTGGGGTAGGAGGAAGGGGCGGAGAATTTGAGGGCGGTGGTGGTAGCGGAGAAGGAGAGGCGCAAGGGGGCGGCGGAGGCGGGAGTGGTGACGGAGGTGTCGGAAGAGGTGAATAAGATGGGGGTGTGGCTGACGTCATTCAAGACCAGGCGAATACAAACTAGATTAGGTCAGAGGCTTTTGCGGAACAGATGGCTGTGCTGGTGCCGATGGTGCAAGCTATGTCAAAGCGTTTGACTTGAGGGGAGAATCTAGCACAAGAGGGAGGGATGCAGCAAGACGAGGATTGCAAAATGGTAGGAAAGTCGGCGGAGAACATGTCGATTGCAGAGAGGGAAACAGCAAAACAGGAAGCAGTAAAACTTCTATTGAATAGTAGCTTTGTTGAACAAGGAGCAATCCCGGCGTCATTTTGCTTTGCCATTGATTATGCCAGTGCTAACTGGGGAAGGGGGAAAGACAAGACTTCAGGAGTTAGTGGGCGATGATCTGGTGGTGACAGCCCGTGTTCAAGATGCTGAATGCGCTGTCATCTATACGTGTTCATAGTTTTGCGCCAAGACAGATTAAGACTGGGAGAGGGAGGCAAGGTGGAGGAAACGCGGCGGCTACTGCTGTGAGTGTTCAGGACCGTTTTACAGCATTGACACGTGGAATCGAGGTGGTGGTACGGGAAGCAACGGGGTGTGAGGAAGGAAA
This sequence comes from Undaria pinnatifida, assembly GCA_012845835.1. NCBI lineage: Eukaryota > Phaeophyceae > Laminariales > Alariaceae > Undaria > Undaria pinnatifida. The sequence continues at coordinate 27,040,535 of JABAKD010000023.1, read as the reverse complement.
ACACGTGCATCGTCGTTCGTGCAGGCGTTCGTGACCTTGCGGAACGATCTTTACGTGTATGTGGCTTCGTTCGGAAGTATGTTCAAGGGGAGGTTTGGTGCGGCGGCGTCATCTCAGATTTTGGATGCCATCAACGAGGATATAGCAAAAACAACACAAATTTACTACGTAGCTGCAATGCTTACGGGGTTCTTTCAGAAGGGCCCTCCCTCGGCGGGTCCGTTTGGGTTGATTGCCGGATGGAATTGCCCGAATTCGGTTTGACTCGGACAGCGATCAACAAGGTGTCTTGAGTCCACCGGCAAGGGCACTACCGTCGGTGTTGTTGGATGGAGAGGAGGGTACCGGAAATTTTGGCAAACGAAAATCAGCAGCAGTAACGTCCCAGCAGCAACGGCAAGGTGGGCAATCGTTAGGACGAACGCAGCGGATGGAGGATTTGGGGGAGTCAAGGTGTCCGGATGGTACATGTCGTTTCGGTGGAAACACCGGTCATGTGCTAGAGGAGAGTCGTGCCAATTCCAACATTATCTCACGAGGCGAGGGGAAATGGAAAAGCGAGCGGTGGAAGAGGCAGTTTTTTTTTTGGGGGGGGGGCTGGAGAAGGTGGCAACGAGGGTCGGTTCTTCTGCGCCTGGGAATGCACCCGGGGGGGGGCGAAGGCTTCGCGTGATCTCATCAAGGAAGTGGAGGAGTTGGAGGAGTGGGAGGAGTGGGAGGAGGTAGTGGAGGTCAAACTTCCACCTAGGGAGACGCGCTCCGTGTATGCACGGGGCCAACAACGAAACGTCGAGAAGACTTCGTGTGGAAAGGTGGAAGATGGGGACCGAAATCTTGGACTATTGGCAAGGATGGCGTGTCCAGGTCAATAGAGTATGCCGGAGTACCCCAACCAAAGTCCGTTTCGTTGAAGGAGGTGATGGGTACGTGATTTGGTGGTTGGTAGTAATATTGGAAAAGTATTTGAGCGAAGAATAGCAAGCAGTCAGAAGAGATATGGGGTGGGAAATATGAAAGACTGATTATAGTTTGAGCAATATCATATTTGGGTAACCGGAAGATAAAGTTACCGAGGACCAACGCCCGAATGGGTAGGGTGGACCGTAACTGGACCAAGTCCGGCGGAAGGCCATCTCCCATGGCCAGGGGTTTTGTTAGTGGGTGAGCTTACGCAAGTCTCACACTACCCGGAAAGATGACATTCCGGGTGGCTATCTTCACCGAACCTGACCCTCAGGGGACAGGCCGGGTCGACGTACACACGCATCCGTATACAGCGGCAGCTTGCGCTGCCGGGGTTGTAACGAAAACCACTGATAAGGACAACTCACGCTATACCTACAATGGGATCCGAAGGGTGCGCCAGCTAGCGTTGGGCTGCGAAAGCAACTGAGTTAAATCGACACACGACGCGTATGAAAATACGTGGAAGTGTGGTGAGGTAAAGTTTTATTTTTCCCCATCCGCCGAAGGATAAAAAAAAAAAAAATTAAACCAATTTGTCTTGGAGCGATTACGTTCAGATATTATGCAGTAACAAAGGAATGGAACGGAAAAATTATTATCATGGTCATTGGGTTATGTTGTATATTATGTTACAGGGAAGACACGAAAAATGAAGTGGCTTTAGCATGAGCGGAATCAATATCATTTGATCTGAAGGCACGGGGTGGAAAAAAGGCTATCATTCAGTATACCGTATCATCACAATCTTGGGTTATTTCATACCTGGTATTTGTATGACTGGAAAACACGGCCAAACAAATTTGTCCTAGCATGATATGAAACGCATATCATGTAGCCTGAGGACTGGGGATGGAAAATATGGTTATAATTCGGGTTATGTAATATCTGATGGACTGGGAAGACACGGCTAAACAAAGTAGTCTTACGTAGCATAATTAGGAACGCATATCATGCAGATCGCCTTATTAATAGCATGATTAGAATCTATACCATGTGATCCGAAGGAACGGAATGGAAAAACGTGTATATGGGTACCTAACATTACGTGTGACCACTGGGCGTCAAGCGGGCCAATTGACCAAACTCTTAGATCGGTACAGGTACAACTCTCCGCTCTACGGCTCGCCACCCAGCCCCTGGCGACCGCACGCCCGTGCCACGCCCTCCCTACACATCAGCCCTCGGTGTCCCCGGCGACACAACGACCGACGATTCCCAACTCCGCGAGCGGGGGGCATGAAAAGCCTCTCCCGGGGAAGGCTCGCACTCCCTCCCGGAAAGTGGAGAATCGTAAGTGCAAATCCCACCCAGCTCACGCCTTCTGCCGTACTGCTGTGCTGCCGTTGTGGATTGGTCGGTACGTACTGCGCCACTGCTGTTGTACTGCAGTAGCAGTGCCGCCGCTCCTGCTGCTGCTGCTGCTGGTGATTACTGCGTTTGTTTCTGGGTAACTAACATTACGTGGGAGCCCTGAGCGTGAAGCGGGCTAATTGACCAAACTCTTAAATCGGTACACGTACAACTCTCCGCTCTACCGCTCGCCACCCGGCCCCTAGCGACCACACGCCCGTGCCACGCCCCCCCTATACATCAGCCCTCGGTGTCCCCGGCGACACAACGGCCGACGAGTCCCAACTCCGCGAGCGGGGGGCATGAAAAGCCTCTCCCGGGGACGGCTCGCGCTCTCCCCCGGAAAGTGGAGAATCGTAAGAAAGTGCAAATCCCACCCAGCTCCCGCCTCCTGCCGTACTGCTGTGCTGCCGTTGTGGATTGGTCGCGACGTACTGCGCCACTGCTGTTGTGTGGTAGTATCGCTGCTGCTGCTGCTGCTTGCCTCCTGCCGTACTGCTGTGCTGCCGTCGTGGATTGGTCGGTACGTACTGCGCCACTGCTGTTGTGTGGTAGTGCCGCTGCTGCTGCTGCTGCTGCTGGCGACTACTGCGTTCGTTTCTAAAAATCAAATACCGGCTTTCTATGGTCATGACCTCGCCAAGCCAGTGCCAGCGCTGTGTGTGATCCTCCTCCTGCCGGATGGCCGCTGCTATACAGTGCTGTGTGCTCCTTCACCTGCCGGATGGCCGCTGCCGAAGACACTACTGCTGCTGTGTCGCAATTCCTCGCTGGGTTATCGCCCGCCTCTGCGTTCGCCGCCGCCGCTGCTGCCGTGTGTTGCTGCTGGTGCTGCTCTCACCTCTTCGGTGTAAGTTCGTAAAGTATCCTGTGTTTGCTGTGCTGATCTATGCCGTGCGTGGATTTATCACAACTCTCATATTTCCCGTATTTAACCCTACAGGTTTATTTGCATGCCATAGCTGCGTAGATAGCCGGATGTCTCTGGATCTGTGCAGATTTCATTCTTATTTTTTGTCGCGCGCTTCTTGTGTTATTTATATAACCATGTACCACGCAGCTTGCCAAGTTGAGTTGCAACCATTCAATTGGTCGTACTTGCAGCTCACAAGCTCCTCCAGCTCCGCGTCACCTTTGCACATTTTACGTTTTGGAAAGCTCCACGGCGCAGGGCAATGTTTTCCATCTACGCACAACTTACACGGAAACAAGATTCGGCGTGCGAGCAGAGTTACGGCTGTCCAAGTTGGAGGCACCCGAGTTGATTATGATCCGTTTTAGGTTCTGGCTGATCCGTGTTTGGTTCTGGCTATTTTAGGTTTAACTACATACATACAGCAAGGGCAGCGCAATGTTGACAATTTAGTTGTTCCCTATGCCCCATAAATACTCGCTGCACACACACCACACCATACCCTTATACACAGAAAAACCAACATAAGGGCTCATTGCATCCATTATAGTTTTCTATACGCACACCTTAGATGGACAAGGTTTTCTGCTGTTCAGACACGTTCCATATTTCATTTTTTGTTTCTTCGTGTGCTTTTTCTCGCGGAGACATTTTGTGCGTTTTGTTTTGTTAGGTAGGAATGAAAGATCCAGTGTGTTTATAATGTCTTTTCATCTGCTAGTGACTACCCAACAGGTGCACCACTGATTGCTTTGCCATGAAGGTTCATCGTCATCCACTCGCGAACATTTCCACGCGGTTATGTTTGTCTAAGTGATCACCCCCATCGTGTCCCACCCAGAAAAAAAAAGACGTGAAATGTTGCGCCCAGAACAAAATATCCCTGTGGGGTTCCCCTCCCCCCAGCTCCGCCCCCCTCCTTGGCTCTCCTCCACCCTTACCCCCACCGTTTCACACCCAGAAAATAATATCACGTGTACTTTTGCGCCCAGAAAAAATAGTATTTTCCTATTATTGCTACTGTTGCGTATGACGTGGCAACGTTTCTGTTCCCGCCTGCTGTTCTCTTTTCGTTCTCTTCCGTCGGAACTTTGTTGTAAGTTGTCCGATCCGGTATTGATTTAACCCGCTTGATGTTATCCATTGCATATAATACCGTGACGTGTCCTGCGGAAACTACGAATGATTGCTGTGATATTAAATGCATCATCTGTGCTGTGTACAAACTACAGTCTTTTTTTCAACAAAGTAAAAATTTATTTCGTTGCTTCAACACCGTTATAACGGTTTCTACAATTCTTCCGCCATCCGTTCTTGCCACGTAAGCGGACGAGCCAAAGCCAGTTCCGTTGGACAGCGGAATTGCGCGAAACCTCCCTCCGCACAGCCATCACACTACCCTTTCAGCCTCTTTTCAGCCTCAAGAAAATCAAGAAGGGTGGTGGTGCTGGTGTTTCTCTTTCTCAGCTCTCGAAATCTTCCACCAGCAAGTGAAAGACCGACCACAACTCTGACAAGTCAATGGGTGGTGCGAAACCCCGCGCAATCCTAGAGAAGGGGAACCCCGACTGGCCGCGCCCTTCTCCTGGCTGCACGGGCTACGTCAAGGCCGTCAAAAAGAAAGACGGCGTCGGAGCGTTTGGCTCGTGCGACCAACGGGCCTACGGCGACGCTGACAGCTGCCCAGTCACGACCACTATCCTCCAGGCCAGCCAGGACCACCTCAAGTTCTGCGTCATCTGCAACGCTCCCGTTAGAAGAACCCCGACGCTCGGCCAACCCACGGACGAAAAGGACGACCGTGGATACCCAGGTGAGTTTTTGCGTTTTTTTCTCACGCAATTTCAAACAGTATAACCCAGACGTTCGTGCTTTGTGTGGTGCTTTTTCTCGCGCAATTTCAACTAGAACGAGAGACGTCAGTTTTCACGCGTGCTCTGATGCTCGCATTCCGCCTGCCGGTTTCAATCACTCCGTTTCACCGTTGCCTACAGTTTTTCTTTCGCACTTGCTTGTGAAAGTTGACCAATCCGTCCGTTCTCGACGGATAGTTTGCTCTGCTCACGTCAGCATCGCAATTCTAAACTGAAAAATTGCTGTCACTTCTATTCAGCCACGCCCGGTCCCTCTTTGTCCAAGTTTTCTTCCTCCCTCTATCCCCCTGCTGTTAAAACTCCCTCTGTCTAATTACAGAAGATCATTTTGTGTGCTGCGGTCTTGAAGTTGTTCTTCAGACCACTTTAACTTTGTTATATTTTATTCGCCTGTTCTTTTCTGGCCGCTCAACAAACTGCACGCTTGCTTAACGCTATTTCTGCTTTTTTCGCAGTGTGGAACAACATCCACGCCTGCTTCAACCTGTGCAGCGGGGCAAGGACTTCTGACGGCGGGAAGTTCAAGTACGCGACAACTGCCACCTCTGGGCAAGACATCGTGGACGTGATACCTGTCGTTTCCTCGTAATCGTGTATTGTTCTGCTCTCCATCTGCATTATATAGTCCCGTTCAGCGTAACGTCGGGGTGTTGTTTGTGTTTTCGGTGTTTTGGGTCCTTGTTACAAACAAATGACATGTTTTGCCCTTCCGTTCATGTGTTTTCTGTCGTTTCGATTACTCACTGCCTCCTTTCATTATTTACGTTTTTTTTATATGTGTCCTCCAATTGCGTACGCTTACTCCCATGCCTTCCCTTTCGTTTTTCGCCTGCCAGTTCACCTATTTCCTCTGCTTTAGTGTATGCATAAATTTTGTCTTCTGCTCTCCATCTGCATTCTATAGTCCCGTTCAGCGTAACGTAGGGGTGTTGATTGTGTTTTCGGTGTTTTGGGTCCGCATCGCTATAAAAAAATAACATGTTTGCGCTTCCTTTCATGTGTTTACTGTCGTTTCGATTTCTCACTGCCTCCTTTCATTATTTATGTCATGTTTTCGGTATGTGTCCTGAACGTGCGAATGCTCGCGATTTACACCCGTGTCTTCTGTTTCGTTTTTTCGCCTGCCAGTTCACCTATTTCCTAAGCTTTAGTGTATGCATACTTCGTATGATTTGTCTTTTTTCCCTGTTCCTATATTTTCCTTTCCTCATCCCTGTTATGTTTCCCACCATTCTTTCCCCGTGAACCGTTTTTTTCTCTGCTGTGCGTCCCCTGTCCCTCGTGTTTTGCCACTCTCCCTCTCCCCCGCCAAAACTTCAGAAAGCTTGCTACACGTCCAGCAGCTCCACGAACAACAAGGACATCACCAAGGGGTGCATCGGCAAGATCAAGATCGGCGAGCTCGTGGTGAAGGCCTGGGACTCTCGCCCTCTGCACCTGTACTGCTCGAAGCGCCCGTGGACGTCCACGGTCGACGGCATTCTCAACACCAAGAAAGTACACAAGGAGCTCGGCACCACCCACGAGGAGGAGGCCGCCAAGCCTTCCGCCGCCGTCCCGGACGCCTTCAAGCACTTCTAATCAGGTCAGCAGGGTCCTGCATTTTTATCCGACTTTTCTAAACTATAAAATTTGCCACCTTATTTAATGCCACCATCCCGTCGGCAAACCCGAGGCCTATTTTGCCAGGATGTCCTTACTATACACATACATGGGTCAACCAGAACTGACAGCTGTTCCAGATATCTTCGGAAAAGAAATCCACGTTCACTTCGACCACAGCACCCCCCCCACCCCTGATTTCGCCACAACACAAGATATCCACCTGCGTTACACACACCTCTCCCGCCATTATGACACTTTCAAGCTAATTATTCGCGACGCTCTCCACCAACCATCCCCCGCCACAGGTGGTATAGCCTTCCTTCTTCGTCTTGAGGAGATGCCATACCCCTCCCTGACGAATGCTCGGCGCCTTCCTACCCAAGGCTTCCGTCAAGATGCTTCCATCAACTGTGGAATTATGCATTTTTTTAGTCGTTTGCCGTTCTCATTTTTGGGTTCCGATATGCGGCTGCGCTGCTTTCCCGGCCCAGTGCCTTTATTTGTCGTATTTAGGTTGTCCAAGTGTTTCCATTGCGGAATCTCAGGCACCCAGCCTTTCCCGTAACTATCTTTCCCTAGGACAGTCAGCTCAGAAACAGAAGGAAAACCGGGGTAGTTTCGCTAGCGTTAATTCATGTTTTCGCGGCTTCCTTTTCAGTACCGTGTACTAAGATTTCTCACTGTTTTTTTAGAAACTTTGACATGAAGTGTGTGTGTGTCGTTCATCAGGGTAGTACTCAGGGTAGTACTTCCTGTACCCGTATCAATCATGGGTTGGCTTGCCTGGCGTTTATGTTTTTCCAACGTTTATCGTTTTTTCCGAGTTTTCTTTCATCTCTTTATTGAGAGATTTTTTTGCGTCGTTTCAACCCTCTGGGTGCATACAAGTACATACCTATGATATGCACGCGTTTAATAAGTGTCCCGTGACGTCGTGATGTGCGTAGTGCTTATCTGAGGTCACACGTATGGCCTACAATTTGCGTGGCAGGTTCAATTTCAACCTGTTCAACCACGGGCGGCTGATGCAGTTCGAGTTCAGATAAACGGCGTGTATTCTCATGGTTCCATGCGTGCATCTCGCCGGGGTGTACGTGTTATTATCTGCCAATGATGATAACAAATCACCATGCTTCGCAACTTCATTGTTGGCGCCAAATGCGCACGTCCAATGGGATTTTTTCCCTTCCGGACGGCGATGTCACGGCCACGGACCAGAGCGCTTTTCAACCCTTTCACCCGAGGTGCTTTTTCCCTCGCCGTTTTCATTTTCCTTTTGTCCCTTGGGAATTGATGTTTCGTAACCGTCACACTTACACACAATACGTTGGCGCTTTTATAATTGTCACCTTCAAACTCATACACATTGCGTTTCCACTTTTCAAGTTGTACTTCTTTCCCTGCGGAAACCTCCACCTCTTGGTACCCCCATCACTTCTCGATTTACTATTTTATCTTCACTCTCCAACTTTTATGGAGGGCGGGGCCGCCTATCGGCGGCCCCGCCCGATCATTGTATGATTATAATGTTACGTTATATCGTACCGGGTATATTTATGTCCCCGGGAAAGCATGGTCAAACAAAGTTGTCTTGGAATAATAAGGAATACATATCATGCAGCCCGAAGGCATGAAATGGAACACAAACATATGCTTAATTTGGGGTTATATCATATATGATGTTACCGGCAAGACATGATGTGGACAGTGGAGCACCAGGGAGTGCGTAGTGTTGGTGATAAGAGATGATAGCTGTTCTTACTTGCGGTGATTTACCGTTGAGGATCCGATGAGCAAAAATATTGGATCTTATGGTGCAGGGGTTTCCATTTATTCCTATTCTGGATTCTGGTATACGGATCCGGGATTAGGATCGCTTGTCTTTCCGCGTTTTGGGGCTAATAAACCAACTTTTCTCTATTTTAGTACCTAAATGGTGCTGACCAGCCCCCCTGTGGCCAAGGGGGGACAACCTCTGGTCAATAGACCCTGCCTGGCTCTAGGCGTGTCTAAAGTTATCGATAACTCAGGTTGAACACATCGATGGTAGTCAGGATTTTTCTCCGGTATGATTGCGGTAGCAGCAAGCAGGTGGATTGGGCCGTGTTTCGGCGCTGAAGGTTCAACTTGGGCAGCAAAGACACACTGTCGATCACGAGGGCTCAAGGCTTTGGGGGGGCATGCTGGCGAGATGAACACACAGGAATGCGGTGGTGCAGCGATGCCGACTGAGGGCCGCGGCGTCGCGCGCCCCGAGGGGGAAGGCGCGGCATCACATGCGAAGCGTGTGAATGTGATGAACGCGGCGAGATGCTTCAATCTCCCTTGCTGGGCTTCTAGATCGTCGCGAAGATATCCACTTCGGGAGGCGGAGCGAGGAGTGAGGAAATCACACGTGTATACAGCCGTTCGAGAAGGCGGTTGCGCACTGTATTTCAGAATACGAGGAGCTGGAGTGCCGCTGAAAGGGGGTGGTTGCGAACTCGAATGCCTCCAGGCGATGAGAGCTTGGCTCTTGTGTTGTACAGGCTGTGTGCTGACTTGGCTTCCACCATAGAGCCCCGCGCAAGTCTTGCTTTCAAGGTGTGGGTTTGATTTTGTTTTAGAAGATACTGCTGTATTTGTTGCGTCCATTGTCGCGCGTCGTGTCTTATTTAGAACTTCGGGGCAAGCGTGCTGCGTGCTTTGCATGCTAAAATTATACCCCGTCTAGGTTAGTGTCACGCTCGTTGTCCATACAGCAATATGCGGCATACTACGCGTGATTTACGACTGGTGTCAATTTGGTTTGAGTGCTTGTGTGTAGCAGAATAATCTTGTCGCGGACAAGCTGCTGAAGGTTTAGTGAAAGGGGGGGGTTAAAGTGCGTGTGTGCACGCCGATGGCCTCTGCACGAGAACAAACATGTCCACGTATTGCCGCAAAGAACCTGGCACTTGCTTTCCCCGCTGCATATGGACGAGTCAGCCTGACGGAGCTCGTGTTCCAAACCGTATGAAACCGTAATTTGCGTTCGAAGCATACACACATGTGCATTAGCATGGCGTTTTCACCAACAGGTTGAAGCGAGCGTAGGTTTCGTGGCGTGTCCGTACAACGGATGCAAAACCTGTACTGCCGTGAAGCGCGTTGTAGCGAGCGTTTTCCAACACACATTGAGTGCAGATGCACGTATACCTAGAGTGTGTGCTCTGCGTCGTGTGAAAAACAAAGGATACGTTGATTGCGTTTGACGGATTGGCGTGTTTCTTACGCAAAGTTGTGTTGTTTCTAATGAACAGAGGAGCAGTATGAGAGTCTATCGTTATGTGCATTCCGATGCATTCCAAGTGAAAAATTAAGGAATCTCTCCAGTTGAAGGAAACTACTTAAGGGCCAACCGACACGCATCAGAACCCGATGTTTAAGTTTGCTATACAGCGGTACACATGTGCTGGCTGTGTGTGCGAGTAGTAGATATTTGTGCCTTCCGTATATTTTGTATTGGTCATTTTCGTATGGTCGTTTGTGCTATGTGTTTCCGGGCGCATGAGGCGATTGTCTTGTTCTGTCGTAGTACAATCAATGAGTGTGCTCATGTATCGCTGCTGGTTTGCGTATTGAAACAAGCGAGCCTTGCTGAATGCGTGATGCATGTTCGTGTGATGTCAATGAATTGCAAATAAGGACAAAGCTGAATCAGTAATGAGGTATTAGGCTGTGAGTTATTCTCTGCGGCTTTCGCGTAACTTGCGTGAAGGTCGTCCTGGAATGTATTGGCGGTATTTTTTCGTTGGCTATTTGTACGTCATTTTAGCGTTTTGTACGCGCGTACATAGAAGACGAAGATATTTACCTTGACGTATTTCTTGCGAAAAATGACGGTTACCCATGTCATATTTCAAGGGTGGGTTCGGTACGGTACCGGTATGGATGTCGTACCGGTACCGACTCCGGTATGTACGTGCACACCGGTATCGCCGGTACCGGTGTTGATGTCGTACCGAACTTACCAAAGTGTCCGGTACCTGTATTGATGTTGTACCGAACCTACCCAAATGTCCGGTACCGGTATTGATGCCCTACCGAACTTGCCGAAGTGTCCGGTACCGGCATTGATGTACCGAACTTACCGAAGTTTCCGGTACCTGTTTTGACGTCGTACCGAACTTACCGAATTGTCCGGTACCGGTACCAAAGTCTGTACCGGCACCGCCGGTACCGGTATTGATGTCGTACCGAACTTACCGAAGTTTCCGGTACCGGTAACACCGGCGGTACATACCGCCCGTGCGCCTCGGTACGTACCGCACCGAACACACCCTTGATTTATTGCAATAACTGCTGTGTTTAAACGCATGATTTTTGCCTGGTGTACGTATTTTTTTAGTTCTTGTGAAGTATCGTGATGTTTCATGACACGTATTCATTGGGTACGGTATCGATGTGTGTGGTCGTTCATCATTCAAAAACGACATGTATGTTTTCTTTCATGTTTTTTGTGTGGCTGGTGCTCCCTTTTTTCAAAGCTTGTTTATGAACTACTTCGAGTAGCAACTCGCGTTTAGGGGCATTGTAGACAGTGGAGCAGCAGAGAGTGTGTAGTGTTGGTGATAAGAGATGATAGCTGATCTTACATGCGGTGATTTACCGTTGAGGGTCCGAGAAGCGAGTGTATTGGATCTTATGGTGCAGGGGTTTCCATTTGTCCTATTCTGGATTCTGGTATAGGGATCCAGGTTTAGGATCGCTTGTATTTCCGGGTTTTGGAGCTAATGCAACAACAGGTTCTCTCTCTTTTAGCACCTAAATGGTGCTAACCAGACCCCTTGGCCAAGGGGGGACACCTCTGGTCAATAGACCCTGTCTGGCCTAGGCGTGTCTATAATGATCAGGAACGGAGATCATGCAGCCTGGAGGCATGGAATGAGAAAATAACTATATGATTATAATGTGGGTTATATGATATATTACGTGACTGGGATGACAGTTAAACAAAACTGTTATATTCATATGATAGCATGGGTAGGAATGCATATCTTGCGGTCAGGAGGTGTGGAGTGCAAAAATAAGCAGACAGAAGGCGTGGAATGGAAACATAAGTACTGTATATGATTATAAGTTGGGTTAAGTTGGGTTATATACTGTTCTATTAATATGACAGCATGGGTAGGCATGCATATCTTGAGGTCAGGAGGCGTGGAATGGAAACATAAGTATATGATTATACGTTGGGTTAAGCCGACACACGACGCGTATGAAAATACGTGGAACTGTGGTGAGCTAAAGCTTTATTTTTCCCCATCCGCCGGAGGATGAAAAAAAAAAAAAGTTGGGTTAAGTTGGGTGATATCTATATATGAAGACTCGGAAATATATGAAAACATACTTGTAATCATGTTTGTTCCTTCTCATCTGCGGACCCACTTTTTCCATACGGATTATAAGGGGGGGACTCTCAAACGTAGCACTTTTTTTTTCTGCTCGCGCAGCTCTTGCAGCTGTTTTCCGATCTTCTCGGCGGGGTTCCGGAAGTTTTGCCGAAAATCATAATATTGTCGCCTCTTTTGAGAGCAGGTCTCATCTTCCTGTCTCCAGCTAGGAAAAGCTGAAGGATTAATAATTGGTATCTTGTGTTACCAGGTATACACATACTGGGTCATGTTTGGGGAGCTTGTTGGGGGTGAGAGCTACTCAGGGGGGCAAGAGAAGGACTGGATGATGTACCTGCAGGAGGATATGTTGGCCTTTGGAATGCAGTTCGAAGGGTGGCGGAAGGATGCACAAAAGGCCGGCAGATGGTTTCGGGTAGAGGAGGGAGCAGAGTCATGCATGCGGAACGGGCATGACACGGGGATATGCAGAGCTGCAGAGCGCCATGCAAAGGCCGCGGCAGCGCCATCCACCATCGGCATCTCTAAGCGGCCGTGGGGAAGGAAGCGGGGGGGGGCGGGAGGAGGGGGGAGGGGCAAGGGGGAGGGGGGGGGGGGGGTGGAGGGGGGGCGTCAGGCTCAAGAGACATGCTCAAGAGACTGAGGTCTGGGTCTGGCTATCACCGTCTTGAAGCTTGTGGGCCTTCCAATGGCCGTCACAAGTTTAACGCCGCCCTGACTTGTTCGCCTTGTTGCGTTCTCCCCCCAGTGCCATTGATGCATTTGGTACCCTCTATAAGCCCAACAATGCCGTTTTTAGTTAGTTGATAGGGTCTGCTAGTATGGTGTTCTTTCTCCTTTCCTTTCCTTGCTTCGTCTTCCAGTCTTTCTTGTCTTGTCTTATCTTTTCTTTCCTTTTCTTTTCTTTCCTTTTCTTTTCTTTCCTTTTCTTTTTTCCTTTCCTTTTTCGCTTTCTTTTTATTTTCTTTCTTTTTTTTCCGTCTTTTCTTGTCTTTTTTCCAGTTAACTTGAGGCTTACGTTCGTATGCGAGTGATAAGTACCACGTGTAACATATACGTGGTAGTCTTCTCTGGGTGGCAAGCGGTGTAGTCGTTTTTTTTCAGACGCGCGTAGTGCGACGTATGCACCAGTATGGACCTAGCACATCGTGGGCTGGCTCCCGATTCCATTCTTATATTTCTGGCGGAGGCATGAATTGCGTCAGCTATGATGCATGCGTGTTTATTACCACTCTTGGTTTTCTTTGTGCTTTTCTTTCCTGGGGTATTCTTCCACTCTGGGAACCTGTACTGTGACCACGGACTTGATTAGGCGAGTTAACTTGAGAACAACAACAGCGACAACAACATACTACAGAGTGGCCTGGAGCATCTCAATAAATATATGCCATTAAAAAAACAACGCTCAACTTTTTCATAAAAACAAGAATTGCATTGCCTACTCTGCGTACATAATGAGGGGGGGGGCGGGGGTGTAAATACAAAATTTACTCTCGTTTCAAGTATATAAATACTCCGTATATATTTTCTTGATTCGTTTTTTGTGCCTTGATTCCTACAGGGATCAGGTCGGGTCGACATAATTACGCATGCATCCGGCGCTGCCGGAGTCGTAACGGGGACCGCCGGTAGGGATAGCTCGCGCTATCGCTGTCATGCTGAAGGACGCGCCAGCTAACTAACCCTGGATTGCGAATGCCATTTAGTAGAATTGACACACGCACGCGTAAAGACAACGGTGTGTTGTCCGTTTCACTACTATGGTCGCTTTTCTTATGGTTTTTATTCTTGTTTTTTGATGGTCTCTTCTTTTTCACGGTTTCATGAGCTGCGTGACCGGGCTAATTTGCATGTCATGGCACCGTCATAGAGCAACATCGAGAGTTCAATCCGGGTTTCTTGGTTCTCGCACCAGAGCCTTATTACTCGACCCGCCCTCCAATGGTACCGTTCTTAGACCGTTTTCTCGTCTTTAACTACTGCTGCATCCGGTACTGTAGGTATGATGCTACTTGCTTTGTCTATTGTATTCATAACTTTTGTCGTCAGTACGTGCTGCAAGTTGTGGGGAAATATCAAGCATGCGTGCGGCTGGATGATGGAGAGTGCTCGGTTAAGTTCGACGTGGGGCAAGGTCTCAGGCAAGGATGCGCGCTCGCGCCACTGCTGTTCAACATGTTTTTCACGGCGGTACTGCGTGTGGCCGAGAAACGCTTCCTCGCTGATGCAGCCATCACGGACAACATGGTGCAGCTCCAGCGAAAGGAGGAAGCCGAGAAGAAGGGCACTTCACGCACAGGCAAAGCCGACGGACGGAGGGGTAAGGAGGGGGAGGGGGTGCAGAGATTGTGGGGTATGCTGTACGCGGACGATGCGGGCATCGTATCGCGATCATCAGAAGGGCTGGAAAGGATGATGACGGCGATCGTGACTGCGTGCTCGTCGTTCGGGCTTACAGTATCCGAGGCAAAAACAGAGATAATGTGCCTGGAAACCAAAAGCGGGGGGAAGGTGTCCTTCACGATCAATGCAGCCGGCCAGGTATACAAACAAACAATCCAGTTTGTATACTTGGGCGGGGCTATCACCGCAGACAGAGACCTTAGCATTGAAATAACGCGGCGTCTTCAGAGGGCCTGGGCGTGCTTCCAGCGGTACAAGATGGAAATCTATGATCGCCCGGGTGTGCGTGTACGGTTGAAGGTGCGGTTGCTGAAAGCTGAGGTTGGAGGGGCTATCACCGCAGACAGAGACCTTAGCATTCAAATAACGCGGCGTCTTCAGAAGGCCTGGGCGTGCTTCCAGCGGTACAAGATGGAAATCTATGATCGCCCGGGTGTGCGTGTACGGTTGAAGGTGCGGTTGCTGAAAGCTGAGGTGGTCAAGACACTGCTGTACGGTTGCATGACGTGGAGCCCGAAGAAGCCTGACTATGACAGGCTACGACGGGTTCACCGCTCCATGCTCCTCCGATGCCTTGGATGGCGGAAACGGAAGCGCGACGACCACACCCTATCGTACGCCGACGCGCTTGCCCAGACAGATTCCAAGGGCGTTGATGCGATAGTGCGCAAACGGAGAATTTTGTTTGCGGGATTCGCGGCACGTATGGGGGATGAGCGTCTGCCACAGAGGGTGATGTTTGGGGAGTTTGTTGGGGGTAAGGGCTACTCAGGGGGGCAAGAAAAAGACTGGATGGATCATCTGAAGAAGGATATGTCGGTCTTTGGAATGAATTTCGAAGGATGGCGAAAGGCTGCTCAGAAGGCTGGCAGATGGTTTCGAAGAGTAGAGGAGGGAGCCGAGTTGTTCATGCGGGATTGGCATGAAACGGAGAGACGCAAAGCTGCAGAGCGACGCGCAAAGGCTGCGGCAGCGCCATCCACCGTTGGCATCTCTGTAAGCGGCCGGGGGGAGATGGAAGGGGGGGGGGGGCGGGGAGGGGACCGGGGGAGGGGGGGAGGGGGGAGGGGGAAAGGGAGGAAGGGGGGAGCGGGGGAAGGGGGAGCGCCATACCCAAGAGACTGAAGTCTGGGTTTGGCCATCATCGTATTGAAAGTTGTGGGCCTTCTAATGGCCGTCACAAGATAGCGTAAGACCGCCCTGACTTCTTCGCCATGTTGCGTTCTCTCCCAGGTGCCATTGATAATGGACGTGATACCCTCTGTTAGCCCAATGCCATCCTTAGCCAGTTCCTAGGGTCTGCTAGTATGACATTTTCTTTCTTTTCTGCTTCTTTTTCTTTTTTCTTTTCTTCTCTTCTTTTTTTTCCTTGCTTTCTTGTCTCATCTTTTCTTGCTTTTCTTGTCATATTCTTCTCTTTGCTTGCCTTTTTCGTTTTGTTTCGTTTTTCTTCTCTTTTCTCCTTTCCTTTATCTTCTTTTCTTTTCTTTGTTTGTTTTTCTCCAATTGACTTACGCCTGTCGTGCGTATGCGTAGTGATAGATACTACGTGTAATATATACGTGGTAGTCTTCCTTGGGTGGCAATCGGAATATTTGGTTTCTCCAGGCGTGAGTAATGAGACGTATGCACCGGCCTGGACCTGGCACATCGTAGACTGACTCCCGATTTCACTTTTAGATGTTTCTGGTGGAGGCATGAATTGCGTCAGCTGTGATATATGCGTGTACCACCTAGGGTTGTGTGTGTTTTCCCTGGGGTATTCCTCAGCTCCAGAGTGACTGGAGCCTGTCCTGTGACCACGGACTTGTTTATGCGGGTTAATGTGAGAACAACAACAACAACAACAACAACAACAACAACAACATATAGTTTGTGTATTCCCTGGCAGTGTGTGAGATGGGCTTTTGAAGAGCTTTAGGACTAAGTGTGCACCGCCCGACGCCTGATGCAGAACGCCAGATCTCACTCGCCGGTCTTCATTCGATCAATACAGGTGTGTGAGTGTGCCTCTGCATTACACCAAGAGCAGAAGAGAGATCACTTCGGACCAGTAGCGATCGACGTCCACCGCATGTTCCATCATGACTCGACAACACTAACAACCCGGGCATTAGGCCTGGGATTGACCTCCGTTGGCCTGCTATATATACAGGGAGTACCCAGGAACTTGCGTACGAACCCGGTAGGCCCAAGTAGCCCACTCCAAAAGTTGATTCACACAACAATTATTGCTTCATGCATAATGATTTCCACAGATGTTTGGTTTTGTCCCCCTTAATGCGGGTTATACAGTTATGGTGCGCATAACATGGTTGAAGGTCTTTGTCCTGTTGACCCTGGCATTAGCAGGAGAGTCACGGAACTGTGTCCTTCACGAGGGTATACACACTCCGTAACACGCGCGATCCAAGTATCACACGCAGCTCGCCAAGCTGAGTTGTGCTTAAAAATCTTTTTCGTCGATCTCACAGCTGAAGTGGTGTATGTTTTCATTGTTTAAATATAGGCTAGTACTCCGTATTTTTGTAAAGCGGCATTTCCGAGATGTGGATTCCAGAAATCAAATTTCAAGTTTCGAACTAAACAAGAAACAACTCAAAAATTGACTATTATTTCCCGGTGCATTTGAAACTTTATAATGACGACCGAACGAGTGAAACGTACCGTCACATCGCAGGCTGACTACCGATTTCACTATTTTATATTTTTCTGGCAGAGGCATGAATTGCGTCAGCTACGATGATACATGCGTGTACTTTTGGTTTGTGACCTTGGGGTATTCCTCAGCTCCAGAGTGACTGGAGCCTGTCCCGTGATCACGGACTTGACTATGCGAGTTCATGTGAGAACAACAAATACTGTACCAATAAAATAATATAATCACGAGTTATGCCACCATTTTTTCATTAAAGAATGAAAAACGTCAGGTGTGGGTACGACCGGTTGAATGGTTGAAGCTCAACTTAGCACGCTGCGTGGGACATCCATATTTCACATTTTTTCACACCCCGGACAGCTCATGAGGTAGCTCATCCATCGTGTATAGCTCACGCGTTCAGAACATGCGCAGATGAGATATCGCCTATAGCTCAAGCATCGAAAAGATGTGCGGATCATGTAGCTCCTATAGCTCATCCAGGGCCAAATGAGCTAGCTCATGTAGCTCGTATAGCTCATCCAGGGCAAACATGTGCGGATGAGGTATCGATGATAGCTCACCCTTCCAAAACATGTGCAGATGAGCTATCGCCTATAGCTCAAGCCGGGCAAACATGTGCAGCTCATATAGCTCATAGATCCCATTCCGGGACAAATGAGCTAGCTCATGTACCAGTAGCTCTTACAGCTCACCTTGGTGAAATATGTGCGGATGAGCTATCCTGTATAGCTCAAGCTTTGAAAATATGTGCAGATGAGCCACCGTCTATAGCTCAAGTCGGGAAAACACGTGCACATGAGCTATCCTCTATAGCTCACCCCACGAGCTAGCTCATTCACATAGCTCATTGTAGCTCTTTCAGGGCAAAACATGCAGGTGTTTAGATGTGTAGATGAACAAACCTGGCCTCCGGGACGAGTGCGAATGTAGGTTATACAGCTCACCATCCAGGCTAAACTTCAACGTCAGTATGTGCGACAGTATCGTACTCCCTTCCAACGTAAAAAAAAAGTATACCTGGTATACTGTAGCTGATATTAATACCTGGTATGATGGTATCAAGACCGTGCTTCCTACGCATATCACAGCACTAGCATTTAATTTCATTGAACACAAAACAACAGCAGTTAGTCAATGCGGCCATATTGACAAGAAGCAGCATTTGAAATCCGTCCATCCCCATCCCTCCAACACGGCTTCGCGTAGCCTACCTTAGGTGCAAAAAAGAAAACACGCAAGAGACAGCGAGAAAAAGTCATGTGTATCGCCCAAAAAAAGCAAAAAAAAGAGACGAACAAGCAGATACATAACAACAGCACATACTGTCTACCGCCGCCCCCCATTAATCCCCATGGCTTCCAGTCCAAGCCTTCCTCTGCGGAGTCGCCGCAGCCCGCGTTAACCCCCTCTTCGCCTGCAGACCCCGCCTCCCTTGCGCATTCATCGTACGCGGCGTCCACGCCCGCTTCGCCCGCAGACCCCGTCTCGCCCGCAGAAAGGGCGACCACCTCCGCCTTCAGGTTGGAGAGATGGCGAGGTACCGCCTGGATCGCCTGCTCAGTTCAGAGAGCCGGCACTTCAACGGGAATGTGTTCGATGTTTCCGTTGAGGAACCTGACTATCTCCGCTTAGATAGGCTGCTCCGGGAAGCCGTAATGAGATGCCTGGCCGTGCCAAAGTCCCTCTCCAGAACGGCAGAGGACGCCGGTACAGGGAGCAGTAACGCCAGCCACGCGGGCCATGTTCGCGGGCCATGTTCGGGTAGATCGGCTGCCCCTCGTTGGCCCAAAACGAGAGCAGGTCATGCTAGGCGTGTTGTGTGGCGCTGTATCTGTATGCGTGCGAGCTCTTGTTTGTGGGTGGCAGGTGCCTCGATTGAGTTGAGGTTGAGTTGTACTTGGTCGGGTGGTGCATGCGCTTGGTTGATGGTTACGGTTGTGCCGGAAAAACAAATCCATCGGTACTCTGTCTTATCTACCTGGCATATTAACAACAGAAAAAGCTCCGATCTCGTATATAAAAAATGTATGGATGTTTGTGTTCATGGTGTGGTGTGTATATGCTCGTACCTGTGGTTAGCAGCAGCTCATGACCTAGCTCATATATTGCTCTTATAGCTCACGACCTCAAAACATGCGCAGATGAGCTATCCTCTATAGCTCAAGCGTCGAAAACATGTGCAGATGAGTTATCGTCTATAGCTCAAGCTTTGAAAACATGTGCAGATGAGCTATCGCCTATAGCTCACCAAAACATGTGCAGATGAGCTATCGCCTCTAGCTCAAGCATTGAAAACATGTGTGGATCATGTAGCTCCTATAGCTCATCCAGGGCTGAATGAGCTACTCGTGGCTCATGCAGCTCGTATAGTTGATCCTGGGCAAACATGTGCGATGAGCTATCGGCTATAATTCACCCTTCCAAAACATGTGCAGATGAGCTACCTTCTGAAGCTCAAGCCGGGAAAACTTGTGCAGCTCATGCAGCTTCCGTAGCTCACCGGTGAGCTACCGTCGAAAAGAGCTAGCTCGAGCTACCGTGAGCTGATCCGTCCGGGGTGTGCAATTTTCATATTTTCAGGAGGATATGCATGAATTGCTTGAATTATTGCTGATAACACCGCTCGCTCCTCTTATTCTACTTAGTAGGGACTTGATTATGCGAGTGAAGGTAAGAAACCAAGCCTGTCGACTCATCATGACGCAGACTGTGCATGTTCCAATTGATCTTTCCATCCCCACCTCTCACTCCTCTAATCCCCGCACCCCTCACATATTCAACGCCTCCTCCACCTCTGCAGCATCGTTGATTTTTATATTTCACTTTTTCATTTTATGTCAATACGTCTATCTAGCATCCCCTTCTTTCCGGTCGATAATACTGCTTCTGTTGATGCGGTCGCTAAAACAGAGTAACTTTGCTGCTCACATGTTCCTGTGCGACCTTGAGCTTTCGTGCTGTTTAAACTTGCGATATGAATCCGCAACGGAATGGTAAGCTACGCTGCGCCCAAACAATCATCGACAAAATTACTTTCTTCGTCCGTGAGCACAGCTATACTCGTGCTAGTGGGGAAACCCGGTCGTGAAAATGGGAGCACTCCCCCTTAGCCTAGCTTGGTCTTTAACAACCACTTATGTCAGATTCTACTCATCATCTGGTCCGATTATCGATTATCCGTCGACCTGAAAACGTGACATCTCTTTGTGATAATAATAAGGATATGTCATATATACGAAGTTGGTCTATCGCTCATACAAAGAGCGCATGAAGAGGGCAAAGACAACAACATGGCTACAAGGGCTCCGCAAGGGTGCCGGCGCATGCCGGCACCCATGCTTCGGGTAGAGCAGGGGTTGGAATTGTTCCATCCGACACAAGAAAAAAATTGAAATTCAAAGGACTGCCATGAGGTTAATCCGAAATCAATAGTTTGGCAGGTGTGCGGTACAGCAGTACGTCAAAATGATACGAGAAATAAGGCACTGGCTACGTGTACTTGCACATACGTACACACTCGTATAATATGTACGATCGGTCGTACTCAGACCGGTGACAATGTAAGGCCAAAAGTTTGAAATTCCCGATGATCCCAGCCAAACTTTGCCTGGACGGTCGCCTATGGGCCCAATTTAGTGAATTTTGTTTTCGGAACTTTCCAAAGTTCCGGGCAAAATCAATTTCTCGCGGCGATCTTGGCCAACATCTGCCTGAGAAATTCTCAAGCAGATTGTGGATTAGACGCACCGTTATTTCGTGTTTTCTACACACTTCGTTCGACAAAATCAACGACAGCGTCGTGAACTCTGAACGTGCCGAGTTCGTCAGGGGCTCCGACCCCCCCTTGGTGTACAGCGCTCACTCCACGGCTGGCGATTTGTGGCGGGCGCTGATCAGGCTTCTGTTAAAAACACATATTGGCGGCTGGTGTGTAGAAAACTGAGACAAAAAGTCTCTATCGTCTCCCAACGGGCGAAAAACACAATTTTGAGAGGATGTGACGGAAGACCACAGGACAACCCAGGCAACCTCTCACGCCCGAGCGCATGGATCGAGATGAACTCTTCAGCGCTGTCACCTACACTCATGTGGACTCGGAGCGAAGAGCAGTGACCATGGGTTGTCTCTATCTCGAGATCGAAGGTCAATCGTGTTTGTTGGACAATGTTGATCAAGGCTTGACGAAAAATAAACAAATTGACCTGCTGTACCGCATGATCAAAAAAAGAGCCAGTAAAAAAAAACGTAATCGCCGTTTCCCCATAGCGATGATACCCGAAATCTTTCAGCAAATAACCCCCAAAAAAGTTTGGAAACTTTTTGGCCAAACTATCGGCTCGCCGTTGTCGTTAAGGTGTCAGCGCTTTTTTTAATTTTGACTGTAACGGCCATTTCTATTCCCCCCTTACCGACAGTTAGCAAAAAAAAAAAATCAAATTACGCAAAATTGCTGGTACGTAACTTTGAAAGGCAAAATTACATAGAGCCACAAAAATATACATAAGAGCCGAATTAAACAACGACCACGTTATACGGCTGGTCAACGTCTCCCCGACCCTTCAATCACCTCTGTGGTTGGTCAAGTACACCCGACGAATACTGTGCGGGCACTGGGAAAACAGAGCAAGAAAACACGCTGGATTGTGAATCATTGCCGCGCAGCATTGCTTGATCTTCGTGCATGACGGTGCGTGCCGACACGGCCCTCGCCTGCGTGATAGGCGTTCGGCCGAGCTGTGCCATGGTGGGGGGGAGGGCTGTTATGTGGCGATGGCGGATTCCCTGCACGTTTGTGCCTTTTTCGTTCGTTGCCCTTGCCATTTGCGGGACCCATCGGGACCCATCGCAGTAGTAGCAGCAGCATGCTAAAGCTCTGTACAGAATTGTGGCTGCCAGCAGATAGATGGCCTCGGCCCGCTCCGACGAGACAGACAGGAAAAATAAGAGATGGTGCGCCAGCTAGCGTTGGGTTGCGAAAGCAACTGAGTTAAATCGACACACGACGCGTATGAAAATACGTGGAAGTGTGGTGAGCTTAAGCTTTATTTTTCCCCATCCGCCGGAGGATAAAAAAAAAAAGAAAAAGATAACTGTGGTCGCCGGGTACAGCACCGCTGAGGATCAGAGACTCGCCCGTATTTCTGACTGGTGCTTCTTTTTCTCCTGCCTCTGTCTCTGTTTATCGTGGAGTGTGTCTGAAGCCGCATTTTTGCCGTGAGCTCTGCTATCGTAACCATGTACCGGCACCAGGTACCACGGTACTCGGTACCTGGTATAAAAAACGATTACTCGCATACGAACATACAGCTTGCACAGCCTCTTGCTGCGCTGTTTCTGACGGCTTTTTTCTCCCTTGTCACTATATGCTGGGACGAGAACGGCAGGGCGTGGGGAAGCGATGAAACGCAGGCCGTGCGGAGAAGTTTATCGTACTCTGCTATAATGAACGTTGCTGTGCTGCGGTCGGGTTCGGCGCCTCTGGAAGGCTCGCCATATCAACTCACACTCAGGAACACAACAACTTTTTTTTTTATTTTTCCCCATCCGCCGGAGGATAAAAAAAAAAACAACAACAACAACAACAACTGCAGCAACGATGTTTTCGGTACACAACGCTGTATACGAGAATGGTACTTTTTACAACAGCTAGCGTCTGCAAATCATTTTGCATGGCTGCCCATCGGTTCGCTTTCCGCGAACATCTTAATTTCACACCAAATTTCAAAATTTCTGTAGCGGCAGACGGAATATGGGCCCGAATTAACGAGGAACTTGCCAAATCGAATTTCGATTTTTGTTTCAAGAATTGAATTTAATTTGCATCTGATTGGTCAAAAAGTGAATCACCAAGCAGGCATTCTCAGAATTTTTACGAAAATTCAAATTCAACAAAGAAGTAAAAAAAGAATTTCTCGGTCGAATTTAGTCGAAAATCGAAATTGAATTTTGGGGAGTTTGTCCACCTAGACGTGGCTTGTTCTGTGTAACCGAAGCCGGCCACGCGAATTGGTGCCATGCCGTCGGCTGATTGAGAGGCGAGAAGCCACCATTGCGAGAGGTAGGACCACAGGAGCAGCCGCAGCGCGGCCTCCGAAGGTCCTTAGCACAGCGTAGACCGCCTGCGACGCTTCGAAAACAATCGAGACCGCCACAAACCCAGTTTTTCGTCGCCCTGCACCTCAAAAGTTACACGACCAACTACCACATGATGACTTCGCACAGAAGTTCGACCGCTATATCCCCGTCGCTGCTGCCCGTGTCGGGCGGCGGGGTGGCGCCAGCCCATCCAAGAGACACCTAGAGCCATAGCCTCCAAGCCGCTGCCGGCAAAAACAATCTGCCGCTAGCCGCGGCACTCCGGGGAGGACGCGAGCCATCGCTCGCCTCGGTCGTTGCCCACGGGTGTCCGTTGACCCTTTTGCGTTTTCTGAATTTTGATACTTCCTAGAACGCACTACGCTGTTCCTTGATAAGAACTAAACTTGAATTTTTCGTGTATTTTTCATGAAAATAAAAAAAAATGGAATTACGATTTTCCGTGATCTTCGTTAATCTGGGCCCTAACTTCATTTATTATTTTTAATACCGATGGGTGTGATCATGTTGAAATTTCGTTTTGCGCAAACACCCTGTTTTTTTTCTCTATTTTTGGCGATCATTTTTCTGGTTTTGAGGATCCACAAATAAATTCAGTGTTTGCGCTTGTTTTATAAAGAGTTGGCAGAACGTCAGCTGTGAGTACGACCGATTGAAAGGCTGAAACTCAACTTTGCAAGCTGCGTGGTACATGTTTTCTTTTTTAGTTTTGACCAAGATAATTTTCAATTTTCCTTCAATTTGCATTAAATTTGAAAGGCAAAATCACTTAGAGCCACAAAAATATACATTAAACCGCGCGCATCGTATCTCAATGAACTGATACACAACACAACAACAGCGCACATTGATATCCGCCCCTGCCAAACTGCACGACGTGTAGAAGATAGCCACGGAATGCGCGCCGCTCGGTCTTCGTGGCTGCATCCTCTCGTGCTCTCTCGTGCCTCGTGGTCCTGGGACCAAAACAGGGCGAGCATGTACAACAGCAGTGTTCCACCACGATGCCCTCGGCAACGCAGCAATCGACGACGAAACAAGCCCTATCACGCACCACGCACCACCCAACACAGCAAGCAGGAGACAGCAGCAGCAGCAGCAGCAGCAGCAGAATCATACATGGATGGTACCATGGTGGTAGTAGCTGGTAGCACCTACTACTGGCATGCGTGCGTGTTGCGCCATCACCCGTAGGGAGCTGCCGACGCCACGATGTACAAAATCTTAGTCGAGCCACTTGATCCCCACAACCAGTATCTTCCCTAGGTGACCTTAAGACTGCATTATGTCATATGAGCCTACGAGTACTTACAAAACCTGTTTTCGTGTTTTTTTGGCTTGCCGCGACGAGAGGAACCCACATAACAAAAGCAGCAGCAGCAGCACTGGCAGTTGCGCGAGCCGCGACGGCACCAAAGACCTGGCCTCGGTCAACTCCGAACATTACCGAGACAGAAGATGCATCGTGCGGCGCCTCTCCTCGGACGATCCAAACTGCATTCTTCTTTATCTGGCCCGACGGATGCTCTGCTGGCAGCTTGCCCTTTTATTGTCAGTTTTTCCGAGCAGGCGTCGTTTACTTCGTTTCATGTTCAATCTTTCTACATATTCCTTGCCAACCACAGCGCTGTGGATCAGCCGCATCCGACGAAAGGCGCTGAAATATACTGCTGTACACAGGCTGGGGGAATCCTCGCTGCTACTGAAGTGTGCTGTGCGGGGTGCACACCGCTCTGTGCTGGTCGTTGTGCACGCCGCTTGTTTGTGCTGTTTTGCTCCCTTTATGTTGTTGCGTTGACTGTTATTTTTCGACGGCCACGTGATTTTCTTCGTGATGCTACTGCTACTGTAACTGAGTGTAGTTCTCTTCATGTACCTGGTACCTTACAAAATTGGAGTCTGTCGGACAAAGTCAGATGCAAATAATGTCGTTTTATCCCCAGCAACCTGTCCTTTTGGGAGCGACAAATTGCATGAGAACGCATGACAAACCCGCACGCGTTTATGGTTCACGGGGTGGCATTCAAGGACGAAGGGCGAGGGGCATTCAAGTCGATCCTCTCGCAACAGAAACAATGTAAAAAAATGTAGAGGACACCTACCGTTAATACTCACTCGAGGATGGACCGCGAAGCACCATGAACAGCGCCTCTTCGGAGCAGCAATGCAAAGAGCTGACAAAATGTAATTCCTACCACTGCAATTACTATTTCAAGAAGTTACCCATTTGTATTTGCGCACTACCACTCCCCCTGGCAAGGTTCGAAAAAATGCTCGAGCATGCCACCCAAAATCCAAGATCGTGCCTACTTCTCGCTTGTCTCTCAGCCCCCGCACGCGTTCACGGCGAGGTAAGCAGGGGGAACGAAGGGCGAGGGGCGTTGAAGCCGATCCTCGAAGAAAGCGCTCGAAGAAAAAAAAACCCTCGAGATTTAGAAGTGTTGAGATTCCGATACTGAGGCCGACACGGTAAAAAATATATTTCCGACGCATGGCCCACGATATCTCATATTTCATTATATATACCGGTATATATCGATGATGATACGTTAAAAAGTTATATGATACCAGGTAGCTCCGTTGGATATCGCGTCCACATTTCGTGTGGTTGATGCTGTAATGACCATTTTTTGTTTCCCTCCCACTTGACGTATATATCATAAGAAAAAAAAAAACGCAAGATTTAGAAGTGTCGATATTCCGATACTGAGGCCGACACGGTAAAAAAAATATTTCCGACGCATGGCCTACGATATCTCATATTTCATTATATATATCGATGATGATACGTTAAAAAGTTATATGATACAAGGTAGCTCCGTTGGATATCGCGTCCACATTTCGTGTGGTTGATGCTGTAATGACCATTTCTTGTTTCCCTCCCACTTGACGTGTATAATATATAAAAAGTTGTATGATACCAGGTAGCTCCGTTGGATATCGCGTCCATATTTCGTGTGGCTGATGCTGTAATGACCATTTTTTGTTTCCCTCCCACTTGACGTATATATCATACGCGTAGGGATATTACTACTGTAGTTTTATCGTGTTTGTCGTTTTCATTCATGGATTTGGCATTGTTTTGCTCCATTTTGTTGTATGTAGACCGTGAAATTTAACAGGAGACCTCTTCCAATGATGAATTGCGTCCGGCACTATTTGTGCATGTGAATAATCTACATTTTCTAACCGTTGTTTGTGTTGTTGCTGTCTTATCATTAACTCGCGTAACCGGTCTTCTTTCCATCACAACTCGATCCGTTCGGGAATAATTGGACATTTTTTCCAGGGTCGGGGATGCGCAGCCCTTGGCACCGCAAACTGCCCTTTGCAGATATTTTCGTTGCCTGCGGGCAATTGTTTCGACGGCGGCCCTTACTCGGCCGCCGCCGAAGCCCCCTTGTATATACATGTTATAGCGCGATTATGAATGCCCCCATGATGTCATGAAGGAAACGCGAAGATTGAAGAAATGTGATGGCAAGGCAGAAAACTGTTTTAACACAGATGCTGGGTTTGTTTTCCTTCGCGCGGATTTAGGTGGATATGACTACGTCCAAAAACGAGGCGATGGTGTGGAATATGAAAGTTACAACTCTTCGTTTGTCAAGAAGTGGGGTGAAACACAGCAACAATCGTGGTTTAATAGGTGGTATGATGAGACGCAGAAGCTCAGGGTATCTAGATGGTGCCATGACGATTGAGGAGGTAGGAGAAATTTTGCACAAAATGGATGGGTATTATATCAGAGATTAAATCCTTTTATCAGGGGATTATTGGGAAGGGAACTTATGGCAACACATGGAGATGCACATTATTCAAGAATACTTTCGTTCGAAAGGTTTTGATAACATGGAACGATTAATGCAGGCCGCAAAATTTGGAGCGCCAGTGGACGTGGGAAACGAGGGCGATTTAGAAGCGGCCTTACGTTATGGAAATAATTACGTCTTTGACAAGTACCAAAACAGTTTGACGGAAAGGTTGGTGGAGGATATCGCGAACGGTCAGGTGGTATTGATACATAAAGCAGAAGCGAAAAATCTTCAACGTTTGCGAATTTCACCCGTGCCAGTAGTGGAAGAAAAACTGAAATCTAGAGTAATTTTACATATTTCGTATGGCGAAGGCGGGGGGGGGGGGGGGGTGCAAAGCTTGTGCATGGCCGTAGCCGTATGGCCATAGACCCTCGCATCCCGACTATGCCGGGACGGAGCACGTTGGGCTTTCACCAACCAGGCAGACATTGCTTGCACCAAGCGCGAAGCACCGTGAGGTGTTCGGCGAGTCGCATGAAGGGTGAACTGCATCCTTCCAACAACCGCCCGTAAGACGGACTCCGGCACCTTGTGCCTACTTTCTTGTTTATGGATGACAGCGCCAATGAGTTACCCCTAGTTTTCTGGTGTGGCTACTCCAGAGACGAGACAGCAATGGGTATTACTCTGTAACGGCCTCGTGGGTGCCTTACCATATTAACACTACGCGATGCGATCATTCCCCTTGTGCGGAGTTAGGGTTCGCCACCCCGCATAATATGACCTTACTCGATAACCATTCTGGTGACCGCCAAAAAACAAAACAAAACAAAAAACAAAGGGGGGTGCAGTAATAGAGGATTAGTTTAAAACGATGATACTGATTTTGAACGGGCACCAGTATGTGAATTGGGAAACGTAATCAAGAGACTTGTGCAAAGCACGTGTGAATTGAGAGAGCAAGGGGGCCCGGAAGTTGCAACTTGTTCATAAAAAATGAACCAAAAATATGCATTTCGAAGAACTCATCTTGATTGGGACAAAGCATCGGTCTTTTCGTATGTAGTGGGCGCGAGTTTATTGTAATTGATTTTCGATTCCCGCTTGGCTGGAGATCGTCCCCAGGATAGTGGGGATTGATGTCGGCCGCGATGGCGCATTCACATCGTAATTCATGCAAAGAAACTGCCGTCGTGTTAACGGAAGCAAGCGAAATCGCTGAAGAGGTTCACTTGGTCCTACCTAGCAAAGGAGCAGTAGCAGAGTGTGCTCCGGTTATGGTGAGTGTAACACCTGTAGTGGATGGAGGGTGGAGGATACTTTCTATTGTCAAAGGTATGTACATGATATGCTAAAAGTAGAAACGTTGAAAAAAGGGGGAGAAGAAAGGTTGTTATTAGCAACTTACCCAGCAATTTCGGACCACAGCAGGAATTGAGGGAACGCTCGACAGCATTTGGTTCTGATTTTGTCTCAACGGAAGCTGACGGACTGGTTAGACCGATGACAATGGAAAGCCGATAGTTTGGCCAAAAAGTTTGCAAACTTTTTTGGGGTTATTTGCTGAAAGATTCCGGGGAACGTCGCTATGGGAAAACATGACGAAAACATATATTTTTTCTGGCTTTTTTTTGGGGTCATGCGGTACAACAGGTCAGTTTGTCTATTTTTCATCGAGCCTTGATCAACACTGCCCACCAAACACGATTGGCCTTCGATCTCGAGATAGAGACAACCCATGGCCACTCCTCTTCGTTCCGGACAAGGCCACATGAATGTAGGTGACAGCGCTGAAGAGTTCATCTCGATCCATGCTGTAGGGCGTGAGAGGTTGCTCGTGTTGTCCTGTGGTCTTCGGTCACATCCTCTCAAAATTCTGTTTTTCGCTCGCCTGGAAGACGATAGAGACTTTTCGTCTCAGTTTTCTACACACCAGCCGCCAAATGTGTTTTTAACAGAAGCCTGATCGGCGCCCGCCACAAATCACCGGCCGTAAAGTGAGCGCTGTACACCAATGGGGGGTCCGAGCCCCTAACGAGCTCGCCACGTTCAGAGTTCACGACGCTGTCGTTGATTTCGTCGAACGAAGTGTGCGGAGAAAACACGAAATTGCGCCGTGTCTAATCCAAAATCTGCTTCAGAATTTCTCAGGCCGATGTTGGCCAAGATCGCCGCGAGAATTCGTTTTTTTTCCGGAATTCTGGAAAGCATTGAAAAAAACAATACCAAATTGCGTCCATAGGCGACCGTTCAGGCGAAATTTGGCTGGGATCTTCGGGAACTTCAAACTTTTCTGGCCTTCCATTGACACCGGTCTTGGTAAGTCAACAAAAACCGGTTTTGAGACAACACAAACGACATGGATAAAACTCCCAGGCAGGAAGTCAGAAGATATTAAGCAAGTGTTGAAACTGTGGCCACGTCATCGGTCGGTGGCAACAGCTAGAGAGATGTGGGTATTGACAGGAAAATTGAGACATTTGCCGACGGTCGTGCCGATTGGGCGAAATTTCGTGTGAAGATTGCTGTTAATGATGGGCCTTGATGAGAAGAAAGAAGGCTCTGATATCGTAGTCAATTAGCGGCAGTATCGAAAGGCAGAAGGATTATAGACTGGGTGGAGAGTTTCATGCTGATCTGGAGTGGTGCAAAAGGACAGTACACCAACCGTTCGTGGTATTTCATTGTATTCACCCAGGATGCGTATTTCCCGGTAGCGGTAAATACCCGAAATTAATAGGGCTTGAGGCAACAATATTTTTCAGAGGAAATTCCTCACGTCCCCTATCCCCGGGCTAATATAACGCCTCCATATAGGATCGAAACTCCGTTTTTTATGTTCTTTTTTTTACCGCTGTAAGGTTGTGCGGCAGAACAGCAGCCCGCTAGACCCCCACAGACAACTGTGAGCTGCGCCAGGCGCACAGGTGCAGGACACTGAGAGGTCTGATGTTGATTATAATATGGGATTGTTTGGGAATATAGCGTTGTCCATTATGTTGCGTACACATGTGATGTTCCGCTGCGAACACCATACATCATGTTTTATATTTTATACCTTTTTATGGATTGTTTTTTAAATTATGGCGGGCGGAGTCATGGACGGAATACAACAAAACAATTATTTAAACATGTGGGGTATCACATCAAAATGGAACGGGTCAACTCGCGCAGATGCAGCTGGGACGTTGGGATTTCGTTGAGGTGTCCATGTTTGTGTTCACAGTCGCGGATACGGTCGCGATCGCTACACACGCAGCAGCGCACTGCTGTGGCTGCTCGCGTCCTGCTTTGTGCTTGAAACTGCTATTTCCCTCGCAATATACCTACCAGTATATCCGTACATCAGAGATCGCTATCAGCACTACTACATCAGAGTAGTATCAACAGTGGTTTTTGTTTTCCAATATCCGATGGATGGCTACAGGGCGAAACCATCGAGGGCATGAATAAGTGAAATATCAACTGAAACCGATGAACACAGGCACTCGCAGTCTGCCCTGCCACTACTGTGTGGGGTGAAAATGACTGAAAATGAGTGCCCAGAGGCCTGAACGAATCGTACATTCGTGCTTTATGTAGCGCATGGACCACCCGGTGATGATATTTTTTGTCCCTCACCCAAAATGATGAATTTTATTCCCGGAGAAGGACGAGACAGGGGAACACTTAAGGACAAGCTCGAAAAGGCTGTTTTTCGAAAAAAAATAGGGTTCTAGGTGAGGAAATACGCATCCTTGGTACTCACCGGTGTTTGAGCATGTCAAATGGAATCCTGCTAGGCATTGGTATTCGGATGCAACACTACATTCTATTGGAGGGTTTAGTTTAGAGTTAGGGGTGTGGTGGAGGTATGATTTGTCTATTGACGATTGACGCACATCATTACAAGGGTGATCATGTGCTGCGCAAAACGCTATTTCTATACATATCGTGGAATTATTGGCGATGGTAATGACCCCTTACGGTATGGTATATGTGGTTGGCGATATAACTAGTACAAGAGTGGGAGAACGTGATGATGGGGTGTGACAACATGTCAGTAATAAGACGGGTGCATAAAGTAGGGGAACACGTGATCCACGAGCAGCGTTTTAATGAGGTTGTCGGGAGTGATTGAAATGTCGGTGTTGGGAGTGATTGAAATGTCGGCAGGACGGTGTGTTTGAAGCAGTACATATTCAAGGAATTTACAACGTAATGGCGGATAGTATTTTCGAGATGGCCACGAGCCCAAATTAATGCAAATTTGAACGTATGTCTCCTTTTGTTCGGTGGCAGGAGGTAAGTTTGGGGGAGATTGGTGGGACGGCGTGTTCGGAGATCTTGCAGTCGTATTCTCAAAGGTGAGAATTGCTCAATCAACTAACGCAACTTGCTTCGCGGCTTGGAAGATGTGGGTGAAGTGGAGGCAAGATGTCGTGAAGAGAAGTGGGTTGTTTACTTGGCTGCTAATTTAGGGGAAGGTCTATTGCGGAAGACATATCGCAATATTTGGCATATAATTACGTAGTTTGCAAGAGGAATAAGATCTCGGCGATTGATGGGAAGTTGACGGCGATGCAATATTTCACCGAAGGGTGGGAGTTGAGTTACCAGTGAAGACTATCTTTTAACATCTGTTAAGGCAAGGATTGCAAGGGAAGGTGCTTTGAAAGGAGATGCTCCGAGAGTATGTCCAATTTCATGGGCTATGTTGAAGCAAGGGTGCGGACATATCACCCCAAGAACATATGTGCAACGCTAAACCGACCATGCCTTGAAGACACATACGCTCCCCGAAAAACAGCGAGGGGAACCAACGTTTACCGGAAGTGCTGTTTCGAGGGACTACAGATGCACACACTCCGCAGAAGGATAACGACCCCCCCCCCCCCCCCCTCCAGGAACACAAAATGGTGATCATGTTGACTGTACCCGTGTCGCCGGGTACCCCGAGCAGGGAAAACATGAACAACAACAAGGTCACGCACGTAAATTCAAGTAGCACGAGGCCAACAAAGCCTATCCGAGGTGTGTTTTGGAGCGTTTTAACAGAGGTCTACTCCCAAGAGCGAGGCTAACTAAGTGTACCGAGCCATGTTTCCGACGGAATTCCAACCGAACTCGAACTGTAAGACCCCATCTCCCCCCACCCTTCCCCCCGACAAAGAAGCAAACAAAATAAAATATCCCCCTCGTGAAAACACGCAAGCAAGCGACACGTGGCTTATTTGGCTTGCGGGGTACACCCAGCAGAAATAACGCCCGACACCCCCTCAAAAAACAAGTTTGACACTCACAGCGACGTTCATTCCATACGTAAACAACGAAACCCATATGTTATTGGAGGCGAACGGCGGGTACCTGTAATTATTTTTCGAGCGTTGCAAAACACAAAGCGCCAACACAACCAAACACTTTATCAACCAACAAGTGGGTTTGACGCGTTGCTTTGGTGTGTGGTGGGACTATCGAAAATAAATTACACCAGTAGTATGCATATTAGCGAAAGTTACCCCCCCCCCCCCCGCCCGCCCTAGTCCTTGCACGGTCAGTACAAACGCATCCCACACCCTGCTCAGACTAATTTTCTATGAAGGCAAGCCACATGCCAGCAGTAGTATCAGTTGAAGACCCCTCTACCCAGTCGGGCACCGGATCATCTCCGGTGGAAAACGCACGGCAGGCCTCAGTGAAGCAGTCGTGGCGCTTGAGTTGATCACCTGCCCCCTTGCAGCTGAGAGCCTTGGAGGCCTAGTAAAATACCTACGAGTAGAGGCAAGCGCACGAGTAAAAACGGCAAAAAACAGATCAGCAGGGGGACGATTGCAGCGAGTGTAAGATACACGAAAACACCCAAGAAAAAAGTTTCAAAACGCGGCATAAAACGCGTTATTGTCACGAATCTCGAGGATGATCAAGACTTTTTTTTCCAAAAACATGTGCTTTCGCTGGATGCCTTCACTTTGATCCCGATCAAGGCTTGTTGTGGAAATATACGCTGCCTTTGTACGTCGATCACCTGGGACAATACTAATACCCATCAGCGACGAGGCCTATCGACTGACTAACGGCCCCAGCCCGGGCGACGTTGCGGCACAAAGAGGTCGGATACGCCCGACGACAAGCCACCCGCGACACGACGAAGTAGGATCGCTTGAGCAAGCTGCCGATGGCGCCGTCGACGAAGATCACAGATTCTCGCGACCTCTAAATATATACAAGGTGATACACAATGGATACAGCGACACATCCAGCAAACTTTGCATTGCTGTCACTTCTAAATGGTACCGAACGGGACAGCGATTAAAGATACAGTATATCTACCAATGCTTTCTCCAACAAGTATGCCATGGCACCGGGAAACAGGGCGCGTCAACGCTACAACCGGCAGCAGCAGTACGCTGGTGGTTGGCAACGTCGAGCCCGACCTTACATCGTCGTGGGCGAGCGGCCGTTATATTGCCGTTGACCATGCCACCCTTGGTATGCTGTGGCACATTCACTAGTCTAGGGACACGGTGCGTGCTCGACGGTGCCACAATTGTTGTGTCGCCCTCACTACTGTCTCAAGCAGGCTTTGTACAGTGGCGATGATAACGCCCATAAATGCGTGCACTCCGACCATGCTGCAACACGGCTGTGGGTGTAGCGGCGGCGAACACAGACACCATGATACCCGTACATGATATTGTTGTGTGCCTCCGTCGTTAGGCCTTCTGGCATTCTACAGCAGGGTCAGAGCAGCAAAGGTAAACGCGAGCGTGTGGAACACAAACAGCACACAGCAGTATGAGTAGTAATATCTCGTCGAGTCGGCTGCTGCCCGTAAATGGTCTCAAGCTCATTGAGGACAACAAATGCAGCCCGTATCCTGCCTTAAAAGTCAAGCATCTGCTACAAAACACATGGCACCCAATACCAGTAAATGCCTGGTATCTAATTATCGTACAATTTACGCGGGGCCATAGTAAATAGGACCTATTATGCACACAAAAGCCTGTACATTTCCCGATTTTTATCAACCATATTTGTCGTTTTTTACTATGCCCCCCCTTACATTACCTGGGATACAAAAGCTGCTGGTATACTTGTATTACATGTACACGTACCGCAGGTTTATTGACGACTGTACTTACGTACCCCTCTGGACGGAAGTGTAAAAAAACTCTGTATGTAGGGATTAATGCCACAACGGTTTCTATATTCATGTCCAGAGTGGCCATGCGTCGCTACGACCCATTTTTTTTTCCAAGTCTGAATTCAACTTATATGTCCCAACAAGCAAGGGGTATGTATTGTTACTCCGGTACTCCGGTATACATTACACCGGTCGCCCCGGTGGCGTATCAGGTTATCCTCGAGCCTGGTATAGGTCAGTTTCGTGAGTTCGAGCCCCGCCGAATTCATACTCGCATAAATTCGTTGGGACTTATTTTTGTACACAAATTGACTTGCGGAAAGCGCGAGAGCGTGAGTTAGCAACACTCGATGAAAAATCGACGAGCAGTGGGATTGCTGAACCCTATGCGCGATAAAAATCGAAGGCAAGAACCGGGGGGGGGACGGGACGACACCTGTGACCACGGCTTGTCCAGAAGCTGGAAAGAAGAAGTGTGAAAGAAATAAAAAAAAAATGTTACCATCTTTTCACCTGGTTCTGGAATCCCATCGTTGTAGTGACCCTCTTGGCGCGGGCGAGCACATCTGCGAAGCTAACCTCTTTTATGAACGCAGCATGGTGGACGCCACAGAGCCCTGGCTGGGCGGAAGCCTCAGCTGTACGCTGCGCTAGATGTCCTATCTCTCCTAGGAATGACGGGCAGATGGTACGCCATGGCTTTGCAGGCTAACTCGCCCACACTCCAGAGCCTGGTCTGGAAACTGAGTCCCAGTCTCGTCGAACTGAGTGGCCACCGCGCCCGAGTTACTGCCCTCTTCGTGGTACCGAGGACAGGCCACGATCGAAAGATTCTCCTCCTCCATAACAGCCGCTGTGCTTGTGTGTCGTTTCGATATGTGGTTTTGTCCCTTTCCCTGTTCCCGGGCAGCAACTTGCAATTTTCGACATGTCCCTATCTAAACCCACGTTTTGGGCATGCTCCATTGCGAACTCAAGTACACTAAAAACCGTAACATGTCCCATTTCCCGATAAATGGGACCTCTATAATACCTTTAACAAATTATACAGAGGCACTAAACTATGGGCAGGTCCCTGCGTCCAGGTACCAGCTTCGGCGTATGCAGCAGGCTCTTGACCAATCATATTCATTTGTTGATATTTAATTTCGATTTCACATTGTTTGGCCGAATCTATAGGGTCAAGAGCATAGAAGATCGTAGTATTCAAGTAGTGTGATTGGATGTAGAGCAAAGGATCAACATTCAATCAATAATTCCAGATTCATGAAGCACAACAAAACAGCCGTACGTAGTAATCGGAGTGCAAGACCACGGAAGACTACTCGCAGTACCAGAGTTATCAAACCCTGAAATTAAATATATATATATACACGAAGTAAGCCTTTTTTCGCTCTTTTCTCCTCGCTTTCTCTTGCTCCACCTAATATCGAAATCCGCCAGAGTAGTCAACACTTCCACGCCCTGGATATCGCCTCGTTATCGTTTTAAAGCCGTCCATGCCGCTGCTTCAATTCCCACCCACCCCCGCCCCCAACGCCCCCTCCGTCCCCATCACCCGCACCATCGCCTAGACCTAGCACCACGCGTATAGCAAACCTCTACATCTATGCGACCTAAAGCCCTGCCCCCCCGCCCCCCGCCCCCCCCCGGCACTTTTCCCCCCCCCATCCCCCACAAGAAGGATTTATAGTTTCCACGCACAAATTGAGCTGCCCCACCCGTCCCCCCCCCCCCCCCCCTCCCCCCCTCCCGCCCCCCTTTTGATCAAAATCAGGCCCCCACGTCCTTAAAAAATCCGCCCTCCCCTCACCGGTTATTCGACTTACAGTATTCACTTGATAAACTGATGCATCTCCTTGCACAGCTGTCACATATTTGTCCGCCTCAGAAACGGGTTTTATAGTTTCCGCGCACAGACTGCCTAACATCACCCTGTTGACCCTGATAGCTACACTGTAGTTGCAAGGGGAGTCGCCGGCCTATATCCTTAATGAGGACACACAACCCGTAATACGCGCGATCGGAGTATCACACACAGCTTGCAGAGATGAGTTTCGACAAAATATTCGATCTCACAGCTGGAGTGTATTTTCATTTTTATA
Source organism: Undaria pinnatifida (assembly GCA_012845835.1). Classification (NCBI taxonomy): domain Eukaryota; class Phaeophyceae; order Laminariales; family Alariaceae; genus Undaria; species Undaria pinnatifida. Next base: position 27,004,308 of record JABAKD010000023.1, on the reverse strand, counting down.
ATATACACGAAGTACTACTCCCAGAATTGCTGTGGGAGCATCTGTGCACAGATGTATCGCACCTGGTAGCGTCTTTACCCGGGTTATAGGGCCGAAATGCTGTGTATGCTGTGAACCAAACCAGAAGCTGGGCGCCTGGTAGCCTGTTTTCCAGAGTCCTCCGGCACGCGACGCAATCGGCTTACTTCCCCTTCTCGTCTGGAAACCGCCGAAACGTGCCCGCCAACGCGCCTTCAAAAAGTAAAAACGTAAAAAAAATCAAGATGAAAGCCAGGTGACATAATAACCAATATTATTTTTTATATCCTAAAAAAAAAAATACACTCCAGCTGTGAGATCGAAGATTTCAAGGTTATGCTCTGTAAGGTTTTTGTGGATTCTGGGCAAGGGTATGGGGGTCTTACAGAACTTCCAGAAGTTTTGGGTACAGGTATGAAAGTGTTGGACCAACTATTATGGGAACTACAAGGGCTCCGCATGGGCGCCAGCATTCGCCGGCGCCCATGCTTCGGGTAGGGCAGGGCGGCACTCGGACGAGGTAAAGGGGGGAAAGTGGTAGCTGTTCGATTCGACGTTATTGGAAGTTAAAAGTAATGCCGAGAGTTTATTACGAAAATGAGGTTCTAAAGATCATAATTTGACATTCCATTGCGCCCATTCTTTGGGTGAGGAAGGGTAGCACTCAAAGAAATAAGTTGTAGTAATAAAGAAATTGAAGCTTAAAGTAATGCCAAAAGTTTAATACGAACATGAGGTTCTAAAGGTTTACTTTGATGGAAGGAAAACATAAAAACGAAGGAAGCAAGCATAGGCGAAACACTGTTATTAAAACCGCCGCCAAGTAAAAGTAGGCCAGAAGTGCCGAAAGGAGAATTTGATAACCTTCTTCGCTTCGAGGCTTCGAGGCGAAAGAAAAGAGGACATGGCATCAATAAAAAAAATAGCGGACGGAATGGTTGAAAATGTTTAATTTACGGAAGAGCAAAAGGAAGGCGCCGTTGATTGTGCCTTGCAAAACCCCTCGGTGTTTACCCCCACACAGTAGACGAAGAACTGGGCTCCCGTGAAATTGCACGTACGTGCAAGGTTTTAAGATTTGCACGTAAATTCAATAGCGATTTATGTATGGCGGCTCCCTATGTGCAGGTCCGCACAAACGACGGTTACGCTGCCCAGACCAACCCGACCCCAGACCCGACCCTAACCCTAACCCCAACCCAACCCTCTGGGGGGCTCTCGGTCTGCTCTCGAGGTCGGCAGGGGCTGTACTGAGTTTACGTGCAATTTCAAAAACCTTGCACGTAAGTGCAATAAAACGCATGGTGCAAAGAACTTACCATGTTTGTTTCGAAAATATACGAAGAACTCACTCCTCACAGAAAATAACTAAAGACGATACTGTATGCCCTCAATTAGCTACTTCAATGTACGCGGCACTTACACTGGTCAAGATATACGATAATATAAAACGAATTATGCAGACTTAAAGAGGGGCGCTAAAGGGCACATAGAATGCCCTCGGTCCAATAGAGGGGATACAGAAATGCCCTCGATCCAATTGGTACTTTCAACGCAGAGAACTTACACCAGAGAAATGGCAAGCTAAACGGGAAAAGGGGGATAATCAAGCCCTACACAAGACAAACAAAACAATACTAGACCGGTATAAAATCGTACCACTATCACTAACAGCCCCCGACTCTGTGGAAGGTAGGCCCCAAAACAACTTAATCCGTATGACAGATCAGTATTTGATCGTACCATAGATAGTCACAAAACAGCTCTCCGACTCGGCGTGAGATACACGATGGGTCCTCCGGGCTTACTTGCACAATGTACGAAGAACTCACTTAGAGAGGAGCCCTAAAGGGGATATAGAAATATAATCCTAGGCCGGTATGAAATCGTACCATTATCACTAACAGCCCCCGACTCTGTGGAAGGCAGGCCCCAAAACAACTTAATCCGTATGACAGATCAGTTTTGAGCCAATCTGTATCTGCAGACCAAGCACGCTCAAATTGATGAACACTCCAACAGCACCAAACGCAATAATATAAAAAGGCGAATTATTAGAGCGATCTACTACTGGTATAATTACCACGCGTTCTTCTGGACGTACTATGCGTCGTCTTGCAGCCACACCTGCAGCCACATGGCCAGCACGCACACAGCACATGACAGCCCAACAGCACACACACAGCCAACCGCTGCACGTATGAAGCCTACAGCGCGGTACCGCGAATAACGAACGACCGCGACGGCTGGATTAGCCCTTTTACAGACCGGCGCCCCTGCTCTCGAGCCCGGGCAAGATGTGTGTCTGTCTGTTGCTTGGTTTCAGTTGATGAGGGCACTCCACTGCAGTAGCACCAAACGCAATAATATAAAGAATAGGCGAATTATTAGAGCGATCTACTACTGGTGTAATTAACGCGCGTTCTTCTGGACGTGTCATGTGTCGTCTTGCAGCCACACCTGCAGCAACATGGCCAGCACGCAAATAGCACATGACAGCCCAACAGCACACACGCAACCAACCGCTGCACGTATGACACCTACAGCGCGGCACCATGAATAACGAATGACCGCGACGGCTGGATTAGCCCTTTGACAGACCGGCGCCCCTGCTCTCGAGCCCGGGCAAGATGTGTGTCTGTCTTGGCTGATTGGGTCAAACCCTACGAACTCTAAGATCCCAATAATTATTTGCGCGGTCGCAATTCGGCTGGTCATTTGCGTCATGTACGTTGTCTAGGGACTTTTTATTTGTTTGTGAAGGGTGTCTATCTAATTTTGCTTCCTAATAAAGTTGTATTCCCGCTTTCGTTGCAGGCCAGAGGCAACCTTCCGCAGATGTCGCAGTATGCACATTCATCTACGAAAAGCACGCCATCACTCACGCGTTATTTATTTATTTATTTTTGTATGTTGTCCGTCGTTGTTGTACTAGTCTAATGTCTTTATCAGACTGTAGCAGATGTAATTTTTTCATGTGCGTATTCACCCGACGAAATCATACACATTCTTTATACAGTAACTTCTCCTGGAGAATGTTTTTGCGTAAGGTCGCGCAAAGGAACGGTTGTGAGCCTATCTGTATCTGCAGACCAAGCACGCTCAAATTGATGAACACTCCAACAGCACCAAACGCAATAATATAAAAAGGCGAATTATTAGAGCGATCTACTACTGGTATAATTACCACGCGTTCTTCTGGACGTATCATTTGTCGTCTTGCAGCCACACCTGCAGCCACATGGCCAGCACGCACACAGCACATGACAGCCCAACAGCACACACGCAACCAACCGCTGCACGTATGAAGCCTACAGCGCGGCACCACGAATAACGAACGACCGCGACGGCTGGATTAGCCCTTTGACAGACCGGCGCCCCTGCTCTCGAGCCCGGGCAAGATGTGTGTCTGTCTGTTGCTTGGTTTCAGTTGATGAGGGCACTCCACTGCAGTAGCACCAAACGCAATAATGTAAAAAGGCGAATTATTAGAGCGATCTACTGCTGGTATAATTAACACGCGCTCTAATAATTCGCCTTTTATATTATTGCGTTTGGTGCTACTGCAGTGGAGTGCCCTCATCAACTGAAACCAAGCAACAGACAGACACACATCTTGCCCGGGCTCGAGAGCAGGGGCGCCGGTCTGTCAAAGGGCTAATCCAGCCGTCGCGGTCGTTCGTTATTCGCGGTACCGCGCTGTAGGCTTCATACGTGCAGCGATTAGTTGCGTGTGTGCTGTTGGGCTGTCATGTGCTGTGTGCGTGCTGGCCATGTGGCTGCAGGTGTGGCTGCAAGACGACGCATAATACGTCCAGAAGAACGCGTGGTAATTATACCAGTAGTAGATCGCTCTAATAATTCGCTTTTTTATATTATTGCGTTTGGTGCTGTTGGAGTGTTCATCAATTTGAGCGTGCTTGGTCTGCAGATACAGATAGGCTGAAAACAGATCTGTCATACGGATTAAGTTGTTTTGGGGCCTGCCTTCCACAGAGTCGGGGGCTGTTAGTGATAGTGGTACGATTTCATACCGGTCTAGGATTATATTTCTATATCCACTTTAGGGCTCCTCTCATAAGTGAGTTCTTCGTACATTGTGCAAGTAAGCCCGGAGGACCCATCGTGTATCTCACGCCGAGTCGGAGAGCTGTTTTGTGACTATCTATGGTACGATCACATACTGATCTGTCATACGGGTTAAGTTGTTTTGGGGCCTACCTTCCACAGAGTCGGGGGCTGTTAGTGATAGTGGTACGATTTTAAACCGGTCTAGGATTGTTTTGTTTGCCTTGTGTGAGGCTTGATTATCCCCCTTTTCCCGTTTAGCTTGCCATTTCTCTGGGGTAAGTTCTCTGCGTTGAAAGTACCAATTGGATCGAGGGCATTCTATGTGCCCTTTAGCGCCCCTCTTTAAGTCTGCATAATTCGTTTTTATTCTTGTATATCTTGACCAGTGTAAGTGCCGCGTACATTGAAGTAGCTAATTGAGGGCATGCAGTGTCGTCTTTAGTTATTTTCTGTGAGGAGTGAGTTCTTCGTATATTTTGGAAACAAACATGGTAAGTTCTTCGTCTACTGCTGTGGGAGTAAACACCGAGGGCTTTTCCAAGGCACAATCTACGGCGCCTTCCTTTTTCCCTACCGTAAAAAAAAACGTTTTCAACCATTCCGTCCGATACCTTTTTTATTGATGCCATGTCCTCTTTCCTTCCGCCTCGAAGCCTCGAAGCGAAGCAGGTTCTCAAATTCTCCTTTCGGCATTTCTGGCCTACTTTTACTTGGCGGCGGTTTTAATAACAGCAGTGTTTCGCCTATGCTTGCTTCCTTCGTTTACGAATATGTTTTCCTTCCACCTTCCATCAAAGTTTTTTTTTTTTTTTTTCATCCTCCGGCGGATGGGGAAAAATAAAGCTCAAGCTCACCACTTTGTAACTTTTAGAACCTCATGTTCGTATTAAACTCTTGGCATTACTTCAAGCCTTAATTTATATATAACTACGAGTTATTTCGTCGAGTGCTACCCTTCCTCACCCAAAGAATGGGCGCCATGGAATGTCAAATTATGATCTTTAGAACCTCATATTCGTATTAAACTCTCGGCATTACTGTAAACTTCCAATAATGTCGAATCGAATAGCTACATTTTATTTCCCTTTTCCTCGTCCAAGTGCCGCCCTGCCCTACCCGGCGCCCATGCGGAGCCCTTGTAATCCTCATTTTTTTTCCATAATAGTAGGCTTTTTTTACAAGAGCTCCGCGTCCTGACGCCGCCCGCTTCGCTCGCGCAAGGAAGATTTCAACTAAATATGACGGGCAGAAAGAGGAGGCCCATGAATTAGTGCAACTAGCGATTTGATAATGCCAAAAGGTACTTATGCGGAGCTGATTGCCCTGTCTGTGCTGTGCTGTATGTTGGCGATGTCACGTTCTGATCGGCAGTACGGTAGTACGGGTGTAATTGGCGAAGAAAAAAACACCAAGAGGGCCGAGATGGAGAACAAAATCAACGACGAAAGCAAAAAGACCAGTACACACACGTACTACCGGTACGCCGCCAGCAACATTCGCGCAAGGAAGAACTGAAACATGTAAAGGGGGCAGGAAGAAGAGGCCCGTGATTGGTGCAAACAGCGAAGTGATAATGCCAAGAGGTGCTTGTGCAGAGCTGATTGCCCTGCTCTGTGCTGGGTGTTTGTTGATGTCACGTTCTGAACGGCAGTACGCGTGATACTTGCGGGGGGGGGGGGGGCGAGGGCATGGGGACCGAGAGAGGGCAATCAACCGAAGAAAGCAAAAAGACAAAAACACAACACGTACATAATGGTACGTGGTACCTGTACCATACCTGGTACTACTGCTGTATGTTGAAAGGAACGCACAGCGCCGCACGACACAACACCGCAAAACGAAGGGCAAGGCACGGCACCGCACTATGCCGTGCTGCCCTGCTAAGCAGTATATAGCCGGGCTGACCTGAGCTGGGGCTGCATTGTTTGTGACCCAACAACGGAGAATGTACAAACTTATTAATAGTACCGGTACGTGGTGGCGTATCAGGTTGTCCTCGAGCCTGGTTTAGGTCGGTTTTGTGAGTTCGAATCCCCCCGAGTGCATACTCGTATAAATTCGAGGGGACTTTTTCTTGCGCACAATTTGACTTGCGGAAAGCGCGAGAGCGTAAGTTAGCAACACTCGATGAAAATTCGACGAGCAGTGGGATTGCTGAACCCTATGCGCGATAAAAATTGAAGGCAAGAACCGGGGGGGAGACGGGACGACACCTGTAACCACGGCTTGTCCAGAAGCTGGAAAGTAAAAGTGTGAGGGAAAGAAAAAATAAAGAAAAATAATACTGCGAATGTTACTGGCATGTACGAACTCGTGAAAGTATCGCAAAGCACGCAACGAAGCACGGCAATGCGCGGCACCGCACGGCGCTGCGCTCTGCTGAGCTAGCGCTGCGGTGCGCTGCTGAGCTGAGCTGCAGGGCACGGCAGAGCATCGCAGGGCACGGCACTGCACGGCGTTGCGGTGTGAGCTATTGCACTGCGGTGGGGTGCTGGGCGGAGCTGAGCTGAGATGATGAGATAAACCGAGATCTCAGCTAATATGGTGAAACTTCGTGCACGTACATAACAAATGGTGGAAATCAAAGAAAAGCTAAAGCTGGGCCGTTCCGTAAGTAATGCACAGGCGGCAAATTAGCGGCAAATGGTATGAAGTTCAACTTATTACACAAAAAGGAAGAAAAAATCGCGAAAAGGTTCAAAATCGTGTTGACAGAAAAACCAAATTTGCAGGAAGCAGCTAAAAAAAGTCAAGAAACAACTGGCAAAACGAGCAGAAACAGAAATAATAAGGCGGAGCAAGTAAGGGTTGGTTCTCGAGAACACCGCAGGGAGGTGCGAATCTCCAACGCTTTGTGTACAAGCGTCCCTCTCAGGCAACGGTCGCAGAATGTGGGCGGTGTTGACGATCACCGGACGAATAGACGTGCTCGGTAAAGAGACAGAATCTCAGGTTGAGGTGGGGACAGAAGGAAGTGTGAGAGGTCGCCCTCGCACTCCTCTCGGATGAAAGCAACGGGCAACGAGCTGAGGAAGCGTCTGGGAAGACGTCTTGAGGTTCCTCGGGATGTTGTACCCTTCCTTGTGGCTCGGAGCGTTGGCGATAACGACATCGCTCCGAGAGACGATCTTTCTAGGAGAACGTGCGGAACGTTCCCGAAGGTTCTAGAATTTGTGTTCAGACGCAAGTAGGCAGGCTGGGTTCAGAGCATTGTGACCCACATTACCCCCCAGTTTTGATGGTGTTAGAGCGCTCACTCCATCAAAATTACAGAGCAATGGAAACACAGGCTCTGATAATCCAACCTTCCTAAGACACTATTTCGAAGAGTCTCCTCAAAATCTTCGAAAGTATGAACGACGTAGTACCGAAAAGGTTCCGGAAATACGTGTAGTAAACCAGAGTATTGTTCAGTATCGAATAACGGAGGAGTAATGACAATCGTGCTCAGCCAAACACAGCATTGCTGCGGCCTGCAGGTGGCTAGCACGGAAAATATACGCAAAGCGTATTGAAAGCGTCGCGCGAAAGACGTTTTGACGGATCCTGAGTGTGCTATGCAACATTGACGCATCATGGCCAGATAAAATTGATGCGATCGGAAGCACTGACGGACGAAAATTCATGGCGAAAAGCAAAGCAGCCATATGAGTAGGCCGATGCTAGGTGACGGCATGTATGTAGCCAGAAGTCAGACGGAAGTTTGTTGCCTTTCTGGAGGTTGAAATGGAACTAAACCTCGCAGAAAAATGCATCCTGCAACAAACATGCGTCTCATATCCAATAACCCGGCTATTAAAAGCATTCCGGTGGAAAGAGACTGGGCGTGTGATGTCCAAGGAGCCAGTAGACAAGAAATGGTGTTTGCTCGTTTATTATGAACTTCCTCTCGACTAATTCGGATCTTGTTCGACCCCCCTGTGGCTGAAAGCCACTCCGGAAAAAAAAACGAGTAGTCGACTCATCATCTGGGTCTCGTGGAGACGAAGTGCCAACAGGCGACGTACACGATGCAGCACAACGACGACTAATAGGCTATTCCACTCGGATTTCTGGCAAAGCAAAGCTCCATATTGCTTAGAGTACACAAATTGATACCGGTTCCAAAGGTCGTGCGAGGACACAAGGGCGCGTAACGATGCGGGGAGTCAACTGGCGTACGACAGACGCTATTGTACCTCACTAAGAAGTCAATAGAAAAAAAAAATTCATGATCAGTGGTCATGCTTCGAAAACAAGATAACCACGGGCACGCGTGCGCGGTACTTCGCACGGAGGACAAAAGACAAACGAAAATCAAAGGAAGCCATGAAGGGCTGCCGGCTACAGGAAATACTAAAACGCGTGGGCGCCGGGCATCGGTTGTTGCAAAACCGAAGCGATCAAATCACAAAGGAAAAAATATACTCCGGAGTATATGACAACGCGCGTATACATGCCCTACGTGTCACCTTCATCGCGATCCGATCTAGAATAGGTTCTTCGTCCCGAGAGGGTCGAAAGCCGAAAGATTTTGTGACAGAATTACAGCACGGTAAGATTCGATCATCTCCTTGCATTGAGGGAGAGTGCTGTAGTGAAGCCATTCACCACATTGTGGTGGTTGACCTTTGATTTTGAGGTGGCATTGGAAATTCTCCACCGACGCTGCACCTACCCCCCGCTTATGACCATCGATTGCTTCGATGACATACGGGCCGATAGTGACGGTGTGCATTGAGCCATCAAGATCAGGGACGGGTAGGGTGGTTCCGAGGAACAAGTCATCGAGTGCCTCAAAGTCAGGGGCAGGTGATGTCTTGGGTTTGACGAATTGTTTCATCCGACCCAAGTGGACCGTAACTTCGGCCGGTTCGTTCGGTTTTGACACACGATAAATAACAGGGGAGAGCTGAGCTCTGACGGTATACGGGCCATGCCAAGGGCTAACGAGCTTGGGGTTTGGTCCGTCAGTTTCGTGGTACGGGCGATGCAGTAATACTTTGTCGCCCACTTTAAAACTGGAGAAAGACAACTTTTCGTTTTCGACGGCTTGCTTGTCCGCTCGTTCTTGTAGATTGCGACGGGCTAATTCGTACGCGAGCTGCAGGTTTTCTACTGTGCGACGTGAGTAGTCGAGTTTATTTTGTGGTGCATCAGTAGAAGGGACTCCGAGAATGAGTTCAACGGGGAGAGTAGCCGTACGCCCAAACACAAGATAGTGTGGGGAGTCTCCTCCAAAGTTTTGGAGTATGCCGTGTTGTGCGCAAGCTGGACAAACGGTAGTAATTCCGCCCAATTATCGCAAGCCAAGTTACTGTACATGGCAAGCATATTGTGAACGGTGCTGTGGACACGCTCGAGAACAGAGTTCCCTTGCGGACGACAAGCGGCGGTACGTGTTTTCTTGTACCCATAGACAGACTGCAATTCTTTCAAGAGTTGGTTTTGAAATTCCTTCCCTTGATCGGAATGCAGGGTTTCTGGTGGACCGAGCACCGAAAAGACGCGGTCAATAAGACGACGAACCACCACCGCAGCTTCCTTAGACTTGATAGGTATCAGAATGAGGAAACGCGTGAGGTGATCGATGACAGACAGGATAAATCGATTACCTTCCGACTTAGATTTGTATTCGACGACATCCACCGCAACAACTTGAAACGGTCTGGTGACCGGTCGGTGCCCGGTAGGCAGCATAGGTGATCGGTGAGACGTTTTACGGCGTTGACAAAAGACAGCTTTCAACATGTTCGGCAACGTCAGAGTGCATCGTGGGCCACCAATAACGATCTCGAGCTTTGTCGAAGGTACCTTTAAAGGCTAGGTGACCACCTGACGAGGAGAGGTCATGGCAAGCGTTGATTACAAGTGTTCTCAACGATTTCGGCACCACTAGCTGGTCACGAAAGGTGTCCCGCCTACGTAGGTGGGCAGGATCGTAAGACCGGCAAAGCAAACCTTCATGAATGAAGAATTTACTCATGCTGGACTTTGATTGCTGGTCTGGGACGCGAGCCTTGGTAGGATTGGCTATGTGGTCAAAGTACTGACGATTATCCCTTGATGAGCAAGCAACTTCGCAGCATCGACGACGGGGAAGACAGTTACGGCACTAGCAAATAATTCGCGATCGGGTACGATCTCGTCTAAGTTGCCAGCGGACAGTTCGTATTCACGAGGGTTGGGGGGATGAAAAGGCTGATCATCGGGGACGTTACGACAGATAGCTGCAAGTTGCGGTTCTGATGGAAGTGGTTTTTCATCCACCTCACTAAAAATACGCGACAGCGTATCCAGTACAACGTCAAGTTTTCCCGGAACGTGTTTGACGGTGAAATCGTAATTTTGAAGACAAATTGCCCAACGGGTGAGCATATTGGACGTGTCTTGCATGTGGTTCAAGTACGTGAGAGCTTGGTGGTCGGTACAACACGTAAAGTGTCGGCCCCATAGGCACGGACGCCAATGGGTCAGAGCCCATACGACAGCAATGCATTCTTTCATCGTAGGGCTATAGTGGCTTTGACTACGAGAAAAACGCTTGCTATAGTACGCGACAATATCCAGCTCTTTGCCATCGGTGCTGCCCTTGGACGGTTGGGCTAGGAAAGCACCTGCACCTTGCTCGGAAGCGTCGGTGTGAACGACGAAATCTCTCGAAAAATTGGGAAAGTGTAGGACAGGGGCTTCGGATAAAGCATCTTTGAGTTTCTGGAATGCGGCATCTTGTGCCGGACCCCAGGCCTTTTTAAAACTCGTGCGTTTGACGAAGCTCTTTCGAGTCAGTTCTACAAGCGGTGCCGTGAGGTCATAATAATCTTTGACAAACCGACGGACGAAATTCGCCATACCCAGAACAGAACGTAAGTCTTCAATTGATTTTGGCGTGGGCAGGTCGTGAATCGCAATGATGCGGTCGGTACTGACGGAAATACCTTTCGCGGAAATGGCATGACCGAGACAGTCGACTTTTTTCTGCCCAAATTGAATTTTGGACGGTTTGAGTGTCAAGCCTGCCACATGCAACGCTGCGAACATCTTCTCGAGAGAGACGAGGTGGATTTCGAACGTGTGATTGATACAAATCAAATCGTCCATGTACGAAAGGATACCGGAGTCAGGGCCAAGGTGGCCTAGAGCTAAAGACATGACGTGTTGAAACAGCCATGGTGCATTCGCTACTCCAAAAGGCATGCGCTTAAAACAGTACTTGCCTCTTGGTGTCACGAAGGCGGTGCGGTCGACGTGCCCCTCGGCCACGGATGATGTGGCGGTTGAGGGTATGGCGGTAATCAACACAGAAACGGGGGCTGCCGTTGCTCTTGGCGACGATAGTACAAGGGCTACCCCACGGACTTGGCCGTTCCTCAATTATTCCCCATTCCAACCTCTCGTTGACACATTTGTCGATTACTTCAGAGGTGCGGGGGTTGGGACGGTATGGAGGACGATCGACAGGACGGTATTTTGCACAAAAATCCAGAATTGCCGACTGCTGTTTACCGGTGGAAGTAGAGTCTACAAATGCTCTGGATAGTGGCGCAATAATTTCAGCACGTGCTGCGGCAATTTCGGTCGGGGTATATTAGATGTTGCGGCTACAGCATGCACATGCAGCTGAGCAGGAGACACGACGGCAACACTCGACAATTTCCCAATCTCTAATCCTGCATGGAGGGCAAGAGACTCGGAAGATGGATTAGATATTTGAACGGCAACTGATCCACCTGTTGCTAGCCACGTGGTGAGGGTGCGAGCTACGATAACTCGCTCAAATTCGACCGGACGATTGTCGCAAGACATCTCATTTTCCGAGAGTAATAACTTCCGTATCTTGGAGTGGTTCCATGTCTGTAAAAACAGTGATCACGGCACTGTGACAGGGGCGTAAATCGATACGATCGCACAAGTTTACAGCGTGTACCTCGGCATCTTTGTGCACTGCGGCTACGGAGCTCAATACAGTGGATGAAATCACCTGGGAACGAGCATCAGGCGACCTATGAGTAGCTGAAATAGGCACAGTACTAGACGAAAAAGTCAAACGGTGGTTTTTCCAGTCGAGTATAGCCCCAAAACGAGACATGATATCATTATCAAGTAATATCCGGTCACGCCCTAACGATGGGATATCGAGTGCATCAATACGACGTGTGATGTCACCCAGGGTAGGAAACAGCTTAATAAATCCCAAGATCTCGAGTGACGAGCCATTGGCTGCACTCAGAGACATACACGATGGTGGGACGGTTTCAATCCGGGCCTTACACAAAGTTGGATGTTTAAAAAATAACAGCGAAACACATGTAATGTCGTTTGCAGAGGCAACAGTCAAGCCAGAAACAGCAAGACCATTAACTAGATCCCGGGGATACGAATCCATCGAGAGGAGAAAAAAAAAGGGGGTAGCAGATGGCTTCTTTGGAGACAGCGAAGAACTGAACCACGTTTTTGTATTTTTTTATTTATTGGTTTTGTAAGGGCATCCGCTATTTTCTGCTGAATTACAATCGACCGCACGGCGTTTCGATCTTGCACCAACTGGAACAGCAGTAGTACTATAAGCGGTGTCCCTCTGCTGACCACGACGAGGTTCAGAAGGAGAGCTACTATCGGTAATCGTGTTACACCCATCAGACAATTTCTCAGCACTCACGGGGTGTTGTTCTCAGGCAAACTACAATCCGACAAACTCCTACAATCACCCCGAGCAAACAAAGTCATGGCAGACACGGGTTGCTGTGTTGAGCGTCGAGCTACGATCCGAAATTCCACTGCTGACGGTATCCTCTTTCTGGTATGAAAGCAGCGCAATTATTTTTAATACGAAAGGAAGAAAAAAGACGCAACGGAATCAGGGTATAGCCTACCTGTACAAGTACACGAGTACACGAGTTCGCATGATGATGAGTACATGACAACGGTGTTACAACGGTGCCGACAACGGCATGCGGCTCCCACATCATGCTGTTGTATGGCAACAGATGGTGTGATGCCGATGGTGTACACGTTTGCCATCTTCAAACTATAACGCGGCTGGTCTCAACGTAGTTTGGTCGACACCGCCGACTGCCATACTGCTGTTTTGGCGACGCGTTGGATTTTTTTTTTTTTTTTTTTTTTTTTTTTTACGAAACATACGAAAACACTCTGCTCTTTGCTTGGTGAGGATCCCGGGTACGATGCGAGCATCCAGACGCCCCACTCAAGACTGCAGAAAGAAAAATGTCATTGCCGGTGCTCTGTCCCGGTACGACCGGTGGGAGATACGACGGCATTAGTAGTACTCATCACGGTATCGAATACAACCACGGGGCTGCTGCTGCTTGGCAATCTTACGCACAAAACGATTGGGAGAACTCAAACTCGCATAATATGCTTTACGTTTGTGTTCCTTTGACCGTGATACGATGGGCGGAAGACATGAACATCCCGCGACTTACAGCAAGTACCAGTTTCACGAGTCCGTCAAATCAATGGTACTCTGGATACGATCCGAGCGCTAGATCGATGGATGAACTTTGAACGATTAGTTTTGCCGAGGGTTGTACAACGATTCAACGCTTGAACTACGTATCGTAAGCGTTCTAGGTGGTTACCCACACTATGCTGGGCTCACACACCTCGACAAAACGGAAATCGTCTACTCATACTCACAGGTCGACCGCAAATAATATATTTGTTTGAATGGCCCATAAAACGGCAGACACCGTGCGGGATTAGGTCTACAGGTATAGGCTCGCCCCCCGAGGACACTACGCTTACCGACGCGGCTTAAGCAAACCATATCAGAGAAGGAACAGGACCAGCCCACAGCGATTGGAGAGAATCCTTCGCTTGTAAACGATGAGAGTGTTGAAAAGCGTCCTTCGTTGATCGCAAAGTCGCTGGTTGCGGCAGCGCCGTCGCCATCAGGCTCAGCGGGGTTGGGGTTGGCACCAGCGGCGCCGTTGGTGGTGACCACAGTCCTGTCGGCAGGGAAAGCGGGCTGTTGGTCCGGGTTGTCCACATTTCCTCCATAGTTGTCGGACATGGCTGAGATGAACTCGAGAAAGGCTCAATCAAAAGACTGCCGTCTGAACGCCAATAAGGGTTGGTTCTCGAGAACACCGCAGGGAGGCGCGAATCTCCAACGCTTTGTGTACAAGCGTCCCTCTCAGGCAACGGTCGCAGAATGTGGGCGGTGTTGACGATTACCGGACGAATAGACGTGCTCGGTAAAGAGACAGAATCTCAGGTTGAGGTGGGGACAGAAGGAAGTGTGAGAGGTCGCCCTCGCACTCCTCTCGGACGAAAGCAACGGGCAACGAGCTGAGGAAGCGTCTGGGAAGACGTCTTGAGGTTCCTCGGGATGTTGTACCCTTCCTTGTGGCTCGGAGCGTTGGCGATAACGACATCGCTCCGAGAGACGATCTTTCTAGGAGAACGTGCGGAACGTTCCCGAAGGTTCTAGAGTTTGTGTTCAGACGCAAGTAGGCAGGTCGGGTTCAGAGCATTGTGACCCACACAACAAATAAAGGAAAAGCTGGACCGTCCGACCCCGGAGATGCCAGGGATGCACCAACCGAGCGCTTTTAGCAAAAATATCCAAGTCTATTACAGAACTTCCAGAAGCTCCGGGTATTGTGGCACGGGCGTACAGAACTCACAGAAGTTCCGGGCGGGTACAAAAGGTGCTGTACCCATACCCCGGGTATTGTGGCACGGGTGTACAGAACTCAGAAGTTCCGGGTAGGGGTATAAATGCCCTACAGAACTAACAGAAGTTCGGATACGGTATGAAGGTATTACACAATTTCCAGAAGGTATTGTGGCACGGGCGTAAAGAACTTAAGTTCCTGGTACGGGTAATACCCGGGTAAATGCACACCCCCTCGGGGGAAGTTCGGTTTGAAGTGGAGGATTTAATCCAACTTGCATTGCATGTTCTCACTGGGCCAATGTCCCCGAGGCAATCTGTCGTAACTTTAAGGAAATTAATTATGAAATACCGACAAAACCACCACCGAGAGAGGCGATAAATCGTGAACCCCAATGAGTGGCGACCGGGGCAACAGCCGCGCTCACTGCTATACTGCGCGGTAACAGATCATACCATAATAGCGTACTCCGGCGGCTGTGGCGCTTCAAATTAAATAATGGCGGTCGCAAGCCCAATTTTTTCCACCAGCTCAATAAAAGCCAAGTGCCGGGTATGACTGTCGTACAGAACTTCCAGAAGTTTCGGGTACGGGTATAAATGTCCAACAGAACTTCCAGAAGTTCTTTGTAGGGTAATACCCGGGGTATATACCCCGGGTGTGGTTTGTGCGTACCCTGCAGAACACGACCTTGATTTAGATGAGTTTCGACAAGATCTTTCAATATTTTGTCGAAACTCATCTTTGCAAGCTGTGTGATACTCCGATTGCGTGTATTATTGGGTGTGTGTCCTCATCAAGGATATAGGTCGGCCACTCCCCTTATACATACCAATATATACCTGTGGCATGTCATCTTCCACAATGACAAGTATGAGGATCAGTCGTCGAGTTGCAATTTTTGCAAATTTATTGAAGATTGTTTTCTGTAGGGTACGCACAAACCGTAGGGGTATTTACCCCGGGTATTACCCTACAAGGAACTTCTGTAAGTTCTGCAGGGCATTCATACCCGTACCCGGAACTTCTAGAAGTTCTGCACGACTTTCATAGCGGTACCCAGAACTTCTGGAAGTTCTGTACGCCGTGGCCACAATACCCGGGGTACGGGTACAGCATGTTCTGTACCCGCTCGGAACTTCTGTGAGTTCTGTACGCCTGCGCCGCAATACCCGGAGCTTCTGGAAGATCTGCAAGACATCCGTTCCCGTACCCGGACCTTCTGCAAGTTCTGTAAGATCCTCATACCCTTACCCGGGAAGTCTGTGACTCCTGTAAAACTGTGGAACAATACCCGGGGTACGGGTATACCTTCGTTACAATACCCAGGGAGCTCTGCATTCATTCAGGTTTAACCCGAAAAGTGTATTATGCATTAACCAAGATGTCGGGTTTTGTCACACAAAACCGAACAAGGAACACAGCAAGCAGTACGTAATAAGAGCACCTACTATTGTTGATGTTTCTTTCGTCTCTAAGGGCATGTATTAACGTATTAACGAAGGACACTTTTTAATCAAAATTACTCTTTTTATGAATCGGATTGAATTCGATTCGATTTGTTTGAAACAACGATTTTCTTCCTCTTATCAAGAAATCACGTATTGCGTATTGTCAATGTTTCTTTTTTCCGATCGGAATAATGCAGACCTCGCTATTCTCTTCGTTTTCGATGGCTTTGCTGCTTCTTTGTCGTGGCACTTGGCTTATCGAGCTACAGGAAAAATTCAGGGCTTTTCACGGGTCGGGTCAAATCTCGCGGGTCGGGTCGGGTCGGGTCGGGTCGGGTCTGCTGACCCGACCCGACCCGCGAGATTTTTGAGACGTCTTGACCCGACCCGACCCGACCCGCGAGATTTTCGAGACGTCTTGACCCGACCCGACCCGACCCGCGAGATTTTCGAGACGTCTTGACCCGACCCGACCCGATCCGCGAGATTTTGAAATCGTCCTGACCCGACCCGACCCGACCCGCGACAATCCGAGTGACCCGCGAGATTCGGGTCGTCTGGCGGGTCACGTTAACTTGACCCGTGACATTTCTCACGGGTCAAACTCAAAAAGTCACGGGTCAAAGCATGTATACCTCGGTCGGTTGGTTGGTCCTTGGTCCCTCGTACTTTTCCCAGTATGTCGTGTTCTCTGCGTTTTTTACCGGCATTGTTTGCAGCTGATGATCATGTCATGTGGTGTGCGCGCGAGAAATAGGAAAGAAACCGCAACCCACATGCATGGACATGCCCGTACCGTTAGACCACCGGGTCGACCCGACGAGCGACCCGACGAGCGAGCTAGTTATAAAACTTGTTTACAAGTGCAATCTCCGGCCCCGGCAAGCAGCCTAGCTGAGCCGCCTCCAGCAGCAAGCCCACAACTGGGGCAGTGGATCTGTCAGCAGGGGCTGCGATCCGCGAGGATGCGTTGTCTGCTGCTGGTGCTTGCTGCTGCCAGGGTGCTGCTGCTGCTGTGCTGCTGCTGCTGCTGCTTCGAGGACGGCTGCTCTTCTTGCTTTTTTACGTTTGGTCACATTTCGTACTGGTATGATAATTCTCGAGCTAGCTACAACTACTACAGTAATTGCTGTATCTATCTTCTATCTGTGCAGTCTCCAGCCCCGGCAAGCAGCCTAGCTGAGCCGCCTCCGGCAGCAAGCCCACAACCGGGGCGGTGGGTCTGTCAGCAGGGGCTGCGATCCGCGAGAATCCGGGGTCTGCTGCTGGTGCTTGCTGCTGCCAGTGCTGCTGCTGCTGCTGCTGCTTCGACGACGACTGCCCTTCCTTGCCTTTTTACGTTTGTTTGGTGACATTTCGTACTGGTATGACCGTAATATTACTGCTGTTGTTGCGACTTCAGTAGGAACGGCATTCGCGTCACACTGCCGTATGCCTTGGTACGAGTAGCTAGGGGTACTGCCTGGTGATTGTTCTGCACGCTGTGATGACATATGATCGGAGCATCGGCACGAGGGAGGCAGGAAGCCGAAAAAATGTTTGTATTTTATTGGCGGACCCGCGGGCCTGACCCGCGGGGCGCCTGCACGGCATCAACGTGGCTCTCAGCTGTAAGTTTGAAAAAGGCGGATTCGCCGGCTAGATCCGCGGGTTTGACCCGCGGGTCAGCCCAAAACAACTCACGGGTCATTATGGCTTGACCCGCGAAGTGACCCGTATCTCGCGGGTCATGACCCGACCCGACCCGCGAGATTTTGAAAACCTCTTGACCCGACCCGACCCGACCCGCGAGATTTTGAAGCCTTTTGACCCGACCCGACCCGACCCGCAAGATTTTGAAAACCTCTTGACCCGACCCGACCCGACCCGCGAGATTTTAAAACGTAATGACCCGACCCGACCCGACCCGCGAGATTTTGTAACCCCCTTGACCCGACCCGCGGGTCGGGTCATGACCCGTGAAAAGCCCTGGAAAAATTGGGCTTGCGACCGCCATTATTTTTTTAGGCGACAACCGGGGTACGCAATGGTATGGTCTGTGTTACAGAATAATAGTAGTAGTCGTATGTGTTATTTCCTACCACGTATTAAGTAGTGCATGAGTGTATGCCAATCGCAGTAATTGGAAATGTGTTGACACTTGTGTCTTTTTAAACCAGTCAATTGTGTTGTTTTTTCGCCCCTTTTAACGCGGGTGTTTACCCGGGAATTACCCGTACCCGGGACTTACGTTAGTTCTGTACAACCCTACCCGTACCCGGAACGTCTGTGAGTTATGTGCGACATTCATACCCGTACCCGAACTTTCTATTTTCGTTCCGTTTGTAGGGAACACACAAAACCATTTGCCCCGGGTATTACCCCACAAAGAACTTCTGTAACTTTTGTAGAACACTCGTACCCGCACCCGGAACTTTTGGATGTTCTGTACGCCGGTGCCACAGAGACCCATATTTATACCTGCCCAGAACTTCTGGAAGTTTGGTAAGATTTTCATACCCGTACCCGGAACTTCTGGAAGTTCTGTAAGGCTTTCATACCCGTACCCGGAACTTCTGTGAGTTCTGTAAGACCCGTGCCACAATACCCAGGGTACTGGTACATCGTGTTTTGAACCCGCCCGGAACTTCTGTAACACTTCCATACCCGTACCCGAAACTTCTGGAAGTTCTGTAAGACCCCCATACGACCCTTACCCGGAATCCACAAACCCTACAGAACTTAAGCGTGCAAAGAAATTTGATCACAGGACCAACCGCCGCCACCACGGCTGCAATGAATAGTAGTGCTCGTCAAAAGACAAACAGCGAGGTGTGGAAACCGCCCACGTCACCAAGAGATGGACCCGGTACATAGCCAATGAATTTTGAGAGCTATCAGCAACATCGCAGTCGTCGCCGGGTACACGAGACCATTTCACAAAGTTGTGGAAGCGTAAAAAAATGACGATGACATTCTGGGCGCGCCAGTCCCTTTATTCTATCACGTGCAGTCGGTAAGCAAGGTCTATACAGCCATGCACGCACTCCTATTTTTATGACAATGCGTAGAACTAAATACCTGCCTGGTTCGCATTGCGGCGGTGAGGCAGACGAAGAGGAAGAACAACATAGCCGTTTATGGTAAGCTCACCTGAGGAACTTCCGGTCCAGTTGGGAGGTAGTGCGAAGCTGACTTGCATTGACTCACACTGCTCTGCTTTGCGCCGCTGTTGCACCCCTCACAAAATGAAAAAAATCGGGACTCCTTTGAGAGGCTGGAACCACACTGCATTCATTAGGAACACTTCGTAAATTCCGCGATACACAGTGCTGTATAGCTACAGCTGTATAGCTCCTGTACCAAAAAATCATGCAGGGTGCAAGAATGTACCTTATTTAGGACCGTTCTTATTATCGGACAGCTTTTTTTGTCCTAATTTTCCTAATTTTCCTAATTTTCCTAATTTTCCTAATTTTCCATATTCGTCTTAAAATACGGAGGCGTTCTGTCATAATTTAGGAAATTCTTCAGCCCTAAAAAATAAAAAATATGGAAAAGTTAACAATCACAAATTAGGAAATCCTGTCGTCGATTTCCATATTTCGAAGGCAGGGCTCCGACAAGCGCCGTGGCTCAACGCTGGGACCATCGGGTAGCTTCAAACGTTGATCAGGGTGGTCCAACATTATGGCCGATGGAAGGAAGCGACCTGGGCCTCCGGAGGACTCATCCTCGAGTCGGACGAAGCAACGACTCAGCCTTCCCAATTATCCAGACACGAGGCGCAGAAACAGGAGGCTATCGCTGGTGTCCTCGTCGCGTTCGGCATGCTCCTGACAGCAGGAGCTACACTCTATGCTCCCAAGACACGGGCGCCTATCTACGAGCCGCACCGTATGACATGGCCAGAGGTCGGAGAAGACCTATGTCGGCGCAAGGCTTCCCGCAGGACTGTTCGAATGTCCGAGGCGAGCTTCGTGAAGCTTCGTCCAGCTATCCCAAAGAACGAGCGCTTTCGACGTGAGTATCATGTGATGTACCCTGGTACCTGGTATACGTGTCCGTAGTTTGTCTTCGCATCCCAAGGCTGTACCATCTGCAGCCCAGCTACGTTGTAAGGCTCAGCACTCGCTTGGAGCATCTCCCATCTACCATACCCTCTGTATATGGTAGTTTGAGTGCCTGGTACGTTGCACGGCAACTTGCAGCTTCGTGAAGCTCGCTCACCTGCTTCGTCCACCTATTCCAAAGAACGAGCGCTTTCGACGTGAGTATCATGTGATGTACCCTGGTACCTGGTGTACGAGTCCGTAGTTTGTCTTCGCGTCCCAAGGCTGTACCCTCTGTAGCCCAGCTACGTTGTAAGGCTCAGCACTCGCTTGGAGCATCTCCCATCTACCATACCCTCTGTATATGATAGTTTGTGTACCTGGTACGTTGCACGGCAACTTGTGCTGCTGCAAGGCGGTATGTACTCATGAACAAAAAACCACCTGTATACTTAAATACGCAAAGTAGTAAATATCGGCTGGAGATCGATCTTTCACAATATCCCGGCCATAGGACACGTGGTACGACTACGAGTACGTGCTGCCTACGAGTACGTGATACCGGCACCAGGTACCTGGTATACGAGTACGTAGTTTGTCTTCGCATCCCAATGCTGTACCCTCTGCGGCCCAGCTACCTTGCAAGGCTTAGCACTCGCTTGGAGCATCTCCCATCTACGATACTCTCTGTATATTATAGTTCATACAAAAGCTTCGCTCGCGGAAGGAAAAATGAACATTCAGTAGAAAGGCGGAACAGAGGCACGAATGGCGCAACTGGCGACTTGAAAATGCCAAGAGGTCCATATACAGTGCAACGGTAAAGGATGGAGACAATTATGATTATGAGTTTTGTTATTATCATCCATTCGCCCAGTCCATGGTGGACATGTCGGAGGACTTGCTTGGCATATCCTTCCACCTTTCAGGTAGCACCTTGTACACTTATTAATAGCTCTCTCTAAGTCGATCAATAATAAATTATCGCAGTGCATAAACACCAGGCACGCGCTTGTCAAGGATAGAGACAGGAAAACTACAACGTAAGATGTAAGGGCCCGAATTAACGAGGAACTTGCAAAATCGAATTTCGATTTTTTTTTTTCAAGAATTTAATTTAATTTGCATCTGATTGGTCAAGAAATGAATCACCAAGCAGGCATTCTCAGAATTATTACGAAACATCAAATTCAACAAAGAAGTAACCAAAGACTTTCTCGGTCGAATTTAGTCGAAAATCGAATTGAATTTAGGGAGTTTGTCCACCTAGACTTGGCTTGTTCTGTGTAACCGAAGCCGGCCACGCGAATTGGTGCCATGTCGCCGGCTGATTGAGAGGCGAGAAGCCACCATTGCGAGAGGTAGGATCCCCGGAGCAGCCGCAGCGCGGCCTCCGCAGGTCCTTAGCACAGCGTAGACCGCCTGCGACGCTTCGAAAACAACCGAGACCGCCGCAAACCCAGTTTTTGTTATATTTTGGCTCAAGAATTGTGGAATTAATTTACGCAGTAAAATGATGCCTGTAAGGCACCCACATGGTACAATGAGATAACCTACTCCCAGAACTAAACATGGAAAAACACCCTTCGGGCTAACCCGCTACGTTTACGTTTCGGCCCCGTACCGCCGAGAAAAACGGAAACCCTGGCCCCACTTTTCTGCTACTATGTTACACTTATATTATACTAAAAACCTTACTGCCCCCCCCCCCCCCCCTCTCTTGAGCGTCAGGGTGGGACGGTGGGGAAAAAACGATCAAACCCGAAATACGAAACCGATGCTCGCTGCACCTCCCCTTGCGTCTGCGTGTTGCTCTGCAGTTCGTTTCGCTGCTCGCATGGAAGTGTCAAGCTCACACGGCACTTTCACCGAAAGCCTTCCACTATAATACAACCCCTCTCCCCTTCCACATTCTTGCCTCCTCAAATTGCACAAACTCCATATTCGAAATGAATTTGAATATATTAATTTGTTATATTTTGGCTCAAGAATTGTGGAATTAATTTACGCAGTAAAATGATGCCTGTAAGGCACCCACATGGTACAATGGGATAACCTACTCCCAGAACTAAACATGGAAAAACACCCTTCGGGCTAACCCGCTACGTTAACGTTTCGGCCCCGTATCGCCGAGAAAAACGGAAACCCTGGCCCCACTTTTCTCCATTGGGCAAGCCCGAATATCTCTGAAACTTATCTTGTTACTTCTCTTCCCGCCTTACCTTGTTAGAGCTTCTGACACAAAGTCTGCCCCCTCCCCTCCCGCTCTTACGTAAACCATGAACGCCAGAGACTTCCACCTCCCCGCTCTTTGGATCTGAATGTCCGAAGCACCTTGTGCCGCCAACTGCGTAGCCCCACCAATCCTACCTGAGTGTAGGCGTACTGCGTCGGGTCTCTCCCCAAACTACTGACCATCCGCCTCAAGGCCTTCGTCGCTACCGCACGCGAGATAACCTTCCACCCGCTTGCCGTGCGTGTCTGCATGAGTGGTGCTGACCCGCTCAATTCGGGGTGAAGGTCTAGCAGGTCCAGAATTATTTCCAGGGCCCCGTAACCACTCACACCCCTCGTCGCTTGATCCTTCCCTACCGTTACGCTCGTCCTGGTAACCGTTGCTCCCAACCTCTTGTTGTCTGACTTGGACGCGCGGAACGTCACTTCTACTCTGTCCGCTATGCGCCTGTCATCCCACGCCAGTTGCGACGCTCCCGCAAAAAAAACCAAGTCCCTTCTCGTCAGACAAAAGTCCGGGTGTACCAGGCCATTACCAAACGCCCAAATTTCCGAGGCTCTGCACAATAGATGAAACGACAAAGCGAGACCGCACCACACTGCCCACCCTTCGGTCTCTACACCGGCCACGCACCCCCTCCCCTTGGTTAGCAGTTCCCACGACAGAGGTTTCCTTACCTTGGGGCGTACCTCCGACTTACCGTGTGCTCTGTCGATTCCTTTCCCTACTGCTGTCACCATGCAGTGTGAAGTGGGTAATTCCCAACCCTCAAACATTCTGTGGAATTACTTGATCGCTGCTAGGTAACCCCGAACCGTCTGACTCTGGTTTTTGAAGCTAAAGCATCGCAACGCCATGAATTTCGTCAGCTCTGTAACTGCCGCATCGACTCCGTCTCTTTCTAACAGCCACGCCTCCTTCCCTTCTATCGCCCTGAGACGGCACCACGTTTTCCATTGATTCCAGTACACCTTTTGCGTGCTTCCCCCCACCGAGGCCAACGCTAGGGTCTCCACCAGTCTTTTCGCCTCGTCCTCATTCCCTCCCTCTCCCGCGTATGATCCTGCTCGGAGGGGTTTGAGCAAGTGTTCATGATTCTGCTGTTCGTGTCATCGCATCCCATACATCGTCATCCATGTACTCTGTGGGAAAAATGGGCTGTAGAATTGTCTCGAAAAATCCGCACCCGCTCTGACCTATACTTTGCTCTCTCCATTCCCCGTGTACGAGGGGCTGCAGGTTGCGCGCGATCTGTTCTTTTGGCCATCTTGAAATGCCGTCAGCCACCACATTCTGCACACCGGGAATATGTTTTGCGTCATGGGTCCAACCGCTCGTGATTTCCAGTCTACCCAGTAATCTCATGGCTAGGGCCGCACGTCTGTTACGTGATCCTCCACATCTGTTAATCCACGACACTGCTGCCACGTTGTCTCCTCTCAACAGTACTGGATCTCCTGGCGTTTTCGGCCTATCTTTCAAAAGGACTTGTGTCGCGTACGCTGTCATTACCATGTCACACAGTTCGAGAAGTTGATCGTTATTGCGTCCTCGCCCTTTGTCACCACCTGTTTTCGCAGAAGCTCGGACAGCCGGTGGTTCAGATCGTATCTCCAATACACCTGGAGCTCTGGGCAAAACCCCCCGACTGCAGTAAAGCTTGCGTCTGAGTAGTATCGTCGTAAGGCAGTTCGTTGTACGTGTGCGTAAAAAGGTGCTCCAAGCGACTCCCCGGCGTTAACCAAGTTGTGGTCGATTGCCCACTTCCAGAAGGCAATATCATTGTGGAACTCCCAGCCCAGTTTAACTACTCTCCGCGTCCGTTTTTTCGACTTAGCTGTTTTGTGAAGATCGGTCAAACGTAAAAGCTGCCAGACAAACTATCTTCCCGCTCTGACTACATACGTGAGGTTCCATAATTTCCCGGCCATGCTGAGAACGGCCTGCGCGCCTGCATGCGTTTTGCTACTCGGCCACTCAAGTTGTAGGAGTAGTCTAATCGCTTCTATCCTTTCCTTAGTGACAGAGATTCGCATGGTGTGGGTGTTGATGGTAAAACCGAGAGCATCTACAGTTGAATTCCAATTCGTGCTCTTCTTCGGGGCAAGAATTGGAGTCTCACCTTTTTCGCCTGGTCCAAATAATCTTACGTTATCTGATGCGAGAGAAGCCGACACTATGAGGGCTGTCTGATCTGAAGCGTTGAGCTGCACGCTGGCCATAATAAAATCATCAACGTACACGGACGTTAAAAACGGTTCGCTTGGCCCGCCCCTTTTCGGGGAGTTAACTCTTACTCCGGTCGGAATCCGGGTTGGACTTCCGTTCTCCCACGGCTTCACGGTTTTGACGTGCGACATCATGGCCTTTCCTTCTGGTAGGATAACGGCGCTATTTACCGTAGTGTTACAGTGGGCGTGTTCGGCCGCTGCGGCCATGAGGCCCCAGTACCCTGGCGAGGCTGCCCATCCAAAGGTGAGTCTGAAATCCGATACCAACACATCGTCTACCACGTAACAAAAGTTCTGTGCCTGGTGCGGTGCAATTCTAACATTCCTGAAAGCGTCAGTTACGTCTGCCTTTGCCAACAGTATACGACGGTTGGGGAACCTTATTCGAAGGTCTGTTAGAGCCTTTAGAAGTGCGGGGAGGGCGTCACCACAGAGACATTTTGGTGCCTCTTCAGTTTGTGTGTCTCTGTTCAGTCCCCCCTTCTCCCCCCTGGCCGCTCCGGCCTCAAACGAGTAGTCGTTAATGATTCTGACCTTGTGTGTGACCACCGCCCCCAGAGGTGCCACCCGCAGCCCTTTTAAAGAGGCAGCGGATTCTCTTTCAAACACGAGCACTCGATTTCGTCTAATATCTTCACACAGTTTTTTCCAAACTTGGTCCATGTGTTCTGCCACGGTGCTGTGATTTCCATACTGCATTGCTCTGGTTGGGTCGAGGTCCGTGACCGATGTTTTTACCGGGACGCCATTCTTGATAATGTCTACGAGCTCCGTTATTGCTGGGAAGCCCTTAATAAGCCCAAAATAGTGTTCCACTTGGCTGAGAGAGAAAGGAGGTGACACCAAGGTGCCTCCGATTCCAACAGCCACGTCTCCCACACTACCATCGCGTACATGTAACAGCTCTGTGCCTATTTCTGCCATCTCTCGAATGACTCGTTTCGTTCTAGCAAGGTCGCGGTTTTCGGCGGCCATCGACACCTTTGTTTGATTCCATCTTCCGTTCAGCTCAGCGATTTTTTCTTTTCTGCTGTTGCCATTGTTGGTTACATCGCATGTCTGAACTTGAGTGTAGTACGATTCTTTTCCATCTAAAGGGGCTACTTGTCGCCCCGACTCGGGTACATATTTTTCTTTTGCGTACTCGCTTAAGTTGGTTGCCTTTGAGGACTCTCGCCAGCCTTGCGCCGACTGGGCACGACCAACGTCAGGCAACTGGCCATGACTCTGGAATTTATTTTCCGCCCGGGACTCATGATCCGGCAACTGGTCGTGACCATGCCGCCCCTGCGGTGCTTTTGAGTACTCTCGCAAGCCTTGCGCCGACTGAGCACGACCAAGGCCAGGCAACTGGCCATGACCTTGGTAACGCTGTCTAGATTTACTGCTATCCTGTTCCGACTCGGAACGATCAAAGGCAGGCAACTGGCCATGCCCACAGTGAATCTGTCTTGCGTTATTGTTTTTAGACAGTCCCAACTGGGGACCATCACGGACAGGCGACTGGCCATGCCCACAGTAATTATGCACCGTGTGATTAAATTTTTTTTTTCGAAACTACCAGGGTTCGGCAACTCACCTTTCTCCTGGCCACGCTGTGTGACCCTACCGCCACTCTGTTCCGGCTCGTTACCAACCGAGTCCGGCAACTGACAACCATCATTTCTAGCGTTGCTACGTTTCTTACCGCTATGCTGGTCAGTAAAAGTTATCCTACTGTCAAGAACCCACTCGGCACATTTACGGTCACACGACTCACCCACGAACACCGCTTGCGACACCGATCCCGGTTGGGGCGCGCCAGTCAGTCCCACCGACTTACTGGTGTCCACGAACGGCGAAACTCGACCCTCCGCATTGCGCCACTTGCCGTCCGGCCCCGCCATCAGGCGAGGCCCGCCCTGTCAATTACCACCACCTCTCCCCGCCCCGGGTCCCTGCCTGCGCTGAGCTCCGCCACCTCTCCCCTGGTTCTGCCCGTGCGAGAAGCTGAACCTCGCGACGGCCGCCGGAGGCTGTTGCTGAGGCTGCTGCTGTTGCTGCTGCTGCTGCTGTTGCTGTTGCTGTTGCTGCTGCAGCTGCTGTTGCTGCTGCAGCTGCTGTGGCTGCTGCTGGTGCTGGTGCTGCTGGTACCTCGGCGGCGGCGGCGGTGGCGGGCAGGGCAATCCCGGGGCCCCCGTACCGTCCTGAACGAACGGGCCATGCGAGTATTGACAGTTGGTTCTGTTGCACTGTTGCCTCCGCCACGCGAAATGGCAAGTCCCTTCCGGCGTCCGCATCTGCTGCAGGCCCGAAACAAAAGGCCAACCCGCCCGCGGTCCCCCGTCCGTACGCGGCCGCGTGGCTGGTGGGAGAATCCCTCCTGTGTTCGCCTTTCTCTTGACCGGTTTTGCTGCCGCCGTCGAGCCGCCCAGCCTGGGCACTTCCAGCGATGTGTCCATCCGACCCAGCAAACTGCAACTTCCCCGCGATGTCAGTTCGCGGAGCATCGTGAAGGCTGGGGCATTTATCCCGGCGCACTCCCCTTCCGGCGGGGCGGAGTTGGGAAAGGCAGTCTTCACCGGAACCGCGGCGTCTAAAACCAGTCCGAAAAAGTCGTTCATGTCTCTGTTGGCCGCGAAAATCACTCGCTCGCGAACTTGCTGCTGCCTTGGCAGTAGTATGTTGTAATGCGTGTTCATGTACGCGGTGAGAGTCTTGGACATTTTCTGCCATGCCTCGATCAGCAAGTCTCGCCTGCCCTGCGACACGCCCCCTGCGGACTCCGCTGCTCCCTGTTGGGTCACTTTCACCAGAACTTCGACGAACGTTTGGAAGTGCACCTCTGCGGCTCGGGGCACTGCCGCGGTTCCCGGCTCGACCGGAGGTAAAAACGCGTCTATGTCGATGTTTGCTATCGGGGGAGTAATCATGTCGATGAGCCGCTTGTTAGGGTCGACGATTAACCTGAGCACATGAGACAAATCGCTAGACGACAATGGCAGCACAAACAGACCACCTCGGAGCACAAACATCGCCGCTGCTCCTGCTTCCTGCCACATCCTGATTTTTCGCTTGGTGGAGTCCGCCGAGATGGTACGGGCTTCTACACTGCTGGCGTGCTCCATGCTCCCAAATTGGCCGCCCACGCCACCCCACGGTGGCTGCAACGGAGGCCCTCCCCCCTGCCACCATCCTGGGAACTGCATGCCCAGAAGGTGTGGAGCTTGTGCGTAAGGCGGTTATTGCATGACGTGCTGCTGCTGCCCGGCGACTACCTGCTGGGGGTGTTGTCCTGCCAGCTGCGGTGGCTGTTGTGGTAACTGCGGCTCGATCTGCTGAGGCTGCTGTGCTGCGGGCTGCTGCTGTGCTGCGGGCTCAGCCGGGGGTGCTGGTTGGAGGTGTTGCTGCTGCTGGAGTTGCTGCTGTACTGCGGGCCCACCCGGGGATGCTGCTTGGTGTTGTTGCTGTTGCTGAACGAGAGGTGCCTGCTGCTGCTGCTGTTGCGGCTGTTGTGCTGGTTGCTGCTGCGCTGGCTGTTGTTGCAAGACTTTTGTGAGCAGCAAAACGGCTTCCAGCAGCTGCTCAGCTGGCGTCTGCCTGCTGCCGCTGCTTCCTAGCTGCTCGTCGACTCGAGCTACGCCGCTGCCGGAGCCCGTGCCCGAGCCTGCTCCGAGATCCTCTCCCTCGGTGCTGACGGTGCCCTCTCCGTCTTTCTCCTCTTCGCCTCCCCTTCCCTCGCTGTTGCTGGCCCTTGCTTCTTCGCGGTTGCGGCCTGTGTCGTCCTCATTCGCCGCAAATAAGCGAGCCCGTCGCTTGCCTGCGTTGCTCATCTTGCCCGCGAAAAACGATCAAACCCGAAATACGAAACCGATGCTCGCTGCACCTCCCCTTGCGTCTGCGTGTTGCTCTGCAGTTCGTTTCGCCGCTCGCATGGAAGTGTCAAGCTCCCACGGCACTTTCACCGAAAGCCTTCCACTATAATACAACCCCTCTCCCTTTCCACATTCTTGCCTCCTCAAATTGCACAAACTCCATATTCGAAATGAATTTGAATATATTAATTTCGTCGCCCTGCACCTCGAAAGTTACACGACCAACTACCACATGATGACTTCGCTCAGAAGTTCGACCGCTATATCCCCGTCGCTGCTGCCCGTGTCGGGCGACGGGGTGGCGCCAGCCCATCCAAGAGACACCTAGAGCCATAGCCTCCAAGCCGCTGCCGGCCAAAAGAATCTGCGGCTAGCCGCGGCGCTCCGGGGAGGACGCGAGCCATCGCTCGCCTCGGTCGTTGCCCACGGGTGTTCGTTGACCCTTTTGCGTTTTTTGATTTTTTTTATTTCCTAGAACGCACTGCGCCGTTCCTTGATAAGAACCAAAGTTGAATTTTTCGTGTATTTTTCATGAAATTAAAAAAACAAAATCGAAATTCGATTTGGCAAGTTCCTCGTTAATTCGGGCCCTAAAGGAGCGCAGTGCCAAGAACATGCTGGAAGCAGGAACTTGAACGCACACACCGCAAACACGTGAAGTACATTTGTACCCCCAAAGACGAAGAGCATGCATTTAGGCATAGTGCTCAAAAAAAGAATGCTGGTGTCTATAAAAACCACAACTTAACTTCTTTTTTTTTTTTTTTTTTTTTATCCTCCGGCGGATGGGGAAAAATAAAGCTTTAGCTCACCACACTTCCACGTATTTTCATACGCGTCGTGTGTCGATTTAACTCAGTTGCTTTCGCAGCCCAACGCTAGCTGGCGCACAACTTAACGTTCTACAAAGAACGTGCTGTCAGCATTGCTCCCGAAGGAGCATGCAGGCTTGCTTGGACTCCTCCTCAGCGGAGGTACCCAGCACAAGCACTCTTGTTTTTTGTCGATGATCTCGTGGATCTGTCGACAAACGTTGAAGCATAGCGGGAGGACGGCGATAAGTATGTGTAAAAAATTATTCGTACTTCTCGCCAGTAGACGTCGTTACCATCCAAACTATTGGAGCTCCTTCTTTCGTTGTTAGCAATTGTTGTGGCATTTTGTACTTGCTCTTGGTACTTGGAAGAAGAGCCGCACTGCATATATCCGCACGCAATCCCCTACGAGTAGTCTCGAGCAAGAGACGTGGAAGTCTAAAATATTGTTGATAATAGGGACTCGTGACACACAGGACGCAAGATAAGAGTAGAACGTACCTCGATGTCGAACGCCCTCTTGGCCCCGTGGGAATGGAATGCGGGAGGTATATGGAGCAAGTGGTCGCCTGCCTTCTTCAGGAGGAGGTCACCGACCTTGATGTCGCCGGTGCACTTCGTGTTTATGTCCTCGCCGACTTGGCGGCCGTCGGCGACTGCTTCGCAGGGCTTCTGCAAACTACAACAACGGATGGGAATACCTAGCGTTCAGTGAACGTTCAAAATAGTAAGGCCGATTAATAGTAGCTGTCATCGGTTTCCAAAGTTTGAAAGGAAGTCGTAATAAAAGCGGTCGTTTATGGGCAAAGCCCTGCCTGGTACCACAACGTTGCTAACACCTCTGAAACCACCACTGGGACATGAACGAACGGGATTCACAGTCGCAACTGGTAAGCGTAAGCCCCGGTATACTGCTATATATGGCACCGGCGGAATACCGACAACGAAGGGTAAGAGTCAGTACCCGCTGTATATTTTGTTCGGTACTACTCTATTACTGCTGTTATCAATACTATTACGAACGACGTGTACTGCGATCCCTGAAGAAGTTGCGCACCCTACTTGTACTCGTTAATACAAAAAGTTTATGTGGT
Organism: Undaria pinnatifida; assembly: GCA_012845835.1. Lineage (NCBI taxonomy): Eukaryota > Phaeophyceae > Laminariales > Alariaceae > Undaria > Undaria pinnatifida. The sequence goes on along the minus strand of JABAKD010000023.1, from coordinate 26,973,885 downwards.
TGTATGAAAAATGAGTAACAGTAGTACACCGCGTCACTACATGAACACTTGCTAACCCCAATCACGGGACTGCTCTCCAGCACCACCCAGGTTAACTTCAGCTTCTGCTTACTGCTATATATCAACCTCCAGTGTGTACTGCGACTGGTGCTGATGGTATGATGCTGCTGTGTTAATCACTACATGGACCATTTTTACAACCCTGGCTGACCCCCGTGATGGGACTTGCCCGTTTTTATTGCGTCTTACATATATAGTCTAGATACCACGTAGTCGTAGTCGTACATCCAAAAAGTGTGTTTATATCACAGCACAAAGCGTCACTGCATGGACCACTTGTTCAACCCCCGCTTACCCCGATGACGGGACTGCCCCGTACTCGTAGTCGTACATACATGAAGTGTGTTTGGCTGTACGTATGAAAAAGAAATCGCATCACACAGCGTCACTGCATACGTCTAGACCTGAGTACTTGTACAATTCCCGCTTATACCCCGATGACGGGACTGCCCCGTACACGTACTCGTACATGCAAAAAGTGTGTTTGCACGCATGAAAAAGAAATCACAGCACACAGTGTCACTGCGTAGACAATTAGTACAGCATGCTTACCCCGACGACGGGACTGCCCTCCGTGACCACCCAGGCGAACTTGAGTTTGCTCAGGCTACGCGTCCCCAAGCGCAGCTTCCACACCGTGTGGTAGTTCGACCACGCTGGTGTAGCACACACATGCTACAGCAAACGTTGCAGAGAGGCACAAAAGGTCAAACAATGTACATTTCAATTTGCATCATGATTGGAAACAGGATTCGCTTGAGTTCACCAACACCCAAAACCACATATTGCGCACAACCTGCAGCACACACAGCCAACACTCAACGCAGCACTACCGAAAATACAGGGTGTTGATATCCAGTGTCTTACCTATGTCGCACGGCGCTGAACACACTGACAACGGGAACAAAATCTCAACATCAGTAGCTGACAGCAAACATCAAATTCCAACAACACGAAGAAATGAAACTCACGTTTCGTCAAGCTCTCAGCTCCTTCGTTAGGGACGCCGATCGAACGTGAATCACAGGTGTCCGCGTCACACCAGTCGCACACACGAGGGTTGTCGCCGCTTCCCCAGTGCTTCTTGTTAAAGTTATAAAAAGCTTGGCACGTGGAAGGGTCGTCACCCCTGCAGGTGTCGCAGACAGCGTACTGGGAACTCCCGTTTTTTCTAGTTCGTGCGATGAGGAAGCCGTCACAACCCTTTCTCGGGCACGGCCAATCAGGATTGCCAGAAGAAGCTGAGTCCCGTTCTTGCCCGACCAGCGTCCACAAGCCTGATCCTGAACCTCCACCACCCCCACTGTTGGCGGAGCCTCCTCCCGCACCAGCCTTGGTCCGCTTCGTCAAATTCAAATTGTTATTGCCGAACCGGCAAATTCAAATTCAAATTGTTTGCAGCCGTCGACGGCAATTCCCTCCCAGCCAGCAATTGGCCAACTTCAAATGTAAAAGTACAAAAAAGAAGTTGCGGAAAAAGCAAAATAAAAAGATCAGAGAGCAAAGAAAGTAATAGTATTAGTATGGGTCACAGGTACACTTTCTACCGTTACGTAGACAGATCTTCTCGTGAAGATTTGTATGAACGGTAGCCGTTCCAAAGGTATTGGATATCGTGTCTTGTTGTACTAAAAGTGGTCGTGAAGTCTCCGTAGATTCTGATGACACAGAGGCGGGTAATCACGTTTCCCGCTGACAAGTAATGTCTGTCGACTCTCTGTTTTGCCTGCGAAGCACCTTTCGTTGCCTCAAGGCACTTCTATCGTTACCGTCGCTTGATTCGCCGTCGAACCTTGCTCCAACCTGGCGTGTCCTTCACGCTACGAAGAACATGAAGATGAGTAGTTGCAAGTTGCGAGTCGAACCTGGGTTGCCCCAATCCCTCATCTGGCGTCGACGGCAGGACAGTAAAAAGATCAGAGAGCAAAGAGAGCCGAGAATTATAGGGAAAGCAAGGAAGGCAAGGAACTTCGGGACGGTTCTTTTCCCCAGCAACTAATTTTCTTTTCGGCGATTACGGGCTGAGAAGGGCTGAGAGGGGGGAGGATATGCCGAACGAGACCTCCGAGGGGGTCGAGAACTAAGTAATTAAGTCTATGCCTGGTACGTTGCGCGGCAACGCGTGCTGCTGCAAGGCAGTTGTTGTTGTTGTTGTTGTTGTTGTTCTCACATTAACTCGCATAATCAAGTCCGTGGTCACAGGACAGGCTCCAGTCACTCTGGAGCTGAGGAATACCCCAGGGAAAAAACACACACAACACCCAAGGTAGTACACGCAAATATCACAGCTGACGCAATTCATGCCTCCACCAGAAACATCTAAAAGTGAAATCGGGAGTCAGTCTACGATGTGCCAGGTCCGTGCCGGTGCATACGTCTCATTACTCACGCCTGGAGAAACCAACTATTCCGATTGCCACCCAAGGAAGACTACCACGTATATATTACACGTAGTTTCTATCACTACGCATACGCACGACAGGCGTAAGTCAATTGGAGAAAAGAAACAAAGAAAAGAAAAGAAGTTAAAGGAAAGGAATTAAAAGAGAAGAAAAACGAAACAAAACGAAAAAGGCAAGCAAAAAGAAGAAAAAGACAAGAAAAGCAAGAAAAGACAAGAAGAGGAAGCAAGGCAAGGAAAAAAGAAGAGAAAAAAGAAAAAAGAAGAAGAAAAAAAAGAAAAATGTCATACTAGCAGACCCTAGGAACTGGCTAAGGATGGCATTGGGCTAACAGAGGGTATCACGTCCATCATTGATGGCACCTGGGAGAGAACGCAACATGGCGAAGAAGTCAGGGCGGTCTTATGCTATCTTGTGACGGCCATTAGAAGGCCCACAACTTTCAAAACGATGACGGCCAAACCCAGACTTCAGTCTCTTGGGCATGACGCTCCCCCTTCCCCCCCTCCCCCCTTCCTCCCTTTCCCCCTCCCCCCTCCCCCCCTCCCCCCCTCCCCCCTCCCCCACTCCCCCACTCCCCTCCCCGCCCCCCCCCCTTCCCCCTCCCCCCGGCCGCTTAGAGATGCCAACGGTGGATGGCGCAGTATGTACTCATGAACAAAAAACCACCTGTACCTGCCTGTACATATGCAAAGTAATACTTGTAAAACATCAGCTGTGAGATCAATCTTCCACAAAATCCTGGCTATAGGACACATGGAACTACAAGTACGTGCTACCTACGAGTACGTGATACCGGCACCAGGTACGTGATACCGGCACCAGGTACGTGATACCGGCACCAGGTACCTGGTATATGAGTACGTGGGTGTATCTTTCTTGGTTTACGGAAGAAGCTATGTATTAGGGTTATTGCAGCTGTTCGTACATACAGTAGCAGCACTGCAACAATAGTAGTCGCGTTAGGCAATGCAAGGGGAGTGCATTGCGGCAGGGGGGAGTGCATTGCGGCAGGCAGGGCGTGCGTTGCGGCAGGCACAGCAACGGGATGAGCAATGCTGTTGGAGTGGATAGGGTTGGAGCTCGGTCGAGGTGGACACCAACATTCTATAGTTTGTGCTCTTACCCAGGACTGCGTTGCGCGAAGCATGAAGCTATCGAGAAGCAAGTCCGGCTGGCGATAGGCCTGCGCACACGTGGCCATTCGGCTCGCCAAAATATTTTTTAAAAAATACCCTCCAGAGGGGTAATATCCTGAAACCTCTGGAGGGTCGGCGAAAACAACATTGCCTCTGCTTGGGACAAAATTTAGACTCCAGAGGGTACCGTTTTGTCAGTGAGCCTCCAGAGTACGGATATGCTGTGAAGCCTCTGGAGGGCACAAAACTTTTTTCGGCCTCCAGAGGCGGCCACCCGCGAGGCTCCAGAGGGACATACCCTGAACCCTCTGGAGGGTCGGCAAAAACAAAACATGGGCTTTTCACGGGTCATGACCCGACCCGCGGGTCGGGTCAAGGGGGTTTCAAAATCTCGCGGGTCGGGTCGGGTCGGGTCATTACGTTTAAAAATTCATGGGTCGGGTCGGGTCGGGTCAAGAGGTTTCAAAATCTCGCGGGTCGGGTCGGGTCGGGTCAAGAGGCTTCAAAATCTCGCGGGTCGAGTCGGGTCGGGTCAAGAGGTTTTCGAAATCTCGCGGGTCGGGTCGGGTCCGGTCAAGAGGTTTTCAAAATCTCGCGGGTCGGGTCGGGTCATGACCCGCGAGATACGGGTCACTTCGCGGGTCAAGCCATAATGACCCGTGAGTTGTTTTAGGCTGACCCGCGGGTCCAACCCGCGGATCTGGCCGGCGGATCCGCTTTTTTCAAACTTACAGCTAAGAGCCACATTGATGCCGTGCAGGCGCCCCGCGGGTCGGGCCCGCGGGTCCGCCAATAAAATACAAACATTTCCGCTTCCTGCCTCCCTCGTGCCGATGCTCCGATAATATGTCATCACAGCGTGCAGAACAACCATCAGGCAGTACCCCTAGCTACTCGTACCGAGGCATACAGCAGTGTGACGCGAATCCCGTACCTACTGAAGCCGTAACAACAGTAGTAGTAATATTACGGTGATCATACCAGTACGAAATGTGACCAACGTAAAAAGGCAAGGAAGGGCAGTCAGTCGTCGTCGAAGCAGCAGCAGCATCAGCAGCACTGGCAGCAGCAAGCATCAGCAGCAGACCCGGATTCTCGCGGATCGCAGCCCCTGCTGACAGACCCACCGCCCCAGTTGTTGGCTTGCTGCCGGAGGCGGCTCAGCTAGGCTGCTTGCCGGGGCTGGAGACTGCACAGATAAAAGATAGATGCAGCAGTAGTAGTAGCTAGATCGAGAATTATCATACCAGTACGAAATGTGACCAAACGTAACAAAGCAAGAATAGCAGCCATTATCGAAGCAGCAGCAGCAAGCAGCAGCAGCAGCACAGCAGCAGCAGCACCCTGGCAGCAGCAAGCACAAGCAGCAGACAATGCATCCTCGCGGATCGCAGCCCCTGCTGACAGATCTACCGCCCCAGTTGTGGGCTTGCTGCCGGAGGCGGCTCAGCTAGCCTGCTTGCCGGGACCGGAGATGGCACTTATAACTTATAATTAGCTCGCTCGTCGGGTCGCTCGTCGGGTCGACCCGGTGGTCTAGCGGTACGGGCATGTCCATGCATGTGGGTTGCGGTTTCTTTCCTATTTCTCGCGCGCACGCCACATGACATAATCATGAGCTGGAAACAATGCCGGTAAAAAACGCAGAGAACACGACATACTGGGAAAAGTACGAGGGACCAAGGACCAACCAACCGACCGAGGTATCCATGCTTTGACTCGTGACTTTTTGACTTTGACCCGTGAGAAATGTCACGGGTCAAGTTAACGTGACCCGCCAGATGATCCGAATCTCGCGGGTCACCCGGATTGTCGCGGGTCGGGTCGGGTCGGGTCAGGACGATTTCAAAATCTCGCGGGTCGGGTCGGGTCGGGTCAAGACGTCTCGAAAATCTCGCGGGTCGGGTCGGGTCGGGTCAAGACGTCTCGAAAATCTTGCGGGTCGGGTCAGGTCGGGTCAAGACGTCTCGAAAACCTCGCGGGTCGGGTCGGGTCGGGTCAAGACGTCTCGAAAATCTCGCGGGTCGGGTCGGGTCAGCTGACCCGACCCGACCCGACCCGACCCGCGAGATTTGACCCGACCCGTGAAAAGCCCTGCAAAATTCGGACTCCAGAGGGTAACGTTCCGTCAGTGAGCCTCCAGAGTAACGGATGCTGTGAAGCCTCTGGAGGGCACGGAACATTTTTCGGCCTCCAGAGGCGGCCACCCGTGAGGCTCCAGAGGGAAATATCCTGAAGCCTCTGGAGGGTCGGCGAAAACAACATGGCCTCTGCTTGGGACAAAATTTGGACTCCAGCGGGTCCTTACGTCAGTGAGCCTCCAGAGTACGGATGCTGTGAAGCCTCTGGAGGGCACGGAACATTTTTCGGCCTCCAGAGGCGGCCACCCGTGAGGCTCCAGAGGGACATATCCTGAAGCCTCTGGAGGGTCGGCGAAAACAACATGGCCTCTGCTTGGGACAAAATTTGGATTCCAGAGGGTAACGTTCCGTCAGTGAGCCTCCAGAGTAACGGATGCTGTGAAGCCTCTGGAGGGCACGGAACATTTTTCGGCCTCCAGAGGCGGCCACCCGTGAGGCTCCAGAGGGACATATCCTGAAGCCTCTGGAGGGTCGGCGAAAACAACATGGCCTCTGCTTGGGACAAAATTTGGATTCCAGAGGGTAACGTTCCGTCAGTGAGCCTCCAGAGTAACGGATGCTGTGAAGCCTCTGGAGGGCACGGAACATTTTTCGGCCTCCAGAGGCGGCCACCCGTGAGGCTCCAGAGGGAGATATCCTGAAGCCTCTGGAGGGTCGGCGAAAACAACATGGCCTCTGCTTGGGACAAAATTTGGACTCCAGCGGGTCCTTACGTCAGTGAGACTCCAGAGTACGGATGCTGTGAAGCCTCTGGAGGGCACAAAACATTTTTCGGCCTGCAGAGGCGGCCACCCGTGAGGCTCCAGAGGGACATATCCTGAAGCCTCTAGAGGGTCTGCGAAAACAACATGGCCTCTGCTTGGGACAAAATTTGGATTCCAGAGGGTAACGTTCCGTCAGTGAGCCTCCAGAGTAACGGATGCTGTGAAGCCTCTGGAAGGCACGGAACATTTTTCGGCCTCCAGAGGCGGCCACCCGTGAGGCTCTAGAGCGGGAAACTGTGCCTCCTCTGGAGGGCAGGCGAAATTTGGGCTCCAGAGGGTGCTCAGATCTCGGTAGCTCTAGACAAAGACTCTATTAATCATGCCTACCCGAGGGACAGCTACCCTTTCTCCCTCTGGGGGAAACGTGTATTATGCTAACCATCTGGGGTGACCCAGCATGATAAGAGCTGCAGAGCATCGACAAGTTCGAGACAGAGCTCCAGAGCTTTGACAAGTTCGCGCCCCACCCCATGGGTCGACCCAGTGAGTATAGGCTATCGTGCACCATTATCTATCATATTATAAACATAACAACCCTATTTTAAATCACACGACGACTCGGAATGAGGCATTTAACAAGCTGTTCGTTTAGTTTTGACGATTTTTTTTTTCTCATTGATTGACATATCACTCTCACATCGCCACGACATTCAGTCTGTCATCGCAAGACGGCCACATACACGCTCAATACTATAGTTCTGGAAGGAAGAAAAAAACCGACTCGATTAAAATAAAAAACAAGCATAATGTAACTTTACAGCATACTGGGAAGCAAGCAATAACACATGTCGGTCTGTACTGAAAACATTCACAAAAAAACACTTTCTACGAGCTCCTTTCCGGTGAAAATAAACAGGCCAGATTAAGTGGCGTGAAATGCTACGATACTGTGATCTGCCGTTGTAGATCCCCTATAAGCCCTAAGCTAGTTTTGCGTAGGTCGAAACTTGCAGCCTGTCTCGAAAAACTCCCGTCTGGCCGTGGCCTCGCATGCACTAGTTTATATAGAATATCCCATTCTCCACGCAGCTACAGCCCCGCCTTCGTGAAAACTGACTCGCTCCGGCTCCCATCGCCCGCTTCCAAAGAGTCCGGGTTTGTAGAAATCGGTCTCGTCCAGCTCTTTTTGCGATCAGCAAAAACGAGTAATAATGTTACACATACATGCACAGACAGACCAATGAAATAATCGCACCCCGTACGCACCCCCCGGTAGGAAAGAGGATTTCGTCCTATACCATAGGCAAAAAACGGCCTAATTGCTAGTAGAGAGGTAAATGAGGCAAGCGGGCCTCAAACCTGCAGCAGGCCCGCGCGTTCGAAGAAGGAAAAAGAAAAAGAAAAAGAAGAAGAAAAAATGCAATCCCACCACACGCAAAACACACCACGAAATCGACAACAGACCAGCGACCGCGATCAGCTCGAGACGGCGTGCGACGAAACACATCCCACGCGTTAGCCCATACTGTTAATAACCCGCATCCATAGTTCCCAGATTTGTGGAAATCGGCCTCGTACCGCTCTCGCAATCACTAAAAACGACGAAAGTTACACATATCCACAGACTGAAACACAGGCAGGCAGGCAGGCAGACAGACAGACGGACACACAGACAGACACACAAAAAAAATCAATAAATGCACCCTGTACGCATCTCGGTATGAAAGAGGCTTGCTCCTATAGGCAACGAGCGGACTCATTACCACAACTCCTCACGAGCTCGGCCTGCGCGAAAGTCAATATTCTATGCTTCGAACAACATCGTCTGTTCGTGCAACCACGAAGACTCTCCGCTACACCCTCCACCAGGCTCTGCCGCTGTTGCAACAGCCGCCATCACGATGGTCGTCGCCATCGCAACTCCTCCGCCCGTTCAACAGCCGCCATCACGATAGTCGTCGCCATCGCAACTCCTCCGCCCGCCTTCTTCACCCGGGTATCCTGTATTTTCCTCCGTGTTGGTCGATGGAGCTGCCCCATTTCCCTCCAACCGCGTTGCTTCAGCCACGAGATCGTTCACTTGAGCTGCCGCCGCCGCCTGAGAGCTGTTGATCATTGTTCTCGGTGCTGCGAATGATACGAGGCATTCCAGGAGGGAAGGGTCGAATACGCCTTAGTGCCAACAAACGTAAAAGGCTGGCGTTTGGGCAGGTGTACCGGGACCTGAGTTGATCACAGAGGGCCTCGCAATGCAGCTGGAATAGTAGTCGCCAGCTTGAATGCGGCGGTTTTGAATGTTGACGGGTTCACCTCTCGTTCGCGTTATCTACATCGAAAACAAGCGCCAAATGTGGACAACCAGAGAGGCGGATAAATGCACCCACATAGATATAATTACATTTGTCCTCGAATTTTTTTTCAAACCTTATTCACTTGGTTAATGGGACCTGCTTCGCTCTCAGCGCTCCCACTTGGAACACGCCTGCCTAAACCCCCCTCTCTGAGAACCTTCCCGGCATTCTTCGCGTTCCTTACTTTCTTCGCTTTCTTCGTTTCCTTTTTTCCCGTTTCTCTTTTTATTTTCTTCATTGCGTAACTTTATCCAACGTATGATCTACGACTCTACGACGCATTTACGACGCAAAGTCGTGAGATGTTGAAGTTGACTGCCGGCTTTTTAGTGTTCTACGAGTGGGCACCTACTTTCAGCTCCCTACGCTGGCCACCTGTCGCCGTAGCGCTTCCCCACCACTGTACAACTCGGAGAGCGAGAAGCATGTCGTCTTCAAGCATCTATCGTAGCTCTCGTGCTAAAAAGCCGAAGCCCACTAACCAAAGCCAAGGAGGGGGAGGTGGTGGAGGCTCTGCCGGTGGCGGTGGTAGGGGTGGGAGTGGGGGTGGGGGTGCAGGCTGGACCGTGGTCGGCGGCATTGCGGGCGTGAGAAAGACGTACCCGTGCTCTGGCAAGCACTGTGGGGGCGCAGTCAACATCCGCAACAGGCGGAATTCGGCTTTGCTCTTCGGTGTCTGCGACACCTGCGGAGTTTACTTCTATTACAACAAGAAGTTCTGGGGCACCAGCGACAACCCCCGAGGGTGTGATTGGTGCGGAGCGGACACTGCTGACAGCCCGTCTATCGGTGTCGAAAACGACGGCCCCGACAAGGCGTCCAAACGTGAGTCGGATTTCCTTCGCATTACTTCCGCGGCTTTTGTTTTCATGTGGCGACCGCGCCGGTGTTTCCTTTCTAGGTGTTTGATCCCCGCGGTGTGCCACCAAGCCAGTCTAGCAGGCATGCCCGGTTGGTGAGTGGTGTTCATCACTTTTCCACCCATTCTGCGGTTCGGCGCTGCGTGATTTCATTAATACGTTTCTGTTCGAGTGTCTGCGTTCTACCTGTTGTATTGTAGAACGCTTGGCTGCTTCGTACCTTACGGTTGTGATGTGTGTGCGTCCTTGAAATCATCACACTCACACGCCGTTTGCTTTTGCCGTCCTTTTTGTTGCAGCGTGGTACAACCACCAGCATCACTTTTCCACCCATTCTGCGGTTCGTCGCTGCGTGATTTCATTGATTTCATTAATACGTTTCTGTTCGAGTGTCTGCGTTCTACCTGTTGTGTTGTGGAACGCTTGGCTGCTTCGTACCTTACGGTTGTGATGTGTGTGCGTCCTTGAAATCATCACACTCACATGCCGTTTGCTTCTGCTGTCCTTTTTGTTGCAGCGTGGTACAACTACCACGCAGTGAGGAAGGAGTGCCTGGGCAGCAGGACCAGCGAGAAGCTCAAGTTTGGGTGGATCGTCCCAGAGGGGAGTCCCGTGATTGGTGTGAGTAAAAAAATGCACTCCGTTTTTGCTCTATTGATGTTAATGTTGACCCAGAGTTTCTTTTTTCCTTTTTCTCCCGTGGTTCGAAGTACATCGCAGGCTCTGAGACGCTTCGTTGTCCTAAAATTAGGCAGACCGAGTACGACTCCTGGCTTCCGACACTGTTGTAGGCCGGCGACTGCTGTGGAGTAATATTTTTCACATATGATACTCGCGCGAGACGAGAGAGTGTTGTGCACCTGCTTCTGCTCACATCACAAACGCGCGGCGTGGTACTTTCATCATGCAACAGGGCGGGTGGGTTCCTGCTGTTTATTTTTTCGTTTTTCCGATCTGCTGTTGTAGGCCGCCTGTCGAGTAAGAGCAAAGGAGCCGAGTTTGTCCCGGGAGGTTGGGTGCCAGGTATTTTTGGTTCGAAAAATAGAGCCGCAAATATTTTTTCCGGCTGAACAACTGAACCATGCTGCTTTTCTGTTTTTTTCGGCCCGTTTTATTCTCTCACTCTCCTGAATACCCCCCCACACTTTTGGCGTGGTGACTTGGAAGCCCTTTGCTTGATACCTGCTCGTCTGTCCAGAGACAGTATTCGTTGTAATTACAAGTCATCTACATACAGCAGGATCTACGTATCCAGGCTCCAAAACCCTCCTACAATCCAGCAGACCGAGTACTCTCATGCTACACAGCAGTACGTACGTATACCACCCTACGTATTATACCAAACACTAATGGTTTATTTTCATATTCTCACCTTCGTTGAAACTACCGGTACGACCGTACACCAAGAAGCGCAGACGAGAGTAGGTGAACGGTATCAGGTACGACTCCTAGCTTCCGACACTGTTGTAGGCCGGCCACTGCTGTGGAGTGAATTTTCGTATGATACTCGCGCGAGACGAGAGGGTGTTGTGCACCTGCTTCTGCTCACATAGGGTTAGAGTTAGGCAACAGGGCGAGTGGGTTCCTGCTGTGTATTTTTTCGTTTTTCTGATCTGCTGTTGTAGGCCGCCTGTCGAGTAAGAGCAAAGGAGCCAAGTTTGTCCCGGGAGGTTGGGTGCCAGGTATTTTTGGTTCAAAAAATAGAGCCGCAGATATTTTTTTCGGCTGAACAACTGAACCATGCTGCTTTTCTGTTTCTTTCGGCCCGTTTTATTCTCTCACTCTCCTGAATACCCCCCCACACTTTTGGCGTGGTGACTTGGAAGCCCTTTGCTTGATACCTGCTCGTCTGTCCAGAGACAGTATTCGTTGTAATTACAAGTCATCTACATACAGAAGGATCTACGTATCCAGGCTCCAAAACCCTCCTACAATCCAGCAGACCGAGTACTCTCATGCTGCACAGCAGTACGTACGTATAACCACCCTGCGTATTATACCAAACACTAATGGTTTATTTTCATATTCTCACCTTCGTTGAAACTACCGGTACGACCGTACACCAAGAATCGCAGACGACAGTAGGTGAACGGTATCAGGTATTCGGGTGGACAAACTGGGCGGGATCTTAGATTGCTTCACGTTTTCGGCTGTGACAGTACGGCACTGCTAACCCACGAAAAGAACAGCTGACAGGAGTTGCATCGCGTTGTCGTTTGCAGAAGGTCTGCGAGGCCGCGGAGATAGGTGATCAGGTGGGGAACATCATTCAGCAGAAGTGCACTGGCACCATCGCGGAAGGGCACCTGCTGCTCAAGAAATCCGGAGACTACCTCTTGGAGGAGCCCCCTGCGCTCCACTACCATTGCGCCATGCGCGATTTCGACATTGAGGTACATATATATATGTATATACGCTGTAACCACAGACTTGATTTATGCATAATATTTATATTTACGCTCATGATACATTGTTGTTGTGTCTTTCTGTAGCTTGGGTATATTGTTTTTTCCAACCTCCGGCGACCGGCGAGCATTCCGGATCTAACTGCTCTATATGTGAATGCACAACCATGACAAGTTGTTTTTTTATTGCTAAAAAATAATTAGTGGTTCTCTGTACTGCGGGTGCAGATACCACTGGCAGCATCACCGCTCGGGTATTCGTACTCAGAATGTGAACGAAGTATGCTTTGACCATCGGTGTACCGTTCGATAGTGTTGCCCTTCAGTTTTCAACGAAATTCTATGAAACTGTTATGATGTTAATAATATGATGCAATAATCAACGCCACACTGCCCCTGAATTTGAAACGCGCGTGCACAGCTGCACCGCATCATCGCCAGGAAGCTGGAGTTCAAGCTCCTCGGAACTTCCGGGTTGCATCTTTGTGTTCCCGCTGGCCGTGGGTTAATTCCTATCATCGGAGTTTGTGAACCTGTTGCATACCAAAAAGTATGTGAAATAAGGGTTTGTACTCAAGAACACCGTAGGGAGGTGCGAATCTCCAACGCTGTGTGTACACGCGTTCCTCTTAGGCAACGGCCGCAGAACGTGGGCGGTGTTGACGATCACCGGACGAGTAGACGTGCTCGGTAAAGAGACAGAATCTCAGGTTGAGATGGGGACAGTAGGAAGTGTGAGAGGTGTGCGAGGGCGCGCCTTCGCACTCCTCTCGGACGAAAGCAACGGGCAACGAGCTGAGGAAGCGTCTGAGAAGACGTCTTGAGGTTCCTCGGGATGTTGTACCCTTCCTTGTGGCTCGGAGTGTGAGTGAGAACGACATCGCTCCGAGAGACGATCTTTCTAGGAGAACGTGCGGAACGTTCCCGAAGGTTCTAGAATCTGTGTTCAGACGCAAGTAGGCAGGTTGGGTTCAGAGCATTGTGACCCACATTACCCACCAGTTTTGATGGTGTTAGAGCGCTCAGTCCATCAAAATTACAGAGCAATGGGAACACAGGCTCTGGTAATCCAACCTTCCTAAGACGCTATTTCGAAGAGTCTCCTCAAAATCTTCGAAAGTATGAACGACGTAGTACCGAAAAGGGTCCGGAAATACTTGTAGTAAACCAGAGTATTGTTCAGGATCGAATAACGGAGGAGTAATGACAATTGTGCTTAGCCAAACACAGCATTGCTGCGGCCTGCAGGACAAGTGGCTAGCACGGAAAATATACGCAAAGCGTATTGAAAGCGTCGCGCGAAAGACGTTTTGACGGATCCTGAGTGTGCTATGCAACATTGACGCATCATGGCCAGATAAAAAATTGATGCGATCGGAAGCACTGACGAACGAAAATTCATGGCGAAAAGCAAAGCAGCCATATGAGTAGGCCGATGCTATATGACGGCATGTATGTAGCCAGAAGTCAGACGGAAGTTTGTTGCTTTTCTGGAGGTTGAAATGGAACTAAACCTCGCAGAAAAATGCACCCTGCAACAAACATGCATCTCATATCCAATCACCCGGGCTTTTAAAAGCATTCCGGTGGAAAGAGACTGGGCGTATGATGTCCAAGGAGCTAGTAGACAAGAAATGGTGTTTGCTCGTTTATTATGAATTTCCTCTCGACTAGCTCGGATCTTGTCCGACCCCCCTGTGGCTGAAAGCCACTCCGGAAAAAAAAAACGAGTAGTCAATTAATCATCTGGGTCTCGTGGAAACGAAGTGCCAACAGGCGACGTAAACGATGCAACACAAAGGCGACTAATAGGCTATTCCACTCGGATTTCTGGCAAAGCAAAGCTCCATATTGCTTAGAGTACACAAATTGATACCGGTTCCAAAGGTCGTGTGAGGACACAAGGGCGCGTAACGATGCGGGGAGTCAACTGGCGTACGACAGACGCTATTGTACCTCACTAAGAAGTCAATAGAAAAAAAAAATTCATGATCAGTGGTCATGCTTCGAAAACAAGATAACCACGGGCACGCGTGCGCGGTACTTCGCACGGAGGACAAAAGACAAACGAAAATCAAAGGAAGCCATGAAGGGCTGCCGGCTACAGGAAATACTAAAACGCGTGGGCGCCGGGCATCGGTTGTTGCAAAACCGAAGCGATCAAATCACAAAGGAAAAAATATACTCCGGAGTATATGACAACGCGCGTATACATGCCCTACGTGTCACCTTCATCGCGATCCGATCTAGAATAGGTTCTTCGTCCCGAGAGGGTCGAAAGCCGAAAGATTTTGTGACAGAATTACAGCACGGTAAGATTCGATCATCTCCTTGCATTGAGGGAGAGTGCTGTAGTGACGCCATACACCACATTGTGGTGGTTGACCTTTAAGTTTGAGGTGGTATTGGAAATTCTCCACCGACGCTGCACCTACCCCCCGCTTATGACCATCGATTGCTTCGATGACATACGGGCCGATAGTGACGGTGTGCACCGAGCCATCAAGATCAGGGACGGGTAGGGTGGTTCCGAGGAACATGTCATCGAGTGCCTCAACGTAAGGGCAGGTGATGACTTGGGTTTGACGAATTGTTTCATCCGACCCAAGTGGACCGTAACTTCGGCCGGTTCGTTCGGTTTTGATACACGATAAATAACAGGGAAGAGCTGAGCTCTGACGGTATACGGGCCATGCCAAGGGCTAACGAGCTTGGGGTTTGGTCCGTCAGCTTCGTGGTACGGGCGATGCAGTAATACTTTGTCGCCCACTTTAAAACTGGGGAAAGACAATTTTTCGTTTTCGACGGCTTGCTTATCTGCTCGTTCTTGTAAATTGCGACGGGCTAACTCGTACGCGAGCTGCAAGTTTTCTACTGTGCGACGTGAGTAGTCGAGTTTATTTTGTGGTGCATCAGTAGAAGGAACTCCGAGAAAGAGTTCGACGGGGAGAGTAGCCGTACGCCCAAACACAAGATAGTGGGGAATCTCCTCCAAAGTTTTGGAGTATGCCGTGTTGTGCGCAAGCTGGACAAACGGTAGTAGTTCCGCCCAATTATCGCAAGCCAAGTTACTGTACATGGCAAGCATATTATGAACGGTGCTGTGGACACGCTCGAGAACAGAGTTCCCTTGCGGACGATAAGCGGCGGTACGTGTTTTCTTGTACCCATAGACAGACTGCAATTCTTTCACGAGTTGGTTTTGAAATTCCTTCCCTTGATCGGAATGCAGGGTTTCTGGTGGGCCGAACACTGAAAAGACGCGGGCAATAAGATGACGAACCACCACCGCAGCTTCCTTAGACTTGATAGGTATCGAAATGAGGAAACGCGTGAGGTGATCGATGACAGACAGGATAAATCGATTACCTTCCGACTTAGATTTGTATTCGACGACATCCACCGCAACAACTTGAAACGGTCTGGTGACCGGTCGGTGCCCGGTAGGCAGCATAGGTGATCGGTGAGACGTTTTGCGGCGTTGACTAGGAAGACAGCTTTTAACATGTTCGGCAACGTTAGAGTGCATCGTGGGCCACCAATAACGATCCCGAACTTTGTCGAGGGTACCTTTAAAGGCTAGGTGGCCACCTGACGAGGGGAGGTCATGGTAAGCGTTGATTACAAGTGTTCTCAACGATTTCGGCACCACTAGCTGGTCACGAAAGGTGTCCCGCCTACGTAGGTGGGCAGGGACGTAAGACCGGCGAAGCAAACCTTCGTGGATGAAGAATTTACTCATGCTGGACTTTGATTGCTGGTGTGGGACGCGAGCCTTAGTGGGATTGCCTAGGTAGTCAAAGTACTGACAAAATTCGTTCCTCTGAGGAGCAAGCAACTTCGCAGCATCGACCACGGGGAAGACAGATATGGCACTAGCAAATAATTCGCGATCGCTTTCGACGGGTACTATCTCGTCGAAGTTGCCAGCGGACAGTCCGTATTCACGAGGGTTGGGGGGATGAAAAGGCTGATCATCGGGGACGTTACGACAGATAGCTGCAAGTTGCGGTTCTGATGGAAGTGGTTTTCCATCCACCTCGCTAAAAATACCCGATAGCGTATCCGGTACAACGTTAAGTTTTCCCGGAACGTGTTCGACGGTTAAAACGTAATTTTGAAGACAAATTGCCCAACGGGTGAGCATATTGGACGTGTCTTGCATGTGGTACAAGTACGTGAGAGCTTGGTGGTCGGTACAACACGTAAAGTGTCGGCCCCATAGATACGGACGCCAATGGGTCAGAGCCCATACGACAGCAATGTTGGTTAATCGGTAGCTTCTGGGGAAAAGGTATTATATTATTGAGACTTCCGTCTGGAGAGACATGCTGGAAAGTGGAGTGGGTCATGTGGGCCAACTCTCCACAGCCCAGTAACAACCGCTCGTAGTCGAATACCTAAACCTCCTCGCATAGTGCCTACTCGTACATACCCGTGGGACTACTCGTGGGTGATACCACGAGACGATCCCTGTAACTTACCTCCGTGACACAACGTATGTAACTGTAACTTATTGCTAGGCTGTTCGTTGAGACAAGCTATATCGTGTCAGCAACACTACAGGAATGTTCCTACTCGTCAATGTGTCCAATGAACACGAAGGGGGCGAGCATGGTAGGCGCGTTGCTCCGATCTCCCAACGTCTTCTCGGTGGAATACACACTCGGAATACCACGTCACACGCCGACACTACAACAACCAAACAATCCGCACGATCCTATTGGCCAAGTGTCTGACGTACTCCGACGTACTACATACCAACATACCGACAGAGACACCTTCGTCCGTTGTATTAACCCGACACACTACAAAGAGTATTCTCGGAACATCCTGCTCAACAACAATGAGTGACAGCAGTTCTCATCTTCCAACTGTCCAATCAGATTCTCTTATCACAGCAGCCGATACACTGCCGCTACCACGAACACCCTCCCTAGGGGCTGTTGTATCAACCAGACCAAGTACTTATCAAGAAAAACAAAATCAAAAACAATTCAGACTTCTACTTCCTAGAGCCCAGCGCAAAGTCATTTCTGCGAGCGCAATCGCACCTGAGCTGTCCTAAAGGACCTCTATCTCACGAGGCTTCACACGGGATCTCAGAAACAGGAGCACTCCGTTCACGAACAGAGAGCCTCCTTCATACCATCCACCATCGCAAGGTACTCTGCCTCAGAAGTCGACTGCGAAACGCATTTCTACGTCCTAGAAATCCAAATCAATACAACAAATATCTCAGCTACAAAAACAACCATCGATCCTGAAACTGATCTACGGTCAGTAGCCTAATCTCGCAACGTCGGTACCTACGAATTACAAACAATACCAGCGTACCTGCTATGTCTACCAAACTGTCTGTTCAAACTATGTCAACCGAACAAACTTCAAAACAAAATTAAATGCGCCATTTCCAGACGATTATGCAGGATCTTCCGAGTTGCTTTCTAGTGGCTCTTCGTTGGCTCGTTGGGTGCCTGCCACAGTTCGCACAGCGTTCAAGGTATCAGTTCTCGTCTCGCTGGCGATCCATGCTGGCTCCACACCACCTCTCGGCCACCACCTCTTCGAACGGCACATTTTCTGCCTCGCCATCCTCCAACAAGGACCTGTATCGCTGGCAAGGGAAGGAGGGATAGGGCTGATGCGACAAACAAATAACGTCTCGAGAAAAACTCCTCACGTAGTATCTCTCCCGAGAAATCTCAATCGTGCCAGCCCCGCGGTCACCTAAATTATTCGCAACCAATAAAGAACTTGACCTCACCCAAATTCTTCGTCGAAACAGATTCGTCTGCTTGCTGCTGCTGCCATAAACACTTGAGCCAGACTAATCGTTCCTGCATACAGAATGTCATCCACATGAATCACATCCATCCCCACTACCGTCTTCCTTCACGAAACGCAGGACACAGGGGTCTGAAATACACTGCTCGAAACACCAGTCTAGATGCTTGCCTTCGTCCGTACAAACTCTTGTGTTCAAACGAACAACTTTTCCTGACACCAAACCACAGCCAGGAGGCAACTCCATCAATACTTCGTGATCCAATTCCGACCGAGCAAATGCTTGCTCAATCCGATTGAAATAATTCCAAATTGTACTTGCTCGCCAACGCCACTACCAATCTATGAGATACAGCATTTGCGGTAGGCAAGAAAGTCTCAAGACATTCCACACCGTACTTCCGCTTGTAGTTCTTCACTACAAGCCTAGCCTTGGCTTTCACTATCTTTCCTTTTTCGTCTGCTTTCCATTCGAAAACCCTTTCAGCATCAATCACATTACAGCCTATCGGGACTTTTACTGCCAACGTGAACGTTGTTGCTCTCATCAAGCCTTCAACCTCTGCAGACCTGGCTCCTTCCCAAATCTTGGCGTACAACGCTGGGCTACATGATAGCTACCAGGCTCTGACCCAATATCTTGAATCAGTAACTATGGCAATTCCATTTCTACCTACTGCTACAAGGGCATACCCTATGTCTTATGCGAAGATGGATCCAAAATTGAATACGAGTGCAGACGCGATCTACTCCTTGACTGCACAGGTTTCGCACGCGAGTTCTATCATCTCACACTTCACCATTCTCGCGAGTAACAGTACTGCAGTCAGCAAGCCCAGCGACAAACCGCGGAATACGATCGGCAAAAGGGGACGCCTCTGCCTCCATCTGTCTTCCCGACCCAATCAACTCGTCACCATTATGCCCTCCCGGCCCAATCGACTCTACCTCATCATTCCCTCCAGGATCCCCCGTCTCTACCACCTCCTCCTCTATCTTTTGCCCTCCCTACTCCTGCCCATCAGTCTCAGGCGCTGCAGAAGACACACAAAAGGGGGCGACTCAATCAAAGAAAATATTCACGGGCGAAAGCGATTCACAACGGAAGATGGAACACAAGAGGAATGACCTACTACACTGCCCGCATCAACCGAGACAACATCATTATCTCCCGCACCAGAAAGTACGACAGCACGTTTCAAAAGTGTGTGGGCAACTGCTCTTCCAACAGGCGACCATACCTCGTTTTCTACATCGTCGCTACTATCCGTCACTATCCTCCCCTCCCTCCTCTGCGACCCTATCGGCAGACAAGATTGCAGTGGAGGGAGCTGTGACGGCAACACCTCCCATGGCAACAGCAGTTTGGACGGTCGCTGTCACCTGCAGGGCGTTGGCTTCAAAAACAAAACGGATACGGTCCGTCAGGACGAGGTTCTCCATACCACATTTCATACGGTGATTTAGTCTCAGGGTTAGCGGAGCACGCAGTGTGATTCATGGCTTCGCAAGCCCAATGCATTGCCTCAGCCCAGAGTATATCAGTCTTATGTAATCGCACATATTCAAAAAGAACTTTAGCCTGGATACGAGCCGCCACCGCGGCCTCCTATATCAATCCCAACCCACGCTATGCAACACCACTATATTGCGGACTATAAGCCAGTGTGAACTCTTGTTTGATCAAAAGCTCGTGGCACACAGATGCAAATCCCTTCCGAAAAACTTCCCTCCATCGTCAGATCTAACAATCTCAACCTATGACGGGACACCACCAGCACGCACACTGCAAAAAAACTCCGAACAGCACTCTCTGCGTCTGATTTATTTTTCAAGAAATACATCCATGCATGCCTTGTGAAATCATTCTCCACAAACATGGGGTAGCGCTGTACCCCCTACGGACACAATGTCCTTCCTCCCTCCCAGGTCAACAAAAACAAATCTCTCTGCCCAACTTTTATCTTATCAATCTGCGTTTAGCATCAAGCGAATGAGCGTAAATGTTGTTAACTCGTTCACATCCATCGTGGTTTCCTGCTTGCAGTATTAAATCAGTCAACACCGAACAAATAGAGTCTTCTCCTAGACGATACGCGTTCAGCATGCCATGAACGTTTGGAAATATCACTTTGTCCTTCAAACGCAGTCATCACCACATCAGGACCATCAACACATTCCATGACCTGGCACACATCTAAATCGGAGATGATTGTTGTATCCTAAGTTGGGGGAATACAACACTTTCTTTCACTCTACTACGGATTATTCGTTGTCAGCAGTCACAAACACCAACAACACGAATACCAACTTCAGGTTGCAGCGAAAATGCTACCACACCATTCATGCTACAAGTCGCACAGGATGGCACCTAAAAATGATACCATGCATGTTCGACTATTAGAGTTGTTCAAACTGGTTTGAGAGAACAACACTACACTCTCTGCTGATGCACCTTACCCACACTGGGTCATTTCTCTTACCAGGGGGTCAGTCGGAAAACAATGTCAGTCATCGGAATATCAGCCTCAGAAACAAGCGTCTCATACAGATTTTGTGTCGGGCACTCATCAGAAAATTCAAATTCTGTCACTACAAGGGATACGATACTTCAGTGCCGTACAGTACCGGGTAATTCAGGAGCTTTGGGAACTTTGAAAAGGACCCCCACCCAACCTCTCGCCGAATTATATATGTCAGCCCCAGGAATCCATGTATTTCCACCGGCGACGTTTTCCCACCTCCTACTACTCA
The DNA here is from genome assembly GCA_012845835.1 of Undaria pinnatifida. Classification (NCBI taxonomy): domain Eukaryota; class Phaeophyceae; order Laminariales; family Alariaceae; genus Undaria; species Undaria pinnatifida. The sequence goes on along the minus strand of JABAKD010000023.1, from coordinate 26,953,282 downwards.
ACTGAGAAGAGGTGTGAGGAACTGAGGACTGGCTATCTAAAGCCCTACCTACAGTCCCGTGGACCGACTCGAAGTTTACTGCAGTAACAACGAACGATCAGCATACAATGCTACACGGGGTTCAAGCCTAAGTCTACAAGACTACTACTCCCAACCATCGTGCTGGACACGCCAAGGCCTTGGGCATCGCCGCCCGTTCCTCCGACGGCCCTGCCGGCGGCACCCGACTGGTGCGCGCCAGCCTGTGGTCCCGCGTCTCTAAGTGCAACGCTCCGAACCTGCGAGGAACAATCCTCATAAAATACACGGGGGTTCAAGTCTGGGTCTACAACACCCCACTCCAAACCCTCATGCCGGACACGCCAAAGCCTTGGGCATCGCCGCCCGTTCTTCCAACGGTCCTGCTGGTGGCACCCGAGTGGTACACATCAGCCCCTGGTGCAACACCTACATAGACAACCAGGGGACTCCATTCCTTTCTCTCCTTCTTCTTTTGTGTCTCAACAACAACCAACGCGAACAAACCCTGTTGGTGTGAAAGCTGGGGTGAGCAATACAGATACTGCGTCTCTAGGGAACTCATGAAACACATTCTCTCACCAACAACCTGCAGTTCACCCTGATGGTGGGCCGCAGGGGTCGCGTTATCCCCGTCAGCCATGACGAAGAGAGGTCGGGTGATCAAGCCGCCTCCGACATCCATCCGACAGCCCGTCGACACAGTCCAGGGGGACGAAACAGCAGTCGACTGATGACTCGCTTAAGCGTGTTGGTAAATCGGTATCTTCTGGGGAAAAGGTATTATATTATTGAGACTTCCGTCTGGAGAGACATGCTGGAAAGTGGAGTGGGTCATGTGGGCCAACTCTCCACAGCCCAGTAACAACCGCTCGTAGTCGAATACCTAAACCTCCTCGCATAGTGCCTACTCGTACATACCCGTGGGACTACTCGTGGGTGATACCACGAGACGATCCCTGTAACTTACCTCCGTGACACAACGTATGTAACTGTACCTTATTGCTAGGCTGTTCGTTGAGACAAGCTATATCGTGTTAGCAACACTACAGGAATGTTCCTACTCGTCAATGTGTCCAATGAACACGAAGGGGGCGAGCATGGTAGGCGCGTTGCTCCGATCTCCCAACGTCTTCTCGGTGGAATACACACTCGGAATACCACGTCACACGCCGACACTACAATAACCAAACAATCCGCACGATCCTATTGGCCAAGTGTCTGACGTACTCCAACGTACTACATACCAACATACCGACAGAGACACCTTCGTCCGTTGTATTAACCCGACACACTACAAAGAGTATTCTCGGAACATCCTGCTCAACAACAATGAGTGACAGCAGTTCTCATCTTCCAACTGTCCAATCAGATTCTCTTATCACAGCAGCCGATACACTGCCGCTACCACGAACAAGCAAGGCATTCTTTCATCGTAGGGCTATAGTGGCTTTGGCTACGAGAAAAACGCTTGGTATAGTACGCGACAATATCCAGCTCTTTGCCATCGGTGCTGCCCTTGGACGGTTGGGCTAGGAAAGCACCTACACCTTGCTCGGAAGCGTCGGTGTGAACAACGAAATCTCTCGAAAAATTGGGAAAGTGAAGGACGGGGGCTTCGGATAAAGCATCTTTGAGTTTCTGGAATGCGGCATCTTGTGCCGGACCCCAGGCCTTTTTTAAACTCGTGCGTTTGATAAAGCTCTTTCGAGTCAGTTCTACAAGCGGTGCCGTAAGGTCAGAATAATCTTTGACAAACCGGCGGACGAAATTCGCCATACCTAGAACAGAACGTAAGTCTTTAATGGATTTGGGCGTGGGCAGGTCGTGAATCGCATTGATGCGGTCGGTACTGACGGAAATACCTTTCGCGGAAATGACATGACCGAGATAGTCGACTTCTTTCTGCCCAAATTGAATTTTGGACGGTTTGAGTGTCAAGCCTGCCGCATGCAACGCTGCGAACATTTTCTCGAGAGAGACGAGGTGGCTTTCGAACGTGTGATTGATACAAATCAAATCGTCCATGTACGAAAGGATACCGGAGTCAGGGCCAAGGTGGCCTAGAGCTAAAGACATTACGTGTTGAAACAGCCATGGTGCATTCGCTACTCCAAAAGGCATGCGCTTAAAACAGTACTTGCCTCTTGGTGTCACGAAGGCGGTGCGGTCGACGTGCCCCTCGGCCACAGGTAGCTACCAGAACGCGCTGAGGATGTCGGCGACCGAAATGTAGAGGGCGTCTCCGACGGCATCCAGGCAGGACTCGAGGTTAGGCATGGGCCAACTCTTGCGAATGATGTGGCGGTTGAGGGTATGGCGGTAATCAACACAGAAACGGGGGCTGCCGTTGCTCTTGGCGACGATAGTACAAGGGCTACCCCACGGACTTGGCCGTTCCTCAATTATTCCCCATTCCAACATCTCGTTGACACATTTGTCAATTACTTCAGAGGTGCGGGGGTTGGGACGGTATGGGGGACGATCGACAGGACGGGTGCCTTCCGGCACGGGGAACGTTGCTTCGGCGATTGTACAACGTCCTAATTCAGACATTGACAGAGAGAAAACGGGACGATATTTAGCGCATAAGTCAAGGACAGCATCCTTCTGCTCCACGGTAAACGTGGAACTGGCGAATGCTTTAGACAGAGGACCTTCAAGGTCAGACCTGGCGCGGCGAACATCCTCGTCAGAGACGGGGGTGTTCGCGACGGCGTTGATATTTAATTGATCAGGGGTGACTACAGACGCCGTGTACAAATTGCGAAGATGCAAGCCTGGTAAAAGGCAGACACCATCGCCAGATGGGTTACATATTTGTACGACAACAGAGCCATCAGAAGCACTCCACGTAGCTAAAGTACGAGCGACGAGAATGTTCTTGAAAGGTTCAAGTGTTGCGTCATCGGAAAAATCTTTCTCGGTTATAATGCGAGGTTCGACAACAACAGTGCAGTCTTCTGGCGATAGACAATCAGTGTAACCAACAGCAAAGCTTTCTCATTCCGGTTTGAGATTAACTCTCTCACACAGAGAGACAGGAATGGCATCAGCATCGTGATGTACAGCGGCCACCGACATGTTTTGAGTGTGGCTCGCCGGGGAAGGATTGCTACTACTGGACGACGGGACGGAGTCACGAATGCGATGAACAGCTGGTATCGTTGAACCAGTAGACGAAAATGACAAAGTTTGATTTTTCTAATCTAGGCGCGCTCCGAAGTCGGACATGACACTATGATCGAGGAGCATAAGATCGGGGCCCAAAGAGGGGACGACTAGCGCAGTCACCGTGCGGGTGAGCTTGCTGAGGGTTGAAGGAAAATCAATAAACCCGACGACATTGATTGGCTCGCCATTTGCAGCGCGGAGCGCAACAGCGGCTGGGGGGACGGGATTAAGAGGAATACATCGCAGGGTGGGATGAGACCGTACCCACGCGAGAGAAACAACCGGCACATCGGTAGCCGTGTCCACCGTGATGTTATTCACGGGGACGTCGTCGACAGAGCCGGCGATGCGGACTCGTCGAGACGAAAAAGACAAAGAAAAGTCGATGGTTTTGTGCGCCAGCCTTGAGCTGTACCACACGTGGTCTGAATTATGTTTCATTTCGGGAAAACTTTTCCCTTTCACATCCCGAAAACGTACACCAAAGCGCGCAGGCGCTGTACATCTACTTGGACGCATACCTTGACTCGCACTCGGGGACGCGAATACAGTAATTGGGGAATCAGGGACACCATTATCACAACTCAAGCTTCGCTTGCGCGATGAACGCTGACTCTTGACCTCCTCTACTTTAGCCTGAGGGGGAGGGACGACACGTAATTCAGACACACTTGCCACACGAAACAGCTTATTTGCTGCGCCGTGAGAACGGGCACGGTACCTAGGCACGACATAACTACGATGATGCACGGGGACACGGGGGACCATAAACTCAGGGGCAAAAGCGGCTACCGACGACGTGGAGATTTTCCTCTTCACGCCTTTCCTGGCTACACCAGAAGACGACCCTACTGTTTCAAGCGCTACAACAGCAGGGCACCCCTAGTTGTCGTCGTCGTCGTCTGGGGCAGGGGCTTTCTTGGAGCGCTTACCTCCGCCATTGCCACCGCCGCCGCCCTTGTTGCGCTTGCTGGTTGCGCGCGCCCTGCGTGCGTCACGCTCTTCGCGTTGCCGCGTCCAGCACTCCTCGAGCCAGTGGCCCACCTTGCTCTTGCACGTCGGGTGCGTGCACTTGGGACGCTCCTTGTCGGTCCTGGCTCCTTCGGGAAACTTGTCACCCATGGGGGACTTGCCCTTGAAAGACTTGCCTTTGGGCCCACTCGAGCTAGCCCCTCCAGAGCCATAACCTCCGGAGCTGGAGCCTGCTTTGCCGGACGCAGCCCGCAGGGAGATTGCATCATACTGCTGGGCGATAGCGGTGCGGTTCGGGACGGTAGTAAAGGACGTGGCACTGACGTGAGCATTGATGCGACTGGTGTTAGAGCCAGTGAGGTTCGCGGCCTCAAGGCGACGGAGCTGAGCAACGGCTTCAGACATTGTCTCGGGGTGTTGTTCTTGACTAGCAAGAAGCCTGATCCCCGGTACTACACCGTTGCGGAATAGTACGACGGACAGGGCAGCGTACGGGGAACGCCCCGGGGTTACACGCTGGACGCACGCTTCAAAACGAGTACACTCTGATTGAAAGCGGAGGGCATACGACGCGACGGTTTCACCAGGGTCCATTTTGAACTCGGCGAGACGAAGGGCAGAGTCCTCTACTGAGTTAGAGGGCATGAGACAGTCGAGCAGTGCAGTTTTCAGTTCCGACCAGTTCTTCGGCGCAGTGTGCGAACCCGGTGCGTCAGTGATTTCTGTGGATACAGCAGGGTTGTGCCAGTTGAGACTGCCGTCCATTATGTGCGGGTACAACGTGAGAACTGGTCCATCACAGATGAGTGATATGTGCTCGAATGCAACCTCGTCAGAGAGTTTGACTAACTCAGCATCAGACACACCAGTAGATATTCCTGCTTTGACGCGAAAACTGCAGACGAGACGGTACTGCTGTATAACCGAAATGACATCGACGTCAGCGGAGCCGGTAAGACGCGGAACCTGCTTGACGTCCTGTGACGTGATAACTACACGCTTAGACTTAGGCGACAAAACTTCAGCGAATGTCTGCGCAAGTGACGGGACGGAGGTCTCCTGCTGCTGTACAGAAATGGCAGGAGACGACGACTTAGATTCAAAGCTAGCCAGGCTTACCAGACGACTCATCAACTCCATCGTTTGTGGAGACAGCTCCGCAATCTCGCCAGAGTCTAGCTTGGCGATATCCTTGTTGACTATAGACTGGAGCAGGTTGACTGTGGAGTCTATGTTCGACGGACCAGAAAGAAGCGGAGTGATGTTGGTCTGGTGGAAGCCCGAAGCGCCTACAGCGTTGTCGCTATCGACGTCCATGGCGCTCGCCGGGGAAGATCCGTCCGCGGTAGCTTCGGCAGCAGCGCCGTCGCTGGTTGTGGCGGCGCCGTCGTCATCGGGCTCCACGGGGTTATCACCAGCGGCGCCGTTGGTGGTGACTACAACAGTCCCGTCGACGGGGGGAGCGGGCTGTTGGTCCCGGTTGTCCACGTTTTCTCCGTAGCTATCGGACATAGCTGAGGTGAACTCGAGGAAGGCTCAATCCAAAAGACTGCCGTCTGAACGCCAATAAGGGTTTGTACTCAAGAACATCGTAGGGAGGTGCGAATCTCCAACGCTGTGTGTACACGCGTTCCTTTTAGGCAACGGCCGCAGAATGTGGGCGGTGTCGACGATCACCGGGCGAGTAGATGTGCTCGGTAAAGAGACAGAATCTCAGGTTGAGATGGGGACAGTAGGAAGTGTGAGAGGTGTGCGAGGGCGCGCCCTCGCACTCCTCTCGGACGAAAGCAACGGGCAACGAGCTGAGGAAGCGTCTGAGAAGACGTCTTGAGGTTCCTCGGGATGTTGTACCCTTCCTTGTGGCTCGGAGTGTGAGTGAGAACGACATCGCTCCGAGAGACGAACTTTCTAGGAGAACGTGCGGAACGTTCCCGAAGGTTCTAGAATTTGTGTTCAGACGCAAATAGGCAGGTTGGGTTCAGAGCATTGTGACCCACAGAAACTCGACATTTTATGTTTTTCCCTGCAGGTCGTCGCAGGTAGATTTTTGTTGTTGCGTGTCGTGCAATTGTAGTCTCGAGTTTGTGCGTAACGTATGTCTATGTTATTTCGCGCCAATACAGAGCCATAGCAAGTTGCATCGTATGTTGGTCAGGTAGTTTGGTGCATAATTGTATTCCCTCACATCGTGGGCTGTTTCGTACCGTGGTGTTTGAGTTTGTTCGTAACGTGTCTATATTTTTCCCTGCAGATCGTCGCAGTAAATTTTTGTTGTTGCGTGTCGTGCAACTTTGTAGTCTCGAGAGTTTGTGCGTAACGTGCGTGTATATATATGCAATTTCGCGCCAATGCAGAGCCGTAGCGAGTTGCATCATATGGTGGTCAGGTATTTTGCTGCATGTTTGTATTCCCTCGAATCGTGGGCTGTTTCGTACCGTCGACGTTTGTGTTTCTTCGTATGGTGTGTCTATACTATTTCGGGCCAACGAGTTGCATCACATGTTGGTTAGGTAGTTGGTTCGTGTTTGAATTCCCTCACATCGTGGTCTGTTTTGTACCGTCGATGTTGGTGTTTGTACGTAGTGTCACTTCGCGCCAACACTGAGCCGTAGCGAGTTGCATCATGTATTGGTCAGGTGCTTGCTTCATGTTAGTATTCCGTCACATTGTGGGCTATTTATAACCTTTAGATGCAGTCCTTTGACTTTCATATTCCCTGCAGATTGTGACAGATTGTTTTGTGATATTGCGTGTCGTGGAAGTTTGTGCATAAAATAGGCACAGTATGATCAACCTTCGTTGGAAGGGTTTTTGTTTTTCGATGTATTGTTATCACAGTGTTCCACTTCGACTACTTGCTCGTATTCATAGCTATAGATGTTTTTCTGATAGTCAAGCGCATAACTTAATGGCAGGTAGTACAGCCACGTGCATGTCCAATGTGCACCGGGTGCTCAGATGCCTTTTCCGTATACTGCAAGTAGTCCAGAAGTATAGTATAATATTTCAGGTGTAAGTTAGGCGTCTGCGGTATACGACCACGTTTTGCATTCGTATTATGCGTCCTACCATTAAGCTTCGTTAGAAGGGTTTTTGTGTTTCGATGTAGTGTTGTTATCACAGTGTTCCACTTCGACTACCTGCTCGTAGCTATAGACGTTTTTCTGGAAGTCAAGCGCGTAACTTTATGGCAGGTAGTACAGCCACGTGCATGTCCAAATGTGCGACGGGTGCTCAGATGCTTTTTTCCGTATATTGCAAGTAGTCCAGAAGTATAGTATAATACGATAGGTGTTAGTTAGGCGTCTACGGTATACGACCACGTTTTGCATTCGTATTCTGTGTCCTACCATAAGCATGCCGTGGTGATGCACTACGATTTCGCGTTTGTTTCAGTTTTAATAGCTAGTTGCATCCTTTTGAACGCCGTGCGCATGCTAATAGATGTCCAGTAGTATGGTAGATGTACGTTAAGAGCTTGCGAGGTACACCCGCATCTTGCATTCGTATTTGGTGCCCTACCACAAGCACCTGGCTCTTTTTTGGCGCCCCAAGCGCGTTACTTCATGGCAAGTAGTACAGCCACGGATTCATTTTCCGTCTACTGCAAGTAGTATCTATTTTATTAAGAAACATTCAAGGACGTCAGCCGTGAGTTCGACGAATTCTATTTATACGTCCCACGCCCATAAATAAACGCCAGTAAGCTAGCAGCTGGATATTTTTAGGCGCCCCATGTACAATCTTCATGGCAAGTTGTAGAGTCACGCGCATGTCCAATGTGCACTAGGTAGTCGGGTGCGTTTTCCATATACTGCAAGTAGTGGTGTACAACCACAATGCCATATTGCGTTCGTATTTGGTGCTCTACCACAAGCAGCTGGTGATGATGCCCTATCATACACCCGTTCTGAATAATAAATGTCTTTTTTTGTCGTATTCGCCCGTACTGCCAATCTGAACGTGACATCGCCAGCAAGCTCGCAACACAGCACAGAGTAAACAGCTCTGCCCATAGAGCTCTTGGCATTATCAAGTCGCGGGCTTCATGAAACCGTGCACCTTCTATTCCTGTCTCTTTCACATTTGGTTGTGTTGTGTTCCTGGCGCGAGCGTAGCGGGCGGCGTCTGCCGCCCGCGGAGCAGAGCCCTTGTACTATATTACAAGTACCAACAAGCAGAGCCTCTGCCCATAGAGCTCTTGGCATTATCAAGTCGCGGGCTTCATGAAACCGTGCACCTTCTATTCCTGTCTCTTTCACATTTGGTTGTGTTGTATTCCTGGCGCGAGCGTAGCGGGCGGCGTCTGCCGCCCGCGGAGCAGAGCCCTTGTACTATATTACAAGTACCAACAAGCAGCTTGAAAATATGAGCACTGACCCGAAATTCGTCGAACTCACACCTGACGTCCTGAAAATATATTTAGAGTGACAAGTCTATCAATTTGGAAACGTGGGTTCGTGTCCCACAGAGATTTTTGGGAAGTAGCCGACTTTTATTCTCGAATACGGTTTTTTTTTTTTTTTTTTATCCTCCGGCGGATGGGGAAAAATAAAGCTTTAGCTCACCACACTTGCACGTATTTTCATACGCGTCGTATACGGTATTGATATTAAGATATTAGATAACTAATAATATGTGTATGTATAACTGTGATTTTTTTTTTTCGGGCGCATCTCTCCGTGTTCGCACCTTTGTCCCAAACGTCGGGTGGGGTGGGCACAATTCGGCCGTCGGGCTCACGTTGCTGGAGGGTGGGCGCGATCCGTGCAGTGTGTCGCGCGTGGCAAGCCTTTGGAACTTTTTTGGCCTTGGGCACACTTAAGGCAAATCCCCGGGTTTCCGCAACATCCCCGCGGGGATTGGGTTTCCGCATCCCTTATCCCCGCGTACGCACGTAAAATTTGGATGTACACCCAGCTTTTCTGCTCTCGTAGAGGGTATAACACGTTTCTTTCCCTTTTTTTGCACAGAGCACCACGCTACGATCCTGCCGCCCAGCAGCAGTCCAGCCCCCTTGCAGCAGCAGCCTGCAACTGTATGCGCGTGTGGCTGCTGTTGTAGTAGCTGATTCTCTGATCGGAGCGTGGCATTTGTCACCCCATCATACCCCATTTTGTGCTTCGGACGCATCTCAACTGCATGCCCATTGATCGCGCCAATTTCGTCGGTAATATAGGAAACTTTTTGATGATAATTGATATACTAACCCATCCTTACATTTACGTCCAAAGATGCAATATTTCTCCGTACTACATACCAAACGGGTATTGTTTTGTGTCGGAGATTTTGCTCACGCCACAGATGACAGGTACAAAACATGAGGATGGCACAACGCTACGTGTACAACCCTACCACACAGAAGCAGTAGTGGGATACATCATGTACATGCGCGTGGCGAGTTCTCGCTATGCTGAGGCGAGTTGCTTTCGTCTCCGCGAGGGGACGATTTTGAATCGGACGACGATCAAAACAATCCAGCGTAATTTTGCTTGACTATACAAAGCAAACAGCAGTTGATATAGGCGCTGATGGCACCACACTACGATCCTGCTGCCCAGCAGCGGTCCAGCCTCCTAGCATCAGCAGCCTGCAACTCTATGCGCGTGTGGCTGCTATTGTAGAAGCGGATTCTTTGATCAGAGCGTGCCATTTGTCACCCCACCATACCCCTGTGCTGCCACTTCGTGCGTATCTCCATTGCATATCCATAGGTCGCGCTAATTTGGACGGTAATATAGGAACATTTTTGCTTGTAATTTATGTACCAACCCATCCTTACACTTACCTCTAAATAGACAGTGATTTTACGTCCGTAACAGAGGGGTAATCAAGTTATGGGTCGGAGATTTTGCTCACACCACAGATGACAGGGACCAGACAACATGATGACAGCGCAACGCTATGTGTGCAACCTTGCCGCACAGCAGCAGTAGTAGGATACATCATGTATGTGCGCGTGTCGAGTCGTCGCTATGCTGAGGCGAGTTGCTTTCGTCTCCACGAGGGGACGATTTTGGATCGGACGACGATCAAAACAATCCAGCGTATTTTTTTTTGAATTTAAAAAGCAAACAGCAGTGGATATAGGCGCTGATGCTCCATGAGAAAGAGCTTCTCTGTCTCAGCGACAATAATAGAAGCCCTACAGTTCCCCATTCCGCGCACTCTCTGCGACGAACTGGCGGTGAAGGGGGATGATTGCCCATCCTGGCGTGTATCGCTCGTCGTTAAGTTCAGTATCTGGCTCAACAAGACACGAAGAGTACCTATTCTAAAATTAATTGCTGATTTCCATACGAAACAACAGGAAACAAAGAAAAAACATCAGGACCACGATAGAAGGACGGCGCACGGAACAACTGGCTGCTGATTTGTTTTTTTGCCGGTTGAAAGTCCACCTATTCGTCCTTTTACTTTTACCACGCAAATTTTTTTGCATGCACAAGAGTCGCCCGTATAAAAAGTCCCCATCGTACGATTACTGGCGCTGGACACGTACGTACTGATGGGATTACCACTTATTTTCGGTTCTCGACCACGACGGCGAGAGAGCGAACCGTTTCCGGGAGGGCGCCTCCCCACACTCCGCTTCTCGAGCTGCGAACAAGAGCATAGTTTTTACTACCACCAGGTACATCTTACTTGCCCACAAACAGTCAGATGTTGGATGTTTGGGTTTCGTTCTTGCGCCACTCCCTTCTTACTTAGGCACTTCCCGGAGGGGAACCTTGTACTCTGTATTCGTACTCCTCCCGATATTAAAGCCGGGGGGAAGAAAAAGCAAAATAAACCACATATCATACATATGATAAGAGCAGTATAGTGGAAACTACACTATTAAATTTATAAAATAAATATGATACTAGATCTAGCTCAAAGTTCCCCACCTAAAGTAAAAATACCAACATTAACCATTATAGTGGACAAAAAATAGGACCCCTCCCACTAAAAAACCGACGCATATAGTATATTACAAGCACCAACAACGCAGCTTGCAAAGATGAGTATTGACCCGAAATTCGTCGAACTCACGGCTGACGTCCTTGAAATATTTTTTATAAAATGCACTCACCGGGGATATAAGGGCAGAACGTCCACACGGCATCTTGGTCATCAACACCGGCTGGACTCTATTGTGCAAGGTTGACTGGACCCACGCCGTGAATGTTATCCAAACCACCTTCTCAATCATCCTAAAGACGAGACACAACGGATTCACCAAGCGCGTAAGGAGGACAAGACAAAACCGGCTTCGAGTTACGATGATGTGGTGTTTAGCACATTCGATGCGCAAACGAAACACGCTTGCAGAGGCGTAGGGTATTCGAGGCCAGTGGTCAAGGGAGGATAAACGGCGACTCGGCGTAGTAACCCTTTCACTGCGCTCTACGGTGTGGGGTTGCACTGTTGGCCTGAGGCTGAGAAGACGCATGCACAATACAGCCGGCATATGCGGGGAAGTGTGGTGCAGCGTGGGAAACGCCTGCTAATTTCCGTTTAATCCTACCAATGCACCTAAACATCGGCAGCTGCCCCGACACTGTCCCGGAAGAAACCGTGGCCTTTCTCAGCTGAAGAACGATGGGTCGGATCTGCGTCATCGTATGTATTAGATGAGCTGTACAGCTTTTATCATATCGCATAAGGGTACAGGGTTTCGCCGCCGGGGCCAGCCAGCACGCGCTATAGCCGAGCCCGGTAAACTATCAACCGTGCGAGTGAAGGAGCGAAACACCATCCTTAAACTACCCTTTTAAAGGCAGACTTGCAATTCGCAGTTTGGCACAGTGGTCGGCCCCGTGCGTGTTATAAGGGTATTCTTCGAAGTATATTGTAGAAATAGAATAACTTCAGTTATGAGATCGAAGATTTTGTCGAAACTCATCTTTGCAAGCTGTGTGTGATACTCCGATCGCGCGTATTACTGGGTGTGTGTCCTCATTAAGAATATAGGTCGGGGACTTCCTTTAGAACTGCAGTGAGGCTTGTACCACGGTCAACAGGGTGATGCTAATCAATCTGTGGGCGGAAACTCTAAAACCCTTTTTTCAGGGGGACACAAAATCTGACGGCTGTGGAAGGGATGCATTAGTTTAGCATGCATATTCTGTAAGTCGTATAACCGGCGAGGGGAGGGCGGAGTTTTGAAGGGGGGGAGGGGGGGGGGGGGGGGCGGAGGGTTGAAAAGAAAGGGGGCGGGGGAGGGGGGGTGTACGGTTTGTGCATGGCCGTAGTCGCATGGCCATAGACCCTCGCAGAGGGGGCGCGCGGGGGGGGGGGGGTCCAAAAGTTTTAGGTCGCATACATACTTACTGTACGCGTGGTGCTAGGTCTAGGCGATGGTGGGGGTGGCGGGGAAGGAGGGGGGGGGGAAGGTTAATTTGAACTTGAAGACTAGGTAAACAGGTCATGTCACCTATCGGGTAGTGTTTATTATTCTGGCAGATTTTGATTTTAGGTGGGGCAGCGGAGGAAGGGGACGGTGGTTTGGTGTGCGTGTGGGGGGTGGGGGGGCGGCGAGGTGATTTTTTGGTGGGACGGCGGTGGAGGGGTGTGTGGTGGGGGTGTGGGGGGGTGTACGCGAGGAAACGGAGGTGGATGCGAGCGAAATATCCATCTTGCGTGTTAGATCCAGATGCCCTATATTTCAAAGATAAACTGTGAGGTAGGTGGGAGCAATTTTTTTTTTACGTGATGTTATTTTAATGTAAATGTTGTATATACTAAATAGCCGGTCGCCCCGATGGTCTAGTGGTTACCCTCGAATGATACTAGCGTTGGTCCTTATCTTCGATTCCTACCCTGGTGAGGTTTTGAGTATAGTTGCAAAAAAGCAAAAAAAAATAATGTCAACTGCTGAGAGCGCCTAGCAGCGTGGGTAGGCATAATTCGACGCGAGTCGACGACGGAAGAAAATGCTGAATTCTTCTCCCGGAGAAAACGAAGGCACGTACCGTGGGTAGGCGGGAGAAGGGCCCCTATGTAACCCCGGATCTTAGTTACTCACTGGGAGAGAGCACGATAGAAGTGCGACGAAAATAAATGGGATGAAGGGCGAAAAAAAAAATTGCGTTCACATACTTGGCATCGTACGACTCTAAAAGTGAGTGGTAGAGTTGGCCATTTATATACTTGTGTCTGCGTGTGACGGGCTCAAGAACATAAGTGTGTCTGTGCATGGAGGGGTAGATATAAGACTGAATTGCTGAATGACGATGTTGGTCTTGGTGTCATGTAGCATTTGGTATTTTTTTTCAACTAATCAGCAACACCTGCTATTGGTGCGCGTGCCGGTATACGGTATTCGGTGAATATTATCACCTCATGTGTTTACCTCGAACGGGCTCTCATGCAGAGCCCCTCAAGCAACTGCCTGTTGTTTTTGTATTCTGCACGAGTACCGCTTACTTGCCTTTGGATCTGCTTCCAGTTTTTATACGAGTGTCATAGGGACATATTACTTGGAACTATTGTGGGATACTTTTTACAGTAGAAAAAAGGCAAGGTAATATTCTGTAGGGTTTAGGGATTCGGGGCAAGGGTATGGGAGTCTTACAGAACTTCCAGAAGTTTCGGGTACATGTATGGAAGTGTCACAGATCTCACAGAAGTTCCGGGCATTGTGCCACGAGCCTGCAGAACTCACAGAAGTTGTTGCGCCGATGCGAAAAATGTTGAACCCGCACCCCGGGTATTGTGGCACGGGGCGTACAGAACTTACAGAAGTTCCAGTTATGGGTATGAACGTCATGCAGAACTCGCAGAGGTTCCAGTTTTTGTGGCACGGGCGTACGTAACTCACGGGAGTTCCGGGCTGGTATAAAAATGCTGTACCCTTACCCTAGGTATTGGGGCCACGGGCGTACCGAGATTACCCAAGTTCTGAGTATACGGGTATGAATGTGGTGCAGAACTCGCAGAAGCTTCGGGCACGGGTATGAATGTCGCACAGAACCTACATATGCTCTTTGTAGGTAATACCCGGGGGGCAAATACACCGGGTATGGTACAGTACGTACCCTACAGGACATAGTCCTGGAAAAACGGAAACAAAACGATTGGATGGTGTCGCCTGATTACTTCACTTCTGCAGCGCTGTTCGAGCCACACCGGATACAACAGGTAATAAAGCAAAGGTTCTGCTGTTTTTGGAGTAAACCGATACCGCGGGACAAAGTGTCCCTGCATATAGATCAGTACAGTATGTGAAAAAAAAACGGTCGCCCCGGTGGCGTATCAGGTTATCCTCGAGCCTGGCATATGGTCAGTTTCGTGAGTACGAGCCCTGCCGAGTGCACACCGTAACTGACACAAGATATCACCCGTACATAAGAAATCAACCCGCCCACAGGGTAAGAACCCCGGTGATAATTTTGGGCGTTTCTGACAAACCATCGATTTATCACCCGGTGTATATAAGATAACAACACACCACGGTGATATCGTAGTGTAGATTTGTGGTTTGTGGCTTTGATTTTTGGTCGTGGTGTCTATGCGTAACTCTTTTTTGGTCGTACCGATAGCGAGGTAGGTAGCAGCAGCCCATTTTTGTGTGGGGGCAGGACGGATGGCGCAGCCACCGCCTCGTATCATATCGGGCGAGGTACCTTCGATTTGGGTATATTTTATTTTTTTATGCTCCAATCCAAGCCCATATTTTGTTTAAAACTTTCTTCGGCGTTGAGGGTGTTGAGTCATCGCCGAGGTCATGCGCTAAGGAGCTTCGTCACCTAGGTTGGGCCCCTTTGTTTTACCAAAACCCGGTATCACAAGTAGGTCGTACCTACAGCAAGAGTGCGGGGCGGCTGCAAGTGTTCGTGCAGGCATACCACACCCCTTCAAGTGTGCGGCAGCGGCGGTTCAACTGTTATCACACCCGCTGTTATCACACCCCCAAGCACACCCTGTGGGTGTTCGGAGGTGCTATCACACCCCCTTTTTATCACCCCCTCTCATTTATCACACCCCCAGACACACCTTGTGGGTGTTCGGACGTCCTATCACACCCCCTGGTTTATCACACACCCCTTGGGCTCCCTGCGAGCTGCACTTTATCACCCGGGGTACCCAAGATATCACACCCCCCACAGGATACCACACCCGGTGATAATATTTTCAAATCCCAAAATGTTGTCACCGGGGTGTGTTATCTTGTGTCAGTAATGGTTCTCGCATAAATTCGTCGGGACCTTTTCTTGTGCCCAAATTGACTTGCGGAAAGCGCGAGAGCGTGAGTTAGCAACACTCGATGAAAAATCGACGAGCAGTGGGATTGCTGAACCCTATGCGCGATAAAAATTGAAGGCAAGAACCGGGGGGGAGAAGGGACGACACCTGTGAGCACGGCTTGTCCAGAATCTGAAACGTAGAAGTGTAAAAAAAAAGAGAAAGTAGCAAACTCAAAGCTTCACACATTGGACAGATCACGATCTACAGCAGTACAGCAGTAGTAGATGATCTGAATCCTATGTTTCCGTCATGAAATGTATCGCAACAGGCGTATCCTCATACAGATCGCACCCGGCAAACTTTTTCACAAGAGCTGTGCCATAAAGATCCCTATCCCGCAAACATGATACAGGTATTGTAGATGATACAACCAGGAATCTATTTGCCTCCACAGATCTAGATAACGATATACCTGGTACGAAATAGAGTTCTGATCTGTCTGATGCACGCATATTTGAAGAATCAAAATTCAAAATTCCGCCCGTCGGTCCATATTTTATATTAAAACTTGTACTGCTGCTGTGGTTCATCATTAAAATTAAAATACACTCCAGCTGTGAGATCGAAGATTAAGATTTTGTCGAAGCTCATCGTTGCAAGCTGTGTGTGATGCTCCGATCCCACGTATCACCGGGTGTGTGTGTCTTCATTAAGGATACAGGTCGGCGACTCCTCTTGGAAGTACAGCAGTGTACAATAGCTTGCACGAGGGTCAACAGGGTTATGCTGTTTATAGTCTGTCTGTGCGCGGAAACTATAAAACTGCTGTGGTATATGTACGCACATCAGTAGCAGTAGGTTTTCACGGTTTTAACTCTAGTTTATTTTTTTACTTTTACGAGATGAGGTACCAGACACCTAGCAGGTATGTGGGTCTTTTTGCATCTCGAAGGAAAGAGCGCAACAGCACTGACTACTATGCTGGTGCGGGTCCAGGGAAAGGTCACTGGGTGAAGGGATTCTCCCTGTCCTTTCGATCTATTAATACTACAAAAATGTCATGATACAAGACAAACACCTCTGCTGCTCCACGATAACAGCGGGTACATATACATATGTGAGAACAACAACAAACATACCGTGATATCTGGTACTAATAGCCACCTGGATGGACGACTCGGGAGGCCTACGACGCGGTCAGCTCCAAGCTATTATGCGTTGCCCTGCTACGCGAAAGTTGACATTGACATAATCTCACCGTGGGATGTCTGCCATTGGCGCTGATGCCAGTCGCCCATCGCTGCTGCGTCGGTCCGATGCCCTCAACGTATTGTGTGCTGGACAGCGAGGCCTCCTGTCCGTTCCAAAAATGGGGTCATCGCACACAAGTTGCGCGCCCGTCCTTGTATGTCGATTTATCGGCGCTTAGGCCCCACTCCACGGGCTCGTCCACAGCGTTCCGAATCCATCTTCTCTCATGATTAAAGCCGACGGGGGCGTTCATGTCGTCTGTCATCGCTGACCGCCGGCGATTATGATTGCGAGTTGGCGAAAGCGACTCTTGCAGTTCCGAAAATCGGGGTTTCGTGGCATAAAAAAAAAATGGTTTTTGAAAGCGGGGCCAAACTGAAGTTTCAAATTCACCCCTTGGGCTATCGCGGCCTGCGGCATGTAGTACCTACCCAGCTCTGACCCCGAGAAGGCAGAGGGCGGGAAGTGGAGGATACCATCCGGTGTCAAGTTAATCTGTACCTGGTACGTACCAGGTACGGTATGATACCTAGGGGGGTAGTGTATCCTGCTGTATGCACGTTGGTGTAAAGTCGGAGAAATTAAAAATTTCCTGCCTTTTTATTCGGAACGGAGTTTTCGAATAGCTGTGTCCGTTGTATCTTAATGATATCCGTCTTGTCTGCCGCTGCCATACCGAGCTTGGGTTGGTCACGATCTTCAGAACTACTACTGTACAGCATCACCATTGCGCGTCGGGGTGGGCGAGGAGAGACGGTGCCATATTCACGTACAAACTCTTCATTTCTTTTTGCAGTACACACATGATACGTATACACCTACTGCTGTACTACCTGTTTCTCCGAACTCGGAACACACGCTGAAAAGGCTCCCCTCATAACAGGTAAGAATACTCACTGATGATGTAGCGCGGTACCAGGCACAGGGGTCCTTTGCTGTCGCACGCGGTGAAGGCCTTGCGAAAAAAGCCTCTGGAAGAACGTCGGTAAGATCCCCACCACAAGCTACAGCAATTACTGAAGCATTGCACAGGGTATGTGCCAGTCACCCTCTGGAGGGAAACATGCCAAGGCATCACGAGAGCATCTCACATTTGATGGCCTTTCGTAGAAGGTTATATGCTGAAGACTACAGAGGATGCACGCAAATCCACCCCCTGCAGAGGACGTTTTGTGTAACTCTCTAGGGGGTTGTAGTCTTACTGGCCTCCGCAGCGTATCGCATTGCTCTACATCCTCCAGAGGGCGATAGAAGTCACGCTCTACAGGAAAATGTCGGTGTAAAGGCCACCAGAGGATGCCAACATGTTTACCTACAGCAGAGGGCGTCTTTTTTAACCCCCTAGAGGGTTGTAGTCTTACTGGACTCCCCAGCGTATCGAATTTCCCCACGTCCTCTAGAGGGTGATACCATTCAAGCTCTACAAGCTATACGTTCAGTGTAACAGGCTCCAGAGGATACGGAAACTATAGACCTCCTGCAGAGGGCTTCATTTTCAAGCTCTGGAGTGTGAATGCCCTCCAGAGGGCGATTTTGTCTGTGGAGGGTTTTTTGGGGGGTAGCGGATTGGCCACGTGTTCGAATACTGGCGGGGGGTTCCTACCTGGATATCGCACCGAGGTTTGGCGTTTCACAGCAGTGTCCACGGTTTTTGCCATCATGTGGAAGGTCGTCGACGCGATCAACAACACCCCTGAAGTCGGCCCGTTCTTCTTTCCGCAGACAGATGAAGAGTGCCGATTTTTCGCCGCGGGATTCGAGGTGAGGGTACGTGTACTACAACAGCAACCTGTCACTGGCGAAGATATACAAGCTGTACGTCTTAGAGTGCAGTCTATAGTTGTTTTCCGAAGGCAGGCCTGCCCATTTTATAAAAAATACAAGGTTCCCCTCCGGGAAGTGCCTAAGGGAGTGGCACAAGAACGAAACCCAAGCATCCAACATCTGACCGTCTGTGGGCAAATAAGATGTACCCGGTGGTAGTGAAAACTATGCTCTTGTCCGCAGCTCGAAAAGCGGAGTGTGGGGAGGCGCCCTCCCGGGTACGGTTCGCTCTCTCCCCGTCGTGGTGGAGAACCGTAAATAATAAGTGGTAATCCCATGAGTACGTGTCCAGCGCCAGTAGTACTCGTACGATGCGGACTTTTTATACGGGCGACTCTTATGCAGTAAAATTTGCGTGGTAAAAAATAGAAGGTCGACAATGGGACCCGAAGGGTGCGCCAGCTAGCGTTGGGCTGCGAAAGCAACTGAGTTAAGTCGACACACGACGCGTATGAAAATACATGGAAGTGTGGTGAGCTAAAGCTTTATTTTTGCCCATCCGTCGGAGGATAAAAAAAAACAAAAACAAATCGATAGGTGGATGTTCAACCGGCAAAAAAAACAAAATCAGCAGTTGTTCCGTGCGCCGTCTTTCTATCGTGGTTTTGATGATTATCTTTGTTTCCTGTTTCGTATGGAAATAATCAATTTCAGAATAAGTACTCTTCGTGTCTTGTTGATGAGCCAGATATTGAACTTCACGACGAGTGATACACGCCAGGATGCGCAATCATCCCCCTTCACCACCAGTTCGTCGCAGAGAGTGCGCGGAATGAGAAACTGTAGGGCTTCTGTTGTCGCTGAGACGGAGAAGCCCTTTCTCATGGAGCATCAGCTCCTATATCCACTGCTGTTTGCTTTTTAGAGTCAAGAAAAATTACGCCGGATTGTTTTGATCGTCGTCCGATCCAAAATCGTCCCCTCGTGGAGACGAAAGCAACTCGCCTCAGCATAGCGAGGACTCGCCACGCGCACATACATGATGTATCCTACTACTGCTGCTGTGCGGCAAGGTTGTACACACGAAGCGTTGTGCTGTCCTCATGTTGTCTGGTCCCTGTCATCTGTGGTGTGAGCAAAATCTCCGACCCATAACATTCTGTTATGTACGTAAAAATACAGTCTATTTGGACGTAAATGTAAAGGTGGGGTGGTATATAAATTAGTATTTAAAAGGTTCCTATACTACCGCCAAAATTGACGCGACCTATGGACATGCAATGGAGATGCGCACGAAGCGGCAGCACAGCGGAAATATGGAGTATGGTGGGGTGACAAATGGCACGCTCCGATCAAACAACAGCAGCCACACGCGCATAGGGTTGCAGGCTGCTGATGCTAGGGGGCTGGACCGCTGCTGGGCAGCAGGATCGTAGCGTGGTGCCATTAGCCCCTACATCCACTGTTGTTTGCTTTTTAGAGTCAAGAAAAATTACGCTGGATTGTTTCGATCGTCGTCCGATTCAAAATCGTCCCCTCGCGGAGACGAAAGCAACTCGCCTCAGCATAGCGAGAACTCGCCACGCGCATGTGCATGATGTGTCCCACTACTGCTGCTGTGCGGTAGGGTTGTACACGTAGCGTTGTGCCGTCCTCATGTTTTGTACCTGTCATCTGTGGCGTGAGCAAAATCTCCGACACAAAACAATACCCCTCTGGTACGTATGTAGTACGAAGAAATATTGCCTCTTTGGACTTAAATGTAAGGATGGGTTTGTATATTTATTACAACCAAAACGTATATTATATTACCGCCAAAATTGACGCGATCTATGGACATGCAATGGAGATGCGCCCGAAGCGGCAGCACACCAGAAATATGGGGTATGGTGGAGTGACCAACGCCACGCTCCGATAAAAAAATCAGCTACTACAACAGCAGCAGCACGCGCATAGAGTTGCAGGCTGCTGCTGCTAGGAGGCTGGACTGCTGCTGGGCGGCAGGATCGTAGCGTATTGCTCTGTGCAAAAAGAGGGAATGAAACGTGTACCCTCTACGAGGAGAAAGCCCGGATTGCATCCAAACCTTACGTACGTACGCGGGGATAGGGGATGCAGAAACTCAATCCCCGGGGATGTTGCGGAAACCCGGGGATTTGCCTTATATGTGCCCAAGGCCAAAAAAGTTCCAAAGGCTTGCCACGCGCGACACACTGCACGGGTCGCGCCCAAACCTCCGGCAACATGAGCCCGACGGTCGAATGGTGCCCACCCCACCCGACGTTTGGGACAAAGGTGCGAACACGAAGAGATGTGCCCAAAGGAAAAAAAAAATCACAAGTATACATATACATATTTCAAGGACGTCAGCCGTGAGTTCGACGAATTTCAGGTCAATACTCATTTTTGCAAGCTGCGTTGTTGGTACTTGTAATATACTACAAGGGCTCCGCTCCGCGGGCGGCTGACGCCGCCCGCTACGCTCGCACAAGGAAGATGTTGATAAAATTTTTTACAGATGATGCAGACGAGCACATGATTTTTAATAATGGCGACTTGATAATGCCAAGAGATATGTTGGAAAGCTCATTGCACAACGCTGTTTCCTCGCCCGCTAGCTGACGTTTGTCGTTTCGTTGTCCTTTTTTTCATGTGACGTATGATAAATATTAATGGAAAAATACTATATTCTGAATGAATGAAGATAAAAAATAGACCGAAAATATATTAGTATAGAATGCTAATATGTATCAATTCCAAAATATCAAGAAGGACCGTTTGTAGGCTTCAAACGCCAAGAGTGTGTGATGGAGCATAAATGGCGAATTTATGCAAAGGGAGTACAAACATGTCCTAGAAGCACCGTAGTCCACCTTTTTAGATGGTTACAAGGGCTCCGCATGGGCGCCGGCATGCTTCGGGTAGGGCAGGGCGGCACTCGGACGAGGAAAAGGGGAAAAAATTGTAGCTGTTCGATTCGACATCATTGGAAGTTTAAAGTAATGCCGAGAGTTTAATACGAATATGAGGTTCTAAAGATCATAATTTGACATTCCATGGCGCCCATTCTTTGGGTGAGGAAGGGTAGCACTCGACGAAATAAGTTGTAGTTATAAATAAATTGAAGCTTAAAGTAATGCCAAGAGTTTAATACGAACATGAGGTTCTAAAGGTTACACAGTGGTGAGCTTAAGCTTTATTTTTCCCCATCCGCCGGAGGATGAAAAAAAAAAAAGATACTTTGATGGAAGGTGGAAGGAAAACATATAAACGAAGGAAGCAAGCATAGGCGAAACACTGCTGTTATTAAAACCGCCGCCAAGTAAAAGTAAGCCAGAAATGCCGAAAGGAGAATTTGAGAACTTGCTTCGCTTCGAGGCTTCGAGGCGGAAGGAAAGAGGACATGGCATCAATGAAAAAGGTATCGGACGGAATGGTTGGAAATGTTTTTATTTTACGGAAGGGAAAAAGGAAGGCGCCGTAGATCGTGCCTCGGAAAAGCCCTCGGTGTTTACTCCCACAGCAGTAGACGAAGAACTTACCATGTTTGTTTCCAAAATATACGAAGATCTCACTCACAGAAAAGAACTAAAGACGACACTGCATGCCCTCAATTAGCTACTTCAATGTACGCGGCACTTACACTGGTGAAGATACGAATACAAAAATTAAAAACGAATTATGCAGACTTAGAGAGGGGCGCTAAAGGGGACATAGAATGCCCTCGATCCAATTGGTACTTTCAACGCAGAGAACTTACACCAGAGAAATGGCAAGCTAAACGGGAAAAGGAGGATAATCAAGCCTCACACAAGACAAACAAAATAATCCTAGACCGGTATGAAATCGTACCACTATCACTATAACAGCCCCACTCTGTGGAAGGTAGGCCCCAAAACAACTTAAACCGTATGACAGATCAGTATTTGATCGTACCATAGTCACAAAACAGCTCTCCGACTCGGCGTGCGATACACGATGGGTCCTTCGGGCTCGCTTGCACAATGTACGAAGAACTCACTCATGAGAGGAGCCATAACGGTGATATAGAAAAATGATCCTAGACCGGTATGAAATCGTACCACTATCACCAACAGCCCCCGACTCTGTGAAGGTAGCCCCCAAAACAACTTAATCCGTATGACAAATCAGTTTTGAGCCTATCTGTATCTGCAGACCAAGCACGCTCGAAATGATGAACTCTCCCACAGCACCAAACGCAATAATATGAAAAGTCGAATTATTAGAGCGATCGACTACTCTGATATAACACGCGTTCTTCTGGACGTATCATGTGTCGTCTTGCAGCCACACCTGCAGCCACATGGCCAGCACGCACACAGCACATGACAGCCCAACAACTCACACGCAATCAACCGCTGCACGTATGAAGCCTACAGCGCGGCACCACGAATAACGAACGACCGCGACGGCTGGATTAGCCCTTTGACAGACCGGCGCCCCTGCTCTCGAGCCCGGGCACGATGTGTATCTGTCTGTTGCTTGGTTTCAGTTAATGAGGGCACTCCACAGCAGTAGGTAGCTGGAGCACAGCAGTCAGTTATTCCTTTGTTGTGTCAACCCCCTTGCCTGCGTTCGTTCCTCGGCATCGATCGCTTTTAGATTGTGTCTATCCCCAAGCTACCCCAACAACAGCAGTAACCACGTAAAGCAAAACTCAAATCATGACCCATGGCGGCTTCCGCGCGTTTGTACTGTGGCGGGCAGTTGTTGCAGGCAACGTTTTCTAGCCCATGCCGTGCATGCCTCGTCTTACACCCCTGGCAGCTGGTGCCCTACGCTGCTCTGGGTCTCGGACGGGACGGGGCAAATAACCTTGCTTCGTCTCGTCTCGAGTCTTGGGCCCTTGATGACACGAGTGTGGAGAAAACGCCACAATCTGTGACCAAACAATAATAAGCTGTATTTTTTTGCGGAAACATTACCAAGTACCGTTTGGAAATGATGCCAATTTTGTAAATCATCCAGGCGCGTGCAATTAAACGCCTGGTGCACAATCTGTGACGAAACAATAATAAGTTGCCTATGCCACCGCAAAATTCCAAACATTATCAAGTACCGTTTGGAAACGATGCCAAATTTGTAAATCATCCAGGCGTTGCAGACATTAAGATTCAACCAAAATCTTAGAAATTCCTCTTCGACATGCGGTATTTTTGCAACTTCTCGCTTGTCTCGCTCGGCATCCGTCCGCGTTCACGTCGATGTGCGGAACGGACACGGTAGGGCGAGGGGCGTTGGAGCCGCCCCCCGAAGGCGGCGCTCGAACGAAGCTATATTCGACCGAGAATTCCAGTTCCGCGAATCGCATACTTCGGCCGAGACAAAAAAAAAACTCCTGACCAAATCCCTGACACCAAAGAAGGATTATATATATATTCATGTACGATTTACACATGGCACAGTACCTGGTATACGTACGAGTACGTATACGTACAGCCGCGCACGAGATTACGCGAAAAATGAGCAATTCGCAGGACATGCCAGGCAGGTTGAGATTTCACACCAGCAGTGTAAACGGGTACAGTCGGGTGTCATACTTTGCACACTGAATTTATAGCGTATACGTACGTAGACCGCACCTTTTCTCAAGCAAACCCGGACCAGCTTGCCTATTATTTGTTGTTTTCGCATAATATCACAGTAGCCGTGCCCGGCACCCAAGAACGATCGTACTGTCGGCCACATCGCGAGTACGAGGGCCAGATACCCCACTTCTGCTAGAATAGTTAAGTGCACTATTTATCAGGACTGGTCCGAACAGAGGGCCAGATGCCCAACTCCGTTGGGAATCGGTTAGGGCCAAAAGTGACTGCCGAAGACTAATTTGACGTCAGCATGATACCGACCTCACGGGAGGCTTATCCAGTTACAGGTGCAGATTCGCCGACCCTAGGAAGTTCGTGGGACTTTACAGTGCACCCACACCCGGATCGGTTTCGCCGGCCCTGTTTCGGGGTGAGTGTCATTGTTTTTCACAGGTGCCTAAGCAGACTAACACAGGGCAGAATCGTGCGTACTCGTCACATGAACATGACCAACCACGTTCGCACCACAGACACCCCTCACCAGACCCGCGAAGGATGGCATACACCAAAGGCACGTTCGCACGAACCGCCGTCTCAGTACATGAGCCCGGGTAGTTACCCTGCCTGTTGCTTATTATTTCCTGTTTGTACTCTGAAGTATATACTGCTGTTATCCTTCATTTGTTTCACTTATTCACTTATTGGTCTCATCGAATTTTAGTCTAGGGGGCCAGTTACCCCGTCTGCGTACACACACGCGTTCTTACACGATAAAAGGGGCGTCGCGTTTGAACAGCGGGCCAGTTCCCCGACTTCACGGGCAGTCGGTCAGTGCCGAGAGTTTTTGCCGAAGGTTCTTTCGTTTTCCGGAGGCAAGAGGTGAACAGAGGGCCAGTTACCCCACTTCACATTGGAAAGCAGGTTCACCGCCTTGCCGTTGTTGGAGTTAGTGGGCCAGTCACCCCCTCCCGCTGGTGCCGTCAGTAGCGGCCAAGCAGGAGGCTTACTCAGTTTCCGATGCAGTTTTCAGTGGGGCCAGTCCACCCTTTCTATCCGTCGCCAGTGTCGAAGCGGTAGGGGGGTACTGTCTCGAACACCGGATGTACTGGAGATACGACCTACCGCCCGAGTTGACGCAGGATCTAATACAGAAGGCCGAGCGACGCGAAACGTGCACCATCACAATCAATTTTGCTAGATATTTTAGGGATGGTAGTGACCGCCTGGGTAATGCTGGAATCGAGAGGTGACACCCCAGAGGCGGTAGGAGATCCCATCGCAATGCGCGGCGATAACGTGGCTGCGGTCACGTGGGTCAATCGCTGCGGCGGGGCTACGGACAAGCGAGCATGCCTACTCATGAGAATGCTCGGTCGTCTTGAAATAGATGGGGGTTGGAGCCACGATGCAAAGCACATGCCGGGGGTCCAAAACACTCTGGCAGACGGCATATCGCGTTGGCCCCGCACCGAAATAGCAGAAAGAATCCGGGACCTGACTAACAGCTATGCCTGGGTGGAACAGCCTATCGGTCCCCGGGGAAATAAGATATTTGACATCGTGCTCCAAACCATGAACCTGCAGACCCGACATGACGACAGCCTGTGGCGTATCATGGCCAATGACGGAGACCATGCTTGACTAGCTTGCTTGGGCTTTACCCAGTACACCTTGCCCCCCCCGTCGCGTTATCCCCTTTCCATCCCACTCGCGCGGTACCGGCCCATGTAGAACAGGGCCCAACGCGCCGCGCGACACGGGCGCGGCGGCGCGTCTGGTGGAGACGCTCGCTCTCGCCTCAGTGGGGAAGAGTACCCAAAAGCTCTATTTGGCGAAGTGGAACACGTGGGTGGCAGTGAGGGCAGCGCAGGGAAAGGATGCGTGGTTGCAGTACATCCCCGTCAATCCAAACCTTACGGGTCGCTGTTACGTACACAACAATCAGCAGTCGACCGTAAGGGGGTATCTTGCCGCAATCAACTTTTCCCACACGTTGTACGCAGGCTAGGAGCTTCCAACCTCGCATGGCGTGATTGTCGCCGTGGGGAAGGGGATCGATCGAGCTCACGGAAATGTCACAGAAGAAAGCGCAGGTCAGGCTGCCGTCGACCTGGGCCTTTTTATCGCAAGGGAAGCATGTATGATACACGGGGGATACGTCACGTGGTTGGGGCTGGCGGCGTCGTATTTTCCGTTGCGCCGCGCATCTGATCGGTGGGCGTACGCGGACGGCAAAGCTCACCCCGAATTCTGCTTGACACGCAGCTGCCTCACGTTACTTCGAGGGGAGCTCCGGGTTGCCTTCGGGAACAGAGCATCCGCGGATGCGGTACAGGTGCGGTTCGTGGCGTTGAAGACGGGCCAACACGAGGGCGGGGTGCACAATCACGCGGACACGCCTCGCGAGCCCCGGGGAGGCGGGGGTAGGTGCGATGGGCGCTTTCGAAGTTTTTGCTGGAGCTCCCCGCTGTGCACCCCTCGCTCCCGGGGGGTCACCCCTGACGGTCAGGTTGTCCCCCCTCGGCTGGAGAACGTTCACCCGGACGGAAGTTGTAGCAGCGTCGCTCCTCATGACCGGGAGGAGCGGTCGAGACCCGGAGGGGCAACTAGGCTGCGCAAGGCGTGTCAGAGCTCCAAATCCAACGCGCGGGAAGGTGGAAATCACGCATGTTCATGACGTACGTGCGGGAGGCTGGAGAAGGGGCAGGCTCGGTCTTCGCCGCGCTAGCGAAAACGAGGTAGACGCGATTCCCGGGTTTCGTGTTTAGAGGGGACCGGAGATGTGTACGGACAGGCTGGCCATATGGTGTGATATGTTACTTAGCCCCGCCGGGGAACGAGCGAGGCATAAGTTTTCGGGTTAGCCTGTCTCATTAATCTTCAGGGGGGGTTCCTACTGTAATGGTAGTTATTAACGTGGTGTTGACGGGGTTTCCCACGGCCCTGGCAGGCCTTTTTAGCACGACGGTGAGCGTGTCTGGCCTGCTGTAGACAAATAATATTGCAAGAATTCAGCTATAACAAACTGTAGGTTTCAGCAGGAAAGTGGCGTTTGTGAGGCGGTTTGAATTCGAGTAACGGAATAGTATTTGCGTAACAGACCGACGCGAGAGCTCGACTCAGGAAGCGTCCAGTCTCAGTCGGCACAAGACAGTGAGGGCAGCGAGCTCGTACGAGATTACAAAGGACACGAACGAGAGAGCTGATCTGCCTTCACTCGTACAGCTGGTCCCTCTGGTTTGGGTTTATCGTGACTTCTGCGTGTAGAAGACAGCGAAACAAGTTTGTATTGATCGACTTTCCCACCCGCCCGCCCTGCCGCTCAAGAGAAGGGGGGAAACAGGTTGCAACGAGTCGGTCTGACTGTCGAGCTGTTTCATTTTTCATTTTAATGTTGTCATATGGTATATATATCGTAGTGGCTGTGATATGTTACTTAGCCCCCCCGGGGAACGAGCGAGGCATACGTTTTCGGGTTAGCCTGTCTCATTAATCTTCGGGGGGGGGTTCCTACTGTAATGGTAGTTATTAACGTGGTGTTGTTGGCGGGGTTTCCCACGGCCCTGGCAGGCCTTTTTAGCACGACGGTGAGCGTGTCTGGCCTGCTGTAGAAAAATAATATTCCAAGAATTCTTGAGCTATAACGAACAGGTTGCAACAAGTCGGTCTGACTGTCGAGCTGTTTCATTTTTGTATTTTAATGTTGTTATCATCAGGGCTTTTCACGGGTCGGGTCAAATCTCGCGGGTCGGGTCGGGTCGGGTCGGGTCAGCTGACCCGACCCGACCCGCGAGATTTTCGAGACGTCTTGACCCGACCCGACCCGACCCGCGAGATTTTCGAGACGTCTTGACCCGACCCGACCCGACCCGCGAGATTTTCGATATGTCTTGACCCGACCCGACCCGACCCGCGAGATTTTGAAATCGTCCTGACCCGACCCGACCCGACCCGCGACAATCCGGGTGACCCGCGAGATTCGGGTCGTCTGGCGGGTCACGTGAACTTGACCCGTGACATTTCTCACGGGTCAAAGTCAAAAAGTCACGGGTCAAAGCATGTATACCTCGGTCGGTTGGTTGGTCCTTGGTCCCTCGTACTTTTCCCAGTATGTCGTGTTCTCTGCGTTTTTTACCGGCATTGTTTGCAGCTGATGATTATGTCATGTGTTGTGCGCGCGAGGAATAGGAAAGAAACCGCAACCCACATGCATGGACATGCCCGTACCGTTAGACCACCGGGTCGACCCGACGAGCGACCCGACGAGCGAGCTAGTTATAATTTACAAGTGCAATCTCCGGCCCCGGCAAGCAGCCTAGCTGAGCCGCCTCCGGCAGCAAGCCCACAACTGGGCCGGTGGATCTGTCAGCAGGGGGTGCGATCCGCGAGGATGCGTTGTCTACTGCTGCTGGTGCTTGCTGCTGCCAGGGTGCTGCTGCTGCTGTGCTGCTGCTGCTGCTGCTGCTTGCTGCTGCTGCTGCTGCTGCTGCTGCTGCTGCTGCTTGCTGCCGCTGCTGCTTCGACAACGGCTGCTCTTCTTCTTGCTTTTTTACGTTTGGTCACATTTATTTCGTACTGGTATGATAATTCTCGAGCTAGCTACTACTAATACTACTACTACTACTACTACTACTACTACTACTACTACTACTACTACTACTACTACTACTACTACTACTACTACTACTACTACTACTACTACTACTACTACTACTACTACTACTACTACTACACTGCTGTATCTATCTTCTATCTGTGCAGTCTCCAGCCCCGGCAAGCAGCCTAGCTGAGCCGCCTCCGGCAGCAAGCCCACAACTGGGGCGGTGGGTCTGTCAGCAGGGGCTGCGATCCGCGAGAATCCGGGGTCTGCTGCTGGTACTTGCTGCTGTCAGTGCTGCTGCTGCTGCTTCGACGACGACTGCCCTTCCTTGCCTTTTTACGTTTGGTCACTTTTCGTACTGGTATGACCGTAATATTACTGCTGTTGTTACGGCTTCAGTAGGTACGGGATTCGCGTCACACTGCTGTATGCCTTGTTACGAGTAGCTAGGGGTACTGCCTGGTGATTGTTCTGCACGCTGTGATGACGTATGATCGGAGCATCGGCACGAGGGAGGCAGGAAGCCGAAATGTTTGTATTTTATTGGCGGACCCGCGGGCCTGACCCGCGGGGCGCCTACACGGCCTCAACGTGGCTCTCACCTGTAAGTTTGAAAAAGGCGGATCCGCCGGCTAGATCCGCGGGTTGGACCCGCGGGTCAGCCCAAAACAACTCACGGGTCATTATGGCTTGACCCGCGAAGTGACCCGTATCTCGCGGGTCATGACCCGACCCGACCCGCGAGATTTTGAAAACCTCTTGACCCGACCCGACCCGACCCGCGAGATTTTGAAGCCTTCTGACCCGACCCGACCCGACCCGCGAGATTTTGAAAACCTCTTGACCCGACCCGACCCGACCCGTGAGATTTTAAAACGTGATGGCCCGACCCAACCCGACCCGCGAGATTTTGAAACCCCCTTGACCCGACCAGCGGGTCGGGTCATGACCCGTGAAAAGCCCTGGTTATCATACGGTATATATATGGTAGTGGCTGTGAGAAGTTACTTAGCCCCGCCGGGGAACGAGCGAGGCATAAGTTTTCGGGTTGGCCTGTCTCGTTAATCTTCGGGGGGGTTTCCTACTGTAATGGTAGTTATTAACGTGGTGTTGGCGGGGTTTCCCACGGCCCTGGCAGGCCTTTTTAGCACGACGGTGAGCGTGTCTGGCCTGTTGTAGGCAAATAATATTCCAAGAATACTTGAGCGATAACAAATCCCCAAATTAAATTTCGACTTTCGACTAAATTCGACCGAGAAAGTTAAGCCAGTCTAGGTGGACAAACTCCCCAAATTAAATTTTGATTTTCGACTATTAATAAATTCGACCGAGAAAGTTTTTTTTTTTTAATCCATTACATACTCTTTTATATATACTTTTTCCAACGCACACTGGTGGGGGTCCTTCCAACGCACACTGCTGTCGGGCCCCTGCCAACGCACACTGAAGGGCGTCCCGGGGGGGGGGGGGGTCGGGGGGGGGCGCGTCATCCCCCCCCGACACTGCTAGTAGCAACCAAGCACCGTTCGGCTGCCCTGCCAACCCAGCGCTGGTGGTGCATTTGGGACGCACACTGCACACACAACACACACAACACACATAACGAAAATAGTTCACTTCGTTGTGCCCTGGGCTGCGGTAAACAACCCCCTCCCAAAACCATAAAATTCAAACGCCCGCACTTCAAATCAAACGGCGCTACGAAATAATCTTAACCCATGGGTTACAAAAGAGAACCACAACCCAAACATCCAAGCCGTGGAAACCCCGGGGTGACACCCTTACCTGTCCCCTTTTTGGTGGTTCTCGGGAGCCGTGTCATACTTTGTCTAGAAAATTGGATGGAAATTCAAACTTCTTCTCGCAGAAACCACAAAGACAATGAAGACACACCATCACGCCAACCACGACCACCACCAGAGGACAGACCGATCTCAAGCACATATCCGGCCTCGCAGAAGAAGACTGCCATCAGCCGAACAGAGGCCCAGAAGATAGCAGCAGCAGCAGAACAAGAAGAAGCGGAACGGAGAGCAGCAGCACATCAACGCCTGGCCATCCCACAGGTACGGCATGATACGCACCGCAGCAGCGAGCACGCACACCGAACTCGCCCAAACACCCAACGGCAGCAACACGCAGCCGTGTAGTGAAGTACAAAAAAGATGTGTTATTGCTGTGTTTCTCTCTTCCTCTGCTGTTCGTGTCTTGTCTCTTATCCTCTTTTCTTAGTCTCGCGCACTCTCTCTGGTTCTCTCTTTTTGCTTCTCCCTCTTCTCTCTGTTTTCTGTATGTACGTCTCATTCTGAATTGCGAACGTATAGTCTAGCAATAAAGTATGCTGCTGCACTGCTGTATATCATACCAAGTACATATCATACCAAGTACCAGGTATCATACAGCAGTATCATACACAGACAGCAGTAGTAGATTCGGGCGTCACAGATGGTGGACTGCTGTATCATACCCGTTCTCTCGCTGTTCGTATGTGACACAGTTGTTTAAACGCTTTCCCTTTCGTTTTGTGCCGCTACCACTGCGGGTACCACCGCTGTAACGATGTGGGGCGCGTGGCTACTGTGCATATCCCGTCCATGCCTGTATGCCTGTAGGGTCTGTCCGGTTAAATTCTCCCACAACGTGACCCCCACTTTTTCTCGCTTGTTTTTGAGAGTTGGAACGCGAAAATAGGTTGACAAGAACCGCACGGTCGAGAAGCATCGAAATCCGGGGTAAAAAAAAAAATCGGTGGAATTGGCCGTTTTTGGGTGAAAATTACCCCGAAATTACCCCGAACCGACACATATTAGCCCGAAACGATACATATTATCCCGAATATTGCCCCGTAACCCATGGATGCATTAGCGTTCCATTAACCTGTTAAATATGCATCGAATATCCGAGTTCCGTTTTCCTCTCCATATCCGCACCCTCGCCCCAAAACCAGCTCGACAACGCCACGAAGACCAACATTGTCTCCTAGACT
Organism: Undaria pinnatifida; assembly: GCA_012845835.1. NCBI lineage: Eukaryota > Phaeophyceae > Laminariales > Alariaceae > Undaria > Undaria pinnatifida. Next base: position 26,921,796 of record JABAKD010000023.1, on the reverse strand, counting down.
TGTGACACCCCCGCCCCGCTCTAGTCTCGTGACCGATCAAATGCAAATGACGAAAATATATCACCGAACATCAATAATAAAACCATGTGTATGGGTGCGTGTGTCTTTTTTTAAATCAATTAACTTATGGTTTCGGGGAGGAGATATCGCGGCGGCTGGTGCTGCCGTTCAAGTCAGCTCGGTGCGAGTTTTGCCGCTGTGAACCTCTTCAACATCTTATCGGCAGCCTCGTTAGATATCGCCCGCGCCCAGTCATGTTTGGGGGCTTGGGTGGTCCCTCAGAGGGGTCTATGGGACTGCTGTGTGGTGTGCTGTAGGTGGGTTGTAGGCGTGTGGTGTGGTTGTATGTGGTGTGTGAGCATACCAAACTTTGACGCGCCATTTCTCCTTCAAATGAATTTTTCTCGAAAAAAAAAAATAAACGTCCCTAGCTGCAGGTCCAATTCGTCCGAATCCGTTGAGTTTTTCGACATCTATCGGTTCGTTTCTCCCCAAAAAACTGTACACTGAGGCCGCCGGAAATGAGTTTTTTCGCCCTTTTCTCCGTTGTATATCAGCGAAAAAAAAGTTGAATTGAGTCGCCGTGAGCTCCTCGACCTAATACGCTCAAAACCGGTCTAAAAAAAAAAAATCGACTTCACACTCCATCAAATAAAACTGTACAAAATCTGGCAAAATCTCGACGGAATCGCGATTTTCTCGGCAACAAAAAAAAAAAAAAAAATCTGCTCCGATCAATCGATCCGCCTGAAACAGAGCTTTCACACGATATAAGTTATGTCACTAGGGGGTACGTCAGTCGCTCGCAATAATTCGGGAGGGTTTTTTCGGAAATCGTGGGAAAATTTAACCGGACAGACTATACCACTGTCAATATGTGGGGCGCGTTACCCGTTACTGCTGAACGTACATATCCCGTCCATCCCAACATGTACGTATGATATCATAGATGACGGCAGTTGTTTAAACCTTTTTTTCGTTTTGTGCTTGGTGCTTGATAGCATGGTGTTGTTGCAGGAATTCAGGCCGGCGGGATCGGAGCGCCTCTCCCTCCCTGCAGGAGCTTCACCTGCACCTGCACCTGAATCTGCGCGGCAGCAACCCCTCCAATGCGCCGGCCCAGCACAGCAGGTGAACTAGAGGGCACTTGAAAATGACGGGCTGCCGTTGCCCCTAGCTACCGTGTCGACTGTAAACTGACGACCCCATGCCTGTACCTGTACCACTGCCAAGATGTGGGGCGCGTTACTGCGGTACATATTCCGTCCATCCCAACATGTGCGTATGATATCACAGGTGACAGCAGTTGTTCGAATTTGTTCCTTTCGTTCTGTGCTCGTTGGCATGATGCTGTTGCCGGAGTTCAGGCCGGCGGGACCGGAGCGCCTCTCCCTGCAGGGGCTGCACCTGGAGCTGCACCTGGAGCTGCACCTGCACCTGGAGCTGCACCTGCACCTGGAGCTGCACCTGCGCCTGGAGCTGCACCTGCGCCTGGAGCTGCACCTGCACAAGGAGCTGCACCTGCAGCTGCGCAGCAGCAACCCCCGCCTCCAATGACCGGCGTCCCAGCACAGCTGGTGAACTACAGGGCACTTGTAATTGATAGGCTGCGGTTGCCCTTACCGTTTCGATTGTGAATTGGCGACTCCATGCCTGTACGACTGTCAAGACGTGGGGCGCGTGACTACCGTACGTAACCCGTCCATCCCAACGTGTATGTGCCAGCAGAAGTTCAAACATTTTGCGTTTAGTTTCACTTCTTTGGTCCACAACAGAGTTTTGCGTAGTAGGGATGGTAGTTCCCGGGCGGCTGTTCCCGGGCGGCTGAAACCAACCGTCGAATATGTGTTTCGCCGACCACTGAGCGCCGACCACTGATAGCATGCATCCCGGCAGCCAGTCATAACTTTATTGGCTTTCGTGCTGTTGCTTACGTTCGGTCAGGCGTACGACCCAGCAGCATTGCTGGTCAAGCTGAAGGCCATTCCGGTGGAGAACGGAACACTCGCAGAAGTGGAAGAACTGTGCAGCGTGTGTGGGAATGAAGGAATTGTCCTGGTTGTCGCTAAGTCGTCACGGGTGGACGACGGCTCGAGCAATAGGGTGGACTTAAAAAAGTTTGTTTGTCAGAGAGCTGGGAATGGGAGGCGTGATTAAGAGCAGTACCTGCTCTCCTTGAACAACGGTAAGCGTATGCCCGGAGCTGGAGCTGTGTTTGCAGGGCATGTGCATATCTTGGAGTTCTTTGCTGTTTGCTTCGAGTACAGTGAAACGAGTAGAATAAAACGGAACGCGAAGGGCGTACGGCAAGTTGACACTAGCAGCCAGTGTTGCCAGTGTTGTCTCTGTACTCACTGATCATCGGCTTCATTACTGTGTTGCCTTCTGTGCGCAGTGCCTGGCATCACCCGCCGGAATGGCTGCGGTACAAGCAGGATAGGTTGCCCGTTTGAGATGCGTGCGTGGGTGGGTGTGGGTGTGGGTGTGCGGCCTACGTTGGTGCCGGAGGCACTTGTGAATACGTGCGCGGTATTTCACAATATTAAACACTTGTGAAGGCTCCTAAGTATCGTACGAGCGGAAGATTTAAGGACATTGGAGGCACCTATGAAGCGTGCGGATAACACTCGAGTTAAAAACAACCAGAACCACCACCAACTCAACACTCACGCCCTTCCCACCCCCTGGGGCCACGCCCTTCCCACCCCCTGGGGCGAACGGCCGCGACACACCTCAAATGCGAAACGAGTTGAAAGCATGAGACACCGTAACGAAATAGAGTTAATGCGTGGTATGTCGTTGCGTGGTATGTCGTTGCGTGGTATGTCGTTGCGTGGTATGTCGTTGCGTGGTATGTCGTTGCGTGGTATGTCGTTGCGTGGTATGTCGTTGCGGGTTGTCGTTGCCGGAATTGATTAAAGCTGAATACGAATATGCACACATCTGTTCCTGTCTCATATGTTCCTGTCTTGGTCACGGACAAATTTTATTGAAGCAGGTCACTCAGGCACGCCAAGAGTCACGCCTACCCCTCGTTGCGAAGCTTGAAGCTCGAGCACAACCACGCCATTGCCCGCAAGACTGTGGCGGTGAAAATGCGGCGGGTTGGAAAGCTCACATTGGAGATGCAGGGACATGTGGTAAGGCTGACTGGTGAGTAGGCAAGACCACAACAGCTGAACGAATATGTCGTCATAATGTTCGTACTCAATGCCAACGAACGTTCAGGCAGCACCCATCAACTTATTGTCCCGCTTCTTGCCGTTAGCTATTGATGAGGATGTCTCATGTTGTTTCATGACGTTGTCATGTTTTCACGTTTTACCAGCTGGGGGCATGATGCCCAAGGCTATCGTGGTGGTCCTGGAGAACTTGCACAATGAGCACGTGAACCGTCGCGCTGTTCAAAACGCGGTGCAGGCGCAAACGGGAGGGGGGCGGGCATTCGATGCTACCGATGTCTACGACGAGGTATGTGGTCAAGTGTGAGGTGACCCCCCCCCCCCCCCGGGCCCTCGTAAACTCTAGGAGAGGTCTCGGAGGAAGTATCCCTGTGTGTGGGGAGGTTCAGGCTCGGCGTGTTAGAAGGACACTGCTATCCACATGCCCACTGAACTGACTGTGGTAAATCCCGTTCTCACCAGCGGTGCGCCGCTTAGCCGCCCGTGTACACGTAACTTTGGTATGCAGTGGTTGGCGTGGCAGCACAAACAACAAGACGACCCATCATATAAGCATACAAGAACATTATTGAAGGCCCGCAGACCGTGAAATGCTTCAGAGGTTTTGTATTTATTTTAATGTTTCTGGTGGTGAACGGGCGGAATATAATTATTGGGTATGCTTTGTCCGACTACGCATGATCGAGGACTGGCTGTCTGTCATGAACCCAGTACCCCTGCCGCCGCTCGTCTCCAAAAATGTACGCTCTCGGGTCCCAGGTGAAGAGGGAAACTGCGGGCGGCGGAGTGTGCGAGATGAAGCTTGACGAGGGAGGCAGACTCAGCCATATTTTCTGGCACACGAGGGATCAGGTACGTACTCAGCGCTCGTAGTGTTTCAACCAGCAATCAGTGCCCACTTGTCATTGTTATGCGTCAAGACCGACGGGTGCAGCCATTTTAAAAGACGAATATGACCGACGGATGCAGCCATTTGTATTTTGCTTTCGAAGTTGTATCATATTATTGCGCACCCCCCGCTCGGAGCACGGGGGGCGGAGAGAGGGGCAGGCCGCCGGGGCTGCTCCAACAACAGCCCCACGCTATCGTCCGTAACCTTGAGTCAAGTTCCATCCCAACTGGCAATGTCGAGCTTTCGACGCCAGCCAGCCTCCACCTGAAAGACTCGAAAAAAAATAAACACAGAGTAATGCACCATGGTACTCAGCACAAGCACACACACGACACATCTAACGCAAATATCGTGTACTATAGGAGTACCCATACTATATATATGACGCCAGTATCCACATGTACTTCGCGGCCAAGCCGCACTATTACGGACAACTCTCTCTCCTGCAGTTTCAGATTGCGCTAATGCCGAGCTAAGTGTGGGACCAAACCACTGCGACTGCTCACTAGCATCCGTCATCACACAACATCTGCACAGCATAGTGCAAATTCCATACGAGGAAGAATGGACGCACCTCCAGCGTTTAGACATGCGTGCATGTTCGCGAAGCATGGTAAGTAAACCGACATCGCACCAACGCCTGCATTGCACAATTCAGCTTCCCGACGGAAAAAAGGGCGCACCTCCAGCTTGGAGACGTGCGCGCGCCACTCTGATTACACAAACAGGAACCCTGAGCACCACACACAAATTAAAAAAACTAAACGCGCAACCTACGACACCAGGGCGGCTGCATGCCGCCCCTCAGGTACGTGTAGCTAACAGCAACGAACACTCTCCCGCGTTGCTGCAACCGCCTCATTCCCTTTCCACTGACACCCTCAAAAGCACGGGCGGGTGGGTGGGAAATCAGCCAGTCTATCACACCTTGAACTTGTCTCGCTGACGATGCTTCTCTCTTCTCTGCGTGCTTCGCTTGCTAGTCAACAAGACAGACTGATCCAAGGTTCCCTTTGCTATACCAGGACAAGTACAAGTAACCACCCGCTTTGATCTCATTGGTCAACGTGCAATAACCCCCAAACTTCTTCCGTACATACGAAACCCTTATTTTCTCGTGCCTCGATAATAATACGCTTTGTATTTTGCTTTCGAAATTGTATCATATTATTACGCACCCCCCGCTCGGAGCACGGGGGGCGGAGGGAGGGGCAGGCCCCCGGGGCTGCTCCAACTAAAGCCCCACGCTATCGTCCGTAACCCTGAGTCAAGTTCCATCCCAACTGGCAATGTTGAGCTTTTGACGCCAGCCTCCAATAATGGTATTTGGCTCAGCTTACGGACGCATTGCGTCCCTCCCCTACACCCTTTGCTGTACCCTTAGGATGCGCACGTCAAGATCAAACTTCTTTCCGCTTGGCACAAATGATAAGGTTTCGTACCAGCTGAAGTAGTTACGTCGACTTCTATCGCTCCAGCTCTGGAATGGGGTTAACTTGCCCCCAATCTGTACCCTGCCCCGGCTGGATCCCGTTACCCATCCCCTCCTGGGCCATTAAATTTGCTACCCGGCTGGCATCCTTCCCGTGGCTACGAACGTACGCCTTATAGGCGTCAGACGCCCACCGGCCCTCCCGTTGCAACGTCTCTGGGGAGGCACCCCCTGCTGATAAGTGCGTTGCGCCCCCAATCCTAAGGGAGTGCAGGGCGTACTCATCCGCCCGCACGCCCGCCAACGAACCACTTCTCGCAGGGCTACCGTCGCTTGTTGTTTCGTCCACATGGACCATCTACCACCACCACTGCCATACGCCACGAGGGGAGCCGACGAGGGCAAAAAAAATTAACAAGACATCAACTCGAGCGTAAGATCGACAGCACCGCCGCCGGCCCCCGCGGGCCTTGGTGAACCCGCCCGACAATAGCAGGGGAAGACCGCTGCGCAGCACGCATGAGCTCACTCACCCACAAAGCGATGTCGCGGTTAACCATGTCACATAGCACTCCATGCGCTTCTGGGACGGACAGCATGCTGTAGTTGCTGAAGGTGTGCGCACGCAAGCCCATGACCGCCACCGTAAACGCGTCGCCGAGGGCGTTGACCCGCGCCAGACAGAGGAGATCGTCGGCGACCCCAGGCGAAAGACCCACAGAAAGAATCGCAACAACGGCCAATCTCAAGAGGTCGAGACGGTCAGCTACCATCAGGGAGTGCCCGATGGGTCCGTCCACGCGGGGCCCATAAGCCCCGACGTCAAAGAAACTGAAAGACCGAAGCTGGGACGCGACGTTGGCGGTCACGTGGATGGCCTCCCCCACGAACGACTGCAGGTCAGCGGGAGAGTCCCCGAAGTTCGGGGGGATACGCCCGCGAATAATCCACAGCTTCCTGGCTGTGTTGACCTTGTTCCAAGTGGTCATTTCAGTGGCGAGTTGTGCTTTTTGGCGCTGCCGTTCCTGAGCGTCGCCGTTGTCTCGGGAGGCTACCCGACCAGAGTTGTTCTCCATGAACTGCATGATGTCTAGATTAGCTACCTACCAGTACAGGCAGCCGCTGCCTCGCGGGAGGAAGAGGCGATTGCCGATAACTCGGCAAAATTGTCGTCGAGGCGCTTATGGACCCGCGCGAATTCGGCTTCAACTTGTCGGGCCCACTTGGCCCAGTCATCCGAAGGCAAGGCCGCACCGACCGCTGGCGCCCCGGAAGAGGACCTCGAGCCCGCGAGAGCTGCAGCGGCCCGGGCACCCAGAGTATCCTCCGCCTCAGCGCTAGCGGCGGCAGGGGCCGCGGCACCCGGCGAATCACCCATCGTCAAAAAGACAGCCCGCAGCGCTCGCCACAGCAGTAGTCACAGCGAATTATCACCACGGCAGTCACCACGGCAGTCCCAGCGAAGTCTCACAGCAGCAGCAGTCGTAGCAAAGCGAATCAGCCAGTCTATCACACCTTGAACGTGTCTCGCTGACGATGCTCCTCTCTTCTCTGCGTGCTTCGCTTGCTAGTCAGCAACAAGACAGATTGATCCAAGGTTCCCTTTGCTATACCAAGACAAATACAAGTAACCACCCGCGTTGATCTCATTGGTCAACGTGCAATAACCCCCAAACTTCTTCCGTACATACAAAACCCTTATTTTCTCGTGCCTCGATAATAATACGCTTTTAAAAGACAAATATGTCCCCTCAACCGCGCCCGCAGGTGTCTATGTGGAATGGATATGGGCATGTGGCGTTCTACGACGATACGGCCACGAAAAACCGGTACCGTATGCCCATCGGTGTGTTCGCCGTCATCGATAATGACTTCCGGACGCGTATCGTCGTCCAATCCATCACAGCGGACACGACGACGGACACTTTCATTTGGGTGTTGGAGAATGCTCGTGCGTCCCGTGGCGGCAAGCGGCCGGGTATCTTTATCCAAGACGCCGATGCTGCTATGATGGGGGCAGTCCGACACGTCTTCCCGGACGCGACGGCCAGGCGTTGCTTGTGGTACCTGTACCAGGATATCCTCAAAGGTCCCTCCAAAGAATTGGGCTCCAGTATGCACGTGTGAACCGGTTTTGCTTGGGGCACGTACAAAATATGACGCAGTTTGTATTGGTTTAGCGGTCACTGGACTATGTCGCCTTCAATGTTGGCTCTTAAATCACACCCATGTACATTTTGACATACCAATTTGTTTTGGCTGTGCGACGGCATATAAATGCTGCTCCGAACCCAACTTCCTCGTCGTTGTTTTCCCACAGGCCTTCATGGGTGAGTTCAAGGTGGCTCGCCAGCAGACCTTCATGGCGAAGCTCGAGGAGAAGTTTAAGACCCTCACCGAGAAATACCCCAAGGCAGACCAATACATGGGGGTGATCTACGAAACTCGGAAACGATGGGCCGAGTACGTGTCCCCGCTAGCCTTCTCTGTGGGCTCGTGGACAACGTCAAGAGTCGAAGGTGTGTTTCTACGTACGTGGTATGTTTTCCGCCAGACCATGCGCAACCTCATCGCTGCTTGTTCGGTAGTGTTGGGGTCGCGCGGGGAAATGTTGACGTTCACGCAAGAGTCTTGTATTATTGGCGTGGTGTCGTGTTGCAAGTAAGTGTTGCTGTGCATACCAAAAAGACTTGGTCCTTTGGTCCTTGGGTATATTCCGCTCACCCGCAACACCACAAATCAGTCAGCCCCGTTCCCTACGCCCCCCCCTGAACCATGCCCGGCCACCCATGCACCTTTCCTGGCGGATGCATGGTTGGCTGTGTTATTTGATTCTTCTCCCGCGATATGCGTCTTCGGAGCGCAAGTCGTGTGACCCCTCCATAATCGGCATGCTGTTCGTGTTTTTTATGGAGGAGGAAATTAAGGTGTCGCTCACCATCCGTTCCAAACCTCTCTCAGCATCGCTTCAACTCTCTCCGCATCGCTTCAAATGTTCGCATGTCCCGCTTTTCGCTACGTATCCTTGCAGGGCAGAACGCGCTGATCAAGGAGAAGTGTAATGCTCGCACGCCTCTCGTGGACGTCGCCACGTGCTTCACGGGCCTCGTCGACAACCAGCGTGACTCCGCAATGCGACGCCATTCAGCACTTGCCACCTGTTCGAATGGCCATTCTGGCGCCCACTGCGTTCAAGGGCGTGGTGGAAGCCTCGGAATTCTCGATCGACCCGTGGCCACGGCGATTCATGGAGCAAGAGATGGGTGTGGCTATTCTGTACTGCCAGCTGGGCGGGGAGGGGATCGCTGGCCCGGAACGCGCGGAGGCGTTGAAACGCACTTTCGAGTACATCGCCGAGAAACTTTGCGACGTCTTCTTCGTCTTCCAGGTTTGCGAGTCACGCGGCTCTCACACCTGCACGTACCTCGTGACGCTCTTCTCCGACGGTAGCCACTTGTGTCAGTGCCGCACGCTCCAGGTCCTAGGGCTGTGCTGCCGTCATTTCTGGACGGCCATGATCCACTCCCGACGCTTTCAATTTCACGTCGGGCTCCTACACGAGCACTGGCTGGCGGAGAAAGCGAGGGGCACACCAGAGGGTGATTGGCCATCTGCTGCTACGCCTAAATGGATAGCGGCTGATCGCCACGGAGGAGCAGCCGCAGGAACGGACGGCTTCCAAGGGACAGCAGCTTCCAGTGTCGGCGGGGGGTGGCAGGCTTTCGTGGGGAGCAGCCAGACGGTCCCGACGGTTCTGCTAGACTTGCGGGGGCCCAATCGAACAGAATAATCAAGTGTTGCACGCCGATGAAAATTCCAAGACACTAGCGCTGACATGCAATATTCTGTCTGACAGTTTCTCGCCTGAAGCCGCCAAAGCTCTGGTAAACAACTTTTACGCCTCCGTCCGTACCCAAGCACAGGCGCAGACGGGGGTAGGCGGGGTGGGAGGGTTGACAGCCTTCATCGGGAGCCCGAACACTGTTCGCCTGCCCCCTAGAGCAGGTAACTCAAGAAAACGTGGTGCGGCGGAAGGAAGGGGCACCAGGGCGGGTAGCAAAAGAACCGCCACTTCTGGGTCTTGGATATATGAGTGGTTGTTGTAACTAAATATAACTTCAACCGGCGGGATGAACGTCCTGGCGGAGTGCTTTTCGTCTTTTATTTTTTGTGGTGCTCGTTGGCGCCTTAATAAAGCCGTTACGTTAGTCACTAGGCATTCCGTTACGTTAGTCACTAGGCATTCCGTTACGTTAGTCACTAGGCATTCGGTTGTTTGGGTACAACGGTGTTGGTGACGATGTTGTAGCCGGGTTCGTTACAAAGGTGAAACGCAGACGAATGTAATGAAGAAAACAAGCTGCATTTCGATACCAAAAATGGGTCGAAATAACCCAATTAGGCAATATTTTGGATTTTTTAAAGATTTGTTTGAGTTGTTTCTTTAGAATGATCAAAACAATGTATGAAAACGTCCTAGAGCAGTACCCTGCCTGCTCACTACCCATGGACTCGCCCCCCGGTACAAACCCACCTCGCCGACGGGGCCCTGAATTGTCTTTGACGTTTTGCTGAATTTCTGAAAATGAAGGCAAACACAACATATATAGACTTACTTACGAATATCTTTGTGCTGAAAGCGCTCGGTTGGTGCTTCCCTGGCATCTCCGAGGTCGGACGGTTCAGCTTATTACTTGCGGAACGATCCAGCTTTTCTTTGCTTTACTGCTTCACCTAAATAAGGTATTATCTTTTTTGTTACAAGTATATATCACGGCTGACGTCCTTGGTATATTTTTATAATTTTTTTATCGATTTTTTTTGGGATCACTTTCCGATGACACCCAGATTCGAACCACCGAAGAGCAAGCTTACAAGCGGACAGTCTATCTACTAGACCACAACGTGACAGTGATACCTATTTTTTCTTACAAATAAAATTCATAAATAAATACCAGGTATCGATTTTCATGAGGATCATTTTTTTTTTCCGATGACACCCGGATTCGAACCAGCGAAGACCAGTATTATAAACGGACAGTCTATCTACTAGACCACAACGTCACAGCAGCAGTGGTATCTACCAGTACTATTTTTTTATGTGCAAGTGCTATTAATACTACTGCTGTACATTAGCGAAACATAGGTGTACCACGCAGCTTGCAAAGTTGAGTTTCAACTATTCAATCGGTCGTACTCACAACTGACGTTTTTCAATTTTCATGTAAAATACATTGTACAAGTATCGATTTTTTTCAAGAGGATCATTTTTGTTCCCCGATTGCACCCGGATTCAATCAACGAGAACCAGGCTTATAAGCGGACAATCTACTAGACCACAAGGTCACATTGCTACCATTTTTTTTTTACAAATAAAAATCGATTTTTCATGAGGACTACTTTTTTTTCGATGACACCCGGATTCGAACCAGCGAAGGCCACCAGGATTAAAAGCGGACAGTCTATGTACTAGACGAAAATATGTCACAGCAGCAGTGGTGTATCTACCAGCGCTATTTTTTTACATATATATATCAATTTTATGAGGATATATATATATTTTATATGACCCCTGGATTCAACCAACGAAAACCAGGCATATAAGCGGACAGTCTATCTACCAGAAGACCACAAAGTCACATTGATATTTATCTATTATTTTTTTTATGACGATATATTTTTTTCCCCGATGACACCGGGATTGGAACAACGAGAAGACCTTGAGGCTTATAGTACATTGTTAAAGGTATTAGTGGGGTATTAGTCTGTTTGACCACTTGCAAAAGGTTATGTTATCAGGCTTAGTTTGGGTAAGCTACCGGTTAACCTTTTGCAAGTGTTCAAACGGACTAATACCCCGTGTGGCCACCACTACCTTAACAAATAATGGCGTCGTCGACAGACCATGGTTTTTTTGGGTCGTGGGTTCGATCCCCACCATCCACAATATTATAATGAACTTTTCAGATTTTCTCCAAGTCGAATTTGAAAAATACTCTCCCCGGTATACCCAGGAAATGAAATGGCTTGGATGTATTGACAGGTCCGCCGGTATGTCTGGCCGACCTGATATCCCGCCGTTTCAGGGGGAAAGATTGTTGTAAGGCTTAGTTTGGGTATGCTATCGGTAAACCTTTTGCAAGTGGTCAAACGGACTAATATCCCGCTAAAACCTTGACAGTTAACCAATAGCTTACCCAAACTATACCCCTCAGAACACTCTTCCCCCCTGAAACGGCGGAATAGCAGGTCGGCCGGATATACGGGCGGATCTGTCAATATCCAAGCGGTTTCATTTCCTGTGGGTATACCGGGGAGAGTATTTTTCAAGTTCGACATGGGGAAAGTCTGATAAAGTTTATTATATGGATGGTGGGATTTGAACCCACGACCCAAAAAACCCATGGTCTGTCGACGACGCCATTTGTTAAGGTATTAGTGGGGTATCAGTCTGTTTGACCACTTGAAAAAGGTTAACCAATAATAGCTTTTACCCAAACTAAGCCATATAACAATATACCGGTACTACTACACCAGGTTTTCACATACCATCAGGTACTACGCTTTTTGGATCACAATGCACGCCCAGCTCAGATCAGTCCGGCTATAAACTTAAATACCTAGACCTCGACCCCCTCGGAGGTCTCGCTCGGCATATCCTCCCCTCTCTCAGCCCTTCTCAGCCCGCAATTGCCGAAAAGAAAATTAGTTGCTGGGGAAAAGAACCGTCCCGAAGTTCCTTGCCTTCCTTGCTTTCCCTAGTCTCATTCTTACTTAGCTCTCATTCTCTGATCTTATTTTTACTGCTTGCTGTCTGATATTTTTATTTTGCTTTTTCATCAGCAACTTCTTTTTTGTACTTTTACATTTGAAGTTGGCCAATCGCTGGCTGTTGAGAGGGAATTGCCGTTGACGGCTGCAAACAATTTGAATTTGAAATTTGCCGGATCGGCTATAACAATTTGAAGTTGAAATTTGCGAAGCGGACCAAGGCTAGTACGGGAGGAGGCTCCGCCAACAGCAGTGGGGGTGGTGGAGGTTCATGATCAGGCGTGTGGACGCTGGTCGGGCAAGAACGGGACTCAGCTTCTTCTGGCAACCCTGATTGGCCGTGCCCGAGCAAGGGTTGTGACGGCTTCCTCATCGCACGAAATAGGAAAAACAGGAGTTCCCAGTACGCTGTCTGCGACACCTGCAGGAGTGACGACCCTTCCACGTGCCAAGCTTTTCATAATCTTAACAAGAAGCACTGGGGAAGCGGCGGCAACCCTCGTGTGTGACTGGTGTGACGCGGACACTTGTGATTCACCTTCGATCGGCGTCCCTAACGAAGGAGCTGAGAGCTTGACGAAACGTGAGTTTCATTTCTTCGTGTTGTTGGAAGTTGATGTTTGCTGTCAGCTACTATACTACTGATGTAGAGAGTTTGTTTCCGTTGTCAGTGTGTTCAGCGCCGTGCGACATAGGTAAGACACCAGATGTCAACACCCTGTATTTTCAGTAGTGCTGCGTTGAGTGTTGGCTGAGTGTGCTGCAAGTTGTGCACAATCGTAGACTACCAGAGTATGTGGTTTTGGGTGTTGGTGAACTCAAGCGAATCCTGTTTCCAATAATGATGCACATTGAAATTTACATTGTTTGACCTTGTGTGCCTGTCTGCAACGTTTGCTGTAGCATGTGTGTGCTACACCAGCGTTGTCGAACTACCACACGGTGTGGAAGCTGCGCTTGGGGACGCGTAGCCTGAACAAACTCAAGTTCGCCTTGGTGGTCACGGAGGGCAGTCCCGTCGTCGGGGTAAGCATGTTGTACTAGTTGTCTACGCAGTGACACTGCTGTGTGCTGTGATTTCTTTTTCATGCGTACAAACACACTTTTTGCATGTACGAGTACGTGTACGGGGTAGTCCCGTCATCGGGGTATAAGCGGGAATTGTACATGTACTCAGGTCTAGACGTATGCAGTAACGCCGTGTGATGCGAATTCTTACGTACAGCTAAACACACGTCATGTATGTACGACTACGAGTACGGGGCAGTCCCGTCATCGGGGTAAGCGGGGGTTGAACAAGTGGTCCATGCAGTGACGCTTTGTTCTGTGATATAAACACACGTTTTGGATGTACGACTACGACTACGTGGTATCTATACATGTAAGACGCAATGAAAACGGGCAAGTCTCATCACGGGGGTCAGCCAGGGTTGTAAAAATGGTCCATGCAGTGATAAATAACACAGCAGCATGATACCATCAGCACCAGGGTGCGCAACCTCTTCAAGAATCGCAGTACACGTCGGTCGTAATAGTGTTGATAGCAGCAGTAATAGAGTAGTACCGAACAATATATACAGCAGGTACTGTCTCTTACCCTTCGTTGTCGGTATTCCGCCGGTAGGCCTTATATAGCAGTATACCGGGGCTTACGCTTACCAGTTGCGACTGTGAATCCCGTTCTCTCCTGTCCCAGTGGTGGTTTCATAGGTGTTAGCAACGTTGTGGTACCAGGCAGGGTTTTGCCCATAAACAACCGCTTTCATTACAACAGTGTTGAATTGTTCGACTTCCTTTCAAACTTTGGAAATCGACGACAGCTACGTGGCCTTACTATTTTGAACATTCACTGAACGCTAGGTATTCCCATCTGTTGTTGTCGTTTGCAGAAGCCCTGCGAAGCAGCCGCCGAGGGCCGCCAAGTTGGCAAGGACATAAACACGAAGTGCACCGGCGACATCAAGGTCGGTGACCTCCTGAAGAAGGCAGGCGACCACTTGCTCGATATACATCCCGCATTCCATTCCCACGGTGCCACGAGGGCGTTCGACATCGAGATACGTTCTACTCTTATCTTGCGTCCTGTGTGTCACGAGTCGAGACATCCATGTCTCTTGCTCAAGGCTAGGGGATTGCGTGCGGATATAGTCTATGAAGTGCGGCTCTTTTTCCAAGTACCAAGAGCAAGTACAACAATACCACAACAATTACTAACAACGAAAGGAGCTCCAATAGTTTGGATGGTTACGACGTCTGCTGGAGAGAAGTACGAATACTTTTTTACACATACTTATCGACGTCCTCCCGCTATGCTTCAACGTTTGTGGACAGATTCACAAGATCATCGACAAAAAACAAGAGTGCAAGGTGCGGGGTACCTCCGCTGAGGAGGAAGAGTCCAAGCAAGCCTGCATGCTCCTTCGGAAGCAATGTTGACAGCACGTTCTTCATTTTAACGTTAAGTTGTGGTTTATATATACCAGCATCGTTTTTTGAGAACTATGCCTAAATGCGTGCTCTTCGTCCTTCAGGAATACAAATGTACTTCACATGTTTGCGGTGTGTGCGTTCAAGTTCCTGCTTCCAGCATGTTTTTTTTGGCACTGCGCTCCTTTACATCATAAGTTGTAGTTTTCCTGTCTCTATCCTTGACAAGCGCGTGCCTGGTGTTTATGCACTGCGATATTTTATTATTGATGATCGACTTAGAGAGAGCTATGAATAAGTATACGGGTGCTACCTGAGAGGTGGAAGGATATGCCAAGCAAGCCCTCCGACGTGCCCATCATGGACTGGGCGAATGGATGATAATAACAAACTCATAATCATAATCGTCTCCATCGTTTACCGTTGTACTATATATGGACCTCTTGGCATTTTCAAGTCGCCAGTTGCGCCATTTGTGCTTCTTTTCCGCCTTTCTACTGAATGTCCATTCCTCCTTCCGCGAGCGTAGCGGGCGGCGTCCAGCCGCCCGCGAGCGAAGCCCTTGTATATATATATATATATATGTAGCCCAGCAGCGCAGCGTAGCGCCGTGCGGAGCCGTGCGGTGCGGTGCCCTGTCTTCGCTGCGGTGCTGTGTCATGCTGCGCTGCGTGCTTTCTTTCGAACATAAAGCAGTACCGGGTATTATACGTGTTGTTGTGTACTGCTTTTGTTCTTTTTCCTTTTTCTACATGTATTTGATCTTTCACGGCCCCCTGTTTTTTCCCCCACGCAAATTACCCCCGTACTGCCGATCAGAACGTAACACCGGTACCAAAAGCACACAGCACACTGAGCACAACAGGGCAATTTGCTCTAAGCAGCTCTTGGCATTATCAAATCGCTGTTCGCACGAAATCACGGGCCTCTTCTTTCTGCCCCCTTTACATGTTTTTAATTGCATTCTTTCTTGCCTTGCGCGAGCGTAGCGGGCGGCGTCAGCCGCCCGCGGAGCGGAGCGCTTGCATATACTTAGTATGTAATAGAGTGTCAGTATAGCTGGCAATAGATTCGGCAAGATAGCTCACGGGGTCATGGTATATTGGACCACAAGAAGGTTCTCTTAAACGCAATATTCTTAGTGGAGCGGACAACCCGTAGAATCTATCTAGCTTATACCACAAGAGCGTTCTCGGTAATGGAACGTTTTTCTCCTCTGGACAAGATAGATATAATAAGTAAGCGCGTTAAGCGCTCATGGGAACGTAGAACATCCAGGAGAACGTTCCTTGTACGTTTCATAGGTAAAGGTCCAGAAAAGAGCACAGCAGCAATGCTGGGGCGAAGCGAACTCTGTGATCTTCACCCCACCCCCATGCTCTCACTGCTCTTCCTCCTCCCCCTTCTACTTTTTTGTCTTCTCGAGCTTCTCATAGCTCAACGCCAATAATGAGAAATCTATAAAGAAGAACCGGTGCTGTCTCCAAGCGAAGGTGATGCCCCTGCGTCCTTTCCCTCCCACCTTCCGGTAACACGACTCCTCACAAATGACGTCGTCGCTGAATTAACGATGTGTGAGCTTCAAGCTTGGAACGACAGCCCCGCCTCTTCTCGGTTTCTTATTATCTTATAATGTGAGCCACCACCTATATGGCGAGATACAGGATATAGTCTATATCATTTTTTGTTTTGTTTTTTGTATTCGCTGTCTTTTTTTTTGCCTCCCTTTTTATATCGAACCTCTGTGTGCCAACCACGTACGAGCTGCGCCTGGCAGCACATAGATAGGTCATATAGTATAGACTCGAGCACAAGCAGTTGATTGCTGTAGGCAATCGTCTCTTCTCCCTCTCGTCCCCCCCCCCCCCTCGTAGGTAGGTATAGCACCGGTATTGCACCGGTATTGTGCCACAAACGATCTCCTTTGTTTTGCTTCGCACCAAGCGTGTAGTACATCGTCAGTACATACAAGTCCTCCGGTACGGGATATCTCTTGACGTTTTCGTGTCACCGTACTCCTGCTGCAGTAGTACGTCCGTCACCCCAAAAGCGCTATACCATCCCCAAAACACACTTGTACGTACAATAACGACCTAATCCCTGTGACTCCACAAGGACCACGTAACAAAAGGAGAGCTCTCTATTGTGTCCTCCACTGATTGAGGTGTAGGCCCTCATTTACAGGAGATAGACACAAGGTGCCAGGGAGGTACCCCGCCCACTTTTCGAAATTCGTGTTTTTTTTTCCTTCTCTTTTTCTGCCCGCATACTTAGCCGGTGGTGTCATTTATACGGCGTGTGATTGGCATCGGGTACGACGTATTAGTAATATTTTTGCTTGCGTACTTTTGGTGAGACAGCGGCTCATAGACAATTTGCGTACCTCGTACACAGCACAGCAGTGGCACGTACACACGTATGGGTTGACACGTACCTTACGGGCGTGGCACACCCTCATAGTCATGTAGCATACCTACCTCCCCACCAGGTATGGTGTTGTACCGAGTCTGACTCCCAGGGTTTCAGGCCTGTATGCACGGTTGTGTCTTGTCCTGATACTTTAAGTAGCACCCCGTTTCCACCGCCATCCCAGGGTCGCTTTGGCTTGCCCCCCGTTTGTTTTTTTGTTTTGATGCATTTCCCTTGTTTGTATTGTTATTAGTGTTTGCTTGTTTCTTGCTTGGTTAACAAGCACGTACGAGTAACTGCTGCTAAAATTTGTCTTGGGGAATTACTACTTGTACTGTTTTTTGTGCAAACTTTCGTTTTGTTTTTATACACTGGTCGTGTCGCACGTACCATCTCTCCAGTTATAAGACATACACGGGCCCTGAACTGCTATGGCGAAATTACAGTTGTCCAGTGTGCAATTCTTACTAGCTTATGACATACAGGGCTCTATGTTGCCATTTGTCACCATGCTGCTGTTTAGCGTACACTTCGTACGTTTTGGCCATTGCATCGTATCTACGCTGTTTAAATTTGACAAAATACTTCTGTAGCACGTGTATCTCGCCAGCCTCCTGTCATACACAGGCTTTATGCTGCCTTAATTTGTCAGGATACTAGCGTCATACGAGTGAATTCCGTCGGTTTTGTCTCACGCACGGCCCCTTATGCTGCTCACATCGTCCGAAATGCGGCAGTAACCGCGCCTTTTACCAGTTTTAAGCCATATATGGGCTCTATCATGCCCATATGCTTCTGCTGTAAGAGCATTTTGCCAGTCTATCCGTCGTGCCCGAGCTCTACCCTGTCTAATGTTGGATTATTTCCCCCCCCCCCGCGTTCGGCCAGCTTTTACACCACAACAAAAGCAGGCTCTACGGTACCAATTAAAAAAAAAAAAAAGCATCAAAGTTCCCTCGCATCTGCCGCATCGCGTATGATGAAGTGGAGTAGACGCTGCTCAGATTTGCCCACATTTTGTCACGCGATCGAGTTTACTTTTCCCCGTTTCTGGTGATATAGGGTAGATGATGCACAAATGTCAACACATTTTCCGCTTCAATTTTACGATAACGCAGGGTCTATTCTGCTCAAAATTGTAACGTTGCTGGGCAAGCTTGAAAGTCAACAACTGTTTCTTTTTTTTACTTTTTATTTAGTTTGAAGGCAATTATTTCTGCTGTTAGTTGCTTGACAATAACTTTGCGAGCAACCACGGGAAATGCCCCCCTCCGTTTCTCTGCCATATTGACACTTGTTTGGCATGTCTCAATTAACTCTGACGCGCCCCCTGTGTTTTTGTTTTTGTTGTTCGTGCCGAAGTATCACAAAAGTACAGCTATCTATGATGCACGTGTTGTCTTCATCATGCTGGCGCGCATCGCGTCGTACAAAATACGATCAAAAATGGTCATGCAACCACGATCGCCTTGTCACGAGCATCAACACGCGCTGCAAATAAGGCTGACTTACGCAATTGACAATAATTGTGCTTTGTCACGGTGCATTATTTTTTTGTAGGGATTTCAACCCCAGAATGCGCGAAAGACGGTATTACACGTTGAGCATCCCAAACATTATATCGGTAGTATTTTATAAAATCCTCTCTCGGTGCACTGTGTTCTATTTTAAAAACCTCTGTGAGGATGAAGACTCAACGTGCCACGAGTCTCGTCAATACGCTTTGTACCCCACGCGAGTTGAGCTATTTTTATGAGGCTTCCGTTTTTTCTGTTACACACCCCCGACCTCATGCAGCGTTGGAATGACCCAACTGTATTAGGATCGTTCTTGAGCAAAAATACTGTCGAGTAAAAGCACACTCCGAGTGCGTCGCGCTTCGACCGCCATCTATCTCACTTTTTCACGAGTATATTACGCGTGTTACACGGAGCCCCCCGGTATTTTTAATACAGTGCACCCCTGAAGTACCATGTCATTTTTAGGTCCGGATTTTTGTTTCGGAAAACCACAAATATAGCTATCGACGGGTGCAAGAGGTACACATACTTTACGTGTTGTAAGGTCTGATTTCGTTTTGGTTTCGACTGTATAACTCGGTGGTTCCAACCATCTCCCGAGCACCACGCTCCTCCCCCGGGAATATCAACAATCGTCCATCACCTTCCGGTCGTCGTGGTGACGTTCGAAAACTACTTGTACTGCATCCTACTTCTCTACTCCGGTGCGTGCGATACCTTCCCTATCCATTCCGGACCAACATGGACCCCCCCCCCAACCTTCGCGGAAAATCCCGCACCAACCAGGACCCAACCCCTTAACCCTCGCCATGAACAGTGAGCTTCGCGTTTTTCTCCTGCTGTAGCCATGGGTGGTACAGTTACGGTGAAGGACCTTGTCATTCTGTTCAATAAAGTCGAAATAATGACCGGAGCGCATTTTTGCGGCCGGGGTCGTTAATGGCATTCCCACCGCCGCCACTGACCCCGACCGACTTCAGTCAAACCGGATCCCTCGACTTTTGGTACGGCCACCTTACACGCCGAGATTAGGAGGACGGATCCCTCTACGAGAGACGCCCTTATGCTACTGCGATTTTGTTTTAGTGCCTGAGGGCAAGAGGTTATTTTTTTCCGTGGGGGATTGCAACAACGCCGCAAGTACAGCGACGACTACCACAGAGTGTATCGCCGCGACGGCATCCATTTGGCCAGTGCCGCGGTGGTTACCGAATGTTATGCCACCGCGACTACAGCTCTTTGTGCCCCACCAACTAGTGTACTCGAGTTTGACCGTCCTTGCACCCCCCACACCCCCCCCACCCCCCCCATTTGAGCCACGATAACCGTCCCAACCGACACGTTGCTGCTCACATTCCCATCCCCGGCTCTCAAAGCCGTCCACCCCACGCGGCCGCGTCTATCACCACAACAGTTTTTCGCCCGCCCATCACCGCGCTTAACCCCCTGCGCCCAATCGCCCCTGCTTTTGTTTGCTGGTACTTGTTCACAACTGCATCCGGCGCGCCCACGGTCTCGAACGGGCGGCACCCAAAGACACCCCTGTCTGCGGTATAATATTTTTCGGTTACTGGTCACGTCGTACCTACCCATCTACGACTCATGTCGGCATCGTTGGGCCGTCTGTCTGCGGTAATCTGCCGGTTCGGTCTATTCCCTTGAAATATTGACCCCCTCCCGCCGCTACTACAGTTGTCAAAACGGCCACAGAGTCGCCAAACCAACGTTGTTGCCGTATTGCCCTACACGATCCAAGCCCCAGCACCCACCTCCCGTGGACTCACGGCATGAAAACGCCGCACACGCCCTCCGCAACCAGCCGCCAAAAACGCCGCACGCACCCCCCCCGTATCACCTACTCTTCGGGTCAAGACCACCGTTCTTCTCCGACTACCACCTACACCACCATTCTTCTCCGCCTACCACCTACATCACCGATATTGACCGTTGTAACAGCGACAGCAAGGTTGCCCAACGACGCAGACGCCATCCTCTCCGTAGTGGCCGCGAGCGTCGCGACCACCCGATTTGTGACGCCCACGACGCCTGCGTCTGTCTCACGAATCGCAAAAAGTGGTGGCTCGCAACCACCACCTATTGCGATACGGGACACAACCTGCGACGAGCATCATTGTCAACTACCTGGCCATCGAGTACCACTCCGCTGGCTTTCGGGCGTTCTCCCTGACGTCTGCATCGTGCCGGCGGCACTCTCCCATTGTAGCAACACCGCTACGCCTCTGGTGCGCTCAACCCAGGTATGGGCATACTTCAGGATGTTGGTTTTTACTGTAGGTATTTACGGAAACGTGCGGACCATACACCCGGCGCCATCACCCGGCAATAACCCGCGACAACCAGTGCCGCTCGTTGTACATGCCGTGGCAACTATTTTTTGGAGTTGAAAGCGCCATGATCGCCTTTCTTCCTTGGGCAACTGCTGCGATAACGACGACGACACCGGCAGCAACAGCGTGGCCGGCCGACAATCATTACGGCGCAAATCCCTGGACGCTACACGCTGATCAACCGATACAGCACTACAAGCGCCAGGCCATCACATTGCGGGACAAGGGTCCAGCTTCAACTTTGAAAGCACTAGCTCCACCCACGCCCCCGCCCCCCAACAATCTACCCCCCACGCCCAGCCCCATACATGCGATATCGCTTTTCCAAGCCCGATCCCCTTTTTCTAGCGATGGTCTTGAGGTTTGGGTGCGAGGAGGCCAAGACGTCGAGCCCTACTGGGATGCTCCACTCGACGCCTTCCACCGATGAGCAACGCTACTTGCCGAAGACTACGGCTACCAGCGGTTCCGGACTACATCACGAAACTTCTGCTTCCAATTCCGGGCCATCGCATCCTGAGCCCGCCTCGCCTATTTATTGGCGGCTCCACCCGCGCTCGTCCTAGGACGAGCGCGTTTTTCAGTGGCAACGTTGGGCCCGCGAACGACGGATTCCCACCCGCTGCCACGGTGTTGACAGCACCACTGCCCCTGGGCCCACCGGACAGTCCCGTCATTACGACGGAAGACTCGCGATCATAGTTGACCAGGATATGCCCTGAGCCCCCTGCCCCGTCTTCCCCGCAACTCTCGTGGATTGCGTGGACACGGATCACAGGTACGGCATTTCCTAGCGAGTTCTATCCTGCTCATCCAACGCCGCTTGGAGACAAGGACCCCCAGGGTATCTTCGCCCCGCTCCTTTAAACGCAACCCACGGAGACCCTCCCAGAGCCTCGGTGATACACTGCAGAGACTCCCTTTGCGATCACGTGAACCCAGCCGCCCCTGTTCTCTAGATCAGCCAGCTGCACCCTCGCCATCGCCACGCGACAGTCTTACAGACAGCCACAACTGACCACTGCTTGGCGGCTCACCGCAGCCACCCTACACCGAACTACCTCTTCTGAGATGTTCAACCTTTAGCAGTGCCACCCTTTGGGATTCTTCTTCT
Source organism: Undaria pinnatifida (assembly GCA_012845835.1). Classification (NCBI taxonomy): domain Eukaryota; class Phaeophyceae; order Laminariales; family Alariaceae; genus Undaria; species Undaria pinnatifida. Next base: position 26,899,701 of record JABAKD010000023.1, on the reverse strand, counting down.
ACGTTTTCTTATCACCGTGTGGAGTAGTTTCCGACATCGCCCGAGACCGACGTCTTGAGCAACACCACGACCCCGCCGCTCACCCGGCCTTGACCAAGTATCGGAACCGTTCCTACGACCAACCATGGACATTGGTTCCGGGGCCGACAAACGCCGGAGCTCATCCTTCATTACCTGCCTGGGACAATGGTTCCGAGGCCGACAAACGCCGGAGCTCCTTCATTACCTACCTGGGACAATGATTTCGAGGCCGACAAACGCCGGAAAATATTCCCGTACCAACACCCAACGACCCCTCTACATCTACCACTGCCCTCCCAGTTCGTATCTCTAGCCTTGGCAACGGTACACCCGAGAGTGGCAATCCCATCCATAGGCAGAAGCAATAACCGCTCTACTCGGTTGGCAGCCGCCTTTTCCCCCTAACCCGCCGCGTTGCAAACGAGGCATTCCCTTTCGGTCTCGGCATTTCTCACCGAACCCTCCTACTACCGCCCTCGTTCGGACCCTTTCCATCGCGGCAGAACAACTCTGCCGCGCCCCCCCCCTTCAACGCGACCGGTTTCCACGGAGCACCTCTGTCCCGACCCTCTCCATTGCCACCGAGGCGCACCTGCCGAATCCCCCATGCCCTTCTCCACCCCGACGTGTTACCACAGAGCCGCCCTGCTCCGGTCTCCGCCGACCATCTGGAGGAAGCAAACCCCCTCCCTCCTCCTCACGGTCTGGTTAGTTCTCATTTCGACAAACGTTGGACCCCCTACCGCCCGCTTTTCACGGCTACCCTGGCCCAAACTATCCCGCCTATACCAGGCCACCAACGGTACCTCCCGGCCAACTTTTCCGTTTACCCACCAACGTGCCCTGGTTTCCCCAACCACAACAAACCCACGGCTTATCGCTCTCGACCCAGCTCTTTAGCTACCCCCCCATTAACCGGATCCTTGCCACCAACGGCCCTTCAGCTCTCCACGACGACACGACCACGGACGACCCCGACTGATTCTGTTTCCGTTGCTAGTGAACACCGAACAGTCCCCCTCCAACCCAACGGTCACCAATCCCCATCCGACACCAATACCGCCACCCCCCTTTTGCCTCAACAACCCTGTAGGTTCACCACCTGAACCTAGGCAACCCCTACCCGTCCCTGGAGGCACCTCTGTGACGCCACTGTCGCCACTCCGCCTTCCCTAACATTTATATAGGTTCACCATCTGAACCTGTGGTTTTGTTCCTTTCCGGTTATGACCTCTCCGAGCCGGGCATCGGCTTGGGTGGGCTCGTTCCCCCGTCCCTCCCAGCCCACCACCACATCCCGCCGCTCCCATGTTCTGAGTTGGAGTTAAATTGTCTTTTTCCGGGCATGAGCGTTTCGAACCGACTATCGGTTTGAGAGGCTCGCTACCTCTCCTCTACGACCCACTTCTACCATTCCACTGCCCCCTTTTCCCGAGTTTGTTATTTGTTTTTTTCACGGGCTCTTGAACCCCCCGAGCCTGGTACGCATGGGACCTTTTAAGCCAGAAATCGGGCCCTTCCACGGCCTCTTTGTTGCCCACGTCGAAAGATGTCAGCATTCCATCCCGGGTATCGTTTTGGCTGGGTCAGTTCCCCTCCCTTTCGACCCATCACCATCCGCCCCCATCCAACGGCGACGCGCAAACCGTGAACCCTTCCTGTAAGGCATTGACTTGGGTGGGCTTAAACCCCCTTCCTCCTGCCCCATGTACCACCACGTTTCGCTGGAAATACTTTCGGCAACTCACCGTTGCGGACCATATCAAAATTCTGTCGACCCCTTCTCCGCCCCGAAACCTCCGTCGTGTCTATTTCGGCCCACGACATCGCCTCCGGTTCGCTAGCCAGCTCCGAGAAAGGCGCCGAGGACGCTGGCACTCCTCCTGGATCGGCTTTCAGGCCGTCCTTCGTTCTCCCCAGCGCCCACCATTGGCGCATCCCTTTTTGGCCCTCCTCATCCTTCGTCGGACCATTATTTTCCCAGAGCCGTCATCGCTCCACAGCCGCCGCTGGAAACTCTGGACAGCCCTTCCGACTACGGTTTTTCTCGCCAGTACCTGTGGCTACACTTCCAAGATCATCGACCCCCCCCCACTGCCGCGCGAACACCGCGACCAGAGCTATATCGTCACCTGAGCTTCGTCGTCACCTGATCTTTGCCACCAGAACTTCATCGTAACCTGAGCTTCGTCGTCACTTGAGCTTCGCGACCAGAGCTCCACGTTCACCGTAATTCCACCTTTCACCAGAGCTTCGTCGTCACCCGAGCTTCAAGACCAGAGATCCACCTTTTTCAGAGCTCCATCTTCGACAGAGCTTCGTCGTCACCTGCGCTTTGCGACCAGAATTCCTCCTGCACGTAGATACGTCGTCACCTGTCGATACCTGAGCTTCGCGACCAGAGCTCCAACTTCGTCAGAGCTCCACCTTTCACCTGAGCTCCACCTCCGTCTTCCGCGACTACTTCATTCGGTGTCTTTCCCCTGCAAGCCACTACCAACGACAGGGCAACCTTTTTTTTTCTGGCCATTACCACCGGCCCCGGTGTCGTTGCCACCATCTACTCCGACAATCTGGGAATTATTTCACCGACTTCTGCAGCCATGCACCGATGAGCCTGCCGCTTCAAACCGCTACCAGCGGCGAGGCGCCCTCTTCCTGGCCACTACCACCAACTCCGGCGTCATCGCACCGTCAGCGCCGACCAGCTGGTACATTTTTCGCCGACTCCTGCAGCCATCGCGCCGGTAGGTCTGCTCCTTCAGTCCGCTACTAACCGCCCCGGCGTCACAGCCATCGTCGGCAACTTCGGGCCTTCTCTACCGCCTATTTTAGCAACCACGCCGTCATCCTCTCTGCGTCAAATGCTAACTTCACCACCACGAGCACCACAGGCTGGCCCACATTACAGGACTACTACAACGTCAACGCTTGCGTCTACATGTACGCTGCGGAACACGCACATTCCACCGCCGCGTACGTACGCGATCCGGCACCTTCTTCAACCTACCATATTGAGCTACTGCAGCCTCATCTTCTTCCGTCACAGAGCTCCAACCGCATCGTCCGCGAACACCCCGTCCTTACCGGTTCGTGCTCGGAGCTTTTCAACGCGTTCTACTGGACAATCATCCGTCTCCAGCGCTCCTACCACATCTTCCGCGAACACCTCGACGTAACTGTCTCGCGATCGGAGCGCTGCAGCACACCCTAGTACGACCACCAGCCGCGTTTCATCGGATTTTTCTTCAGACCCTACACCACCCGGTTCCACGATCAACCTACGGCGTGTCTACTGCACAACTTCGCGGAGCACCCTCTACGGATCGGCGTGTCCACGACGACACGCGACAGGGATATCTGCAGCCAGGGTATTATCGCGTTGAGTCGCACTTACCCTTTTGTCTTGTTATCCCTCCCCCTAACCATGTTTCTTGTGTTCCTTCTTGAGTTTTGTTTTTCATGGGATTTATTTTGTGCGTATTGGCTTTTTGATTTTCTCTTTTGGGTTTGATTTTGTTGTTCAGTTAGTTTCAAGGTGCCTCTTCTTTGCCTTGACTTTTCGGGTTGTCACAATTTCGACCAGCACATCTGTTTGCGTGCTTGCGTCGGTGTGCTACCCTGGCCTTCGAGCCACTGATGTAGCTGGCTCCATTTTCGTAACCAGGCCGAAAAATTGTGATGGTTCCGTCTTCCCGTTTGCGCCGGTTTAACCTGCCCCGTTTTCGTAACTTGGCCCAAACCTGCCGTGTTTTCGTTTCCTCTCGTCGGTTTAGTGTACCCTTGTTTCGCAGTCCGCGAACCCGCTGTGATATTTTTTTTGTTGGCCTTTCTCTTGCCTTCTGCACTATGTACAAAATAAGTGCATATTTGGGCATCGTATCCAAACCAGCTGTGCTATGCCAATCTTAGCCCTTTCCCAACTCTTTGCACTACGTACGTCATAGGTGCTTATTGAGGCGTCGTATTTGTTCTGTTACCACTGTGGTATACCTAGTATGCTCTGGCCCTTCCTCTGTTTTCTGCACTACGCACGCCGTAGGTGCTTATTGAGGCGTGTTGTCCACCTTGCTTTGCGTCATATCGCCCTGCACAAGTCCCCTCTTCTCGGTTGGACATCCAAGTGCTTTCGCGTATGTTTTCCCCCATTTTTCGTGGCTTAGCTTTCAACAGGAATGTCTTTAATGTAGGCCACATTTTCAGAATTTCACGACATCAACTTTTTGCTAGCATTTTCGGGCCCGTCGTTTGTTTACGACCCCCCCCCCTCTAGGCCTCTTTATAGTATCAACCCCCGAACCCATGGTAGTTTCGCTTGATCCTCATTAGCCTGAACTTCGCTTGCGCGCTGTGCATGCGCCCCGCTAGCATTTTTTAGAGTTGTACGTCATTTGCCCCCTCCCTCTGTCCGGCTGACGGTATCAGCCCGCGACATCGTAACAATTTCGTCTGATTCTTTCTCAGCCGAGATACCATCTTCACCCTGTGCGTGCTCTTTCGCAGAGTTTATGAGCCCTCCGTTGCGGTAAGACCCCGTTTTTACCGCTCTCACGGTATGAGTTGAAATTAATATCGTGTTAGCTTAGTTTTTCTATCTTGGTTTCCCTTCCCCCTGCACTATGTGCCGGATGGGAACGTACACCCCCTCCTCTCTGCAGTGTGTGCATTTTTGGAACGTATTTCCTCCCGACTCTGGCATTCGTACTTTTTCCGAACCTTTACCTTCCGCCTTCGCGTCCATGCAACGCGGGTATCATTATTATTTGTTTTTTGTTGTTATTTCTGGGCACGCTTGCTCCTTAGTGGTTATCGCTGTGCGCAACAAACGACCGACCGTAGTAGCCTTCTTTCCTTTCTTCCGGGAGAATTTGTTCGTTAACGCTAAGGGCGCGTATTAGCTTTAGACCCTACTGTCTCAGTACAATTCTACCTGGTAGGCTCCAGTATAGTAAGTGGCATCGCCTCGCGGCTCCCCAAAGTACCCCCTTAAATCTGACTATCGTTGAGGCTCCAAAACCGTTTTACCGTAGTAGTATGCTTTCTGTTTTTTTTGTTGGATTCAAAGTGTGGCATTGGTTCGTTTTTCGGTGATCTTCATGGGCGTCTTGATCTTGAACTTGTGCCCAAGTTGTTCTACTTTTCTACGGTACGACGAGTGTTCGCCTTTGTGGTTTTGCTTCCGCTTTCTACCGCCGATGTAGTCTGCCCACGTTTCGTGAATACCGACGAAATATGGCGTTTCCGAACCATGACGAGGTTTTCCATCGTCTCGTGTCCACCTCGCCTTATGCGATTGGCGACAACATAGATGCTTCCGGTGTTATTTCTCTTCGTTTTTCGCGAGGCATTACCTCCTTTTTGTTGTCGCTGTTGGACTTTCCGTGACCCTTGGCATACTTCCCTTTTGTTGCAGGACCTTTCTTGCTTCTTGGCGTACTTCTTCCCACGACTGACGTCGCTGCACTTTAGTCCCAGCCACTTGATATCACGGCGTCCCAGCTATTGCTACTGTCTATGGTCCCATATTGTCGACCACTGGCTTCACATTGAGAGCCCCCCCTTAGGTTCCACGTTAGCGGTCCCGTACTGACTCTCCAGCCCATCTGTCGGTTCTTCTGGCCTCTACGTTCTTGTTTGGTTGTACCTGCCCCCAAGAGCCCCTTGCCGTCGGGCTTCGTTCTAGCTTTGTAGTCAGCGGATCTATTGCCCTGGACCACTATCACATTGAGAGCCCCCCCTTAGGTTCAGCGGTCCCGTGCTGACTCTGCAGCCCATCTGTCGGGTCCTCTGACCTCTACATTCTTGTTTGGTTGTACCTGCCCCCAAGAGCCCCTTGCTGTCGGGCTTCGTTCTAGCTTTATAGCCAGCGGATCTATTGCCCTGGACCACTATTTCTTACCTTTTTCTCGGCACCCTTACCCCTACGGTTCAACGACACTGACCCCCGTCCTGGCTTTGCAGCCAACAGGTCTTGTTTCTCTCGACCACTTTTTCTTGATTCTTTTTGGCATATCTGCCCATAGGGTTCAACTACACCGGCTTTAGTCATGGCTTTACAGCCTGTCCTGACTGTGCAGTCCACAGGCCGTCTCCTCTTGGCCCCCGTTTTTCTCTTGCCTTGTTGGCGTACCTATCGCATCGGTCCCACGTTTTGACTCCAGTTTGGCTTCGCAGCCCATATAGGTCGTTTCTTGTTGACCCCCTTTTGTGTTGTTTTTTGTTCGGCGAAATCGCTTTCGGAGAAATGCCTTCGCTTAGTATCTACTGTTGCTCGTTTTCTTAAAGTAGCCTTTTAAGGTCTTTTTCTATGGACCCTCCATTTTTTTTCGGCAGGCTGCAGTACGTTACTATGACACGATTTGCCTACTTTCTGTTTTTCCGTGCATTTTTCTCGGTTGCCTTTTTAGGGTTGCTCCACGTTAGCAACCCCGTGTTCCCGACGCATAGTACCTAGCTGCGGCTTTCTTCATATTGTCTTCTCTGTTCCCTGCATTCTTTCTGGAGCTAGACACTTCCAGCGCTGCTTTGAGCTGAACGAATATCTTCTTGTTGACCCCATTTTTGGCTTGCTTTTTTTTGGTTGAATGGCCTCGCTACGTTTGCTGGCATCGTTCCCGTTATTAGTTAGCCTCTCGAGGTGTCATACGTCGACTCTCTTTCCGGCTTCCGATAGTACCCTCCGTCTTTCTGGTGTCTACGTCAGTTTCGTCCTTGTTTGCGTATACCTTTGGCTAGGTGACGTCACCACTTATCTCTTCCCGTTTTCATGGTACTGTACCCAGATAGCTTTTAAGGGTACTCCACTGTTGCCCCCGGTTCAGTTTTCCGGCGTATCACACACGCCTCCAGTACCACCATTTTGATGTTGTCTGTGCCACTGTTTAGGTGTTGTCTTTCACTGCGTTTTCGCGATTTGTTTTGGTAGCCTCGGTTTCCCGTTCTATAGTTCGACCAAGGGCCTTATGCTAGCCTCCTGGGTCCCACATTACGGCCCCTGTGCTTCCGTTACACCTCAGCGTACTGGTTCTTTATAGTTTTGCCTTCCGACCAATGGTCCCACGTCAGCCTTCCAGGTCCAACCTTGCGGACCCTGACATTATTTTTGTCACTGTTCTTTGTTTTGTCTTGTTTCAGGCTCTTTCTCTTCTGCCTTTCGATTAATGACCCGACGCTTGCGTACTTCTTCGCGTCCTGGTTGTTTCTCCTTCATCGTCCAACCGATGGCCCCACGTCAACTGTCCATGTCCAACGTAGCGGACTCTGCTGTTCTTTTAGGCAGTGTTTCTTGATTTCTCTATTATCTTCGGGCAAATGGACCGCCCGCCCGCCACTTCGGCACCACGCTTCAAGCCGTAAACTTGTCTGGCCTTCACAGCATGACACGCGTTCCCTTCTTCTCTTCTGACTTGGCTTCCGCGTCTATACCTTCTTCTTTGGCCCCCTTCGCATCCTTGCGCTCAGTGGCCGCGCCCTTCGTGTTTTCGTAGGCCGATTGCTACTGGTATACCGGAGGTATATACCCTTTCTCGAGCTCTCACGGTTGTGAGCTCCATCATAGGGTTGTATATCTTGCAATGAGGCGTTTAAGCCTCATTATCACGAGGTGTGGGGGAATCTATAGCCTCATTTCCGTTTGTTTCGAATAGCCGCATCTTCGATCCCCTTCACAATTCTGGATGTTTAGTTGACATCCTTTGATTGGCAGGAGATCTGCATCTACGACTATTCAGGGTGGGCTAATGCAATAGAGCGTCAGTATAGCTGGCATAGATTCGGTAAGATAGCCCACGGAGTCATGGCATATTGGACCACAAGAAGGTTCTCTAAAACGCAATATTTTTAGTGGAGCGCACAACCCGTAGAATCTAGCTAGCTTATACCACAAGAGCGTTTTTGGTAATGGAACGTTCTTCCTCTGGACAAGGCAGATAGAAGTAAGCGCGTTAAGTGCTCATGGGAACGTAGAACATCCAGGAGAACATTCCTCGTACGTTCCATAGGTAAAGGTCCAGAAGAGAGCACAGCAGCAATGCTGGGGTGAAGCGAACTTTGTGAGCTTCACCCTATCCCCATGCCCTCACTGCTCTTCCTCCTCCTCCTTCTTCTTTCCTGTCTTCTCGAGCTTCTCATGGCTCAACGCCAATAATGAGAAATCTATAAAGAAGAACCGGTGCTGTCTCCAAGCGAAGGTGATGCCCCTGCGTAATTTCCCTCCCACCTTTCGGTACCACGACCCCTTCACATATATATATATATCCCAACACCTTTTCGCCACTTTCTTTCCCCTGTGGAAGGGGCAAAATTTGGCCATTTTCGGGCCGACTGTTCGTTTCGGCGGGCATCCGGCCGCATGGTTTAAGCACAGGCTGTAAAAAAATGAGTTTAACTCACGCAACGCTGAACAATTCAACAATATCGTCGAAAAACGATGAGAAACAGATCGGACACCGTAAAGGACCCGTACAAATTTGGGTATCCTCACTTGTGAGAGACGAAGTTATCACGTAATAAATCTGCAATGAAAAAAAATCGCCATTACGCTTTTGCAGTTCTGGGGCAGTTCTGCGGTGCTCAATTTCCAGCGCACGCGAATACGGGGGCGGGTGTAAGGATCATCCCCGGGTTTCCATAATAGAATTACGGTTGACATCCCCAAAACAAAGAATGAAAACAATTGAGAGCATATCCAACAAAACCAAACAGATAGATAAGCGTATTGGACCGAAACATGCCCCAATAAACACTTATGCTGCCCAAAACAAAAAGACGCAGGAAAACACGAACATGTAAGCATAGTCTACTGTGTAAAGGCCTATGTAGCACAAACGCAATCATGCACACACCTCCGCCATATATTCACATTCATGTAACAATCAAGACCGACCGCGCAGGGCGGACTTTCACCGTCCAACGTCGAACCAGGATACCTCAACGACCCAACATGCCTACGACCAACCCCCAATATTTCAGATCCACCCTGCGCCTATGCCGTCTCTCCGCATTCACCCGTTACGAAGCCATTGTTTTCGCAATACAGCCAGATAGGGTTGTATTCCTTTGTCCTTGCATACTTACACTCGAGCCACACCCTGACATCGAAAGGGCACCTGTTCTTAGTGGAGCATTCAAGGGCGTCCAACACAGAATACCTCCCAGCGTAAACTGGCGTCAGGGCCTCAAAAGGACGATGGTTATCCCGCAGCCACTCCATAATACCGATGTCCTGGGGTCTTGCGTGCGTGTGCTCGTTAAAGCCAATGCTCCAGGTGCAGCTCCAGGTGCAGCTCCAGGTGCAGCTCCAGGTGCAGCCCCTGCAGGGAGAGGCGCTCCGATCCCGCCGGCTTGAACTCCGGCAACAGCATCACGCCAACAAGCACAAAACGAAAGGAACAAATTCGAACAACTGCTGTCACCTATGATATCACACGAACATGTTGGGATGGACGGAATATGTACCGCAGTAACGCGCCCCACATCTTGGCAGTGATACAGGTACAGGCATGGGGTCGTCAGTTTACAGTCGACACAGTAGGGGCAACGGCAGCCCGTCATTTTCAAGTGCCCTCTAGTTCACCTGCTGTGCTGGGTCGGCGCTCATTGGAGGGGTTGCTGCCGCGCAGGTTCAGGTGCAGGTGCCGGTAAAGCTCCTGCAGGGAGGGAGAGGTGCTCCGATCCTCTCCTCCGATCCCGCCGGCCTGAATTCCTGCAACAACACCATGTCATCAAGCACCAAGCACAAAACGAAAGCAAAAAGGTTGAACAACTGCTGTCATCTATGATATCATACGTGCATGTTGGAATGGACGGGATATGTACGTTCAGCAGTAACCGGTAACGCGCCCCACATATTGACAGTGGTACAGGCGTACAGGCATGGACGGGATATGTGCAGTAGCCACGCGCCCCACATCGTCTTAGCGGTGGTACCGGCAGTGGTAGTGGCACAAAACGAAAGGGAAAGCGTTTGAACAACTGTGTCACATACGAACAGCAAGAGAACGGGTATGACAGCAGTCCACCATCTGTGACGCCCGATCTACTCTTTGTATGATACTGCTGCTGTAGTCTAGACTATAGACATATTTAAGCCTCGAGGTTAGGTCTTAAGCTGTTGAGTACTTCCAACTGGAAGAGCTAGGCCATTCGCTATTTTGACCTAACTCATAAAAAACACAACACATGTCTAAAGCTCGAAATAGTGGTCTTTTTCAGTACGGATAATAAGAAAAGCAGAGGAAAGATCGAACTACTTGAAAATAGACTGATATTTCTGCACTAATCCAGACGCAGATGGCAAAGAAGAGGATTTAGCTCATGAATCAGCACATGAGTGGGTGGGTACTTCGAGAAAGACCCTCTGTTGATTGTATGCTTGGATATGATGCGGATATGATGACGGCTGAGTATTGTAGGGGTTTCCAGTGATAAGTTGGCTACATGATAGCGGGATATCGGGATGGTGGAAGTACTCCGCCTATTTAACCGCCTTTCTTCCTGGCGAGCGCACTCCACGCTGCGCCTTGGCTAGGAGCAACTTAATTTATATTTGTATGTCTTATACTTGTCTTCATACCGGTGACTCCACTACCCCACTATTGTCAGCTCAACGGGTAAGCCCTCTACGCTTCGTAGGGATCAACAAACACGATAATTATCGCGTACGCGGTACTATCCGTGTTCCGAAGCCAAGGGTAGGAGGATGCCAGTTCCGAGATCCACCAACAGTCGCTCGACCAAACCCTTTGAGCGTCTGTTTGTAGACCTGTCCGGAAAGCGCCCCGCGTCATCTGGTGGTTACCACTACCTAATGATGATTGTGGACGATTTTTCTCGGTTCGGATGGACTTACTTCCTCAAGGAGAAGTCCGACGTGCCCGCTGTTTTCGCTGGTTTTCTGGCTGACATTCGGGCACAGGGCACCCCATCCATTGTGGAGTGCCTGCGCTCAGATAACGGTACTGAATTCACTAAGGGTGAGTTTGTGACGCTGCTAGACCACGACCGCATCCGCCGAGAATACACGCCCGTAGACTCTCCAAAGTACGACGGCGTGGTCGAGCGCAGGATTGCCCTAGTCTTAGAGGCCGCGCGATGGCGTCCTGCCTGGAGGCTCCCCGCCTGTTCGGCGGCATGCCTCTGCCGCCGACAGGGCCTCTATGGGCGGAAGCGTGCGTGCACGCGAGTGATGCCATCAACGTGTCGGCGAGGGTGAGCGACAGGCCGGGCATGTTGTCGCCTTACCAAAAGTTGTATGGTAGGGCACCGTTCCCGCGACTGCTCCCCTTTCTCAAGCCAGGCTTTCATCATGTAAAGCGGACGCTGAAATCTGAGCCGAAGGCACAGGTTTGCTTTTTCTTGAACAGCGACAGCAACCACCCGAGGGACTGTTGCAAGGTGTTGCTTGTGTCCGGCCGCCGGTCGTACACCCGCGATGTTACTTGGGAGCATCCGCGGGAAGCCTTTGCTGGGTTGCTGCCTGCGGCATGGGTCAAGGACACCAGCCATCACCTGGGCCGAGTTTGTCAGAGGCGCAGATGCCCCCGGAAGACGGGGAGGTATGGCATGAGCTGGCACCGGTGCCGTCAAGGACGTCGCAGGAGTTGGTACAACCGTCACCGGTGTGGACGTCAAGGGCGTCACCGGGGGCGACACAGCCGTCACCGGTGGTGCCGTCAAGGGCGTCACCGGGGCCGGCACAGCCGTTGCTGGTGACGTCAAGGGCGTCACCAGGCCTGGCACAGCCGCTTCAGTCACAGTCGTTGCCGATGTCACACCAGTTCTCAGGAGCTGGTGATGGTGGCGAGCCACAACAACTGGGGCGCACGCGGGCGCAGACTGCTCACAACCAGGCAGGTATTGACAGATCGCAGACTGTAAATGACGGCGTAGCTCAACTGGGACGCACCAGGGGGCAAACCGCGCGCAATCAGGGGGGTATGCAACATGGACTGTTGTCTTTGATGGCTGCGCGGGAGGGTATTGGTCATGTACTGTACCATCAAGCCCCACCTCACAAGAACCCTCCCCTACCCTCGCGCCCGGTGAGTGAACTCTTGACGCCGAACTCGTACTCGGAAGCGCTCACCGACGAGTATTCTGATCTCTGGATTCAGGCCATGGAGAACGAATATGGTGGCCTGGAGAACGCGGGTACTTTCGGTGCGATCTAGCAACCAAACGGCCTGAATGTTCTTTCGGCGAAGTGGGTGTACGGTTGGAAATCGAATGAGATTGGCTTTGCGACCAGGGCTAAGGCGAGGTTGGTAGCGAGGGGTTGCGGGCAGCGTGAAGGTGTCGATTTCTTTGAGACATTTGCCCCGACGCCTACGGCGTCTTGCATCCGGTTGTTGGGTGCCATTGCTTGCGAGTTAGATTTGGATCTTTGTCATTTCGATGCAGAGCAGGCTTTTGTTCAGTCAAACCTAGACGAAGATGTTTTTATGCGGCTACCCCGGGGTTGTGGTAAGATGTCTGGTAAGGTAGTACGCTTGAACCGCAGTCTCTACGGCTTGAAACAAGCGTCGAGATCGTGGCACAACCACATGCTATAGCACATGAAGAGTCTTGGTTTTGAGCAGAGTCTAGCAGACGCGTGTGTCTTGCGCTTGGTCGAGTCTGGAACTGTCTCTATAGTAACAGTAGTTCATGTGGACGATCTCTTCGCAGTAGGACGGAAGGCTAGATGCGATCAATTCTGCAAAGACTTGAACCGCCTAGTGCCGATTAACAACCTTGGCGAGCTAAGGTGGTATGCTGGCTGCCGGTATTCTAGAGATTGGGATGCTGGCACTTTAACGATCTCGCAGCAAGTTTTCGCTGAAAACACAGCTTTGAAGTTCGGCGTTAGCTCGGGCAGAAGAAACCCGTTAGAAAAGGGCCTTAAACTCGAAGAGTTCGATGCGACTGAACCTGAGGGCGACTGGCCTTTTCGTGAACTGGTAGGGTGCTTGATGTGGCTTGCCAATCAGACACGTCCGGATATTGCGAACGCAGTGAGAGCGGTAGCCAGGTACACCAACTCGCCCAGGGCGATACACTGGAAGACAGCGGTTGGTATTTTAGAGTATGTTTTTTTCACGAGTGATTTTGGCATTACTTTTCAGAGAGGCAATGGACTGGAGCTGGTTGCGTATGCGGATGCAGACTACGCCAGCAATGCCACTGATAGGCGGTCGGTTTCCGGTGGGGCTGTCATGTGCGCAGGAGCATGCGTGTGCTGGTTTTCGAGGACTCAAAAGTGCGTGACGCTTTCGACCACAGAAGCCGAGTACGTAGCACTAGCAGACACCATCAAGGAGGTGATTTTCTTGCGGTACGTGTGGAGTTTTATTTTGCCTGGCTTTGGGTCTGCTTGCATCACGGCTTTTGAGGACAACAAGGGGGCAAGGCACCTGGCTCATAACCCGGTGTGCGCGTCGAATTCGAAACACATCGACATTAGGCACCACTTCCTCCGAGAGCTTGTATTCAGGGGAGAGTTTGACATTGTCGCCGTAGAGTCTGAGCAGCAACACGCAGACATCCTGACGAAGGCACTTGCCGGTCCAGTTTTCCGTTCTCACCGGGATTTTGTGATGAACATTTGATTTTGGGAGAACGGTGAAATATGTCATGATTTAGTACGCTAGCTTCGTTTTTTCTACTGTTTTATTGTGATAGCTGAGCCAAATCGTTCAGTTTATATTTTTTGGGGGGATTTGGGGACGGTGACGATTTTTGGTAAACTACCCGGGGTCATCCCCGCGTAATCAGTCTATGGTTTTCTCAACTAGCCCCGTAATGAGACCCAGCTGAGCCAAATCGTTCAGTTTATATCTTTTTGGGATTCAGGGACGGTGACGATTTTTGGTAAACTACCCGGGGTCATCCCCGCGTAATCAGTCTATGGTTTTCTCAACTAGCCCCGTAATGAGACCCAGCTGAGCCAAATCGTTCAGTTTATATTTTTTTGGGATTCGGGGACGGTGACGATTTTTGGTAAACTACCCGGGGTCATCCCCGCGTAATCAGTCTATGGTTTTCTCAACTAGCCCCGTAATGAGACCCAGCTGAGCCAAATCGTTTAGTTTACATTTTTTGGGACTTGGGGACGGCAACGGTTTTTTGGTAAACTACCGGCGGTCATCCCTGCGTAATCAGTCTATGGTTTTCTCAACTAGCCCCGTAATGAGACCCAGCTGAGCCAAACCGTTTAGTTTTCATCCTGCAAGGAAGGGTCATGCCCACCTGTTACCGCTTGTGCGGGGAAAGATTCGCTTGACCACTCGAGAGGATTATGGCTCGTTAAGTAGGAAAAAGGTCTCAAACTCGACGAGTTCGATACGTCTGAACCCGAGGACGACTAACTTTTTCGCGAGCTGATTTGAAGTGCTTCTTGACGGATTATTCTGCATATATTAGCCGGATTTTCGTACTTTTAAAGAGTGCATGGTAGTTAGGGAGGCAAGTAACTATTTCTTTATTTTTGACCTATTACTGTTTTCACGATTGCGTTATATAGTATGGCATTATCTTTCTCGGGTTTTGAGCGTTTGGAATTTGAATGGATTTTTCGTGCATATCAAGCCGGGAGGCGTTTTTCTCATTCGAGAGTGAGTTTTGAGACTGCTGTCCAATCACACTTGTTGGCACCCCTGTTCTATGGAGCTGACAACCGTTTTATAAGGAAGGCTAAAAGCTGATTATAAGGCCGATGTTTGAGTTTTCGGATTTGAGTTTTCGGTCTATGGATTTCGGATTTGAGTTTTTGTATTTGGACTTAGGATTTTACAACTTAGATCTTAGGTTCGTGAAGATTGATGTTGAATACTGTCCCTGAATTGTATCTCTAGATTTATGGAGTGCTTTTTAAGGACTATGGTGTTGCAATCTTTCTCTCTTGTCACGGAGGTACTGGGAGGATATTGATTGACCGTAATTTTCATTGAATCGTTTTACCCTGATGATATGACAATATAGCATCATGCCGTATCATTTACGAAGCAGGGAGGCTGTTGATTGTATGCTTGGATATGATGCGGATACGATGACGGTTGAGTATTGTAGGGGTTTCCGGTGATAAGTTGGCTACATGATAGCGGGATATCGGGATGGTGGAAATACTCCGCCTACTTAACCGCCTTTCTTCCTGGCGAGCGCACTCCACGCTGCGCCTTGGCTAGGAGCAACTTAATTTATATTTGTACGTCTTATACTTGTCTTCATACCTGTGACTCCACTACCCCACTATTGTCAGCTCAACGGGTAAGCCCTCTACGCTTCGTAGGGATCAACAAACACCCTCCCCTGCCCATGCTGTGCGAGCTTGAACAAACGGCCAAAACAAATACCTGGTACCTGGTAAAAAAGTTGAGTACTTCCTACTCCATACTCGCTTCATATGTAGGATACCTCGCGGGCGTCTGCCGCCTTCGGTGTGCCTCCGTCTGGCAGTCAGTACAGCAGCACAGCAGGACTGGCCCTCAACCCGGTTCAATTTTTCACCCTCGAAATGTAGGCATTCGCGGGAAAGAGGCAACAGGGTCGTAAACCGCAGCAGCTCCGGCCATGCGTTACGTCGGGCGCAAAAACCAAACAAAAAGTGTGTCATCGAAAAATTACAGCCTCAGGACGAGAGAGCAGGAGCGCGAGCGCGCGACGAACGATGTCAGAGTCCCAGCTCTCTGACCGCAGAACACGCCGGGGCAGGAGGAATCTCGCGGGCGTTTTCCACCGGCTAGTTGTGCTATGGTTAGGTTGGCTGTTGGGGTGCTGGTTGTCTGTGTGTTAATTGTGCTGTGTTGTTTTGTTTTGTGGTGTGTTGTGTGCTGTGTGTGTGCTCGATCCTTGTAAATAAACGAGGGCTCCTTTTCAAGTAATAGTTCGTAGAGGCATGCCGCTTCACGAGAGCGCGATGCCTGTGACCACCGCCAACGTCCCTGGTGGTGTTGTGCACGTAGGTTGGCTAACTCGGGTTGGGGATACACCAAGCGGCTTGCTAGGTTGAGCGTTGCAATTACTGCGTGGGTGTTGTGCTATGCTGCAGCTGCAGAGTGTCCGTTGGCTCCCGTGAAATTGCACGTGCGTGCAAGGTTTTTTAGATTTGCACGTAAATTCAATAGCGATTTATGTATGGCGGCTCCCTATGTGCAGGTCCGCACAAAACGACGGTTACGCTGCCCAGACCAACCCGACCCCAGACCCGACCCTAACCCTAACTCTAACCCTAACCCTAACCCTAACCCCAACCCTTTGGGGGGCTCTCGGTCTGCTCTCGAGGTCGGCAGGGGCTTTACTGAGTTTACGTGCAATTCTAAAAACCTTGCACGTACGTGAAATTAAACGCCTGGTGTGTCTGTTGGCGTTGCCTCGAGCTTTTGTCATCTGAAATGCTGTTGTTTGCTGGAAAATACTCGGAAACTTGCTTCAAATATGCACTTGGGTTAAAAGGTGCCCAAGTGCATATTTTGGGAAAATCCACATCTCACCGTGGTCTGCCGTGGTCGTTAGGTAAAACAAATAGACCTATTTTTTAGAAATTTAAAACATGATAGGGCTTAGATTGGTGTATGTAATAGAGTGTCAGTATAGCTGGCAAAAGATTCGGTAAGATAGTCCGCAGAGTTACGGTCTATTGGCCCCAAGAAGATGCTCTTAAACGGAATATTCTGAGTGAAGCGGATAACCCGTAGAATCAAGCTAGCTTATACCACAAGAGCGTTCTCGGTAATGGAACGTTCCTCCTCTGGACAAGATAGGTAGAAGTAAGCGCGTTAGCGCTCATAGGAATATAGAACACCTAGGAGAACGTTCCTTGTACGTTCCATAGGTAAAGGTCCAGAAGATAGCACAGCAGCAATGCTGGAGGGTGAAGCGAACTCTGTGAGCCTCACCCCACCCCCATGCTCTCACTCCTTCTCCTTTCCTGTCTCCTCGAGCTTCTCATAGCTCAACGCCAGTAATAAGAAATCAACAAAGAAGAAACGGTGCTGTCTCCAAGCGAAGCTGATACCCCTGCGTCCTTTCCCTCCCACCATCCGGCACCACGACTCCTTCATAATTTGGCGTCGTCGGCACGACGGCGCAACCAGCTTGTACCCCGCTACTACCGCGCCGACGATACCAGAACATGGACCGTGCCTCACAAGCGGCATTCTAACTGTCGACGACGAGTCGTTCACGACTGAAGTGCTAGTCCACAGCGGCCCTACCGACGCCAAACGTTGCAAACTCGTGGCGCTGCTCGACACAGGCTGCCCTCAGTCGTTCATCACCACCGCCGCCGTGCAACAACTGAAGGCGTCCGGGTCAGCAACGGATAAGGGCGAGCGACAGAATTCACCTCGTTCATGGGGAGGTTTCGGAACCTCGACTCCCCTCTCCACCTCCGTTTCCATCCGCTTAAGCATCCAGTTTAAGCACCACCAAATCCCCACCGCCGCCCTGGCAGTTTGGGCTTGCGTCGTTCCTGCTGGAGCTATGCAGCATCCCATCTTCTTGGGGCGAGATAGCTGGATGCGCTTCGAGCGACGCTCGTATATCACGCTCCCGCGACAGCCCCAGCTGCCACACCAGCCCCTCCAACCGACCCGTGGCGAACTTCCCCTGCACCACCACGACCCCAACGGGGCCTCCGCCTTCATTCCCGACGACCGTTACACCGACGACGCCTGCCACCTCCGGTTCGCCGGCACGAAAGTTATTTCGCTTTCCTCCTCCCCGAAGCTCATCAAGGTCAACCTCGTGCGCCAGTCAGGCGCCCCGGCGTTTACCGGGCAGTACATGATCAACATGCTCCTCCGCGAGGACCTTCTCACTGACAAGGTAATTTTCGTCCCCGACGGACACCAGACTATCCCATTGTCAGGATCAACAGATCTCGAACCGGGCGACCTTCTCGGAACCTCCCTCTCCCCGCTGGTGCAAGTACCACTAGCCACCCTTGGGCACCCTTCTTTGGACCCCCCAGACCCTCCGCCTACGCCGGGCGTACATGCCCTACATGACAACATCCATGTGGCCAGCGAGAACCCCCCATCAGCCGATCCCCACAACCCACCGACAGCCCCGCGCCCACAGCTCCTTGCACGCCTCGACGCCGATCAACGAACTAGCTTTCTCAACCTCTGGGACCGTCTGCCGCCGCATCTGCGCGACATCATCTTCGACCTCCACGGTTCCGGATGGTCCCCATCGGTGATCGACAGCCTGGGAGATGTCCTCTGCGAGTTTCCGGACGTCTTCTCCACCTCCAAGACCGACTTCGGCTCGTGCTCACTGATGCCGTTCAAGATCACCATACCTCCGAACAGCGAACCAGTTACCTCCTGCCCGTACAGGATCAACCCCATCCTTGCCAAAAAGGCCGACGCCGTCCTCGACCAGTACCTGGCCGCCGGCTTGATCCAGCATTCGACCTCACCTTACTCCAGCCCCGTGGTCGCCATCCCGAAGAAGGACGGCCGTGTCCACATCACCATCAACTATAAGAAGCTGAACGCCATCAGCTCCCGCGGACAGCTTCCCATCCCCCGCGTTGATGAGGTCCTCGATTCTTTAAGAAAAGGGCGCATTTTCTCCCTCTTCGACTTGGTCTCCTCGTTCCACCAAATCACCATCGACAAGGATACCATCCCTTTGACGGCGGTTTGCACGCCAGACCGGCTCTTTGAGTGGCTTGTGATGCCGAAAGGCAGCAGTGCCTCCCCCGGTTGCTTCGTTAAGGTTATTAACGAGGTCATCAAAGGCTTGGAACGCGTCGCCGCGTACCTCGACGACATCATCGTCTTCGACCCCAACCCCACCGACCACATCGCCAACATCCGAGCCCTTTTTGGTCGCCTCCGTAAGCACCACCTCAAACTTTCTCCCTCCAAGGCCAAAATTGGCGCCACAACCGCCGACTTCCTGGGGCACACCATCTCCGCTGGCGGCTACAGCCCCAACTCCGAAAAGATCGCCGCCCTCACCAAAATGCCCATACCCACCGACAAGAAACAGGTGCGGTCACTCCTCGGAGGTATCAACTACTACGGCAAGTTCCTACCAAACCTTTCCAGACGCCTTCGCCCCATCAACGCTCTACTCAAGCAGGGCGCCACCTTCAATTTCACCCCCGCCATGGAAGCCATCATCCGCGCCATCCTCCACGAACTTACCGAGCCACTGATCCTCGTCTACCCCGACTGGGACGCCGTGACCGACGACTCCCGCCTTTTCCGCCTCTACTGTGACGCTAGCATCGACGGCTTTGGAGCGACTCTCGAGCAGGAACAACCTGACGGCTCCGTCCGCCCCATAATCTATATCAGCCCCGCCACTCTGGACTTCGAACGTTCATGGACACCCCTCGACCTCGAGGCCGGCAACATCGTTTGGGCGATCTAGTGAATACGCGGACATCTGTGGTCCACCCGTTTCCAAATGTATTCGGACCACAATGCGCTTGAGAACATCGCCAAGGTTGGGGAGCACAATGCTCGCGTCCGGCGCTGGCTCGAGTTCCTTTCGGCTTACAACCACACACTGAAGTACCGCAAAGGTACGGCCGACAGCAACGCCGACTTCCTTTCACGCCTACCACAACCAGCCACCGACGCCGACCGCACCGGACTCAACCACCTCACTGGCCCCGACACTGTTGGCATCTACCTCATCCGCCCCTGCGGCTTCGCACCGAACGAGCCGCCTACACCGGGTATCGGCTTGGGTGGGCTCGTGTCCCCCCCTTCAAGACCCATTCCAACAATCCAGCCTCTTCCCTTCACCGCCGACTACTATGGCGACTTCCGCCTACTGGGATCACGCATGGAGCACCACGGCATCCACAACAACTTCGTCGGGCCTATTTCGACCCGCGAATCCACCGCCAGGCTGCTCGTCAGCCCCGAGAATGCCGCCGTGAACGGCGCTCCTCCTGGCTCGGCTTCCAGGCCATCCGTCGTCTCCCCGCTGTCCACCATTGGCGCCACGGAACCGCCGCTTTCTGGTCTGATCTCTTCACGGACCCGCCATCGCGCCGCCGCCGCCGCGGGAAACCCCCGACCTACCGCAGACTATGGGTTCGGACGCCGTCCGAAACCAACCGTATCCAGAAGACCTACATTCACCAGTTGACTGCCCACGCCCCCGGCCGGTGCCCAACCAAGGCTTCCTCCGACGACAACGCCTCCAGCTGCCGCCCCCACGCCGCCCGCGTCACCCGCACCAAGGCACCAATGCCAGCCTCTCCTTCGACGACTTCTGCGACGTCCCCATCAACACCGACGCTTCTGCTCCCGGGTTCTGTTGTCCACCTCAACAACGACCCCCACCTCCTCGCCAGCGTTGAGCGCTACACATACAGAGACTGGGCGCGCGAACAACGCGCAGAGCCCGTGTGCTACGCCACCATCCGCTTCCTATCGTTGGACTCCCCTTCTCCGCTGCCGCCTGACCTCTTCGATTCCATCCCCTCGGCCCAGCGCCCACTACTCTCCGACGTCCTCGCTCTTGCCGCCAAAGGCAGACTCCACCGCACTGACGACGAAACAGCCCTCCTGGTCCAACGACCGCCCACATCCCAACCCGGGAACAGCCATCCGCCACCCGCACCCTATCCCCCCCGCGTCTACGTTCCAATGCTGATGCGCCCCTGAGTGCTGAATACATGCCACGCCAACACCTCCCTACACCTTGGAGTTACCCGGACGGTTCGCATGCTGGCACGGTTTTGCTGGTTGATCGGCATGGACGTCTCCGCCCGCTGATGGGTCCGCCGCTGCCTTCACTGCCAGGTGCGCAAGACCTCCCGACACACCATTCGCTGGCCGACCCTCTCCCTCCCTTTACCTAACGGCCCTGGCATCACCGTCAGCGTCGACTACTTCGGCCCCCTACCTCTCACACCGCGCGGGAACGTGCACATTCTTTTGTTTACCGAACGTTTCAGCCTCCGGGCCGACATGTTCGCTGTCTCGGCAGCGAACTTCACGGCCGCCGGAACTGCCGACATCCTGCTCAACGAGTGCATCCCTCTCTGGGGGTGGCCGGTGACGCTCCTCTCCGACAATGGGCAACAATTCACCTCCAAGCTGGCGACCATCGTCTACGACCGCGTCGGCATCCGCAAGGTCAATACCAGCGCCTATCACCCCTGCACCAACGGCGGCGTCGAGCGGGTCAACCATGTACTGGCCCAGATGCTCTCCATGGTTGGCAACGAGAAGCAAACCGACTGGGACGTGCTACTGCAGCACGTGTCGGCCTACAACAACTCTGTCAACGCCGCCACTGGACTGGCGCCCAATGAAATCCACATCGGCCGCCTACCACGCCTCCCGCTCTCGGTCTTCGAACCCGAAAACATCGGCGGTCACCAGAGCCTGGATTGCGACCACCTGGTCTACATCAACCTTGCCACCGACCGGCAACAACTCGCCTACTCCCTCGTTCGAGAGCTCCACCGACTCACCGTCTCGCGTCTACAACGCCGCAACGCGCCCATCATGGCCGCCCTCCTCGCCTCCCCCCCTTTCTCCGTTGGCGGCTGGGCCTGGGTCTACAACTCCGCCTCCACTATCCGTCAGGGTGCCAGGAAAGGCACCGACGCAACCGTTCTGAAGACGAAGCTCTCGTTGAATTGGAACGGACCTTTCAAGATCCTCGCGGTGGGCCCGACTGCAGCCTCCGACACCCCCGACAACCGCCCGCTACAAGTCAAGCTGCTCTTCCTCGATGTACCTTCAGACTTTCCGGGACGGGACTCCAAACCACGCGTCTCCGTCAAACGATGCAAGCCCTGCCACAACCCCGACGACAGCAGCGACATACCCAAGCATCTGCCACCGCACAACATACGTCCTCACAGCTTCCGCTGCCAAGTCCCCCCCCTACCACGTGACCCTCGACGACGTCACACCACCACCGGGGCGCCTCGAGGTTGAGCAGATCACCGGCCACCAACTCGTACGCGGCCGCGGCGGAGTCATCGCCGTCCTATACGAGACCCACTGGACCGGACTACTCAGCCCCTCGTGAGAACGCGAGCTCGACCTCCAACACTTCAGGCGCCATATTTTACTCTACTGGTCCGGAAAGCCGACACAACACCGTCAGACCAACCACTTCTACCGCCAGATGCGCATCGGCGCCGCACACCGCGAGCTCTCCCGATCTCAAGGCCAACTCTTCCTCGCCCCCGGCTACACCCTGGTCCCCCGCGACCTTTGGCTTCGCAATTTCAGAAACTCCACCCTCCCCTCCGGGGCACACGTTTGGTACAAGGCGCGTCACGGCCTCTGGTGGCTAGGCAAGGTCGCTCACCGCGCGCCACCGGACGTCTCTTCGCCACCCCCCCCGGAACCTTCCCCGGGTAGTTCCTACATCATCAGGTTCCTAGACGACCCCGGCCCGATCAAGATCGACCTCCAGCCAGCTCGCTACACTACCGCCTGGAACGCCGTCTCCGGATCGTGGTGCCTTCAACGCCATGGATATGGGAGCCTATCCTGTGGGGTGCTACGGAACTCTGATGCTTCCCGCGGTGCCCCTACCGTTCCAACTTCCCCCCTTGGTTAGTTTCGGGTGTTTTATCTGTTTTTGGGTATTCTACAGTAGTTTTGGGATTAATTCTTCACGTTAGCCTTCTACAACAGTTTTGATGGTACTACCTCATGGTTAGGCCTTTCACCTACGGTAGCATTGGGAATGATTCTTCATAGTCAGCCTTCAACCTGCAGTAACTTTAGTGTTATTATCGTGGTCATCCTTCCGACCTAGAGTGTTTTTCGTTTCGTCATGTCCTCTCGTGGTTAGCCTACAACCGTTATCAGGTTTTGGATTTTGTTTTAACATTGTGGTGTCCCTCGTAATACTTCCGCTTTTGGTTTGTTCTTCATACCAGCGTTTGCCTCTTTTTCTCACCACCATCGATTCCGTCTGTCCCACTCCGTGACGGCTGACAACTCGTGGTGGTTGAGCGTTATTCATAATTTTCTGCAATATGCAGTATTTAACGTACGCCCGTCTGACGACCCGGTCTTCCTTTGCCCCACTCTGTGATGGCTATCGAACCAGGACCGCTTCGTGCCTAGGGTGTGTTAAGCTGTTCCTCCCCCTCTCTTTTTTTATGTTCTTCTGGTTTTCTTTCTACCACCTCGGTCTCCGCTAGTCTCGTTTCGTTCAGGCTTCCGAACCGTGGTCATCTCTTTTTTGTGTGTTTGTACTTCACGATTCCTCCGTCGATACTCGGTGATTTTGCCCCTAGGCGGCTCGACCTTTGTGTTGTATCCTGACCGCCGCCGGTGCCGCTTTGCCCTGACGGCATCGGCGAGCTCTAGGTTTGATCGTTTTTCTGCGCACTTTGCCACGTAGGGTCCCGGCAGCCATGCAGATTTGCAAGACCACCGGAATGCCGGCCGTCCTTTCTTTCTTTGTCTTCTCGTGTTTTCTTCGTGTTTGGGTCACGGTAGCTTTTGCCGCCCCACAAGGCTGCCGAATTCTCGGTAATCACATTCTTGCCACGGTTGATCCCCTGGAACTGTGCTCAGGTTCCCGTGAACTTCCCAATCACGGCGGTAATTATGCTCTCCCTTTCTTATGAGTCGTTTAGTTCCTGTTTTTTTTTCCTAGGTGTACACGTTTCGTTGCCATTCTACGCTATATGACGCGCCAGTCGACCCCCCCTGTAGGCGTTGTTTTGGCATGCTAACTCCGTCGCTCATCGCTGCTGACATTTTTTCTGTGTTGGACGAATTAGGTCGATCCACTCGCGTACCTCTTTGGCTACCCTGACTTTCTGTTCGTGTTGGTTGAGTTACCTTGCTACCTTTGCCGGTTTTGTTCCCAGCGCAAACAGACCTCCCAAGTCGCCACGTTGTTCGCTTTACCAAGTGGTCCTAGCAGCCCCTTAGTTTTAGCAAGCCTTACGGCCACCTAGCAGCGTTTTTTTTGCCTTACGTGCTATTTTTCATTTTCTTCGGGCCTTGGCCACCCGGCTACGCGTAATGCCTCCCGGCCATATATGCTTTCGAATTTGGGTGATGTTCCTTTGCGAGCTTTCGAGTAACCGACCCTGTACGGCGAACGACTGCCCGTTCGCTCCTCCCTGGGTCCCACATAGATCGCTTCGGTAATTTGTTTCTGTTTTTCCCTTTGTCTTCGCTTCGATCTCTGCCTTTCTTCACTACCTTCGATTGGTCTTCAGGTTTTTTTTTGGTTTCCAGTTTTGGCTGCTCTACATAGGTTGCTCCATTCTGGGTTTTCTGTTTTCCTCTATCTTCCTATGGCCTCAGCGATCTGCTTAATTAGTGAATGGCCCTATCCTTGGCATTTAGGCCTCATTACGAGGTGTGGGGGAATCTATAGCC
The DNA here is from genome assembly GCA_012845835.1 of Undaria pinnatifida. Lineage (NCBI taxonomy): Eukaryota > Phaeophyceae > Laminariales > Alariaceae > Undaria > Undaria pinnatifida. Next base: position 26,875,354 of record JABAKD010000023.1, on the reverse strand, counting down.
TCATGTGTTTGTTTTGAATAGCCGCATCTTCGACCCCCTTTCCCGGTCTTTTAGGATGAACTTTGTCGTCATCTTTCGACCGTCTTGAGGTCTGCATATACGACTTTTCAGGGTGGGCTAATGTAATAGAGTGTCAGTATAGCTGGCAAAAGATTCGGTAAGATAGTCCGCAGAGTTACGGTCTACTGGCCACAAGAAGATGCTCTTAAACGGAATATTCTGAGTGAAGCGGATAACCCGTAAAATCTAGCTAGCTTATACCACAAGAGCGTTCTCGGTAATGGAACGTTCCTCCTCTGGACAAGATAGGTAGAAGTAAGCGCGTTAAGCGCTCATAGGAATATAGAACACCTAGGAGAACGTTCCTTGTACGTTCTATAGGTAAAGGTCCAGAAGATAGCACAGCAGCAATGCTGGAGGGTGAAGCGAACTCTGTGAGCCTCACCCCACCCCCATGCTCTCACTCCTTCTCCTTTCCTGTCTCCTCGAGCTTCTCATAGCTCAACGCCAGTAATAAGAAATCAACAAAGAAGAAACGGTGCTGTCTCCAAGCGAAGCTGATACCCCTGCGTCCTTTCCCTCCCACCCTTCGGCATCACGACTTCTTCACATTTAGAGCCAACAATATCGGCATATCGTCAGGCTTAAATATGTCTTGGTACCAGGTATGATATACAGCAGTGCAGCAGCATACTTTACTTCTATCCGTTTGCAATTCAGAATGATACGTACGTACAGAAAACAGAGAGAAAAGGGGGAGAAGCAAAGAAAGAACCAGAGAGTGTGCGGGAGACTAAGAAAGAGGATAGAGACAAGACACGAACAACAGAGGAAGAGAGAAACACAGCAACAACACATCTCTCTTGTACCTCACTACACGGCTGCGTGTTGCTGCCGTTGGGTGTTTGGGCGAGTTCGGTGTGCGTGCTCGCTGCTGCGGTGGGCGTACCTGTGGGATGGCCCGGCGTTGATGTGCTGCTGCTCTCCGTCCCGCTTCTTCTTTTTCTGCTGCTGCTGCTTCTGCTATCTTCTGGGCCTCTGCTCGGCTGATGGCAGTCTTATTCTGCGAGGCCGGATATGTGCTTGAGATCGGTCTGTCATAGTGGTGGTCGAGGCTGGCGTGATGGTGTGTCTTTGTTGTCTTCGTGGTTTCTGAGAGAAGACGTTTGAATTTCCATCCAATTTTCCATACCAGGGTACATCTTATCTTTGTATGACACAGCTCCCGAGAACCAAACAGGGGACAGGTGAGGGTATCACCCTTGGGTTTCCACGGCTTGGATGTTTGGGTGATGCTTCTCGTTTGTAACCCATGGGTTAAAATTAGGCGCTCCCACACGCACCAACGCGCTTCGAATCAAACGGCGCTACGAACTACACACACACCAACACAAAAACACACACCAACACACACACCAACACACACCAACACAAACCAACACTTACTTATTAAAAATCCATTACATACTTTTTCCATATACTTTTTCGAACGCACACTGGTGGGGGTCCTTCCAACGCACACTGTGTCGGGTTCCTGCCAACGCACACTGAAGGGCGGGGGGGGGGCGCGACACCCCCCCCCGACACTGCTAGTAGCATTCAAGCACCGTTTGGCTGCCCTGCTAAGCCAGCGCTCGTGGTGCATTTTGGGACGCACACACCAACACCAACACGCACTACACTGCTAGTAGCATCCACCCCTCTCGAAAATACCGCCTCGTCGTTACAAAACCATAAAATTTAAACGGCCGCCCTTCAAGCTTCAAATCAAACGGCGCTATGAACTACAACCTGGCACGCAAACAACCTCGCAGCGCACACAGCACACCCTCTATTTCTATCCCTGGTCGGATGCACCGCGCTCCTCGGCGTTGCGCTGGAACGTTTGCGCCTCTTCTGCTGTTCGATCCTGCCCATGCAGGGCATTTGGGACACACACAACACACACAGCACACACAACAAAAATAGTTCACTTCGTTGTGCCCTGGGCTGCGGACCCAGCGCTGGTGGTGCATTCTGGGACACACACCAACACCAACACACACTACACTGCTAGTAGCATCCAAGCACCGTTCGGCTGCCCTGCCAACCCAGCGCTCGTGGTGCATGCGCTGGAACGTTTGCGCCTCTGCTGTTTGATCCTGCCCGTGCGGGGCATTTGGGACAACGAACACAACGCGCACCAAAAAGATTTCACTTCGTTGTGCCCTGGGCTGCGGAAAAAATGTCCCCTCCCAAAAATACCGCCTCGTCGTTACAAAACCATAAAATTCAAACGGCCGCCCTCCAAGCTTCAAATCAAACGGCGCTACGAACTACACCCTCTGGGCACGCAAACAACCTCGCAGCGCACACAGCACACCCTCTATTTCTATCCCTCGTCGGATGCACCGCGCTCCTCGGCGTTACGCTGGAACGTTTGCGCCTCTGCTGTTTGTTTCTGCCCGTGCGGGGCATTTGGGACGCACGCGACACACACAACACACACAACACACACAACAAAAAGATTTCACTTCGTTGTGCCCTGGGCTGCGGAAAAAAAAATCCCCTCCCAAAAATACCGCCTCGTCCTTACAAAATCATAAAATTCAAACGGCCGCGCTTCAAATCAAACGGCGCTACGAACTACACCCTGGCACGCAAACACCCTCGCAGCGCACACCGCACACTCTCTATTTCTATCCCTCGTCGGATACACCGCGCTCCTCGGCGTTGCGCTGGAACGTTTGCGCCTCCGCTGTTTGATCCTGCCCGTGCGGTCTGCCGTGTCTGCATGCGGCGGCGACTGCGTCCTCCACTTCGGCTCCTGCATGCTTCCTGTTGTTGGTTCTCCTGTCGCAGCTCATCTCCGCCGCGTGCTGTGGGTGTCTGCTATGAGCCCCTTCGCTCGTTCTAGGCTCCTCCTTCTCTGCGGCTGCGTGTTCTTCGCCCTCTTCAAACCTTACGGCGTACCACCGCCTCGTGCTGCGGTGGAATCTCCGCACACCATGCAGCGGAACGTCCCTACAGCAGAGCGGTATCTTGACGACTGGGGAGACCAACTCTTTCAACAGACTACACATTCACAGGGCTCTCTCTGTGTAGTACATACATACGTGTACAGCGCAACAGTACTCCGGTGTGATTGCGTGTGTAGGATACTCGTACGTGTTCGAACCTGCCATACTACCTCACCTTCCTCCAGCGTTCCTGCGGTACAAATCCCATCCATCACCCGTGTATGCATCATCTCCTACGTATGTAGACTATGCGTCTCCAGCTACGGCTGTGCGTCCTGTAACAAGTGTTCGTGTCTTTCAGCACGTTACACCCCACACCTGCGTACGACGTAACCCATGCGCACATTATCATCACACCATGCGGCCTTCCTCGCCAAATTCTGCTGTTCCCTTTACAGGGGACAAAGTACGAGCATCCTATCGGTGATATTCTCCGCCTCAAAGCGAAAGTCGCCGACTAGACTAAACTTTCCGCCACTCCCGACGATCGCCAAGTGCCTTCTCGCACAGTCAAGTGTCATAAAACTCTCCGCCACTCCCGACGATCGCCAAGTGCCTTCTCGCGCAGTCAAGTGTGACAAAACATTCCGCCACTCCCGACGATCGCCAAGTGCCTTCTCGCGCAGTCAAGTATGACAAAACATTCCGCCACTCCCGACGATCGCCAAGTGCCTTCTCGCGCAGTCAAGTGTGACAAAACATTCAGCCACTCCCGACGATCGCCAAGTGCCTTCTCGCGCAGTCAAGTGTGACAAAACATTCCGCCACTCCCGACGATCGCCAAGTGCCTTCTCGCGCAGTCAAGTGTGATAAAACACTCCGCCAACCCGACGATCGCCGAGTGCCTTCTTGCGCAGTCAAGTGTTACAAAACATTCCGCCACTCCCGACGATCGCCAAGTGCCTTCTCGCGCAGTCAAGTGTGATGAAACATTCCGCCACTCCCGACGATGGCCAAGTGCCTTCTCGCGCAGCGAGACACCAGTCAAGTGTGACAAAACACTTTCCACTTACAGCAAAAAACACTGGCTGAATATGTAGACTAGACTATTGTTTGTTGTTTGTTTTTTTTTTCTAAAAAAAAAATTGACCCGTGTCTGTCGTGCGTATGCGTAATGATAGATACTACTAATACGTGTAATATGTACGTGGCTGTCTTTCTTGGGTGGCAAGCGGTATAGTCGGTTTTTCCAGGTGCGAGTAATGAGACGTATGCACCAGGTATAGACCTGGCACATCGTAGACTGACTCCAGATTTCACTTTTACATGTTTCCGGTGGAAGCATGAATTGCATCAGATGTGATATATGCGTGTACCACCTTGGGTTGTTTGTGTTTTTTCCCTAGGGTATTCCTCAGCTCCAGAGTGACTGGAGCCTCTCCTGTGACCACGGACTTGATTATGCGAGGCAATGGGAGAACAACAACAAACAACAACACGGACACACCAATACACACCAACACACACCAACATACACCAACACACACACCAACACACACCAACACACACGCACACACACTAACACACACACCAACACACACACCAACACACACCAACACAAACACCAACACACACCAACACACACCAACACACACCAACACACACCAACACACACCGACACTGCTAGTAGCATCCAAGCACCGTTCGGCTGCCCTGCCAACCCAGCGCTGGTGGGGCATTTGGGACGCACACTGCACACACAACACACACAACACACATAACACACACAACGAAAATAGTTCACTTCGTTGTGCCCTGGGCTGCGGAAAAAAAATCCCCTCTCAAAAATACCGCCTCGTCCTTTCAAAACCATAAAATTCAAACGGCCGCGCTTCAAATCAAACGGCGCTACGAACTACACACACCAACACACGCACACACCAACACACACCAACACACACAACAACACACACCAACACACACCAACACACACGCACACACACCAACACACACCAACACACACCAACACACACCGACACTGCTAGTAGCATCCAAGCACCGTTCGGCTGCCCGGCCAACCCAGCGCTGGTGGGGCATTTGGGACACACACTGCACACACAACACACACAACACACAACACGCACAACACACACAACACACATAACGAAAACAGTTCACTTCGTTGTGCCCGGGGGGGGCTCGTCCTTACAAAACCATAAAATTCAAACGGCCTCGCTCCAAATCAAACGGCGCTACGAACTACACACACCAACACAAACACACACACCAACACACACCAACACACACCAGCACACACCAACATACGCACCAACACACGCACACACCAACACACACACCAACACACACCCACGCACACACCAACACACACCAACACACACCAACACACACCAACACAAACACAACAACACACACCAACACACACACTCACACACACCAACACACACACTCACACACACCAACACACACCAACACACACCGACACTGCCTGTAACATCCAAGCACCGTTCGGCTGCCGCGCCAACCCAGCGCTGGTGGGGCATTTGGGACGCACACTGCACACACAACACACACAACACACATAACAAAAATAGTTCACTTCGTTGTGCCCTGGGCTGCGGAAAAAAAAATCCCCTCCCAAAAATACCGCCTCGTCCTTTCAAAACCATAAAATTCAAATGGCCGCGCTTCAAATCAAACGGCGCTACGAACTACACCCTGGCACGCAAACACCCTCGCAGCGCACACCGCATACCCTCTATTTCTATCCCTCGTCGGATACACCGCGCTCCTCGGCGTTGCGCTGGAACGTTTGCGCCTATACTGTTCGATCCTGCCCGAGCGGTCTGCCGGGTCTGCGTGCGGCGCCGACTGCGTCCTCCACTTCGGCTCCTGCATACTTCCTGCCGTTGTTTCTCCTGTCGCAGCTCATCTCCGCCGCGTGCTGTGGGTGTCTGCTATGAGCCCCTTCGCTCGTTCTAGGCTCCTCCTTCTCTGCGGCTGCGTGTTCTTCGCCCTCTTCAAACCTTACGGCGTACCACCGCCTCGTGCTGCGGTGGAATCTCTGCACACCATGCAGCGGAACGTCCCTACAGCAGAGCGGTATCTTGACGACTGGGGAGACCAACTCTTTCGATACACATTCGCAGGGCTCTCTCTTCCTCACCGCTTGGAGTTCGTGCTACATCCTTCCGCCTTGCGAGGGCAACAAAATTCCATTCAGCATCTGCACTGCCCAAATGGCCTCATTCTACAGCGCCGGAACACTTGCACTGTTCCGTGCAGGGGGGATGGCAACCGCGGCTGGCACTCTCTGCTCAACGGGAATTGCACCTTCTTGGGACAGGTATGTACACGGCACTGCTAATACGCTGCGCACTCAGCATGGTCACAGCTGTGTGTGTATGTACAGCGGTGTGCACACCGCTCTTGCTGTGTGTGTAGTACATACATGTGTAGCGCAGCAGTACTTCTGTGTGTTTGCGTGTATAGGATACGCGTACGTGTTCGAACCTGCCATTCTACCTCACCTTCCACCAGCGTTCCTGCGGTACAAATCCCTTCCGTCACCTGTGTATGCATCATCTCCTATGTATGTAGACTATGCGTCTCCAGCTACGGCTGTGCGTCCTGTAACAAGTGTTCGTGTCTTTCAGCACGTTACATCCTACACCTGCGTACAACGTAACCCATGCACACGTTGTCATCACACCATGCGACCTTCCTCGCCAAATTCTGCTGTTCCCTTTACAGGGGGCTAAGTACGAGCATCCTATCGGCGACATTCTCCGCCTCAAAAAGAAAGTCGCCGACTTCATCGTCCTTCACGTCACGGCTGGGCGCGCCCTCTCCGTCGCCGCCTTGCAACGGCAATGTTCAGCCCCGGAAGGAAGCCCCCTTCTTCGTCGCCTCATGGGCAACCGGGCGCGTATGATGGGTTTCGATGTTCTCGACGCCATCGACAACATCAAGCAGTTCTCCGACTTAGAGACTCATCTTCGCCATGATTTCTTCCCGCGCCGGTATCTCTGGCTGGGCGTGCTTCCGGCTGTTGCTGACGCCTTGGAGGCTACCATCATCGTCTGGGTTAGAGACCCTGCGGACACCCTCGTCGTCCACCGTGCGATCCAGCACGTGTGTTTGGGGAGTGTCCACCGCACTGATAATATTAAACTTCACTTCGACTACATACACTAGGCTTCGTCCCTCTGGTTTTCCCAAACCTTAGGCCTCCATCGTACGTTCCCACATTCTTTACAGGGGTCTACTGCAACCATCTATTCCCACCACGCCTTCGTCAAGACCATCCGCCTGTATTTCTATAACACCGCTAACCCTAGCGATACCCGCGTCCACGACTGGGCGGCGACGTATTCCGGCCACTTAGAGCTGCTCCTGCCGGGTGGTGGTCTTGCTTCGGCGAACGATGTTGGAGTTACCCCTCGGAAGGGGGAAGGAAATCGAAAACGTGGCGCCCAAAACTCCCCCCTTTCACATTCGCCGGCGACAGATACCTCGGGGGCCAACCTGCCCACCCATGATCGTCAGATAATTCTGCGCAACAACAGGCGTGCTAAGGTTTGTGTTTTGCGGTGGCGCTTTACGCAATAATAGAAGGTCGTCCCACTGCTCTTCGCCGTTTCCGCTTCAAACCATTGTCCTTCAAAACGAATAACCTCATCCGCTCGTCCGAGACGTCACTTACGACAACATCCTGCCCTTGCAAAACTTGCCAACACATTACGCAGAACCGCCGACGGAGGTACCACGAAGAAACTAAACGAGATCAGGCTCTCTTCAAAACCATGATGGACGGCGCCGCCCCTCGGCAAACTGGTGGCGACGGCGACAAGAAGCCTGGCCTCGTCAGCAAACCCGTCGATACAACGAAGGTGAGCTCAGATGGTCCACTTCACACCACTTAGAACGTCGACGTCGATTTCGCCGCTCCTGAAATGTATTGCCTTCTACAGACTTGTGACCTTCGTCCGCTTCGATCTTCTCTCTCCCCTTCCCCTTCGCAGGGTGGCATGTGGGCTAACATTGACGCGGTCAAGACGGGTGACCCACGTCTTCCCTCCGTCAACAATCCGTATGCTACCGACCGCCCGGAGGAGCGCCCGGCCGGTGGGGCGTGCTAAACGCCCTATCCGCCCCGTCCTCCTGATTTCCGGGTTCAACAACGTCACTGCTACGGGCGATACACGACGGTGACAAAGTTGAGGGGGACCGGCGTTTCGAAGGAGTTCGGCACGCTCCTCAAAGACCTGGGAGTTTGGCACGCTCCTCGAAGGTCTTTCCCTCTTCCAAGGGACCTCCGCCGGCGTCGCACCCGTCCACGGCCACTCCTTCCCGTGGCCGCACGAAGATCTCCATCTCCCCGGTGGCGTCGACCACGACGGGGAGCCGGTCGAACCTGAGAAATATTACTACATGCTGCTAAACAGCATCATGGCCGCCCGCCGGACCAAGTGCCACAACTTCTGCAACGAGTTGCCAGATGTGATGTGCGACTACTGCAGCAATACTCTCTACCCAGAGGACGTTACGTGGGTGCCGCTCGGAACGGTTGGCGGTGATATTCCCTCCGCCTGCCCCGCCTCGGCGGCGAACAAGCATGTCCCGGGAATCGAGGATTACACCGAACGGTCCTCTCGCGCAAAGGACGGACGGCAGGAGTACGCCTTCTGCAGCAGCTACTCTTCGGAAAAGGGGAGGTAGGAATGGGTGTTCGACGATATCGGCCACCTGCCCCCGGTCATAGCCTGCCTCACTCCACTTGAGAGGAGGGCTACTGCTCTCCTCAGGATGCGCTGTTGCATGTTCAAGGGCGGTGAAGGCGTCGGGAGTGGCTACACCACCCTCAAGGGCGCGGCCGAGTACGTCCCAGCGGATGTCCGCATGATCGGTCGGTAACATAGCGATCGACCCGACGAAGACAAAGGACGTTCGGCCGGAAAAGGTCAACGCCGCGGTGCAGTGGCTCGTGCAAAACAATCGCTTGGTGGCGAAGTACCGGACGGTATGGGACACTCACAAGGATCAGCTGAGTCAACCTTCACAGGATCAACAGGATAACAGCATTCCCGCTGGTTTCCCAACCATCAAATGCCCTGCGAACACAACCGGCGATTCCAACGCCGACGTTCAAGGCTTGGTGCTGCCTTCGGGACGAGACAAACCTGTTCCGGAAACACACAACAGTGCTATGGGCCTGCAAAACATCGTCGCGGGTGATCGACTGCCCAGGGCTCTGGCGGCCCTTCCCCGGGCAGCGAGGGAGAGGTAAAGCGAGCATTCCCCGTGTACTACAGCCCTTACACCGGCAACGCCACAGATGCCGGTCACTGCATGGAAATGCTTAGGTCAGTGCACCTGTTTCCCTTTGGGAGGGGTGGCTACATGCGGGGAAACCACGGCCCTCAACCGCTGCCAGCCATGGACCACGCGCGGTACGTCAAGATGCGCTTGAATCAGGTCGACCCGCGCTTCCGAAGACCTTCCGATACCTACTCTTCCGTCGCTGTCGACGACAAAACCAAGGCCCAACTTCATAGGGCCAACACCCGATCCACTACATACAGCAACGTCGAAGACGCCCGCGAGGGCTTCATGCAGCGGTTGGACCAGGACACCAGGGCCGAGCGTGACCTCGAAAACAACGCGGCTGTCGAGCGCATTTGCGAGCAGAACGACATGCCCATGCATTCGGGCCCGCGCTTCAAGCTATGCGGTCCAACTGCCGCAGAGACCAGCGGCGTCGTTCCTTGCAGGCGGTGCCGCCACGTGGTCCACGAAGACGACCCCTTGTGCCCATACTGCTATCCCCCCCCGGGTAAACCGCCGCGTGCTGGAGAGGGAGGCAAAATGCCCATGCTCGAAGGGCTGGAAAAAATACAATGTCCCCTCCCTGTCAAATACCTGGAGGTAGCTCCTTCTGGGCGCAAAGACTCAAGGGGCTTCTCGCTATGATTGACAGCCTCAGCAGGCCTCACCTCTTCGTTACCAAGACGTGCCACGAGGGCTCCGACGACATGAAAGCTCTTCTCGATTTCTACGGCTGCAAGCACGCGGACTGGCCTAGGCATCAGGTCGAGATCACACGTCACTGGCGCCGGAACATCATGGAGTGGCTGAAGAGGTAATGCCAGATTCGATACTGTAACGCCTGTTTTCGGTATTCCTCTCCAGTCCAATTATCAAGTGCCACTTGCGACCCCTTCCCATCACGCCAAATTCATCTGTGTCTGCTTCCCTTGCCCACAAGGCTCGTCAAGGGCAAGGACAGCGTGTTCGGCCCGGTGGAAGACTACTGGTACAGGTTCGAAGAGCAGGGAAGGGGTATCTTGCACCTCCACCTCCTCTTGTGGATGGAAGACCCCGACGACCTCCCCTCCCCAACTATGGCCTCCGAGAAGGACGTCGACGACAATGGTGGCCCCATCGAAAAGTGAGTCCTCAACCAGGCCCTCTGAAACGTATTTTCTTCATTGGTGTAGCGGTACGGCAGCGAGAGCTTCAGGGTTAGGGCCGGTATCCCTTTTGTGTTGTATTTCGTGCCCACCTTCCTTCATACCTTCCTTGGTGCCTACAAACTATCCCAAATGCACCCTCTCACACTCGTAACTCCTTCCCCGCCTTGCGACCAATAGAGGTATCAATAACCCCAAGGTTTGGGCAATCGCGCGAGCTCCGCGGGAATCTCACCCGTTCGTCCAGAGGCTGCGTACTGCCGTCCTCAACATCAGCAGGCACGCAAGGTGCGACCCCAACGCTTGCGCGAAGAATTGCAGCAAGGAGGAGAACTTGCCAGCACACCACCCCCCTATGCGGTGCGCCAAGGGGTATCCTTTCCCTCAGAAGGTGACTAGAGACTCCACGCACAAGTGCAACGAGTGGTGTTCGAAGAGGGATAGCGGAATGCGCCGTCTAACCGATCGGCACGAGTATTGACGCCCATGCGGTGAGTACAGTCGGATTTCGCCTTACCATCCAATGACGTTCGGGGCATACCCCACTCACGAGAACATCCAGGTCGTCACCAAGGCTAGTTTCGCCACCTACTTGGTTAAATATGCTGCCAAGGTTGAGTCCGCCGGCAAGGTCTCCAACCCCCTCGACACCATGGAGAAGTCGCAGTTGCCGCGTGATGGCGCGGGTCAGAGAGGGTTGCAGTCCGTCAACCAGAAACAGCTCCCCTACATCTGGGCCCGTAAGATTGCCATGTCGGAGGCAACGCTCATTCTCTCCGGGCAGCCGCTGTGCCTCAAGTCGCGGGATTACATTTGGCTCGACACTCGGCTGCCGCCCCTACGACGCGCAGTGGTCCAGCGACCCGATCAAGGAGCTCCGGAAAGAGGGCAGGGAGCAGTCGTTGATGACATGATAGAGAAATACTGCAAGCGCCCCCAGGGTGTGCAGAGGGCCGCCAACATGCCCGACTACGACGGCGCTGAGGTCGACTTTGACAGCATCATCTACAGCGACTTCTGGACTGAGTGGGAGATGATACATAGCGGCAGCAGCAGCCCCCTCCCCCGTCCACTTGCCGCACTACTTTAACGAGGACGGCGGCGCGTACTGGAGGAGAAGAAATTCGACAAGGATCCTCGGCTACGGGTGCTACCGGCCTGACCGGGAGCTGTCTGCTTTACTACCAGCATCTCATACTCTCCAGGCCATTCCGCAGTCTCCTTGAATTCGTCTCTGAGGGCAACGACGAGGGCACATACGAGCGACAGTTCCATCTCGAGGGGGTATTCGGCGACAACGCCACGTGGACCAAGAAAAATTTAGTGGAGGTGGATAAGGACCTCCGCAGGTCCAAGATCGGAAGCGACCGGCGGGCGGCGACGACTCAGGACGTTGAGGACTTCCTGAGTATCAAGGCCCTCAGCAGGGGCAGTCTCAACCAGACGACGACTGCGGGGAGGACGACGCGCCAAACCCGGCCACCAAAAAACAGGTGGCCGAGTGGCTGGGCGAAGACCCTCAGGTGCTCGCTGGGACTACAGCACCACCCCAAATCGAGGACCTCGCGCCGTCGCAGAGAGAGTTTGCCGCCGTCGTGCTCGGGAGTGAACCTGGCCTATACTATTTGAGCGGCCGTGCTGGATTCGGAAAGTCGCACGTTGCTCGCTTCGTCGTCGACGCATTCCGCAGCATGGGATAGAGCGTAGCCGTTACCGGAACAACGGCCACCGCCACGGGGAACATAGGCGGCGTCACGCTCCATCGCTTCCTCCAGCTCTCCAACGGATTCGAGTCTGGCCTCAACCCATCCAACCCTCTCTGGCCCGCACTTCAAGATATCACCGTCCTCAGCATCGACGAGACATCCATGGCCACAGCGCACTTGCTTGCAGCTACGGATCATGTCCTGCGGCGAGCGGCTCTACCACACAAACGGCGCGTGCCGTTCGGGGGGAGAACTGTCAAAAGCATAAACCTTGGATTCAAGTCTAATTTAATGCGCAGTCTTTTTGCACGAATAAGATATGCAGTTGGATCTTACGTTGAATCTCTCGTTGAATCTTCGGTGGAACCTAGATGTAAACGTAGACTTAAGTATGTTAAGGTTGTCCCGTTGTCCCGGTATTCTACCGTGCTACGGACATTGTTCCGTGATGATCAAGTGGTGATGCCACCCACCATGATCACTCTCCCAACTCTCCCTTCTCTTCCTTCTTTCCCTGCTTTCTATTTCTTCTTCTTCTCTCTTTGGCCTCAAGCGCCCTTTCCAAACTATCCTTTTCTTTCTTATCACAAGTGACCTTAACAGACACTTCGGTGCCACCTCTGCATCTCTTCGCATAGAAGACAGAGCCTTCACACAACCATTGTGTTCACAGGCTATTCACAGGTTATGAGCATCGACCTTCGATATAAACATCGATCGGCACCAAACGGCATCTCATTGAAGTTTGTCGCATCTTACCGGGAAGTTTGAGAGAAACCTTTATTAAGCCGGGCACAGCCTCAGCATCAGCATCAGCGATCAGCGATCAGCATCAGCATCAGCATCAGCATCAGCATCAGCATCAGCTACAGCATCAGCATCAGCGATCAACATCAGCATCAGCATCAGCGATCAGCATCAGCATCACCATGGGAGAGTCCACGAAAGCAGGCGATGCGGTAGACAGGCTCGTTAGAGCTCTCAACGGCAAATTTAATGGGCTTAAGTTCGACGTAAAGAAACGCACGGCTCAGTCCGTGATAAGTATGCGTCATGCCGGGATCTCTGATATCCTGGAAGGGCGACCTTGCCGCGAGCCCGAACTAGTTAGTCCTCGTCCATCTTCTAGAAAACGTAGGCCTTCACGAGCTGTAACTCCTAGCCAGGCCGCTGACGAAACGGACATTCAGTCCGGGGAAACACCCCCGGCTGATACGGCAGAAAATGTACAGCCGGACACAGGGAGTACTCCCGTGGACACGGTGCATCTGCCACCATCATCTTCAGGACATTCTACACTCCCAGCCGCAACATCAGTTTTATGGACCACGGATGACAACATCTCGAATTTGGAAGACATCAAGCACTGGCACCGCGACAATCGTCTTCTGTTCGACTTCTTGTTCTTGAGTACATCGGGAGCTGCGGCCAGCTTTCTTCTACAATTCAAGCCCAAACGAGGTGAACTTGCGAATGCAAAGGCTGGTTGGGATGGTATTGTTAGAAAATATCAAAATTCCACCCGCTAACGTAGACGTATACTCAAACAACAACTATCGCATATGGTCATGACGGATGGGCAAGACCCAGGCGTGTTTATAAATGAAGTATAATATTTACGGGATGGATTGGTGGACATGGGAGAGGTATTCAACGATGACAGCATATTGGACATAGTGCTGGAAGGACTCACGGAAGAATACCTGCAAATTTAATATAGCGCCGAAGCAGATGATGACTCCACACTTGACCGAGCTGTGATAACAATGCGTAATAAGTACGCGAATAGAGCTATGCGAAACGGGCCTTTGCGAAAAGCGAAGGGGCGTGAATCTGCTATGGTAGTCACGTCAACACCCTCAGCCATAATGACCTGTTCACACTGCAAAAAGCCAGGCCATCGATTCCAAAATTGCTTTAAACGAAAGGAAAAGATGTCGGGGAAGAAACTCCCCCGACACCTCGAAGGAATTCGTGGTGTAGCCTGCATAATACCGATCGCCACGATAATAGCGACTGTCGGTCTCAAATGCGGGACGACAATATAACCCGTCGCCCCCGTCCTGGTCAACAAAATGGCCGGCATAATAACAACCGCAGCGCTCACACCAATACCGCCACAACTCCAACTTCAACAACGCAAATGGAAGTTTACGTCCCAGTGACACATGCTCCATCCACTACTGCGGCTACGACAACACATGCTCCATCTACTACTGCGGCTACGACAACAGCAGCTATTTCTACGTCCTTCGCGATTCCTCCCTGTCCATCCTCACCTTCCTCCAGCTGGTTTAGGTTATTCTTTCATCGCCGCATTTCCGATCAACATCGCCGCTCAGCCCGTCGACTTCTCCATGACTGCGGACAGCGGAGCGTCTAGCCACTTCATCGACAATCAGCTTCTACCGGTCATTGAACATAAAATGAACCACTACGTGCAGCTGGACCCTCCCGTAATAATCAACGTAGCGGGAAACCATCGCCTTTATGGCGATGATCAAGGGGTTTTGGTCGTACAAGTGTTGGACCACATAGGCTCTAAGCACTCTGTACAGCTTCCTGTCACGATCGTACCTGGGCTAGGCAGGGATTTATTTTCGAGGGTATCAGCTGATGCGAGAGGGGTCACTATGATCATCGCCACGCAGTCGTATCTTGACATGGGTGATTTTGCTATACCCCTACGCAAAGACAGCAACTGCTCTTCTCTGCACCATCTTGACCTCACCACTGGTGCTACCAGCTGAACACCTGAGACAGCGTTCCCGACCATTTCTGGCAAATTTTTTAAACCGGAAACAGTCCTCGCTGTTCAAGCCTTAAATGCTACTGAAGCTACTTCCCCGCCTAAAACCGTTCCATCTATTGGGCACAGAAGGTTGAGTCATCCCAAGCAGGTGATGGCCGAGGTGAGAAATATCCCAGAGTGTGGGGCAAATTTTTCAGACACTTTATCGGCGTGTGATGCGTGCAAGATCATTAAGAGCACTCAACAGGAACACCGTAAGATATTGCGGCGTACCCTTTCCAGCGAACATATAAAACTGGTGAGTACTGACCTGCTAGGGTACGCCGACATGGCAAAATATACCGACCATCACAGCAGGGTAAAAAGAGGCTCCTTCATCGAAGAGGCGCGTTCCGTTCAACCAACAGCAGACTCGGCCACTTCTCAAGTAAGAGCGCGTCAGCTGGCCCTACAATGCCAAGGATCGCCAAAACAGCAGTTCGATAACGTTTCGCAGTACATCAGCAGGGCTCTCAGAATCTCAGAATGGCCAAAACAAACTGTCCGGTATCTACTTTGGTACCCAACACCTACGCGCAATCTATGGCCTCACCACAAGCGGAAAAATGCAAACCTTCAGCGACCTCTGCTGGAAGATCAACGATTTCAGCGCGGAGAACTCTTTCAAAGCTTCAACACTTTGAAGTCGCAACTACAGCTCCGGTTCGCAAGACCGCATTTGACCATCGCGACTGCCTTGTAAATTTTCTCAGGCAACCTCCATGATCGCAAAAATCATTTTTTCATGGAGTTCCATACAAGATTGCGGCGTTTGACAAGTGGGAAAAAATCAAGCCTGTTATTAATCTTGCCGTGTACGGTGTACGACCGGATTCTACCGTGTGCTGTCGGACTTTTCAATCACCGACAAACCGCGATTTACCGAGGAACCAAATAGGCAATGTACCGACAAACGATTGGCCTATTATAATTCTGCTACAAACCTGCCATGGACCGGAGAAAAACAAGGCCGACGTACGACATATCGCATCACAACCTTTCTCCCCGTCTCTGTCCAAGCGCTTCTTCAGCCTCTTTACCTTTATACAAATGAGCTCCATCAACAGCTACCCGAACGGCACTCCCGTCAATAATCGGGGACAGGCGCTGGAAATATGGGTACGGTTGAAATTGATACTTAAGTAGAGAATATGATTTAGTGCAGCAGTTCTTTGTCAACTATGAAGTTACAACTGCTCGCCAGTTACGTATTAGTAAAGGTGGAACTATGGGTCGTATGAACTTATGTCAACGATCGTACTACAGCAATAAGCCATGTTTTACCGGAAAATGCGTACGAGTATATATTCCAGTAGAAAAGGCTCACAAAGACTGTCTATCATATGCTCTTTATTAGCGTACGATTAGTATCAGACAGTTTATCATTATATGCGTATCCTAGGATCCTATTGAAGTGGCGTGGTTAACTTACAGCAGCGACCGTTGTTTCTTTGTTACTTAGTTTGTTTGTTTCTTCTTTTTTTGGGATATAGCTCGTTGATGGAACATGACAAAACCCATCATAGTCTATTACAGTACTATCAGTATTCGTAATTCTATCTGTTTCTTATTTTTTCAAGTGCAGAAGTACGTAAGTACACAAAACAAACAACTGGATAGTGAGAATGTTTTATTTTGTCGTAATGGACACTTATCCACAATTCTCTTTATTTGTCTAGTATTGTTTATCTATTTGGTACAATTTAGGAAGCGTGTTTTAAAACCCAGTAGACGTATCTTTGCGTTTTATCTTCTAGGGTATTTATCGCTGGTAATTACACCAAGCGTGTTCTTTTATACGTATCTTTCCTTGTAAGGTTTTATTTTACTGTATTTAAATATGAGGCTTCTCTAGCAATCTGACTTCGCATTACGGGGGCGTGTTAAAAGTATGAACCTTGGATTCAAGTCTAAGTTAATGCGCAGTCTATTCGCACGAATTAGATATGCAGTTGAATCTTACGTTGAATCTCTCGTTGAATCTTCGGTGGAACCTAGATGTAAACGTAGATTTGAGTATGTTAAGGTTGTCCCGTTGTCCCGGTATTCTACCGTACTACGGACATTGTTCCGTGATGATCAAGTGGTGATGCAACCCACCATGATCACTCTCCCAACTCTCCCTTCTCTTCCTTCTTTCCCTGCGTTCTATTTCTTCTTCTTCTCTCTTTGGCCTCAAGCGCCCTTTCCAAACTATCCTTTTCTTTCTTATCACAAGTGACCTTAACAGACACTTCGATGCCACCTCTCTGCATCTCTTCGCATAGAAGACAGAGCCTTCACACAACCATTGTGTTCACAGGCTATTCACAAGAACTGTGCTAACCATTGGGGACCTCTGCCAGCTGCCGCCAGTGCCTACAACAACTGCGCCGTGTATGTCTTAGGCTTTTGGGCCAAGTTCAGAATGCACGAGCTTCGGGAAACCTTTCGACAACATGACGATCCCGAATTTCAGGCCTGCCTCGACGACCTGCACGACGTCGTAGATGACGGAGTCGCGTGGGACGTCCTCCTCACCCGGGCCAGCTGCCGCCAGTGCCTACAACAACTGCGCCGTGTATGTCTTAGGCCTTTGGGCCAAGTTCAGAATGCACGAGCTTCGGGAAACCTTTCGACAACATGACGATCCCGAATTTCAGGCCTGCCTCGACGACCTGCACGACGTCGTAGATGACGGAGTCGCGTGGGACGTCCTCCTCACCCGGGCCAGCTGCCGCCAGTGCCTACAACAACTGCGCCGTGTATGTCTTAGGCCTTTGGGCCAAGTTCAGAATGCACGAGCTTCGGGAAACCTTTCGACAACATGACGATCCCGAATTTCAGGCCTGCCTCGACGACCTGCACGACGTCGTAGATGACGGAGTCGCGTGGGACGTCATCCTCACCCGGGTGGTGGGCCTCGTCGGCAACGACACCCTAGAGCACACCACACAGAACTCCCTCGTCAACTCCGCACAGGAAACACCCTGCATCGCCCGCTACAAGAGAAGCAGTCCCGACCAAGACGACACGGTACCTCAGTGCCACGAGATTAACGAAGATCACCTGGGTGCGCTTCGGGACGCGGGGGAAGAGGCGAGGATTCTACACGCCCAGGCTTTTGTCAAGCAGAACGGCGCCAAACTGAAGCGAGACAAAGGGCGTCATCCGATCGTCCTCGAATACGCGGACTTGCCCGACACACTCGTCTTGCACCAAGGACTAAAGGTGAGGTTACCGTCAAACCTCTACCTTCGGCGCGCGGAGCAACACATACACAAATGTTTCGCTTTCATAATGCAAAACCTAACGCTTCCATCCCTACCCCTCGCGTGTCAACTTAACGCCTCTCAGATAGTCATCACCAAAAATGCCGACCAACCTGTGGCCTCGTTAGAGGTTGGCAGGATACCGCCGCCTCCTTAGAAGCGGAGGCACACGAGAACGCCCTCGCCCACAAAAGGCCGGCGTGGTTTGAGGTAGAGCTAACGACTGGTAGATGGAAAGGCAGCAGAGTCAAGCTGCAGCCTTTCGAGGACAAGGCTGTATGGGTTCCGTTCTGCAGGGCAGTTGCCGTCAGCGGCGCGTACATCGTGAAACAGTGGCCGTTCATGGTCGCCGCTTGTATGACCATACATAAGGTACAGGGTCGAGCGGGTTGCCGTGTGGTTTCCGAGTAGAGGATTCTTTGCGCAGAGCCAGGGGTACACTGCTGTCTCTAGGGGTAAAACTCTAGGGGGGCTATTCCTAGTTTTACCGGGTGATGTATTGCACGACAGAGGCGCCGCCCGCGATTTCATGAAGGAGGTCTTCCACCCCCCAATGGACGCCATCAACGCGCTCGCGGAACTGCGCCGAAAAGCGCCAGCTACTGTAACAGTTGACACGCGGGGGAGAAGAGTTGCGTACGCCACTCTATGGGACGAACGGTGAGCGTATGACGCCCCCGAGGGTTGGAGAGGGCTTTGGCCTCGGGACGTTCACAGTAGTGGCCATGGATTGCAGGGGGACTACAACGTGAACTAAGTTGGGTCAAGTGCTTCTTTGCGCAGCGAACCACGTCTCGAGTGTTGAACATTCAACCAGTCAAGTGTGATAAAACATTCAGCCAGGGTACAGGGTGCTAGGTTCGAGCGGGTTGCCGTGTGGATTCCGAGTAGAGGATTCTTTGCCCAGGGCCAGGGGTACACTGCTGTCTCTAGGGGTAAAACTCTAGGGGGGCTATTCCTATTTTTGCCGGGTGACGTATTGCGCGACAGGGGCGCCGCCCGCGATTTCATGAAGGAGGTCTTCCACCCCCCAATGGACGCCATCAACGCGCTTGCGGAACTGCGCCGAAAAGCGCCAGCTACTGTAACAGTTGACACGCGGGGGAGAAGAGTTGCGTACGCCACTCTATGGGACGAACGGTAAGCGTATGACGCCCCCGAGGGTTGGAGAGGGCTTTGGCCTCGGGACGTTCACAGTAATGGCCATGGATTGCACGGGGACTACAACGTGAACTAAGTTGGGTCAAGTGCTTCTTTGCGCAGCGAACCACGTCTCGAGTGTTAAACATTCAACCCACAGTCAAGTGTGATAAAACATTCAGCCACTCCCGACGATGCCAAGTGCCTTTTCGCGCAGTCAAGTGTGATAAAACATTCCGCCACTCCCGACGATCGCCAAATGCCTTCTCGCGCAGCGAGCCACCAGTCAAGTGTGACAAAACACTTCTCCACTTACACAAAAAAACACTGACTAAACATGTAATATTGTTCAAATTTAATTTCTGTGGATACCAGTCCCTATTCCCTAGATTGTACCATTTCCTTATCATTATAATCCTGCATCCTGGCTCCTCGGTAGGCTCAGGCCGGCGAGTCTTGAACGCAGTGGCTAGGGTGGACCCACGGCTGATGGGCAGGAGGTCTGAGCAGGAATAATTTTCATATGTATATGTATAATTGTGTGTGTGCTTTTTTTCCTTCGGGCACATCTCTTCGTGCTCGCACTTTTGTCCCAAACGGTTGGGGGGGGTGGGCACAATTCGACCGTCAGGCTCACGTTGCCGGAGGTTTGGGCGCGATCCGTTCAGTGTGTCGTGCGTGGCAAGCCTTTCAAACTTTTTTGGCCTTGGGCTCACATAAGGCAAATCCCCGGGTTTCCGCAACATCCCCGGGGTTTGGGTTTCTGCATCCCCTATCCCCATGTACGGTTTTGATGCAAACAGCGTTTTTCTGCTCGTAGAGGGTACATGTCGGCGCATTTCCCTATTTTTGCACAGAGCACCGCACTTCGATCCTGCCGCCCAGCAGCAGTCCAGCCCCCTAGCAGCAACAGCCTGCAACTCTCTGGGCGTGTGGCTACTGTTGTAGTAACTGATTGCTTTGATCGGAGCCGGCGCTACCCGCCTTACGCCGCTACTTCTCACTGCTGCTGCTGCTACCGCTGCTTCTGTCGAGTGCCAAGTGACATGGCGTAAATTGTAAGAATCGTTTGAATATCAACCGCTACTTCTCACTGCTGCTGCTGCTACCGCTGCTTCTGTCGAGTGCCAAGTGACATGGCGTAAATTGTAAGAATCGTTTGAATATCATACTAGTACTCAAACGGTCCGTATATTTATGTTCAGGTTGGTGTTCTGCGTACGCGTACATTTCCCAATTTTGGCACAGAGCACCACGCTACGATCCTGCCGCCCAGCAGCAGTCCAGCCCCGTAGCAGCAGCAGCAGCCTGCAACTCTCTGCGCGTGTGGCTGCTGTTGTAGTAGCGGATTGCTTTAATCGGAGCCTGCGAGATGCTCTACCCGCCTATACGTCGCTACCTCTCGCTGCTGCTGCTGCTCCTGTCAGTGTCAAGTGACATGGCGGCGTAAGTTGTAAGATTCGTTTGAATATCATATTAGTACGCAATCGGTCCGTATATTTATGTCCATATTGGCTTCCTTCGTACACGCACATTTCCCTATTTTGGCAGAGCACCACTCTACGATCCTGCCGCCCAGCAGCAGTCCAGCCCCCTAGCAGCAGCAGCTTGCAACTCTCTGCGCGTGTGGCTGCTGTTGCAGTAGCTGATTGCTTTGATCGGAGCCTGCGAGATGCTCTACCCGCCTATACGCGCTACCTCTCGGTGCTGCTGCTACTGCTGCTCCCGTCCAGTGTCGAGTGACATGGCGGCGTAAATTGTAAGGATCGTATAAATATCATATTAGTACGCAAACGGTCCTTATATTTATGTTCAGATTTCGTATATGATATCGTACCATACCAAGAGAGCACAACGCTACAGCTCTGCCGCACTGCAGCAGCAGCAGGCAACACCATTTATGTAAGATCGCAGATGACAGACGGCAGACAGCATGCGGAGAGCACAACGCTACAACCCTGCCGCACAGCAGCAGCGGTAGGCAACGCCATTTATGTGCGCGTGGCGTGTCCTCGCTATGCTGCGTCGAGCTGCTTGTGCCGGAGCCTGTCATTTGTCACCCCACCACACCACACACACGTTTCTGCTGTACATATGAACCTTTTTAAAGTAGTAATAATTTAGATGGACCAACCAACCCATCCTTAGTCTAGTATACACATTTACGTCCACAAAGGCAGTTTTTTAATGAGTATTTTTCTGTTTTATAAAATGAGTATTTTTTCTGTTTTTTAAATCAGCCAGTTTATAATATCTCACCTTGAACCTGTCTCGCTGACGATGTTTCTCTCTTCTCTGCGTGTTTCGCTTGCTAGTCAGCAACCAGGCAGACTGACCCAAGGTTGCCTTTATTTGCTATACCAGGACAACAAGTAACCACCCGCGTTGGTATCATTGGTCAACGTGCAATAACCCCAAACTTTTTCCGTACATGACATACAAACCCTTATTTTCTCGTGTCTCGATAATAATACGCTATTTTTTGCGTAGATCGCAGATGACTGGGACAGCAGCAGACAACGTGCGGAGAGCAAAGCGCTACTACCGTGGTAGGACCATGTGCGCGTGCCGTATCCTGTCCTTACGGCGGCGAGTTGCTTTTGCCATAGCCTGTCACGTGTTGTCCTCTTTTGCTCCCAGTTCTCAACAGGAGGTGCTATTTACGTAGTACCGTAATTGTGCGAGTCATCGCAGAGGCCGGAGTCATCGCACATGCCGGAGTCATCACACCCCTGTGCGTTAACTTTTCAAGTTTGGAATCATTTAATTCATTTTCCGCACAGGTGTCGGGGTCATCGCAGAGGGGTGTGATGGCCCCGATATCGGTGCTACCTTCGAGCGTTAGGTTGCATGCTGTGGCGTGTGGCCTCGGGATAAAAATTGTGCCACGATCCGTTTGTCTAGCGGTTTATAACCGGGGCTCACCGCTGTTTGTAGCAGGTGCACATCATACATGCATAAAAAAACTCTCGCTTTTGTTATTCTTTATTTGGCGACCGCACCAAAAAAAAAAAAAAAAAAGCACCACCGGCCCTGCCACCATGCGGTGCTGACCTACCTAGTACTGCTGTACCTCATGCAACGGAACGACGGCAGCCGACAACTCAGTTGGGTTTTTTGTGTTTTTGTGCTGTGTGTGCTTTGGGTGGGGTACGGACGAACCGCAGGAAGGCAGGCACACAAGCAGCAGTGCCTATCAGTTTCCACCCTAGGGGTGTGTTCCGTGTAGCACATGGTAGAGTTAGGTATCGCGCAGGGAGGACGTTCAAAAGGTGCGCCACCAGTACAGCAGTGGGGTGTGTGGTTTCCTCCGTATCGCACATACACCGCACAGGGGTGTGCGTTCACATCACAGCACAGCAGGGTGTTTAACTTGCTCGGAATCGCACATGTCGGAGTTACCGCACAGGGGTGTGCGTTCACATCACAGCATGGCAGGGTGTGTGATTTGTTCAGAGTCGCACATGTCGGAGTTACCTGTAATGGAGTGCCCTCCGTAGAAGGATAGTTTATAGAGTCGACGTGAAACCATATCATGGTTGAGGTGAAACCACGTGACATTAGATGTCACATTCACGTCAAGGCCATCATAGATGGGCGATAATGTAGGTGACGATGATGGGACAAGCAGGACCCCCCACATCTCACTACCTGCTCTACCTGCTCTACCTGCTCTACCTGCTCTACCTGCTCTACCCAGCCCTATCGTGCCTAGGCCTGTTTTGTCTGCCTTTTAGAGTTCAACGTAGTGGAAATAATGTTGTTGTTGTTGTTGTTGTTGTTATTGTTGTGTCACGAATCGGAGCCTAAAAGGTGGAGTCAGTCTGGAATCAGGGTGTCCCTTGTGCAAGTGCTCAAGATGTGAAGCTTGCCGAGAAAGTAGTGTGAAAATGGTAACTTGATTGCTTATCCGAAGGTTTATGAACGTGAACCCAAGGTATTGCGGAAGGATGGTTGATGCTTGGTTGAACAAGAAGAAGTGAAGCAGGTAAAAAGGGAAGAACGAAGTGTCCGGGTGGGGCAGCCACACCCGACTTAGGGAGGGGACGTAAATATCGCGGCCCCTACTATCACGAAAACGCCTCTGTCATAGCAACTCTTGAAACTGTCACAGAACCGTAACATCCCCCCTATCATAATGCGATGACAAGAGCAATATGCTATAGCAATCCTGTGACTGTATAGCCAAGGGTACAGAGCCGCAAAGCTCTTTACAGAAATAATGACCACGAGGATAGGCTAACAAACCGGAAACACAGGGGCCATAAGAGGGGAATCCTCGATAAAACCCTCCCCCCTGCCTTTTCACTGCGTATTTGATCGCCTGGCCACTATTCAATGGCTAAAAGTCCGTATGTGAACGAAATTAACGTGCACGAAAGCAGCTGTGGTGGTACTCCGAGTGGGGGATGCGTGGTTGGTCGGTGTTGGGAAGCGTGCTCCTGATGGGTTCCGGTGCCCTTGTTTGGTCTCTCCTCATGGCTCGCTGGATAGACTCAAAATCTTATATATTATTCCCTCTACATTGAACTCTAAAAGACAGACAACACAGGCCCTTGGCACACGGTAGTGCAGGGCAGAATAAGTAGAGCTGGTAGAGCTGGTAGAGCAGGTAGAGCAGGTAGAGCAGGTAGAGCAGGTATTGAGAGCACGGGGGTGGGGTGAAGCTCACAGAGTTCGCTTCACCCCAGCATTGCTACTGTGCTCTGTTCCGGACCTTTTCCTATGGAACGTGCAAGGAACGTTCTCCTAGATGTCCTATATTCCCATGAGCGCCTAACGCGCTAACTTCTATCTATCTTGTCCAGAGGAAGAACGTTCCATTACCGAGAACGCTCTTGTGGTATAAACTAACTAGATTCTATGGGTTATCCGCTTCACTCAGAATATTCCGTTTGAGGGAACCTTCTTGTGGTCCAATAGACCATGACTCTGCGGGCTATCTTACCGAATCTATTGCCAGCTATCGTACTGACACTCTATTACACAGCACGCAACTCCACGGAACTGACTCGTCTACTCCTTTCTGAGTCTGCCCACATACAATATAATTTTCCATCAAAATGCAACGTCGGTAACTCCGCAACATATCGCAAAAAAAACAAAAGCACGACGAGCAAAGAAATAATAAACCTTCGGCAAAAGCGGAACTCCGATGCCAGGCATCAAAGCACAAAAATAAGAAGAATCTGACACAATAAACCTCAAACAAAATAAACGGCATACAATATAATCCTCCACCAAAACGCAATGAATGTCGGTAGCTCAACAACATACCGCAAAAAGAAGAAAAGCACGACGGGCAAAGAAATCCTAAACCTTTAGCAAAAGCGGAACTCCGATGCCAGGTATCAAAGCAAAAAAAGGAAGAATGTGACACAATAAACCGCAAACACAATAAACGGCTGAAGGTCGAGGATAAGTATGTAGCCCTCACCAAACAACCACTTAATAGTCTATTCAAATTCAACTCATACCCAAATAGTAAACACGACCCCGTCACTTCTCAAGAGACTGTACCAACAGCCTATCCGACTCTTCTTAAAGCAGTGCCGATCCTAGAAACAGGGCATACCCCCCATGAGCTGTGAAATGAAATCAACGCAGATGCCCAGGGGAAACCCATACAACGAGCAAGAGCCCGATAAAATCCCATTGGTAACTCCGAAACAAAGCCATTACAATCGCAGAAAGGTTGTAGCAACACAGTTGAGCCTCCAAAGTAAGTCAAACAAGGCAAAAAGCAAAACAACACGACCAACAACAACCAACACAAAAACAAAACATAGCAGCCAACACGGCTATCGAAAAATAAAAAAAAACGAAGCAAAACGAAATAACACGGCCAACAATAACCAACACCAGAAAATTGAAGAATTTAGACTGGCAAACCAAGACCGGCCAAGAAGACAAATTACTATGACCAAACACGTGAACATACGTCTCGCACACCAGAGTAATTTCCTCGATACAGATACCCACACAAAACATTCACCCCGCTATCGCAAGAAAGCATCAAAATATTTCTTTCGACTGAACTACTCCACTCCAAATCGAACAGCTGCCACCAACTGGATGCAACATTCTTCCCCCAACAACTTCTCAACAGGACTCGTGGTCAAAGTGTAACTGAACAACTAATACGAGAAGCAGAAAGAGGGTAAGAAACTTTTTGCATTGTCGGCGGACCCATCGCTCGAACGGGCATCCAAAACGAAAAGCTAGGCCCAACGGACAGCTAACGACAGTCCCGCAGGAGGAAACCCGGCCACCGGGTCAAAAACCCCTGTATGTCTTATATCATCCAAACCATCGTGATTGCAACAATGGCCGCATTCAAACGATTACCATGGCCAGAAACTAAAATGCCAAGTAGCGCCCTACTCACCCATGCCCCCCAAAGTAGCGTGGGGTGGCGGCCTGACAAATTATTCCTCGCATGACTGAAACATGGTACGAATAATGCTCACACCCCTTACTCATCACCCAACGGTAGGTTCAACAAAAACTTACGGTGATATTTAAAAGGGGTCGCAGCAAGGGATTTCGTCAAAATATCCGCGTGCTGCTCTTCCGAAGCTACGAATTGAATATCAATTTTCTTTGCGCGAAGTAGCTCTCGGACGAAATGGAACCGCACATCTATGTGTTTGCTACGCGCAGAACTAAGAGGGTTCTCAGCCAGTACTATGGCCCCCTGATTATCTTCAAAAACTCGGACACACGATCCGGTTAGCTCTGGACAAATGAAATATAATACTGCCCCCGTGAACAGAGCCTCCTTCACCCCTTCACCTAGGGCTACGTACCCTGCTTCTGCTGTAGACAACGTAACGCACCTCTGCGTGCTACTTGCCCAACTGACGGCAGCACCCCCCAAGGTAATTACCGAGGTCTTCGTCTCGTCGAGTCGGTAGTCGCTCTTCGTCTCTGTAACTGCTCCAACTCGCGGCGGGTCAGCTCTTCCCAGTTCTGGCCGCTGTATCGCAGTCGCGAGTAGCCGGTGTTGTAGTCCGGCACGTGACTCTTGCAGTCTGGAACAAGTAACCCAGGTCCTTACATATGGCGCAGACACCTATTTGGCGGACAGAGACGAGGCGTCGCGACGGGAAGGAGGCACGGGCAATGGCTCGGAGCGAAGGGAAGGCGTAACAGCGCACGGGCAGGGGTTCAGAGCAGAGGAACGGCGGAACAGCGCACGGGCCAGACTTCAGAGCGAGCGATCGGTGCACGGGCAAGGCTTTGGAACGAAGGAGCATCGCGCGGGCAAAGCTTCGGGCCGAGGGAACAGCGCGCGGACGGGAGTTCGGAACGAGAGAGTGCGCACAAGCCAGGGTTCGACGCGAGGGAACGGCGCGCGGGGAAGGGCTGGTCTAGATTGGTGTGCTTCCATCGCCTTCGCGTTAGATATGCAAGCTTGGTACCCGTTGTTTGGTGTCGGGTGATTCCGTGCCGTGGCAGGCTTCTGACGACGGCGGCACCTCCCCCCCTTCACGAGTTGAAAATTCATGGAAAGAAAGGAACAGAGGGACCATTGTAACAATTGTAGGTACGGACGTTAACGGGACGGCGGTAAATAATGATGAAGCTACGCAGTCGAACAGGGGCCGGGTTGCCGCCCTCCTTTGGAATTGGAGACGGCAACAAAGGTCCCAACAATAAGTGCGGAGCCATCTTTAAAAGACATTCCCCCTCCTGCCAAACAAACACATCATATCGAACAGAAGCAACACAAGCACGACAAAACCAAAACAAAAAGAACAATAAGCGCACGTCGCATAGCAAGGCAGCAACCGCGGCAAAAAGCAACAGCAGAACAGCAGCGGAAAGCAACACAAGGAATGAGTGAACGAGCTAACTGAGGAATATGGCGCAGTATGCGAGTCTTTGTACAAAGGAGCGCAAAAGTATGTGCACAATCATGCAATTCTGAGAAGGACATGTGAACCAAAACCACCAGCTGTAGAGACAGGCGGAGGCGGTCAGACAGCAACAATAGCAGAAAAACAGCGGCCTATCAGCAGAATACATTGCTTGAGAGATGAGTGTAAACGGGAGGGAGTTGACAAATAAAGTTGACAGATACAGCGGAGCATGCGAGCCTTTCAATATATACAAAGAAACGAAACTATGCGTGCGCACATGACATCCGGTTCAATAAAAAAGAACAAGATACATCATCAAGCAGCTCTAGTATCCGTGTCGTTGCCTCATCCTAGAGAGGGCCGACTATGTGGTTACTGCTTGCTGTGTCTGACAACAGCGATGTCCACACCGCAATCATCGCCTGCATCCAAAACAGAACACAAATTAATGGGGCAAAGGAAACAAAGGAAGGGATGGAAAAACAGGAGGGCGGTTCAGCAACTACTGCATCACACAGAAACGATGTCGCGGTAGCCACAAGCGCAATAACAACCCGACGAGGCAGCAGTAACAACAGTGAAACCCTTCCCGGCAGAATGACATGACAGCTGAAGGTAGGCATGCATAGCGAACGTGACCCATTGACAAGCGACATTTTTTCATCGATCAACAGCGACCACCTCCAGCTTGATCACGAGCAAACGTGGAGTTGGGTTTGATCACGGGCAAACGTGTGTGATAATGGGCAAACGAGTGCTCGCTCGGGAATCGGTTTGTTCACGAGGACTGGAGCAAAAACGGGGAAACATCAACGTTAGCGGGAGAGCAAGTGAAAACATCACAAGAAAACCGTGATCAGCATCCAGTCATGTGTACCCGGTACACTATTGATAATGAATCCGCAAGCGATACCAGAGAGCATATCGAGCAAAACAACAATGACAACAAACTGCAGTAAGCTCAGCGTACCACAGCGCCAACAATTGAATTGAATTAAATGAAATGAAATATAATTGTACGCGTATGAAAGTACGTGGAAGTGTGGTGAGCCAAAGCTTTATTTTTTGCCCCATCCGCCGGAGAAAAAAATAATAATAAAAAACAAAAAATAATTAATCAATTGAGTGACACAGCTCCTATAGTGGGAAGACGAGTAACATGTTAGCAATACAGCAGTGGTAATATATCAGGTAACATTATGGCGCGGGAGGGCGCGGACCCAGAGGAGACTGGTTGCTGTCCCCCCCAACATAGGAGACAACAACACGGCTCGACCAGGCGCAGACCCTCCCATTGCAGGCTAAATAGCAGTAATGGGAAGTGGGGCATTTGAAATACACAGCGTCAACAACTAAATATTGTTTAAACTAAATTAAACGAAATTAATTAAGTGCCGCAGCTCCTAAAAGTGGGAAGACGAGTAACATGTTAGCAATACAGCAGTGGTAATATATCATGTAACATTACTTGTACGGCGCGGGAGGGCACAGACCCAGAGGAGACTGGTTGCTGTCACCCCCAACATAGGAGACAACAACACGGCTCGACCAGGCGCAGACCCTCCCGTTGCAGGCTAAATAACAGTCATAGGAAGTGGGGCATGTGAAATACAGCAGTAGCAGTATGTATAGTAGCGTTACGACCCGGGAAGGCGCGGACCCAGAGGAGACTGGTTGTCGTTTCCCCCAACATAGGAGACAACAACACGGCTCAACCAGGCGCAGACCCTCCCATTGTGCCGTTGTGGCTGGGGAACACAACTCAAGTACGTCAGGCATGGGTTCAGTAGTTTCGAAAGTCGCGAGGCTCCCCTCTTATCAACA
Source organism: Undaria pinnatifida (assembly GCA_012845835.1). Lineage (NCBI taxonomy): Eukaryota > Phaeophyceae > Laminariales > Alariaceae > Undaria > Undaria pinnatifida. The sequence continues at coordinate 26,846,348 of JABAKD010000023.1, read as the reverse complement.
AAAGACACATACATCACTGCTGTCCAATTTCTCAGCGCAAGGTACTGCTGTTGTGAGGGTAAAAATTCTGCGTACATATATAGGACACCGTACTACCTTGGGCCTCACCTGCTGTAGGCGGTGCTCACGGGGCACCCCAAACAGTGGAGGAACGAGCAGCGTAAGCAACAACGCGCGGCAACAGCAACGGCAGCGACGGCAGAGACACACGTGCGGATAAAAGGCCTGGGAGTTTCCGCAGCCAGTACACCCGTGGCGCGCACTCAACCCACTATCCCGCATCACTTCGGACTTATGCTTTTGCTCCTCTTTTCTCATTTTTCAGCTGGCTGCCGGAAAGTCTAGGGCGGTGGCCTAACCGGGTGTACTGCTGTTTAACTCCCACCTGTGCCATCCGACAACGCCAGAGGGGGCAAGCGGAACTGGAGGGAGCCATGGTGAGAGCAACGATGCAGACACTCTCCAGGGTAGCGTGCTCCCCTGGGTGCGCTGTGGACCCAAAAGATCAGCGGATACCGGTCGATATAGTACAGTCTTACAGCAGCAATACTACTGCGTTGTAATATGGGATCCACTCGCAAAAAAACTCCAAGACAATGTTCAAGTGAAAAAAAGAAGAAACAAAAACACACAAAAAAGACGAGATAACAGCATGTTGAAAGCGACGCAATTGGGCCTCGACGCGGGACGCGTGCAAAGGCGGCACCGTGTCCACCTAACTGCTGCAATGCACCGTGCCCAATTGACATCTGCTGGACAGGCTGGGCTCCCAGGAGCGCGCGCTAAAAGTCGCGCTCACGCGCTCTGAAAAAGAGGAACTAAAGGAGCGATGATGCGCTCGGAGCACAAAAGATACAGCAGCAGAGGAGCATAAAAGAAGCAGCAGCAGAAAAAGCAGCAAACAGAACCACGACGAGAAACCCAAAACTAGAGGGAGATACACAGGGTGATCACCCGCGAGGGCAAGCGCGTATCCCGGATGGACACCATGTCACGAATCGGAGCCTAAAAGGTGGAGTCAGTCTGGAATCAGGGTGAGACATGCGAGTATATTCACGGCGAAGAAGACAAGGGTATCTAGCCTACTAGATTCGCAGGGTCCACACATAGGCCATATCTGTAGCATGCCTCAGGTATTCATAATGACTGACCTCCGAAGGCCCGATACGACCGAGTTCAGAAGGCGCTTGTGCGTTCCTCGGAGAAAGAGAGCAAGTCCCTTGTGCAAGTGCTCAAGATGTGAAGCTTCCCGAGAAATTAGTGTGAAAATGGTAACTTGATTGCTGATCCGAAGGTTTATGAACGTGAACCCAAGGTATTGCGGAAGGATGGTTGATGCTTGGTTGAACAAGAAGAAGTGAAGCAGGTAAAAAGGGAGGAACGAAGTGTCCGGGTGGGGCAGCCACACCCGACTTCGGGAGGGGACGTAAATATCGTGGCCCCTACTATCACGAAAGCGCCTCTGTCATAGCAACTCTTGAAACTGTCACAGAACCGTAACAGTTGTTTTCTCACATTAACTTTTGTCAAAAATCTAGAGTCCGTGGTCACACAAAGGAAGGTGCTGGAGCCATAGGAAGATCCGAAAAACCAAGTGAAATCAAAATTCGTCCGTGAAATACTACGCTTTCCCGCCTAAAAACGCACGATACGGAAAAAGGCTCACAAGTGAAAAAGGTCCAATGTGCAAACTGAACTCACGTGGCCACGGGTATCCACTCAACTTCAGCGTAGAGTTCCCCTGTTCCCACAACTAACCAACTCGCGGCTACAAACTACAGCGGTTGGGCTGCCTGCACCGTACGAACCACACGGTAATCGTGAGTATAGACGAACGCGCCTGCTGTCTGGAGTGCTGTCAGAGTGACGACCCGCGGGCATGCAGTGAAACAAGAGCAATGGAACCAAAAACCACAGTACAGACATCAATGATCGCCCCTCCTTCCCGAGTTATTTGACAGGTTGCAGCGCAGCTACGACGCCCGTGCCTGAAAATTGAAAATTGCGGTGGGTCGTTCCCCGTGAAGGGTATACAACTCTTCTACAAATTTTTCAAAAATCAGTGGCGTAAGTAACATGTTTTACTACTGCCTCGTAAAAATAACCCTAAAAAAAAAAAGACGATCGCTGCTCTCATGATGATGTGCGTGCCGGTCGTGGGTCTCCGTGCGCCATCCTCCTGCTGTGGTTCTCCGTGGCCGTCTCATCGCCTTAGCTCACTCGGCTCGCTCCTTCGCACTTGCTCTCGTTCACAATCAATCCCAATCGGTTCCCCTTTTCCCCCGTCCAAAAAACAAACAAAATGTTCCACGCAGTTTGCGGTGCTGATCTGAAAAACAAAAATTCTCGTTCAGGGAGAGTTCAATCCGTCTCTTCCCCGCCCGTCGACGGCCAGTCGCCCTCCTCCTTCGTCGTCGAGTCCAGCCTCGTGCCGGCGCAGTCCCCTCCACGCAAACCGAGACTGCGCCGTAGCGTGGCTCGTGGTGGCGCCTGCCTCCGCGCACGAGCATCCCGATTAAGCATTGCTGCTCCGCCTCTGCTGCCTGAAGAGACGCGCGAATCGTAGGTGACCATGCCTAACGCACCACGTACGACCCAACTCTACCGCCACGCCTAAGCCTCGCGGCCACACGCAGCAGCAAGGAGGTATCACTCCTTGGGGGTGAGTCCGGCCTTACACCCGCCAAAAAGACCCCCCCCACTCGCTACAAGCCTGCTAGGGCATGCTTCGCAGCATGCCTTACCGAGGCGGCAAGGGGGAACGAAGTTGTATAAGCTTTTGAGTCTATCCAGCGAGCCATGAGGAGAGACCAAACAAGGGCACCGGAACCCATGAGGAGCACGCTTCCCAACACCGACCAACCACGCATTCCCCACTCGGCGTACCACCACAATTGGCGTCGTCGGTGCAGTGAACGGGTCGACCTTGGGCTGCGTGACCTTCTCCCCGGTGCTTTTCTCTCCGCAAGGCAAGCTCTTTTCGCCTTGCATAGCTTTGCATTTTACTTTTTTTTCCCCTTTTTTTTCGGTAGTTTTTATTTTTTAATTTTTTAATTTTCACCTCTCGTCTTTTAACATACTCCCTTTCATCCAGTAGCGAACTTGGTTATCTATTTGTCTCCTATCCGCAAACCACAGGCCCCTCCGGGCCTCTACTATGCGACGGACGTGTTGAGTCTGCAGCTACCACGGCTTTGCGCAGCAGGTTTTCGATATATTGTCTCCCCGTGCTCTCTCTTCGGGGGACACTACTATGACAATCGAACAAAGAAAGTGCTCCCATTGGGTGCTGTACTTGTCTTCACCTCTTTTCCACTGCAAAAGCGTTCCTAGTCTAATTCTAAGTGGTTTTTGCCCATGTTGGGAGTCCTGTCCAGACGAATACCCCGCCAGGTTAATCAAACCTTGTAGGAAAATTCGCAGTTGGAACCCTGTGAGCTGTTTGCACTCGACTGATTCGAGTAGCCGGCTCCGTTGCACCACACCTTACCAAGTGCTGTATTAATACCGTGTCGTAACGGAATAGGGGTACATGTGCAATAGTTTGCCCTACCACCCCCCCCCGAGTACGAGTTGCGCGCTTCGGATGAAGGCAATATCTCGCCTTTCTCTCTCCTACTTTTGGTCATCCCTTCGCATTTCTGCTAATAATCTATATTATAGACACAGTAGTGCGTGACTATTTTTGGGGTTTCGTTTTTTAGCTGAACCATGTTTGGGTTTTGGTTTCTTGCCATACTGTAATAGAGTGTCAGCATATCTGGCAATAGATTCGGCAAGATAGTCCGCAGAGTCATGGTCTATTGGCCACAAGAAGATTTTCATGAACGGAATGTTCTAAGTGGAGCGGATGACCCGTAGAATCTAGCTAGCTTATACCACAAGAGCGTTCTCGGTAGCCACACGTTCTTCCTCTGGACAAGATAGATAGAAGTAAGCGCGTTAGGCGCTCATGGGAATATAGAACATCTGGGAGAACGTTCCTTGTACGTTCCATAGGTAAAGGTCCGGAAGAGAGCACAGCAGCAATGCTGGGGTGAAGCGAACTCTGTGAGCTTCACGCCACCCCCGTGCTCTCACTCCTCCTCCTTCTCCTCCTTCTCCTCCTCCTCCTTCTACTTTCCTGTCTCCTCGAGCTTGTCATAGCTCAACGCCAATCATGAGAAATCTATAAAGAAGAACCGGTGCTGTCTCCAAGCGAAGCTGATACCCCTGCGTCCTTTCCCTCCCACCTTCCGGCACCACGACACCTTCACAAATGGCGTCCTCGCTGAATTGACGACGGGTGAGCTTCAAGCTTGGAACGACAGCTCCGCCTCTTCTCGGTTTCTATTTACCTTGTAATGTGAGCCACCACATGTATGGCGAGAGACAGGATATAGACTATATTAATAGGAGTCATTTTTTGTTTCGTTCTGTTTTGTGTTCTTTGTCCTTTCTTTCGCCCCCCTTTTTATATCGAACCTCCGTGTGTCAACCACATACGAGCGGCGCCTGACAGCTCATAGATAGGTCATATAGTATAGACCCGAGTACAAGAAGTTGAGTGCCGTAGGCAGTCGTCTCGTCTCCCTCTCGTATCCCCCCCCCCCCTCGTGGGTAGGTATAGCACCGACCGGTATTGCGCCGGTATTGTGCTACAAACGATCTCCTTCGTTCCCTTTGCGTCGCACCAAGCGTGTAGTACATCGTCAGTACATACAAGTCCTCCGGTACGGGATATCTCTGGACGTTTTCGTGTCACCGTACTCCTGCTGTTGTAGTAAAACGTCCGTCACCCCAAAAGCGCTATACCATCCCCAAAACACACTTGTATGTACAAGAACGACCCAATCCCTGTGACCCCACAAGGACCACGTAACAAAAAGAGAGCTCTCTGTTGTGTTCTCCACTGATTGAGGTATAGGCCCTCATTTACAGGAGATAGGCACAAGGTGCCAGGGAGGTACCCCGCCCACGTTTCGAAATTCTCATTTCTTTTCTTTCTCTTTTCTGCCCGCATACTTCGCCGGCGGTGTCATTTATACGGCGTGTGATTGGCATCGGGTACGACGTATTAGTAATATTTTTGCTTGCGTACCTTTTGTGAGACAGCGGCTCATAGATAATTTGCGTACCTCGTTCACAGCACAGCAGTGGTACGTACACACGTATGGGTTGACACGTACCTTACGGGCGTGGCACACCCTCATAGTCGTAGCATACCTACCTTCTCACCCGGTACGGAGTTGTGCCGAGTCTGACTCCCAGGGTTTCAGGCCTGTATGCACGGTTGCGTCTTGTCCTGATACTCCCAGTAGTACCCCGTTTCCACCGCCATCCCAAAGTCGTTTTGGTTTGCCCCTGGTTTGTTTGTTCTTTTGTTTCGATGCATTTCCCTTGTTTGCTTTATTGATAGCTACTTTGTTTGCTTGTTTCTTGCTTGGTTAACAAGCACGTACGAGTAACTGCTGCTAAAATTTGTCCTGGGGAATTACTACTTGTACTGTTTTTTTTGTCCAAACTTTCGTTTTGTTTTTATACACTGGTGGTGTCGCACGTACTATCTCTCCAGTTATAAGACATACACGGGCCCTGCACTGCTATGGCGAAATTACAGTTGTCCAGTGTGCAATTCTATGACATACAGGGCTCTATGTTGCCATTTGTCACCATGCTGCTGTTGAGCATACACTTCGTACATTTTGGCCATTGCATCGCATCTACGCTGTTTAAATTTCACTAAATACTGCTGTAGTACGTGTATCTCGCCAGCCTTCTGTCATACACAGGCTTTATGCCGCCTTAATTTGTCAGGATACTAGTGTCATATATGTGAATTCCGTCGGTTTTGTCTCACGCACGGCTCCTTATGCTGCTCACATCATCCGAAATGCTGCAGTAACCGTGCCTCTTACTTACCAGTTTAAAGCTAGATATGGGCTCTATCATGCCCATATGCTTCTGCTGTAAGATCATTTTGCCAGTTTATTTGTCGTGCCCGAGCTCTACGCTGTCTAATATTGGATTATTTCCCCTCCCCCCGCGTTCGGCCAGCTTTTTACGCCATAACAAAAGCAGGCTCTACGCTAACAATTTTGTTTTTTTTGCGACAAAAAGCATCAAAGTCCCTCGCATCTGCCCCATCTCCATCTCGTATGATGAAGTGGAGTAGACGCTGCTCAGATGTGCCCAATTATTGTCACCCGACTGAGTTTACTTTTCCCCGTTTCTGGTGATATAGGGTAGATGATGCCCAAATTTCAACGCATTTTCCGCTTCAATTTTACGATATAGCAGGGTCTATGCTGCTCAAAATTGTAACGTTGCTGCGCAAGCTTGAAAGTCAACAACTGTTTATGTTATTTTACTCTTTTATTCTTTTTTTGGTTTGAAGGCATCCATTTCTGCTGTTAGTTGCTTGACAATAATTTTGCGTGCAACCACGGGAAATACTCCCCCTCCGTTTCTATGCTACACGTGTCGCTTTCATCATGCTGGCGCACATCTCGTCTTGCAAAAATGGTCGTGCAACCATGATCGTCTTGTCACAAGCATGAACACGCGCTGCACATAATGCTGACATACACAATTGACAATGATTGTGCTTTGTCACGGTGCATTATGTTGTTTTAGGGATTTCAACCCCAGAATGCGCGAACGACGGTATTACACGTCGAGCATCCCACAAAATCATATCGGTAGTATTTTATAAAATCCTCTCACGGTGCACTGTGTTCTATTTGGAAAACCTCTGTGAGGGTGAAGACTTAACGTGCGACGAGCCTCGTCAACACGCTCAATACCCCACGCGTGTTTGAGCTATTTTTATTCGGCTTCCGTTGTTGCTGTTACGTACCCCCGACCTGATGCAGCGTTGGAGTGACCCGAACTGTATTAAGATCGTGCTTGAGCAAAAAAATACGGTTGAGCAAAACCGCACTCCGAGCGCGTCGCGCTCCGAGTGCTATCTCTCTCCCTTTTTCACGAGTATACTACGTGTTTTACACGAAAGCCCCCCCGGTAATTAAAAAAAAAACAAGTGCACCCCTGAAGTATACCGTCATTTTTAGGTCCGGGTTTTTGCTTCGGAAAACCTCAAACATAGCTTAGGTTATCGACCGGTACAAGAGGTACACATATTGTCCGTGTTGTACGGTCTGATTTTGTTTTGTTTTCGACTGGATAACTCGGTGGTTCTGACTACCTCCCGAGCACCACGCTCCCCCCCCGGGAATATCTACAATCATCCATCACCCTCCGGTCTTCTTGGTGACGTTCGAAAACTACTTGTACTGCATCTTGCCTCTCTACTCCGGTGCATGCGATACCAAATCTTCTCATTTCCCATCCATTCCGGACCAACATGGACCACCCCCCAACCCTCGCGGTAAATCCCGCACCAACCAGGACCCAACCCCTCAACCCTCACAATGAACAGTGTGCTTCGCGTTCTTCTCTTGCTGTAGCCATGGGTGGTACAGCCACGGTGAAGGACCTTGTCATTCTGTTCCAATAAAATCGAAATAATGCCCGGAGCGCATTTTTGCGGCCGGGGTCGTTAATGGCATTCCCACCGCCGCCACTGACCCCGACCGATTTCAGTCAAACCGGATCCCTCGACGTTTGGTACGGCCACCTTACACGCCGAGACTAGGAGGACGGACCCTTCTACGAGAGACGCCCACCTGATGCGACTGTGATTTTTGTTCGGCGCCTGAGGGCAAGAGGTTATTTTTTTCCCGTGGGGGAGCGCAACAACGCCGCAAGTACAGCGACGACTACCACAGCGCGTATCGCCGAAGCGGCACCCATCAGGCCAGTGCCGCGGTGGTGACCGAATATCATGCCACCGCAACTGCAGCCCTTTGTGCCCCACCCCCCCCATCTGAGCCACGATTACCGCCCAAACCGACCCGTTGCTGCTCACATCCCAACCCCGGCCCTTTGTGCCTCACTACCCCCCAATTGAGCCACGATAACCGCCCCAACCGACGCGTTGCTGCTCATATTCCCATCCCCGGCTCCCATAGCCGCCCACCCCACGCGGCCGCGTCTATCACCACAACGGTTCAAAATCGCCCGCCCGTCACCGCGCTCAACACCCGGCGCCCAATCGCCCCTGCTTTTGTTTGCCGGTACTTGCTCACAATTGCATCCGGCGCGCCCACGGTCTCCACCGGGCGGCATGCAAAGACACCCCTGTCTGCGGTAAATTTTTTTTTCGGTTATTGGCCACGTCGTACCTACCCAACTACGACTCATGGCGGCACCGTTAGACGCTCCGTCATCGGTAATCTGCCGGCTAGGTCGATTTCCTTGAAATTTCGATCCCCTCCCGTGAACCCAGGGCTTAAAACCGCCGCACACGCCCTCCGCAACCAGCCCACAAAAACGCCGCACGCACCCCCCCCCACATCACCTACTCCTCGGGTCAAGACCACCGTTCTTCTCCGACTACCACCTACACCACCATTCTTCTCCGCCTACCACCTATATCACCGATATTGACCGTTGTAACAGCGACAGCAAGGTCGCCCAACGAAGCAGACGCCATCCTATCCGTAGTGGCCGCAACGGCGGTCGCGACTACCCGAATTGTGACGCCCACGACGTCTGCGTCTGTCTCACGAACCGCAAAAAGCGGTGGCTCGCAACCACCACATATTGCGACACCGGACACAACCTGCGACGAGCATCATTGTCAACTACCTGGCCATCGAGTACCACTCCACTGGCATTCGGGCGTTCTCCCTGACGTCTGCATCGTGCCGGCGGCACTCTCCCACTGTAGCAACACCGCTACGCCTCTGGTGCGCTCAACCTAGGTATGGGCATACTTCAGGATGTTGGTTTTTACTTTAGGTACGTACGGAAACGTGCGGACCATACACCCGGCGCCATCACCCGGCAATAACCCGCGACAACCAGTGCCGCTCGTTGTAAATGCCGCGGCAACTATTTTTTGGGTCGAAAGCGCCATGATCGCCTTTCTTCCTTGGGCAACTGCTGCGACAACGACGACAACATCGGCAGCAACAGCGTGGCCGGCCGCCAATCATTACGGCGCAAATCCCTGGACGCTACACGCTGATCAACCGATACAGCACTACCAGCGCCAGGCCATGTAATTGCGGGACGAGGTCCCAGCTTCAACTTTACAAGAACGAGCTCCTCCGACGCCCCCGCCCCCCAACAATCTACCCCCCCCGCCCAGCCCCATACATGCGATATCCCTTGTTCAAGCCTTATCCCTTTGTTCTAGCGATGGTCTTGAGGTGTGGGTGCGGAGAGGCCAAGACGTCGAGCCCTACTGGGATGCTCCACTCGACGCCTTCCACCGGTGAGCAACGCTACTTGCCGAAGACCACGGCTACCAGCGGTTCCGGACTGCAGCACGAAACTTCTGCTTCCAATTCTGGGCCATCCCATCCTGAGCCCGCCTCGCCTATTTATCGGCGGCTCCACCCGCGCTCGTCCTAGGACGTGCGCGTTTTTCAAGTGCCAGCGGTGGGCTCGCGAGCGACGGGTTCCCACTCGCTGCCACAGTGTTGACAGCACCACTGCCCCTGGGCCCAAGGGACAGTCCCGTCATGACGACGGAAGACTTGTGATCATAGTTGACCAGGATATGCCCTGAGCCCCCTGCCCCGCTTTCCCCGCAACTCTCGTGGAATGCGTGGACACGGACCACAGGTACGGCATTTCCTAGCGAGTTCTATCCTGCTCGTCCAACGCCGCTTGGAGACAGGACCCCCAGGGTATCTTCGCCCCGGTCCTTTAAACGCCACCCACGGAGACCCTCCCAGAGCCTCGATGATGCAATACCGAGACTCCCTTTGCGATCACGTTAACCCAGCCGCCTATGTTATCTAGATCAGCCAGCTGCACCCTCGCCACCGCCACGCGACAGTTTTACAGACAGCCGCAACTGACCACTGCTTGGCGGCTCACCGCAGCCACCCTACACCGAACTACCTCTTCTGGGATGTTCAACCTTTAGCAGTGCCACCCTTTTGGATTCTCCCTCTACGGTTTTTCTTATCACCGTGTGGAGTAGTTTCCGACATCGCCCGATACCGACATTTTGAGCGTCACCACGACCCCTCAGCTCTCCCCGCTTCGACCAAGTATCGGAACCGTTCTTACGACCAGCCATGGACATTGGTTCCGAGGCCAACAAACGCCGGAGCTCCTTAATTACCTACCTGGGACAACGGTTCCGAGGCCGACAAACGCCGGAAACTATTCCCGTACCACCACCCAACGACCCTCGACATCTACCACCGCCCTCCCAGTTCGTATCTCTAGCTTCGGCAACGGTACACCCGAGACTGGCAATCCCATCCATAGGCAGAAGCAACAACTGCTTTATTCGGTTGGCAGCTGCCTTTTCCCCCTAACCCGGCGCGTTGCAAACGAGTCATCCCCTTTTGGTCTCGGCATTTCTCACCGAATTCTGCTGCTACCGACCTTATTCCGACCCTTCCCATCGCGACAGAACAACTCTGCCGCACCCCCCCCCCTTCAACGCGACCGGTTTCCACGGAGCACCTCTGTCCCGGCCCCCTCCATTGCCACCGAGACGCACGAATCCCGCATGCCGTTCTCCCCCCCGACGTGTTACCACAGAGTCGTCTTGCTCCGGTCTCCGCCGACCATCTGGAGGAAGCAACTGCCCTCCTCCTCACGGCCTGGTTAGTTCTCACTTCGACAAACGCTGGGCCCCCTACCACCCTTTTTCCACGGCTACCTTGGCCCGAACCATCCCGCCTATACCAGGCCATCAACGGTACCTCCCGGCCAACTTTTCTGTTTACCCACCAGCGTGCCCTGGTTTCCCTAACCACAATAAACCCATGCCTTGTCGCTCCAGACCCAGCTCTTTAGCTACCCCCTCATCAACCGGATCCTTGCCACCAACGGCCCTTCAGCTTTCCTCGACGACATAACCACGGACGACCATCGACTGATTCTGTTTCCGTTGCCAGTGAACACCGAACAGTTCCCCTCCAACCCAACGGTCGCGAACCCCCATCCGACACCAATACCGCTACCCCCCTTTTGCCTCAACAACCCTGTGGGTTCATCACCTGAACCTAGGCAACCCCTACCCGTCCCTGAAGGCATCTCTCTGACGCCACTGTCGCCACCCCCCCCTACCCTAACGTTCCCATGGGTTTACCATCTGAACCTGTGGTTTGTTCCTTTCCGGTTATGACCTCTCCGAGCCGAGCATCGGCTTGGGTGGGCTCGTTCCTTCGTCCCTCCCAACCCACCACCACATCCCGCCGCTCCCATTTTCTGAGTTGGAGTTAATTTGTTTTTCCGGGTATGAGCGTTTCGAACCGACTATCGGTTTGGGTGGGCTCGTTACCTCTCCTCTACGACCCACCTCTACCATTCCACCGCCCTCTTTTTCCGAGTTTGTCATTTGTTTTTGCCTCGGGCTCATGAACCTCCCGAGCCTGGTACGTATGGGACCTTTTTAGCCAGAAATCGGGCCCTTCCACGGCCTCTTCGCTGCCCACGTCGAAAGATGTCAGCATCCCATCCCGGGTATCGTTTTTGTCTCCCTTTCGACCCACCATCACTATCCGCCCCCATCCACCGGCGACGCGCAAACCGTGCACCCTTCCTGCTAGGCATTGACTTGAGTGGGCTCAAACCCCCTCCCTCCTGCCCCATGCACTACGTTTCGCTGGAAATACTTTCGGCAACTCACCGTTGCGGACCACATCAAAACAATCCGTCGACCCCTTCTCCGCGCCAAAAACTCGGTCGGGTCTATTTCGGCCCAATGACATCGCCTCCGGTTCGCTAGCCAGCTCCGAGAAAGGCGCCGAGGACGCTGACGCTCCTCCTGGATCGGCTTACAGACCATCCTTCGTTCTCCCCAACGCCCACCATTGGCGCATCCCTTTTTGGCCCTCCTCATCCTTCGTCGTACCATTATTTTTCCGGAGCCGTCATCGCTCCACAGCCGCCGCTGAAAACTGTGGACTGCCCTTCCGACTACGGTTTTTCTCGCCAGTACCTGTGGCTACACTTCCAAGATCATCGACCCCCCCCCACTGCCGCGCGAACACCGCGACCAGAGCTCCATCGTCACCTGAGCTTCGTCGTCACCTGAGCTTTGCCAGCACAGCTTCATCGCCACCTGAGCTTCGTCGTCACCTGAGCTTCGCGACCAGAGCTCCACCTTCACCGGAGTTCCACCTTTCACCAGAGCTTCGTCGTCACTTGAGCTTTGCGACTAGAGCTCCATCTTCACCAGAGCTTCGCCGTCACCTGAGCTTCGCGACCAGAGCTCCACGTACACCGGAGTTCCACCTTTCACCAGAGCTTCGTCGTGACCAGAGTTTCAAGACCAGAGACCCACATTTTTCAGAGCTGCGTATTCGACAGAGCTTCGTCGTCACCTGCGCTTCGCGACCACAGCTCCTCCTGCACGGAGATTCGTCGTCACCTGTCGTCACCTGAGCTTCGCGACCAGAGCTCCACCTTCGTCAGAGCTCCACCTTTCACCTGAGCTTCACCTCCGTCTTCCGCGACTTCATAATTCGATGTCTTTCTCCTTCAAGCCACTACCAACGTCAAGGAAAACTTTTCTTTTCTGGCCACTACCGCCGGCCCCGGCGTCGTCGCCACCATCTACTACGACAATCTGGGAATTATTTCAATGACTTCTGCAGCCATGCACCGATGGGCCTGCCGCTTCAAACCGCTACCAGCGGCGAGGCGCCCTCTCCCTGGCCACTACCACCGGCTCCGGCGTCATCGCACAGTCAGCGCCGACCAGCTGGAACATATTTCGCCGACTCCTGCAGCCACCGCGCCGGTAGATCTGCTCCTTCAGTCCGCTATTAACCGCCCCGCCGTCATCGTCATCGTCGGCAACCTCGCGCCTTCTCTACAGCCTATTCCAGCAACCACGCCGTCATCCTCGCTGCGTCAAATGCTAGCTCCAATACCACGAGCACCGCAGGCATCTCCACTGGCCCACTTAAAAGGACTACTACAACGTCAACGCTTGCGTCTACATGTACGCTGTGGAACACGCACATTTCACCGCCGCGTACGCGATCCGTCACCTTCTTCAACCTACCATATTGAGCTACTGCAGCCTCGTCTTCTTCCGTCAAAGAGCGCCAACCGCATCGTCCGCAAACATCCCGTCCTCACCGGTTCGTGCTCGGAGCTTTTCAACGCGTTTTACTGGACCATCATCCGTCTCCAGCGCTCCTACCACATCTTCCGCGAACACCACGACGTCACTGTCTCGCGATCGGAGCGCTGCAGCACACCCTAGTACGACCACCAGCCGCGTTTCATCGGATTTTTCTTCAAACCCTACACCACCCGGTTCCAGGATCAACCTACGGCGTGTCTACTGCATATCTTTGCGGAGCACCATCTACGGACCGGCGTGCTTACAACGCCACGCGACAGGGATATCTGCAGCCAGGGTATTATCGCGTTGAGTCGCACTTACCCTTTTGTCTTGTTGTCCCTCCCCCTAACCGTGTTTCTTGAGTTCCTTCTTGAGTTTTTTTTCATGGGATTTGTTTTGTGCGCATTGGCTTCTTGAGTTTCTCTTTTGGGTTAGATTTTGTTGTTCAGTTAGTTTTAAGGTGCCTCTTCTTTGCCTTGATTCTTCGGGTTGTCACACTTTTAAACAGCACGTGCATTCGCGTGCTTGTGTCGGTGTGATACCCTGACTTTTCGGGCTGTTCCACTTTTGACGAGCACATATGTTTGCGTGCTTGCGTCGGTGTGCTACCCTGGCCTTCCAGCCACTGATGTAGCTGGCTCCATTTTCGTAACCAGGCCGAAAATTTGCGGTGGTCCCGTCTTCCTGTTTGCACCGGTGTAACCTGCCCCGTTTTCGTAACTTGGCCCAAACCTGCCGTGTTTTCGTTCCCTCTTGTCGGCTTAGCGTGCCCTTGTTTCGCAGTCCGCGAACCAGTTGTGGTATTTTTTTTTCGTTGGCCTTTTTCTTGCTTTCTGCACTACGTACGAAATAGGTGCTTATTGAGGCGTCGTATTTGTTTTCTTACCGTTATGGCATATATATGTCTTAGCCCTTCCCCAACTCTTTGCACTACGTACGTCATTAGGTGCTTATTGAGGCGTCGTTTTGGTTCTGTTACCACTGTGGTATACCTGGTATGTGCTCTGGCCCTTCCTCTACTTTCTACACTACGCACGCCGTAAGTGCTTATTGAGGCGCGTTGTCCACCTTGTTTGCGCCATATCGCCCTGCACAAGTCCCCCCTTCTCGGGAGGAGATCCAATTGCTTTCGCGTACGTTTCCCCCGATTTTTCGTCGCTTAGATTCCATTAGGAATGGCTCTATAGTAGGCCACATTTTCAGCGTTTCACGACGTCAACGTTTTGCTAGTATTTTCAGGTCCGTCGTTTGTTCACGACCCCCCCCTTTAGGCTTCTTTATAGTATCAACCCCCGAAACCATGGTAGTTTCGCTTGGTCCTTATTAGCCTGAACTTCGATTGCACGCTGTGCATGCGCGCCGCTAGCATTATTAAAGTTGTACGTGACCTGCCCCCTCCCTCTGTCCGGCTTACGATATCAGCCCGCGACATCGTAACAGTTTTGTCTGATTCCTTCTCAGCCGAGATATCGTCTGCACCATGTGCGTGCTCTTTCGCAGAGTTTCTGAGCCCTCCGTTGTGTTAAGACCCCGTTTTTACCGCTCTCACGGTATGAGTTGAAATTAATATCGTGTTGGCTTGGTTTTTTATCTTGGTTTCCCCTCCCCCTGCACTATGTGCCGGATGGAAACGTACACCCCCTCCTCCCTGCAGTGTGTGCGTTTTCGGAACGTATTTCCTCCCGACTCAGGCGTTCGTGAATTTTCGGAACCAATACCATCCGCTTTCGCGTCCATGCAACGCGGGTATTATTCTTATTTTTTTTCTTGTTATTTCTGGGCACGCTTGCTCCTTAGTGGTTATCGCTGTGCGCAGCTAGCGACCGACCGTAGTAGCCCTCTCTCCTTTCTTCTGGGCGAATTTGTTCGCGTATTAGCTTTGGACCCTACTGTCTCAGTACAATTCTACCTTGTGGGCTCCAGTCAGTGATATCGCCTCGCGGATCCCCGAAGTACCCCCTTAAAGTCTAACTATAGTTGAGGCTCTGAAAACGTCTTACCGTAGTAGTATGCTACCCCGGTGTCGTATCGGGTTATCCTCGAGTATGATATAAGTCAATTTCATAAGTTCGAATCCCCCCGAGTGCGTACTCGTATAATTTTGTATACAACGGCAGCTTGCGCTGCCGGGGTTGTAACGAAGACCACTGATAGGGACAGCTTACGCGATACCTACAATGGGACCCGAAGGGTGCGCCAGCTAGCGTTGGGCTGCGAAAGCAAATGAGTTAAATCGACACACGACGCGTATGAAAATACGTGGAAGTGTGGTGAGCTAAAGCTTTACTTTTCCCCATCCGACGGAGGATGGAAAAAAAAAAAAAGTAGTAGTATGCCTTCTGTCTTATTTGCCGCGTTCAAAGTATGGCATTTGTTCGTTTTTTCAGTGATCTTCATGGGCGCGTTGATCTTGAACTTTTGCCCAAGTTGTTCTACTTTTTTACAGTACGACGAGTGTTTGCCTTTGTGGTTTTGCTTCCGCCTTCTACCACCGATGTAGCCTGCCCACGTTTCGTGCACACCGACGAACCATGGCGTTTCCGAACCATGTCGAGGTTTTCTATCGTGTCGTTCCCACCTCGCCTTATGCGATTGGTGACAACATGGATGCTTTCCGCGTTATCTCGCTTCGTTTGTCGCGAGGCATTACCTCCTTTCTTGTTGCTGTTGGACTCTTCTTGCCCCTTGGCATACTTCCCTTTTGTTGTTGGACCTTTCTTGCTTCTTGGCGTACTTCTTCCCACCACCGACGTCGCTGCACTTTAGCCCCAGCCACTTGGTATTACGTATTGCTACTGTCTATGGTCCCATATTGTCGACCACTGGCTTCACATTGAGAGCCCCCCTTAGGTTCCACGTTAGCGGTCCCGTGCTGGCTCTCCAGCCCATCTGTCGGTTCTCTTTGGCCTCTGCCTTTTTGTTTGGTCGTACCTGCCCCCAAGAGCCCCTTGCTATCGGGCTCCGTTCTCGCTTGCTAGCCAGCGGATCTATTCCCCTGGACCACTATTTCTTACCTTTTCCTCTGGGCACCAATGCCCCTACGGTCCAACGGCACTGACCTCCGTCTTGGCTTTGCAGCCAACAGGTCTCCACTTTTTCTTGTTTCTTTTCGGCATACCTGTCCATAGGGCTTAACTACACCGGCCTTAATCATGGGTTTACAGCCCGTCCTGATTGCGCAGTCCACAGGCCGTCCCCTCTTGGCCCCCGTTTTGCTCTTGGCTTGTTGGGGTACTTGTCGCATCGGTCCCATGTTTTGACCCCTGTTTGGCTTTGCAGCCCATTTAGGCTTTCCAAGTTGACCCCCTTTCGTGTTGTTCCTTTTCGGCGAAATCGTTTCCGGAGAAATTCCTTCGCTACGTACCTTGTGTTGCTCGTTTTCTTAACGTAGCCTTTCAAGGTCCTTTCCTATGGACCCTCCTTTTTTTTTGTCTGGGTGCAATACGTTGCGATGACACGATTTGCCTTCTTCCTGTTTTCCCGCGCATTTTTCTCGGTTACCGTTTTAGGGTTTCTCCACGTTAGCGACCCCGCGTTCCCGACGTATAGTACCCAGCTGTGGCTTTCTTCATATTGTCTTCTCTGTTCCCTGCATTCTTTCTGAAGCTAGACACTTCCAGCGCCGCTTCGAGCTGAACGAATATCTTCTTGTTGACCCCATTTTTGGCTTGCTTTGTTATGGTTGAATAGCCTCGCTACGTTTGCTGGCATTGTTCCCGTTATTAGCTAGCCTCTTGAGGTGTCATATGTCGACTCTCTTTCCGGCTTCCGATAGTACCCTCCGTCTTTCTGTGTCTACGTTTCAGTTTTGTCCTTGTTTGTGTATTGCTTTGGCTGGGTGACCTCATCACTTTTCTCTTCCCGTCTTCCCGGTATTGTACCCAGATTGCTTCTTAGGGTACTCCACTGTTGCCCCCCGGTTCAGCTTTCCGGCGTATCACACACGACTCCAGTACCACCATTTTGGTGTTGTCTGTGCCACTGTTTAGGTGTTGTCTTTCACTGCGTTTTCGCGATTCGTTTTTGTAGCTTCGGTTTCCCGTTCTACAGTTCGACCAAGGGCCTTATGCTAGCCTCCTAGGTCCCACATTACGGCCCCTGTGCATCCGTTACACCTCAGCGTACTGGCTTTTTTTTATAGTTTTGCCTTCCGACTAATGGACCTTGCGGACCCTGACATTAGTTTAGGCACTGTTCTCTGTTTTGTCTTGTTTCAGGCTCTTTCTCTTCTGCCTTTCGATTAATGGCCCGACGCTTGCGTACTTCTTCGCGTCTCGGTTGTTTCTCTTTCACCGTCCAACCGATGGCCCACGGCGTACTTCTTCGCGTCTTGGTTGTTTATCTGTCACCGTCCACCCGATGGCCCCACGTCAGCTGTCCATGTCCAACGTAGTGGACTCTGATGTTCTGTTAGGCAGTGTTTCTTGATCTCTCTATTATCTTCCGGCAAATGGACCGACCGCCCGCCCCTTCGGCACTACGCTTCAAGCCGTAAACTTGTCTGGCCTTCACAGCGTGACACGTGTTTCCTTCTTCTCTTCTGACTTGGTTTCCGCGTCTATACCTTCTTCTTTGGGTCCCTTCGCATCCTTGCGCTCAGTGGCCGCGCCCTTCGTGTTATCGTAGGCCGATTGCTACTGGTATACCGTAGGTACATACCCTTTCTCGGGCTCTCACGGTTGTGAGCTCCATCATAGGGTTGTATATCTTGCAATGAGGCGTTTAAGCCTCGTTATTACGAGGTGTGGGGGAATGTATAGCCTCATTTTTGTTTTTTTCGAATAGCCACATCTTCGATCCCCTTTCCAATTTTGGATGTTTTGTTGACATCCTTTGATGGGCAGGTGATCTGCATCTACGGCTATTCAGGGTGGGCTAATGTAATAGAGTGTCAGCATATCTGGCAATAGATTCGGTAAGATAGTTCGCAGAGTCATGGTCTATTGGCCACAAAAAGATTCTCATGAACAGAATATTCTAAGTGGAGCGGATGACCCGTAGAATCTAGCTAGCTTATACCACAAGAGCGTTCTCGGTAGCCGAACGTTCTTCCTCTGGACAAGATAGATAGAAGTAAGCGCGTTAGGCGCTCATGGGAATATAGAACATCTGGGAGAACGTTCCTTGTACGTTCCATAGGTAAAGGTCCGGAAGAGAGCACAGCGGCAATGCTGGGGTGAAGCGAACTCTGTGAGCTTCACGCCACCCCCGTGCTCTCACTCCTTCTCCTTCTCCTCCTTCTCCTCCTCCTCCTTCTACTTTCCTGTCTCCTCGAGCTTGTCATAGCTCAACGCCAATAATGAGAAATCTATAAAGAAGAACCGGTGCTGTCTCCAAGCGAAGCTGATACCCCTGCGTCCTTTCCTTCCCACCTTCCGGCACCACGACACCTTCACAATACCTGGTATTTTTACCAGGTACCAGCACGCTGTGTGCTGTAACCTTTCGAGCATTGCATCTCTGACCTATGAGACACTCCACCTTTATGTGCGTTCGCGCATAGTACGGCTCATCTACTCGTATAGGCCCACCAACAGCGGTGCTCGACGCCTATAGCTGTACTACTACTGCTGTGTTGGCTCTTCCAGCGAACAGTAGTGCAGATCGCGACTTTTACTAGTGTTCTTCTATCTGGCTTTAATAAAATCTTCGAAACATTTCGTTTTGCCTTTTAACGGAAGTTTTTAAGCATCTTGTGCGTGAAATGGAGACTAGTAAGTGTGAAATGGAAACTAGCACCAAGCACCAAGCGTTCTTGTGGTGTGCCGCTGTTGGTATCTCACATTGTTATATAACATACGTACGCGCTCTCCTAGATACCCTTGCTACCTGGTATATGTTTTGTTTTTCCTCATGCACTCTTTCGCTTTATGTATCGCAGCTGCGTATCATACACTGGTATCGAATACGGCACAACACTTGTCCTTTGTGCCTTTTTCTTGTTGGCAGGTTTTGGTCCTATGGTACATATCGATATGACACGTACGTGATGACAATACCATCAGAACGTTCTGCAATCTCCGGAACGTTCGTATGGGTCCAAACCAATTAGCCCCCTGCGGAAACAGCGTGCTACGGTTGGAATAATATAGCGTATTCGAATCAGCGTGCACAGCAGTGGTACGTACACAAGCATGGGTTGACACGTACCTTACGGGCGTGGCACACCCTCATAGCCAAGTAGCAGACCTACCTCCCCGCCAGGTCTGGTGTTGTATCGAATCTGACTCCCAGGGTTTCAGGCCTGTATGTGAGGTTGCGTCTTGTCATTATACCCCCCTTTCCACTGCCATCCCAAAGTCGTTTTGGTTTGCCCCTGGTTTGCTTGTTCTTTTGTTTCGATGCATTTTCCTTGTTTGCTTTAAAGTTATTAGCTACTTTGTTTGCTTGTTTCTTGCTTGGTTAACAAGCACGTGCGAGTAACTGCTGCTAAAATTTGTCTTGGGGAATTACTACTTGTATTGTTTTTTGTGCAAACTTTCGTTTTATTTCTATGCACTGGTGGTGTCGCACGTACAATCTCTCCAGTTGTAAGACATACACGGGCCCTGCACTGCTATGGCGAAATTACCGCACTGGTGGTGTCGCACGTACAATCTCTCCAGTTGTAAGACATACACGGGCCCTGCACTGCTATGGCGAAATTACCGTTGTCCTGTGCGCAATTCTTATGACATACAGGGCTTTATGTTGCCGTTTGTCACCATGCTGCTGTTTAGCGTACACTTCGTACATTTCGGGCATGGCATCGCATCTACGCTGTTTCAACTTGACTAAATACTGCTGTAGTACGTGTATCTCGCCAGCCTTCTGTCATACACAGGCTTTATGCTGCCTTAATTTGTCAGGATACTAGTGTCATATATGTGAATTCCGTCGGTTTTGTCTCACGCACGCCCCCCTATGCTGCTCACATCGTCCGAAATGCTGCAGTAACCGTGCCGCTTACCAGTTTTAAGCCATACATATATGGGCTCTATCATGCCCATATGATTCTGCTGTAAGAGCATTTTGCCAGTCTATCTGTCGTGCCCGAGCTCTACGCTGTCTAATATTGGATTATTTCCCCCCCCCCCGCGTTCGGCCAGCTTTTTACACCACAACAAAAGCAGGGTCTACGCTACCAATTTTTTTCGAAAAAAGAAACAAAAAGCATCAAAGCATCTGCCCCAATCGTATGATGAAGTGGAGTAGACGCTGCTCAGATTAGTCCAATTATTGTCACCCGACCGAGTTTACCTTTCCCCGTTTCTGGTGATTTAGGGTAGATGATGCCCAAATTCCAACGCATTTTCCGCTTCAATTTTACGATATAGCAGGGTCTATGCTGCTCAAAATTGTAACGTTGCTGCGCAAGCTTGAAAGTCAACAACTGTTTCTTTTTCTTTTTACTTTTTTTCTTTTTGGTTTGAAGGCATTCATTTCTGCTGTTAGTTGCTTGACAATAGTTTTGCGAGCAACCACGGTAAATGCTCCCCCTCCCTTTCTATGCTGCACGTGTTGCTTTCATCATGCTGGCGCGCATCTCGTCTTGCAAAAATGGCCGTGCAACCATGATCGTCTTGTCATGAGCATGAACACGCGCTGCACATAATGCTGACTTACGCAATTGACAATGATTGCTTTGTCACGGTGCATTAATTTTTGGGGGGGATTTCAACCCCAGAATGCGCGAACGGTGGTATTAGTCTATACGTCGAGCATCCCACAATATCATATCGGTTGTATTTTATAAAATCCTCTCACGGTGCACTGTGTTCTATTTGGAAAACCTCTGTGAGGGTGAAAACTCAACATGCCACGAGCCTCGTCAATACGCTTAATTCGAAAAAACAGCACAACAGCACAGCGGGACATAAGAGCACACAGAGCACACAAGAGGCTAATTCCCACCTGCGGTCCCCCCGTAATAGCGCTCTACTCGAAAAAAAAAAATCGTGTATTTGTGTGTTTGTACGCTTTAACTTGAACTTATACTAGGTCACTAGAAAAATGAGTGCTGTGGTGGCGGACTACACGAAAAAAAAAAACAGCACAACAGCACAGCGGGACACACGAGCACACAGAGCACACAAGCGATCGCCAACACGCACAGCGGTCGCACAGCAGTCAGCACCACACGCACAGCAGACAACACACGCAAGCAGGGGGCATAGCTGATGGCATAGCGAAGGGCATAGCTGCTGTCTCATGGACCGGTCAAACAGACGTCCGTTGGCCTCGATTGAACCGAACTCAGTTCGTGAGGCTAATTCCCACCTGCGGTCCCCCCGTAATAGCGCTCCACTCGAAAAAAAAAAATCGTGTATTTGTGTGTTTGTACGCTTTAACTTGAACTTATACTAGGTCACTAGAAAAATGAGTGCTGTGGTGGCGGACTACACGAAAAAAAAAAACAGCACAACAGCACAGCGGGACACACGAGCACACAGAGCACACAAGCGATCGCCAACACGCACAGCGGTCGCACAACAGTCAGCACCACACGCACAGCAGACAACACACGCAAGCAGGGGGCATAGCTGATGGCATAGCGAAGGGCATAGCTGCTGTCTCATGGACCGGTCAAACAGACGTCCGTTGGCCTCGATTGAACCGAACTCAGTTCGTGAGGCTAATTCCCACCTGCGGTCCCCCCGTAATAGCGCTCTACTCGAAAAAAAAAGTTCGTGTGTTTGTGTGTTTGTACGCTTTAACTTGAATTTATACTAGGTCACTAGAAAATACGTGCTGTGATGGCGGACCACACGAAAAAAAAAACAGCACAACAGCACAGCGGGACACACGAGCACACAGAGCACACAAGCGACCGCCAACACGCACAGCGGTCGCACAGCAGTCAGCACCAAACGCACAGCAGACAACACACGCAAGCAGGGGGCATAGCTGATGGCATAGCGAAGGGCATAGCTGCTGCCTCATGGACCGGTCAAACAGACGTCCGTTGGCCTCGATTGAACCGAACTCAGTCCGTGAGGCTAATTCCCACCTGCGGTCCCCCCGTAATAGCGCTCCACTCGAAAAAAAAGTTCGTGTGTTTGTGTGTTTGTACGCTTTAACTTGAATTTATACTAGGTCACTAGAAAATGAGTGCTGTGGCGGACCACACGAAAAACAAAAACAGAAAAACAGCACAGCTGGACACACTAGCACACAGAACACACAAGCGACCGCCCACACGCCCAGCGGTCGCACAGCAGTCAGCACCACACGCACAGCAGACAACACACGCAATTACAGAGCACGAGGGTAAGGTACACGGGCATGGGCGTCTTCAACGCCGCCTGAGGAAACCAATAATTTCCTCTTCTGCTGCAGATGCACGACCAATCAATTGCAAGTCAAACGTGGTGCCCCTCGCAATCACACAAACCAATGGCCCGTGGACGCACACGTCTGACGACAGTTACATCTATCAGCTGTCGCTCGTTTTAGCGACAGCTACAATATCTTATCCCACGCGTGTTTGAGCTATTTTTATGATGCTTCCGTTGTTGCTGTTACGCACTCCCGACCTGATGCAGCGTTTGAATGACCCGAACTGTTTTAGGGTCGTGTTTGAGCACAAATACAGTTGAGTAAAACCACACCGTGAGCGCGTCGCGCTCCGAGTGCTATCTCTCTCCCTTTTTCACGGGTATACTACGTGTGTTACACGGAACCCCCCCCGGTAATATGAAAAAAAACAGTGTACCCCTGTTTATACCGTCATTTTTTGGTCCGGATTTTTGCTTCGGAAAACCTCAAACATAGCTTGGGTTATCGACCGGTACAAGAGGTACACATATTTTCCGTGTTGTAAGGTCTGATTTTGTTTTGTTTTCGACTGGATAACTCGGTGGTTCTAACCATCTCCTGAGCACCACGCTTCCCCCCCGGGAATATCTACAATCATCCATCACCCTCCGGTCTTTTGGGTGACGTTCGAAAACTACTTGTAGTGCATCCCGCCTCTCTATTCCGGTGCGTGCGATACCAAATCTTCTCATTTCCCATCAGTTCCAGACCAACATGGACCACCCCCCAACCCTCGCGGTAAATCCCGCACCAACCAGGACCCAACCCGTCAACCCTCACAATGAACAGTGTGCTTCGCGTTCTTCTCCTGCTGTAGCCATGGGTGAGACAGGGTACGGTGAAGGACCTTGTCATTCTGTTCCAATAAAATCGAAATAATGCCCGGAGCGCATTTTGCGGCCGGGGTCGTTAATGGCATTCCCACCGCCGCCACTGACCCCGACCGATTTCAGTCAAACCGGATCCCTCGACGTTTGGTACGGCCACCTGCGGCTTACGGTATCAGCCCGCGACATCGTAACAGTTTTGTCTGATTCCTTCTCAGCCGAGATATCGTCTGCACCACGTGCGTGCTCTTTCACAAATTTTCTGAGCCCCCCGTTGTGTCAAGACCCCGTTTTTACCGCTCTCACGGTATGAGTTGAAAATATTATCGTGTTAGCTTGGTTTTTCTATCTTGGCTTTTCCTTCCCCCTGGACTATGTGCTGGATGGGAACGTACACCCCCTCCCCTCTGCAGTGTGTGCATTTTCGGAATGTATTTCCTCCCGACTCTGGCATTCGTACTTCTTGGGAAACTATACCTTCCGCTTTCGCGTCCATACAACGCGGGTATTATTTGTTATTTATCTTGTTATTTCTGGGCACGCTTGTTCCTTAGTGATTATCGCTGTGCGCAGCAAACGACCGACCGTAGTAGCTTTCTCTCCTTTCTTCTGGGAGAATTTGTTCGTGAACGCCTAGTGCGCGTTTTGTATTTGGACCCTACTGTCTCAGTACAATTCTACCTGGTAGGTTCCAGTATAGTCGGTGGTATCGCCTCGTGGATCCCCAAAGTACCCCCTTAAAGTATGACTATCGTTGAGGCTCCAAAAACGTTTTACCGTAGTAATATGCCTTCTGTCTTATCTGCCGCATTCAAAGTATGGCATTTGCTCATTTTTTGGTGATCTTCATGGGCGCCTTGATCTTGAACTTTTGCCCAAGTTGTTCTATTTTTCTACAGTACGACGAGTGTTCGCCTTTGTGGTTTTGCTTCCGCCTTCTACCGCCTATGTCGCCTACCCTCGTTTCGTGCATATCGACGAAACGTGGCGTTTCCGAACCATGTCGAGGTTTTCCATCGTCTCGTGTTCACCGCGCCCTATGCGCTTGGTGACAACATGGATGCTTCCCGCGTTATCTCTCTTTGTTTTTCCTGGGGCATTACCTCCTCTCTTGTTGTTGCTGTTGGACTTTCCCTGCCCCTTGGCATACTTCCCTTTTGTTGTTGGACCTTTCTTGCTTCTTGGCGTACTTCTTCCCACCACCGACGTCGCTGCACTTTAGCCCCAGCCACTTGGTATTACGGCATTCCAGCTATTGCTACTGTCTATGGTCCCATATTGTCGACCACTGGCTTCACACTGAGAGCCCCCCTTAGGTTCTACGTTAGCGGTCCCGTGTTGACTCTCCAGCTCATCTGCCGGTTCTCTTTGGCCTCTGCCTTTTTGTTTGGTCGTACCTGCCCCGTAGAGCTCCTTGCCGTCGGGTTCCGTTCTCGCTTGGTAGCCAGCGGATCTATTCCCCTGGACCACTATTTCTTACCTTTTTTTCACGGCACCCCTACCCCTACGGTCCAACGGCACTGACCCCCGTCTTGGCTTTGCAGCTATCAGGTCTTGTTTCTTTAGACTACTTTTTCTTGCTTCTTTTCGGCATACCTGTCCATAGGGTTTAAATACAACGACCTTAGTCATGGCTTTACAGCCCGTCCTGACTGTGCAGTCCACAGGCCGTCCCCTCTTGGCCCCCGTTTTGCTCTTGGCTTGTCGGCGTACTTGTCGCATCGGGCCCACGTTTTGACTCCAGTTTGGCTTCGCAGCCCATATAGGTCGTTCCCTGTTGACCCCCTTTCGTGTTGTTCCTTTTCGGCGGAATCGTTTTCGGAGAAATTCCTTCGCTACGTACCTTGTGTTGCTCGTTTTCTTAACGTAGCCTTTCAAGGGCCCTTTCTACGGACCCACCTCTTCTTTTAGTCAGGCTGCAGTACGTTGCGATGACACGATTTGCCTTCTTCCTGTTTTTCCGCGCTTTTTTCTCGGTTACCGTTTTAGGGTTGCTCCACGTTAGCGACCCCGCGTTCCCGACCTATAGTGCCTAGCTGCGGCTTTCTTCATTTTGTCTTCTCTGTTCCCTGCATTCTTTCTGAAGCTAGACACTTCCAGCGCTGCTTCGAGCTGAACGAATATCTTCTTGTTGACCCCATTTTTGGCTTGCTTTGTTATGGTTGAATAGCCTCGCTACGTTTGCTGGCATTGTTCCCGTTATTAGCTAGCCTCTTGAGGTGTCATATGTCGACTCTCTTTCCGGCTTCCGATAGTACCCTCCGTCTTTCTGTGTCTACGTTTCAGTTTTGTCCTTGTTTGTGTATTGCTTTGGCTGGGTGACCTCATCACTTTTCTCTTCCCGTCTCCCCGGTATCGTACCCAGATTGCTTCTTAGGGTATTCCACTGTTGCCCCCCGGTTCAGCTTTCCGGCGTATCACACACGACTCCAGTACCACCATTTTGGTGTTGTCTGTGCCACTGTTTAGGTGTTGTCTTTCACTGCGTTTTCGCGATTCGTTTTTGTAGCTTCGGTTTCCCGTTCTACAGTTCGACCAAGGGCCTTATGCTAGCCTCCTAGGTCCCACATTACGGCCCCTGTGCATCCGTTACACCTCAGCGTACTGGCTTTTTTTTATAGTTTTGCCTTTCGACCAATGGTCCCACGTCAGCCTTCCAGGTCCAACCTTGCGAACCCTGACATTATTTTAGGCACTGTTCTCTGTTTTGTCTTGTTTCAGGCTCTTTCTCTTCTGCCTTTCGATTAATGGACGCTTGCGTACTTCTTCGCGTCTTGGTTGTTTCTCTTTCACTGTTCAACCGATGGCCCACGTCGTACTTCTTCGCGTCTTGGTTGTTTATCTGTCACCGTCCACCCGATGGCCCCACGTCAGCTGTCCATGTCCAACGTAGCGGGCTCTGATGTTCTGTTAGGCAGTGTTTCTTGATTTCTCTATTTTCTTCCGGCAAATGGACCGACCGCCCGCCCCTTCGGCACTACGCTTCAAGCCGTAAACTTGTCTGGCTTTCACAGCGTGACACGTGTTTCCTTCTTCTCTTCTGACTTGGTTTCCGCGTCTATACCTTCTTCTTTGGGTCCCTTCGCATCCTTGCGCTCAGTGGCCGCGCCCTTCGTGTTATCGTAGGCCGATTGCTACTGGTATACCGTAGGTACATACCCTTTCTCGGGCTCTCACGGTTGTGAGCTCCATCATAGGGTTGTATATCTTGCAATGAGGCGTTTAAGCCTCGTTATTACGAGGTGTGGGGGAATCTATAGCCTCATTTTCGTTTGTTTCGAATAGCCGCATCTTCGATCCCCTTTCCAATTTTGGATGTTTTGTTGATATCCTTTGATGGGCAGGTGATCTGCATCTACGACTATTTAGGGTGGCCTAGTGTATGGAGTGCCCTCCGTAGAAGAATAGTTTATAGATTCGACGTGAAACGATATCATGGTTGAGGTGAAACCACGTGACATTAGATGTCACATTCACGTCAAGGCCATCATATATGGGCGATAATGTAGGTGACGATGATGGGACAAGCAGGAGGCCCCACATCTCACTACCTGATCTACCTGCTCTACCTGCTCTACCTGCTCTACCTGCTTTACCCAGCCCTATCGTGCCTACGCCTGTTTTGTCTGTCTTTTAGAGTTTAATGTAGAGGAAATAATGTATAAGCTTTTGAGTCTATCCAGCGAGCCATGAGGAGAGACCAAACAAGGGCACCGGAACCCATGAGGAGCACGCTTCCCAACACCGACCAACCACGCATCCCCTACTCGGAGTACCACTACATACCGCACAGGGGTGTGCGTCAGAACGGGAAATCAAATCGTTTGATTCATTTTTCCGCACAGGGGCCGGAGTCATCGCGCATGCCGGAGTTATCACACCCCTGTGCGATAAAAATCAAAGTTAGGAATCACTTAAAAATCGATCGCACGGGGGTACGATGACTCGCACAATCACGGTATAGACCTAATTACTTAGTTCTCGACCCCCTCGGAGGCCTCGCTCGGCATAGTCTTCCCCCTCTCAGCCCTTCTCAGCCCGTAATTGCCGAAAAGAAAATTAATTGCTGGGGAAAAGAACAGTCCCGAAGTTCCTCGCTTTCCTTGCTTTCCTTATAATTCTTAGCTTTCTTTGCTCTCTGATCTTTTTGCTGCTTGGCTTTCTTTGCTCTCTGATCCTTCTATTTTGCTTTTTCAGCAACTTCTTTTTTGTACTTTAACATTTGAATTTGGCCAATTGCTGGCTGAGAGGGAATTGCCGTTGACGGCTGCAAGCAATTTGAATTTGGAATTTGCCGGATCGGCAATAACAATTTGAAGTTGAAAATTGCGAAGCGGACCAACGCTAGTGCGGGAGGAGGCTCCGCCAACAGTGGGGGTGGTGGAGGTTCAGGATCAGGCGTGTGGACGTTGGTCGGGCAAGAACGGGACTCAGCTTCTTCTGGCAATCCTGATTGGCCGTGCCCGAGGAAGGGTTGTAATGGCTTCCTCATCGCACGAACTAGAAAAAACGGGAGTTCTCAGTACGCTGTCTGCGACACCTGCAGGAGTGACGACTCTTCCACGTGCCAAGCTTTTTATAACCTTAACAAGAAGCACTGGGGAAGCGGCGACAACCCTCGTGTGTGTGGGTGGTGTGACGCGGACACCTGTGATTCACGTTCGATCGGCGTCCCTAACGAAGCAGCTGAGAGCTTGACGAAGCGTGAGTTTCATTTCTTCGTGTTAGTTGGAATTTGATGTTTGCTGTCAGCTAGTGATGTTGAGATTTTGTTCCCGTTGTCAGTGTGTTCAGCGCCGTGCGACATAGGTAAGACACTAGATGTCAACACTCTGTATTTTCGGTTGTGCTGCGTTGAGTTTTGGCTGAGTGTGCTGCAGGTTGTGCCCAATATGTGGTTTTGGGTGTTGGTGAACTCAAGCGAATCCTGTTTCCAATAATGATGCACATTGAAATTTACATTGTTTGACCTTTTGTGCCTGTCTGCAACGTTGGCTGTAGTATGTGTGTGCTACACCAGCGTGGTCGAACTACCACACGGTGTGGAAGCTGTGATTGGGGACGCGTAGCCTGAACAAACTCAAGTGCGCCTGGGTGGTCACGGAGAGCAGTCCTGTCGTCGGGGTAAGCATGTTGTACTAGTTGTCTACGCAGTGACGCTGTGTGCTGTGATTTATTTTTCATGCGTACAACCAAACACACTCTTTGTATGTACGAGTACGAGTACGGGGTAGTCCCGTCATCGGGGTTAGCCAGGGTTGTACAAGTGGTCCATGCAGTGACGCTGTGTGCTGCGATTTTTATTTATACGTACAACCAAACATACTTTGTGTACGTCCGACTATGTGTACGGGGCAGTCCCGTCATCGGGGTGTGAGCGGGATTTGTACAAGTGGTTTATGCAGTGACGCTGTGTGCTGTGATTTTTTTCTATACGTACATCCAAATACACTTCATATATGTACGACTAGGTCCATGCAGTGACGCTACAGCTGTGTGACGTGATTTATTTTTCATACGTACAACCAAACACACTTCATGTATGTACGAGTACGAGTACGGGGCAGTCCCGTCATCGGGGTAAGCGGGGGTTGAACAATTGGTCCATGCAGTGACGCTTTGCGCTGTGATATATACACACTTTTGGATGTACGACTACGACTACGTGGTGGTATCTATACATGCAAGACGCAATGAAAACGGGCAAGTCCCATCACGGGGGTCAGCCAGGGTTGTAAAAATGGTCCATGCAGTGATAAACAACACAGCAGCATCATACCATCAGCACCAGTCGCAGTACACTTTGGAGGTTGATATATAGCAGTAAACAGAAGCTGAAGTTGACCTGGGTGGTGCTGGAAAGCAGTCCCGTGATTGGGGTTAGCGAGTTGTTCATGTAGTGACGCGGTGTACTACTGTTACTCGTTTTTCATACAACCACATAAACTTTTTGTATTAACGAGTACAAGTAGGGTGCGCAACCTCTTCAGGATTCGCAGTACACGTCGGTCGTAATAGTGTTGATAGCAGCAGTAATAGAGTAGTACCAAACAATAGACTATATACAGCAGGTACTGACTCTTACCCTTTGTTGTCGGTATTCCGCCGGTAGGCCTTATATAGCAGTATACCGGGGCTTACGCTTACCAGTTGCGACTGTGAATCCCGTTCGTTCCTGTCCCAGTGGTGGTTTCATAGGTGTTAGCAACGTTGTGGTACCAGGCAGGGTTTTTGCCCATAAACGACCGCTTTTATTGCAGTGTTAAATTGTACGACTTCCTTTCAAACTTTGGAAACCGACGACAGCTACGTGGCCTTACTATTTTAAACATTCACTGAACGCTAGGTATTCTCATCCGTTGTTGTCGTTTGCAGAAGCCCTGCGAAGCAGTCGCCGAGGGCCGCCAAGTCGGCGAGGACATAAACACGAAGTGCACCGGTGACATCACGGTCGGTGACCTCCTCCTGAAGAAGGCAGGCGACCACTTGCTCGATATACCTCCCGCATTCCATTCCCACGGTGCCAAGAGGGCGTTCGACATCGAGGTACGTTCTACTTTTAACTTGCGTCCTGTGTGTCACGAGTCCCTATTAATATTCGAGACATTCATGTCTCTTGCTCGAGACTAGGAGATTGCGTGCGGATATACTCGTATGCAGTGCGGCTCTTCTTCCAAGTACCCAGAGCAAGTACAATACCACAACAAATACTAACAACGAAAGAAGGAGCTCCAATAGTTTGGATGGTAATGACGTCTGCTGTAGAGAAGTGCAAATACTTTTTTACACATATTTATCGACGTCCTCCCGCTATGCTTCAACGTTTGTGGACAGATCCACAAGATCATCGACAAAAAACAAGAGTGAAAGGTGCTGGGTACCTCCGCTGAGGAGGAGTCCAAGCAAGCCTGCATGCTCCTTCGGAAGCAATGTTGACAGCACGTTCTTTATGGCGGGGGACACCCGTACTCGCAGCATAATGCATTATTTTTCGCGACAAGACAGGAACCGGGTACCCGGTTGGGGTCTCCGTGGTTGTACCCGGGTACCCGGACGGGTACCCGGGTGCCCGGACGGATTTCGGGTACCCGGGGACCCGTACCCATTAGCGTCCATTGCCGGCGTTGCAAGTAGCCGAACGGGGTACATACAGCTTACCTGCTATTCACGGCATTTATAGGACGGTGTGCTTCGGGCTTCTTCTCCCGGTAGCAAGAACTGAAAGAACCGGCTTTCGGGCAAAAAGGGCCGACGCAGCCGTAGGCACTCCCAGAAATGTCTTTGTTCCATTAACTACCACGCACCGCTCATATCTGTTTTGTACGCGGTCTGCGTGACGGCAGGTGACCAGAGTTAGGGTTTTTGTCATATATTTTGAAAAAACGAAATGTTGAAAAGACGGACTACGAAAGAAAAAGCAGTAGAACAGGAAGAACGCGGGACAGCTTGCGACTGCCTCGAGCGTGAAAAGTGCAACAACTTGGAGACACCCCCCCTCCCCCACGAAGCCCATTACGCCTACTACTCCTATCTCCTATCCTACGTCCTCCCTCCGCCCTCTGTCCCAAAGCCCCAAACCAAGCCCTTACAAATGACAACTGGACAGGCGGGGGTCGGGATTTGTGCCGTTGTGCCGTTGTCGCTTGGTCGCGTCGGCGGCTAATAAAGACGCCACGTAAGAAACGATGCAATATTTACTAGTTATCGAGGACACCCGACGCGACAGCCCCACGCACAGTGACTAGCTGGCCCACTCTTTCTCCGGTGAGTTTGGAGCGCTTCTTCGTGAACGTGAGCCCTGCCTTGGAGAACAGACGCTCTGATGGCGCCGACGACGCCGGGACGCACAGGATACGCCGAGCGAGCTCACAGAGGAGTGGAAAGGTCTTTTGTTGTCCGTCCCACCAAGCCAACGGGTTTTCGTCGGATTTGAGGGCCTCGAGTCCACGGTACCGGAGCACCTCCGATTATAGCTGGGCGTCGAACTCCTCCTTCCGCTTTGAGTGAGCAGTAGGCGGCTCCGGTCGGGTGTCGTAGTGGCCACAGGCAAAATCTTCCTCGACCTCCTGCAACGGCCGCAACCACGAAGAAAACATGACAGTAAAAAGAACAGCACATAAAATTGCAACAAGGGTGCCGACGGTTAGAGTAAGCACCAAACACGCGAAACTGCTCTGAACAAGTTGTTGACCACGGCAGGGGGAAGGTCATGTTGGATAGCAGAGCTACACATAAACTTACACCCATGTCCATCTCGCCCTCGCCAAGCTGCCACACTTCGTCGAAGATGCTCTTCTTCGAGGGACCGGCAACTGTTCCAAGATCCTTTGTCCGCCCCCCCGCCCGACGCCGTATCCTCGTCGCTGCCCGAATCCTCCGCGACGGCGAACTCCTTGTCGAGCTTCTCTGCGATGAGTTGCTCCCAAATGCGTTCGACGGTGCAGTAGGCCTTACGCTTGATGTGGAGTGGGATGCGCACCATGTCTTTGGCCCTGGGGTCGAGGACAGCGGCAGCAAGATGCAGCTTCGTCACACCTGACGAACCAGCCGCCGCGGTGTCGTCGAACGGATCCAGCGTGTACCTTGTGAGTTGAAACATAGACGACACACGCACAATGGGGGGGGGGGGGGCGAAACATGATGGTCACAATTATTTCGTGTTTAGAAAATACCTGCATGCAAGAGGTGGGACGGATCGGAAAAACGGGTCATCGGAACAAGCGACAAAGAAAAATACAACGGGAGACAACAGAAGTAACGGTCCGGGGCTTCGGAGGAAGCTGTTCAGCGGCGAAACATCCTATCCTACTCCGCCGTGTACCCGGTGTAGCACCTGCTGTCGAAGTCAGCCTGCATATCGCGCGCCGCCGCGACGATGCCCGGGTTGTCGTGGATGGTGACCGCGCTGATTTTCTTCTGTAGGTACGCGACCATGCCCAGCACGGAGCCGACGGTGGAGTACTTGTCGGCCTCCATCGCCTCCGTCACTGTAGCGAACGGCTGCAGGATTTCGAGAAGGACCTCGAGCATGTCCCAGTCGAGGGCGCGGAGCAACTCCGGGCACGGCGACTCGTCTTTCATGAGCAGGGCTTTGAGAGCCTTCTTGTTTTTCAGGACGCTGTCGATGGTCGTCACCTCCGACCACCACCTGGTCAGCACGTGTTTCTGGAGGGCGTGGTAGCGCACCTTGAGCCAGTCGGCAGTATCCTTGAGAAGTTGGGTGGTCTGATAATGGCCGACAAGAGGGCGAGGAGGCACAGCACGGGAGGTGTCACGCGAACGCGAACATGGAGTGAGATGAGATTGTTGGTGATAGCGATAGTGTGTGTCGGCCAAGCCGCTGTAGATCATCTGATTGGATAGTTTGAATATTGAATTGTCAATTGTAGTAAGTTGATGCTGGATATTCTGGGAATACTCTTTGTGGTACTTCGGTAGGTTGTACACAAGCACGAGCTATATAATGGACCGTAGGTGTGTGTCGGTACATTGGTATGTGGTACATTGGACACTTATCCAGTAGGAAGGTTCAGGCATTTTTGCTGTAGGTCTGACTATCGGGTAGTTGCATAGCGTGATCCTGAGGGTGAGGTTGTGCGCGCCCACGAGTGCCCCCACCCTTCTCACTCCACCTTGCCTACCTGTCTCAGAAGGGCAATTGCTCAATATTACAACATATTTTCCCCAGAAGCCACGAGTTTACCAACACGCGATAGCATCAAAGGTGCCTACTGCTCCGTCGTCCCCTTGGACTACACTAGACTGCTGTACGAGAGAGGCCTGATCAACCTGTCTTATCATGGCTGAACCGGGGACACCTGCGGGTGGCCAAGTTCAGAGTAATCCGCAAGATGTTGGTGAGAGGATGGTTTCCCTAGAGACGCAGTTGTCCCAACTTACGACTCTAGTCACGTCGCTTGTTGATCAACAGAAGGAGCAAGTGGAGTCCTCTGTGTCTGCTGTCGCGCCGGGAGGCGACGGAGCAGAGTATGCTGGTGGTACTTATTCTACCGATGATGCTACTGGCAGGACCGCGGGAGGTACGGGCGGCGATGCCCAAGGCCTTGGCGTGTCTAGCATGGGGATTGGGAGTAGTAGCTTTGCTGGCTCAGGCTTGAACCCCAATGTATTCGCTGTTAATCGTTCCTCTGCTGGTGCTGCAAGCTTTGGTTCGATTGGGATTGGAAGTGGGGCTGTAGGTAGCCAGTCTTTCGTTCCCGGGACTGTAGGTAGGGCTCTCGGAAGCCTGTCCTCTGTTCCTCCCGAACATACTCCGTCGAGCAGGTGGTGGGAAAGTGTCGCCAGTGGAAACAATCTGATTTCTGGGGCCGGCATTACTGATACAGGAGAGAAGTTGGGTGGGGGTCCTTTCAAAGTTCCCAAGGCTCCTGTTTTCGATGGGACAGACGTGTCTTACCCCTCATGGTCGCAGAATTTTCTGCTAAGTGCCCGGCACAACAATCTGTATGAGGCGTTTGTTTCCGAGACTGAAATTCTGATTGCTGACATTGGTTTCGACTTGACCCCCTGGGTAGAGAAATGATTCAGTGTGGGTGTGCTGCGTCAGGCTGAGATGGCATGGTGGTTTCTGTTCGACTGCTTGAAGAAGGATAGTCTGAAAACTATGGTTCGCCACGCTGGTTCTTCCAGCAAGGGTTTTCGAGTGCTGAAAAATCATTTTCTGCCGTTGAGCCAGAGTCAGATTCGTGTGCAGGAGGAGAAACTCAAATCACTGCGCATGCGTTCGAATGAGAATCCCTCGATCTTCTTTGCATCTGTGAGAGAGACGCTTGGTGTGCTTCAAATGCTGGAAGTCAAGAAATATGACAGAGAGGTGTGCAGCCTGATGCTCGAGGGGCTGTCGCATGAATATAAGACTCTGCGTGAAAGTCTGGTGGTGTTCTGCCCGAATGACGCGTCGTTCATACAGACTAAAGTGCGTGAACGGTACCTCGACTTGCAGACTCAAGGTGGTCTGAAGAAACACAGTGTTGCTCTGATGTCTAGGCCTGAGAAGAAGATTGCGAAGAAGCAGAACTACAAGTCAAGGTCTAAGTCCGAGTCTGATTCATCTAAGAACACGGCGTTTCAAGGAAAGTGTTTCAAGTGTGGGGAGGTCGGTCACGTGAAGAAGGATTGCCTGGCTCGTGTGATCGCTCATCTCTCTCAGATCGGATCATCCAAGGACGCCAAGGATGAAAACGGTGAGGTATCTGAGTTGTTAGTGCTTCTGTCCCAAACTGACTCGGACCTGAGGGATACCTGGAATGATACCATGGTGTTTCTGTCCCAAAATCTCTCAAACGATTGGAATGATGACACGTATCTTGTATCGTGGTATGACTCTGTACTGGTGAATTGGGTGAATTCCTATGGTGCTGATATTCCAACGCTGTATAGTGAAGTGGCGGACAGGATAAGGAACTATGTCGGTAGTGATCGTGTTATTCGTGACTCTATTCGTGAATATGCCACTCTCACCAAGAAGAGGTGTTTCGAACATTGGTATGCAGACACAGGTACCGCTTTCCACATGACAGATTATCTCTCGTGTGTGAAGGATGTGAAGCCTTGCCACAAGAATGTAAAAGGAATTGGTGGCGTGACTTGTGAGGTAGCTCTTTCAGGAACTCTGGAATTGGTGTTCGTGTCTGCTGACAACGAGTTTTTGGTAGAGTTGAAGAATGTGCTGTACTGTCCCAAATTGGGGTACAACCTCTTTTCCCCCAGCGCAGAATTTGATGGCGAGTCATGGAATGGTCTTGGTGGTCCTCGTGGTGTGATGACTGCTTTCCACGGACATGTGAGTTTTGGTAATTTCGATGGCATGCTCGTTGCGACTGCGTATCGTGTGGGTGATGACTCTATTGGATCCGTGTTGGCTGCCCTCACTCCTTCAAACCCCAAGCACGAAACGAGTATGGATGTAAATGGCTTTCATAACATTTATGCTCACTCTCATGAAAGGTTGCTTCGTACTACTGCAAAGCGACTGGGTATCAAGTTGACTGGTAGCCAAGATGCTTGTACGGGATTTTCGATGTCGAAGGCAATTAGAAAAGGGATTGCTCGTGAAACTAAATGTAAATCAGATAAAAAGTTAGGGAGATTTTATGTTGACCTGGGAGGGAAAAAGGCCGTTGTGTCCATAGGGGGAAAGTATTACCCCATGATTGTGAAGGATGATTTCACAAGGCGTGCATGGATCTATTTCCTGAGAAGTAAGTCAGACGCTGCGAGTGCTTTCCGGAGTTTTCTTGCTAGTGTGCGTGCTGATGGAATCCCATCATTGGTTGAGATTGTTAGATCTGACAATGGAGGGGAGTGTTTCGGCGGATAATTTGCATCTGTGTGCAATGAGCTCTTGATTAAGCAAGAGTTCACCCCAGCTTACAGTCCTCAATACAACGGTGTTGCAGAGCGTGGCTTGGGATTGATAGAGGAGGCCGCAATGGCGGCTCGTGTTCAGGCGAAAGTTCTTTTTGGGCATGTACAGTTACCTAAGACTGACAGACTCTGTGCTGAGGCAATGCACTGGGCTTGCGAGGCACTTAATCACACGGCTTGTTCTGCTAACCCCGATTCCAAGTCGCCGTATGAAATGTGGTATGAGGAAGCTCGTCCTGCTAAACCTTATCAATTTTTGAAACCGGCGTACTGCAAGTGGCAGCGACCGTCGAAGCTGTTTCCGAAGGGTGAGAGTTGCTTTTATGTCGGTCCTTCGAGAGACCACCCGCGTGATTGTCATAGAGTGCTTACGAGGGTTGGGACTATTCAGGAAACGAGGGATGTAACGTGGGAGGCGTTGCCGTCACAACTCCCTCCACCGCAACCTCCATTGCCGATAGAGATCGCGGAGGAGGGAGGGGAGGAAAGTGACAACGATGTAGAAGCCGAGGTATGGCCGCTTGTAGGGAGGGGAGTTGCCCACACACTGTTGCGAAATAACGCGGCAGTGGTCCCCTCTGGTGCAGCAACGAACGAGGTGGTGGTACCCCCTGGTGAAGCAGTCGATGTGGTTGAAAGTGTTGACGCAGAGAGTGTAGGTCGATCGCCGTTTGCCCCCTCTGTGCCATCTTCGCCCGTTCCCTCTGTGTCGTCTGCACCACCTGAGTTCACTGATGGTGAGGGGCAGGGAGGGCAAGATGTGGGGGAACTGGAGTCGGTGGGTCCTGAAGAGCAGGATACAGAGTGTGTAGGGCCGGGAGGGCAGGAGGCAGAGGCAGAGGCATCTCCTCCAGTTGCTCGTCGTCCGCGGCATGTAGCTGAGCTAGCTGATTTCAACAACCCTGCGCGTGAGAATGATGAAGTAAGAGAAGGTAGAACTCGCGCGCAAACCCGTGCAGTTAACCAGCAGAATGTATCTGGCCTTGTGGCCACTCTAGGGCCCGTCTGCGCAAAAGAGATAATATATGCGCTGTTGACGGAGCAGAGAGCAGGTGACGCAGTGGAATTGCCGAAAGAACTAGTGCAGGACGTAGAGTCTGAGCCTGATAGCTATCAAGAAGCCCGGCAATCGAAGTACGCCACGATTTGGGATGGAGCTATGTCTGCAGAAGTTGAAGGCTTGATAACGGCAGGAACGTTCACGTTAGCGGTAAATATCCCAATAGGCTGTAACGTGATAGATGCTAGATGGGTTTTCAAATGGAAAGCAGACGAAACAGGAAATACAGTGAAGGCCAAGGCTAGGCTTGCCGCGAAGGGCTTCAGGCAGAAGTATGGTGTAGACTATCTTGAGACTTTCTCGCCTACTGCAAATCTTGCATCAATTCGATTGTTGGTAGCATTGGCGTGCAAGTATGATTTGGAATTACTCCACTGGGACATTGAGCAGGCGTTTGTTCAGTCGAAGTTGGATCACGAGGTGTTCATGGAGTTGCCTCCTGGCAGTGGTTCGATGTCAGGAAAGGTTGTCCGTCTGAACAAGAGTTTGTACGGATTGAAGCAGGCATCTAGAACATTTTACAAGAGGCTAGTATCGGATCTAAAGAGGATTGATTTCGAGCAGTCTCTGTGTGACCCCTGTGTGCTGCGTTTCATGATGAGAGACGAGGTGATAAGGATGGTCGCGATTCACGTGGATGACATTCTGTATGCAGGAACTAAGAGTCTTGCCAACGTGGTTGTAGAAGCTCTAGGCGATTCTCTTTCTACGAAGAATTTGGGTGAGGTCAAGTTCTTTCTTGGTTGCGCATTTATTCGCGACCGCGAGGCTGGCACGATTGAGATTTCTCAGGAGAGTTACATCAGGAGTGTGCTTGAGAGATTCAAAATTTGTCGCACCAGCCTGATCCCTGCTTCCCCTGCTAACGATAACAGGTCCGTGATGGAGGATGAGGAGGAAGGAGATGTGCCGTTTCGAGAGGAGGTGAGGTGCCTGATGTGGGTCGCCAATGGGACGAGGCCCGACATCTCGAATGCTGTGCGGGCGGTGGCGAGGCACTCTCATGAGCCAAAGAAGAGAGACTGGGAGGCAGCTCAGAAGATTCTGAACTATCTTCTGGAAACGGCACATCTAACTCTGAAGTACAAGAGAGACAGTACGGTTGATGACGTAGGCACGTTGGTGTACGTAGATGCAGACTTTGCCAGCAAGGCCACTGACCGTAGATCAGTTTCGCGAGCACTAGTTATTGTGGCTGCCTGTCTTGTAGCTTGGCTTTCTTGGACGCAGAAATGCGTTTCGCAGTCGACTTCTGAGGCAGAGTATCTTGCGATGGGCGGTGGTGTGAAGGAGTCTCTGTTTGTGAACGGAATGCTTCAGTTCTTGGGGCCTAGTGTAGAGCCTCGTAAAATTGACGTCCTTGAGGACAACGAGGGAGCGATTGCGCTTGCAGAGAAACCGCTTAGCTCGAGAAGGAGTAAGCACATCGACGTGAGGCACCACTTTCTTAGAAATCTGACCGAGGAGGGTTTGATCGAGATCACGCATGTTCCCAGCGAAAAACAACATGCAGACATCCTCACGAAGGCTCTGCCGAGAAGTATTTTTGAAGTTTGCCGTGACTTTGCATTGGGCACTAGGAAGTAGGAGTCTGAATTATTTTTGTTTGTCATATTGCATGTTGTGGGTCTGGTAGATACAACAGCCCCTAGGGAGGGTGTTGGTGATAGCGGCAGTGTGTATCGGCCGAGCTGCTGTAGATCATCTGATTGGATAGTTTGAATATTGAATTGTCAATTGTAGTAAGTTGATGCTGGATATTCTGGGAATACTCTTTGTGGTACTTCGGTAGGTTGTACACAAGTACGAGCTATACAATGGACCGTAGGTGTGTGTGTCGGTACATTGGTATGTGGTACGTTGGACACTTATCCAGTAGGAAGGTTCAGGCCTTTTTGCTGTAGGTCTGACTATCGGGTAGTTGCATAGCGTGATCCTGAGGGTGAGGTTGTACGCGCCCACGAGCGCCACCCTGCTCACTCCACCTTGCCTACCTGTCTCAGAAGGGCAATTGCTCAATAATACAACATATTTCCCCAGAATCCACGAGTTTACCAACAGAGATTCCGCACGAACGCCGTGAGGCAACCAACCAAAAGTGGTAACTTATCGCGATCGTACCGGGAGTTTCCTGCGCCGCCCGCCATGAACAGCAAACCCTTCAAACCCCTTCAATCAAGTGAAATAGCGAACGCGCACAAGGGTTGCTCAAGGAACCGACCAACAGGAGCGCAACCCCCCCCGCGGTACACGCGTGGACGACCCGACACCGGAAACCACGAGGACAATTTACCTTCGGAGATCTGTTGAACTTCGAGACGATGTCGTTGCACATCTTAAGTGTCTTGTTCACCACAGCGGGATGCAAGACGTTCGGTCCAGAGCCCCCACCACTGGTTCCAGCGGACGTGCCGCCGCCTGCACCAGCGGCAGCCCCTGCGTTGGTGCCACCTGGTGCTCCCCCTCCGCCGCCACCGCCGCCGCCGCCAGCACCTGCGTTGGCGCCGGTGTTGGTCCCAGCCGGCGCGCCGCCGGTGCCGGTGCCGCCGCCGGTGCCGCCGTTGCCGCCGGTGACGCCGGTGCCGCCGCCGGTGTCGCCGCCGCTGCCGCCGCCAGCACCTGCGTTGGCGCCGGCGTTGGTCCCAGCCGGCGCGCCGCCGCCGCCGCCGCCGCTGTCGCCGCCGCCGCTGCTGCCGCCGCTCTTCACCTTCTGTAACCCAAGGAGGCGCTGGATCGACAGCTGCAGCGAGTGGCAGAAGCAAGACAGGCTGAGGATGTTAGTGTCGGTACTGGCGTCGAGAAGCTCCCCCGCCTTCATCATGTTAGATGCGTTGTCCATGGTGATGGCGGTGAACTTTATCGGGTCAAGACCCGCGTCGGTAACGATGGACTTGAGCGCCTGCGCGATGTTTTCCCCGGTGTGTTTGATGCTGAACGGCCGGCAAGCGAGGTCGATGGTGCGCAGTGTCTCCCCGTCAACAAAGTGGAGGGTGAAGGAGATGAACATCATCTGGTGGGTGCCCGTCCAAATGTCCGTGGAGCCAGCGAAGAACTTGTCACCCACCAACTTAACAATCTCCACCTTCGCGGCAGCCTGTTCACAACGTCCGCGCGTCGGGAGGTGGGACGTGGACAGGGCTGTGGTTTGCTTCGTTTGACAACCCACAGCATTTTATGCTTTAACGATGAGTGAGGCGACCTCTGTCTTCCATACTGAACGCAAACCTTATCATGCATCATGCAGCAATGATGGAACAAAACAAGCACGAGGGATGCAGCAAGGTGACGGGGTCCTGACGTTAATCGTATTCCATATCAATGCACACGTGCCGTACGTCCCTCACCTCCATCTTGTTGAGCTCGGCGTACACCATGCTCCGCGAGATGGTCTTCACTTTCGGGAAAATACAGCTTACCATTCGCCGAAACCAGGGATCCTGTAGGCTGCGGGGCCCCTGCGAAGAACGGCATCGTCGTGCACAAAGGAAGGTGGTGCGTGCAGCGTAAATTGAAACGCGATTGGAACTCATGTGGGTTCATGGCGACCATGCAAACAGATTGGACAAGTCGTTTTGTTGCAAGGTTAATCTTTTAGGTCGATGTGAGCGAAGGATGACTTCGGGTCGCCCACCTACCACCTACATCAGCAACAGCACAGCCGTACAGCAGCAGATGCAGCAGCGAATCAATTTTTTGCTTCACAAGACACACAAAAAACAAAACAAAACGGAGTATCATACATATTCTTTGGAAACGCATGTTCTTGAACGTGTGTATCCAACATCCAAACACGAACAGCGTGTCCAACACGTACCGAGTAACTCATGAGCATCCAGGTCAAGGAGGCGTGAAGGAAGCCAGGCGCAACGACAACCTTGTCGTCCATACGCTGCTGCCCAGGGTCCAGGACAGCCCCGCGAGAAGCCATGAGCGAACTGTGAACTTGGTTCATGTGCTTGTGCATGGACGACGTGCTGCCGCCAACAACCGACACGCGTCCTTTTTTGCCTCCGCGCGGGCAGATGTTGCAATACGCGACCTTCCTGTCCTCCGGGTCCAGAGTGAAGTCCGCCCAGATGGCGGAAGTCTTAGCCTTGGTTCTCGTCTTCTGCTTCTTGGCGGCAGGTTCGGCAGTAGCGGCTGCGCCCGCCTGGGTGGCTGTGGAGGTCCTTCCGCTGGTGCCAGATACTACCTCCACCTCGTCGTCACTAACGTCGTCGCTGCTGCTGTCGCCATCACCGTCGAAGTCGCTATCATCCTCAGACTCGTCCGACCCGGAAGACTCCGCGCCCTCTTCTCCCTTGTCTTCCTCCAGCCGAGCAATGCTTGCTGCGTCTCGCGTGTTGCCGTGCGGCGCGCCGCTTGCACGATGGGTGGTCCGGCCGCCCGCACGGTCGGAGGTCCGGCGCGGTTGCAGGGGCGCCGCCGTGGAGTCTGCGGCATCGAAGCATTCTATGTTTTGGCTCATACTATGCTGTAAAGCTGGTAGGGGTATGCTGTTGTTCGTGGGTTGCTCGCAGGTAGGGGTAAAGAGTGCGCAGCGCAGGGCTTGCGCAGGAGCGTAGGGGGCGCCGTGTGTCAAAAGGTAGGGGGGTACCCCATCCTAGATACCCGGGTGCTGAAAAGTGGAACCGGGTACCCGGTGGGCAGTGCAATACCCGGGTGTCGTATCCGGATACCCGGGTATTTTGCAGGCGGGGGACACCCCTACTCTGGTGCTCCACTGTCCACAGTACAAACAAATGGCAATTGCGTCCGGTAGCGATAATAATCATGTGTCTTTGCGCCACTCCCCTAGGCACTTCCCGGAGGGGAACCTTGTATACAAATAAATATGATTCCAGTCAAACTTTGACAGCGTCGTCGCTGTCTTTGCATGCGCGCAAAGCAAACGATACCTACAGGGGGCAATGCCGAAGATAGAAAGGGGAAGTCTGTTTAGTATGTCATGAGGAGCGTACACAGACAGCTAATCCAGGCTGCGATATTGTTGTTGTTGTTGTTGTTGTTCTCACATTAACTCGCAAAATCACGTCCGTGGTCACAGGACAGGCTCCAGTCACTCTGGACCTGAGGAATACCCAGGGAAAACACACACACAACCCAAGGTGGTACACGAATATATTACAGCTGACGCAATTCATGCCTCTGTTGCGGCTCTCTGACAACTTCCAGAGTTGCTATGACAGAGGCGTTTTCGTGATAGTAGGGGCCGCGATATTTACGTCCCCTCCCTAAGTCGGGTGTGGCTGCCCCACCCGGACACTTCAACCAACCTTCAATCAACCAACCAAACCTTCAATCAATTCCTTGGGTTCACGTTCATAAACCCTTCGGATAAGCAATCAAGTTACCATTTTACACACTACTTACTTGGGAAGCTTCACATCGTGAGCACCTGCACAAGGAACTTGCTCTCCTTCTCCGAGGAACGCACAAGCGCCTTCTGAGCCTCGGTCGTATTGGTCCTTCAGAGGTCAGTCATTATGAATACCTGAGGCGTGCTACAGATATGGCCCATATGTGTACCTTGCGATGCTAGTAGGCCAGATATCCTCGTCTGCTACGCCATGAATATCCTCGCCTGTCTCACCCTGACTCCAGACCTCACCACCAAGGATACGATTCATGACATGGTGTTCATCCCAGATATGCGCTTGCCCTCGCAAAGGATCACCCAGTGTATCTCCCTCTGGTTTTGGGTTTCGTCGTGGTTATGTTTGCTGCAGTTTCTGCTGCTGCATCTTTTGTGCTCCTCTGCTGCTGTATCTTTTGTGCTCCGAGCGCATCATCACTCATTTTGTTCCTATTTTTTCAGAGCGCGTGCGCGCACTTTCAGCGTGATCAAACCGGCTCCCGAGCAAACACTCGTTTGCCCATTATCACACACGTTTGCCCGTGATTAAACCCAACTCCGCATTTGCTCGTGATCAAGCCGAAGGTGGTCGCTGTTGATCAATAAAAAAATGACGCTTGTCAATTGGTTACGTACGCTATGCATGCCTACCTTCATCTGTCATTTCATTTTGCCGGGAAGGGTTCCACTGTTGTTACTGCTGCCTCCTCGGGTTGTTGTTGCGGTTGTGCCTACCG
Organism: Undaria pinnatifida; assembly: GCA_012845835.1. Lineage (NCBI taxonomy): Eukaryota > Phaeophyceae > Laminariales > Alariaceae > Undaria > Undaria pinnatifida. The sequence goes on along the minus strand of JABAKD010000023.1, from coordinate 26,803,531 downwards.
CGACATCGTTTCTGTGTGCAGTCGTTGCTGAACCGCCCTCCTGTTTTGCCACCCCTTTCATTGTTTTTTTTTCCAACTATTTTGTGGTCTGCTTTGGATGCAGGCGATGATTGCGGTGTGGACATCGCTGTCGTCAGACACAGCAAGCAGTGACCACGTAGTTGGCTCTCTCTAGGATGAGGCAACGACACGGATACTAGAGCTGCTTGATGATTTATCTTGTTCTTTTTTATTGAACCGGATGTCATGTGCGCACGCATAGTTTCGTTTCTTCGTACATATTGAAAGGCTCGCATGCTCCGCGGTATCTGTCAACTCTTGCCGTCGAACCCTGGCTTGTGCGCGCTCTCCCGTTCCGAACCCCTGTCCGCGCGCTGTTCCCTCTCCCTGAAGCTTTGCCCGCGCGATACGATTTCGTTCCGAAGCCTTGCCCGTGCACCGATCGCTCGCTCTGAAGTCTGGCACGTGCGCTGCTCCGCCGTTCCTCCGCTTCGAACCCTTGCCCGTGCCCTGTTACGCCTTTCCTTCGCTCCGAGCCCTCGCCCGTGCCTCCTTCTCGTCGCGACGCCTCGTCTCTGTCCGCCGAATAGGTGTCTGCGCCATGTGTAAGGACCTGGGTTACTTGTTGAGACTGCAAGAGTCACGTGCCGGACTACAACACCGGCTACTGGCGACTGCGCTAGAGCGACCATAACTGGGTCCGCCGACAAGGCGAAGAGTCTTACCCTGTTTCTGCTTCTGGAATTAGTTTTTTCTTTTTTCTTATCCTCCGGCCGATGGCGAAAAATAAAGCTCTAGCTCACCACACTTCCACGTATTTTCATACGCGTCGTGTGTCGATTTAACACAGTTTCTTTCGCAGCCCAACGCTAGCTGGTGCGCCCGATATAAGTTGGTCAGTTACACTTTGACCACGAGTCCTGTTGAGAAGTTGTTGGGGGAAGAATGGTGCATCCAGTTGGTGGCAGCTGTTCGATTTGGAGTGGGGTAGTTCGGTCGAAAAATGTTTTGATGCTTTGTTGCGATAGCGGGGTGAATGTTATGTGTGGGTATCTGAATTTAGCGAATTACTCTGGTGTGCGAGACGTATGTTCACGTGTTTGGTCATAGTAATGTGTCTTTTTGGCCGGTCTTGGTTTGCCAGTCTGAATTCTTCAATTTTTTTGTGTTGGTTTTGGCTGTTTCGTTTTGTTTCGTTTTTTATTTCGATAGCCGTGCTGGCTGCAATGTTTTGTTCTCGTGTTGGTTGTTGTTGACCGTGTTGTTTCGTTTTGCTTTTTGCCTTTTTCGACTTAGGTCTTACTTTGGAGGCTCAACTGTTGCTACAATATTTCTGTGATTGTGATGGGTTTGTTTCGGAGTTACCAATGGGACTTCATCGGGGTTTAGCTCCTTGTACGGGTTTTCCCTGGGCATCTGCGTTGATTCTATTTCACAGCTCATAGATAGGGGGTATGCCCTGTTTCTAGGATCGGCACTACTACTTCGTGAAGAGTCGGATAGGCTGTTGGTACAGTCTCTTGACAAGTGACGGGGTCGTGTTTACATTTTAGGTATGAGTTGAATTTGAATGGACTATTATTTGGTTTTTCGGTGAGGGCTACATACGTATCCTCGACTTTCGGCCGTTTATTTTGTTTGAGATTTATTGTGTCAGATTCTTCCTTTTCGTGCTTTGATCCCTGGCATCGGCGTTCCGCTTTTGCCAAAGGTTTAGTATGTATTTGCCCGTCGTGCTTTGGTTCTTTTTGCGGTATGTTATTGAGCTACAGACGTTGCATTTTAGTGGAGAATTATATTGTATGTGGGCAGACTCAAAAAGAAGTAGACGAGTCAGTTCCGTGGAGTTGCGTGCTTCTTTCATGCACGTCAATTTCGTTCACACACGGACTTTTAGCCATTAAATGGTGGTCAGGCGATCTAATACGCAGTGAAAAGGCAGGGGGGAGGGTTTTTATCGAGGATTTCCCTTTTTTGGCCCCTGTGTTTTCGTTTCGTTAGCCTATCCTCGAGGTCATTATTTCTGTAAAGAGCTTTGCGGCTCATTACCCTTGGTTATACAGTCACAGGATTGCTATAGCAAATTGCTCTTGTCATCGCATTGTGCTAGGGGGGTGTTACGGCTCTGTGACAATTTCAAGAGTTGCTATGACAGAGGCGTTTTCGTGATAGTAGGGGCCGCGATATTTACGTCCCCTCCCTAAGTCGGGTGTGGCTGCCCCACCCGGACACTTCAACCAGTCTTCAATCAACCAACCAAACCTTCAATCAATTCCTTGGGTTCACGTTCACCTTCGGATAAGCAATCAAGTTACCATTTTCACACTACTTTCTTGGGAAGCTTCACATCTTGAGCACCTGCACAAGGGACTTGCTCTCTTTCTACGAGGAACGCACAAGCGCCTTCTGAACTCGGTCGTGTCGGTCCTTCGGAGGTTAGTCATTATGAATACCTGAGGGGTGATACAGATATGGCCTATATGTGTACCTTGCGATGCTAGTAGGCCAGATACCCTCGTCTGCTTCGCCATGAAGATCCTCGCCTGTCTCACCCTGACTCCAGACCACGCTGCACAAGGCTTCGATTCGTGATACCTCCACCAGCAACATATAAAAGTGAAATCGGGAGTCAGCCTACGATGTGCCAGGTCCACGCCGGTGCATACGTCTCATTACTCACGCCTGGAGAAACCAACTATTCCGATTGCCACCCAAGGAAGACTACCACGTATATATTACACGTAGTATCTATCACTACGCATACGCACGACAGGCGTAAGTCAATTGGAGAAAAGAAACAAAGAAAAGAAAAGAAGATAAAGGAAAGGAAAGAAGACGAAACAAAAAAACAAAAAAGGCAAGAAAAGACAAGAAAAGCAAGAAAAGACAAGACAAGAAGAGAAAGCAAGGCGAGGAAAAAAGAAGAGAAAAAAGAAAGAAAAAAAAAAGAAAAGAAAGAAAAATGTCATACTACTAGCAGACCCTAGGAACTGGCTAAGGATGGCATTGGGCTAACTAAGCCAGTGCAAGCCTCGCACATACATGCGTATTCGTACGTGCGTTGTATGGGCCCATGTCTCGTCTCAGTGGTGTGGCCCACGAAAGGCCGCATGCACACGTGCGGATTGCAACTAACTGAAGATTATTCCTATCGGCACTATACTGCACCTGCTACACACCAGGTTATATCGTAGGACAATCTGTACTCTCCGTCCGGAATTCAGCATGCTGCTGTATTTATTTGTGAACCTTCCGCATGCTGTACGTCTCGAGTCCCGAGGTGCCACATCTTCCGCGTATCCTACCAAACGGTAAAGATATCGCCAGAATATAGCACTCTACAGCAGCACTGCACTCGTTGCATAGACGACTACCACGGCCGTGCGTGACATTCTGATGGGCAGGCAAGCTAGTCAACACCCGTTCCACACTCGTAGTCGACACAAAAAGGGATATATATGGCGGCAAAGAGCGGCTGTAATCCCTTGCGGCATCGCACCCAACACTCTGTTTTTTTTCCCTCTTCTTCAGACTAGTCTACATATGTGGTGGAAAAACGAGTTTAGAAGGAACTAACTCGAGTAGCATTTGTTGTTCAACATTTTTAGTCTACGAGTACTTCCTCACAATGGCGTCGCAGACAGGATGTGAGATTATGAACAGTGAGATCGCTGGTTCGATTCTATTTGACCATCCACGTACGTACACGGGTGGTAGGTCCATGGCTGGGTCACTCACGGACACAGAAGTCACGCAATCCGGAGCGCCACCGGGCTGGGAAGAGGAGTAGAGTAGAGTTTCGAAGTGGAGTTTCGAAGTGCGACTGTGGGGCTTTCCCTCCCCAGCCACGTGGTGACCCCAATCATGAGAGATTGGAGACCACATACAATTTTATTATTATATCTCGGAGAACCAACCTGGTTCCGCCGCATCTTCTCACACGCGTTACGGTTTCACGAACCACAAATAATATCTCAATCAGGCTTTGATACAAGCACAAACCAACATTCCCCCTGCTTGTAACACATTCACGATAGAGCCCATTCAAACCGCCGAGCAAAACTCAATACTCGAAACCAACCAATATTGTCCCCGAAAATTAATATACTCCAAGTCCTCCATCATCAGCCTAATTTTTAATACCGAAATCAAGATGTAAATATCAAATTTCATCAATGCTCAAAAACAATCAATATTGTTCCCTTAAATAACTATACTTCAAGTCCATCAACCGAATTTTTAATACCGAAAACAAGATAAAAAATATCAAATTTCATCATTCAATGCTCAGAAGCAACCTATATTGTTCCGCCAAATTAATATACTCCCAAGTCCTCCATCAACCGAATTTTTTATACCGAAATCTAGATGGAAATCTCAAATTTCATACAAGTAAATGCTAATGCTCAAAAACAATCGATATTGTTCCCCCATATTGAAATGTTTCCAAACCTTCGATCAAGCAAAATTCTGGTGGAAATATAGATGCTCCCGTTTTCAACATGCCCCGGGCAAAATCAAAAACTTATAACTCCAAGTATCAACGCAACTCTCCCGGATTTTTGACCGGGACCATTTGATTCAAATCCCTGCCAAACGGGTCACACCTTGCCTTCTCCCCCATCCCAGGGCAAGTATGTCGTCGACATGTACCACTATACATTGTAGTCATCACTACACGACCTACCTAGACCCGAGTTCGATACTGATAGCATGCCATCCAGCGCATCATCATGGTGAATATAGCATCACATCGTGGATCCTACATCCCCCGTGTTTGTGAAAACTATCACGATAACGTTCATCATATTCTAGATTATCACAAACTCAACAGTAGAATCCTCGAACTCAAACAAAGTGGAAGGGCATCGCTTTCAACTGTTATTTCATGATCCAACAAATAAAATCAGCTAAGATATAACTCACTCCGGAGTCAAGCCACATTTTGTCCAATCAGTTTCGCTCTGGTTTTGTCCATACCAAGCTCTCAACATGCGTTGCAATTACAGGACACCCTGATTAGGACATGTAACAAGGTATAATAAAAGTCCGAGGACCAACGCCCGAATGGGTAGGGTGGACCGTAACTGGACCAAGTCCGGCGGAAGGCTATCTCCCATGGCCAGGGGTTTTGTTAGTGGGTGAGCTTGCGCAAGTCCCACACTACCCGGAAAGATGACATTCCGGGTGGCTATCTCCACCGAACCTGACCCTCAGGGGACAGGCCGGGTCGACATACACACGCACCCGTATACAACGGCAGCTTGCGCTGCCGGGGTTGTAACGAGGACCAATGATAGGGACAGCTTACGCTATACCTACAATGGGCCTCGAAGGGTGCGCCAGCTAGCGTTGGGCTGCGAAAGCAACTGACACACGACGCGTATGAAAATACGCGGAAGTGTGGTGAGCTAAAGCTTTATTTTTCCCCATCCGCCGGAGGAATAAAAAAATAAAAAAAATAAAAAAAAAGTTTAGGATGGATATTTTCTTCAGGATGTGATTTTTTTTTTTCGTCGAGAAATCGTCAAAAACATTTCCGACCGAACATTTTTCGCCCACTTCTTAGTCGTCATTGGGTAAAGCATTAGAGGCGCCGAACGTGAAGAGCTGATGTGGCTCTGCGTACATCTGAGGATATGCCGGCGTTGTGGTATCGTGGGCTTTTTTTTGTGGTCATTTTTACGGAAAAAATGAAATGAAAAAGGTAACAGTAGTAAAATAATGTATGTATTGTTTCCCCTCAGATAAGAAGTTATATCAAAATAATGTATGTATTGTTTCCCATCCGATAAAAGTTTTATATCAACAGCAGTGATCACAAGCCCCCCTCCTCTCGCCCCCACCAAGACGAACAACAACAACCACAACCACCGCAATCACGTGTGTCACATGTATATGTAACGAACAGATAAAGAGTTATTTTAGTTACACGCACCCAAGTCTGCAATCCCTTGTCCCAACTCTCTCACCGCTAATAGTTATTTTCCTCCGTGTCTATCTTTAGGCTGATTCCTCCCGTCTGCTTGTTGCAACAGCTGCCTGCAAACACCAGTCTCTTCTCACGCAGTCCTCTTCCAAGCGCTCGTACAATATAACAGATCTCCGGATGAAACCACCAATACTGCCTCACGGTAACGATCGCTGTACTCAAGCTCGGTTCGCAGTCACTCACGCGCGTGTCAGATCAAGTTCCGGTTCCTTTTTCCCTCGTTTGGTTTGTGTGCTTTTTGGACTGACGCCGTGAGCGGCACGCTTTCTAGACTGATCGGCGTTATACAGACCTAAGCAGCATTCTGCCACGGGGTTTCATGTGACGTCATGTCAATCCGCCGCAACAGCCGCCCAGCACGGCTTCCTAAGAATACAGTGCTAACCGGGCTGCGGATACACTGGAGTAAGAGTGAGGCCCTTTTCCCACACTTAGTCGTGTTTCGATTACTCTAAGGCTCGAATGAGTGGCGTCGACCATTTTCGTGGATAGGCGTCTCTCAGGGGTAGCGACCCTGGGCCTCGCGCTTTTTCGCATTAGGTCCCAGATCGGTACTGCTGGACTTGCTAGAATTTCTCATCAAGCGCAACAGCTGAAAGCCTCTTATCCACCACTTCCCGGCTTTTCCCGTTAACCCGGGTAGGCCGAGGCCTTGATCTTGTTCGCTGGTCGATCTTCGGCCAACGTCTTCTCCCATTCTCCGCCGAACTCCACTTCACGTTCCTCGTTCACGGGGAACCGGATTGCGAATTTCGGTCCTCCTACCTTTCAGGACTTCACGTTCGTTGAGCTCCCCCCAATCTCCGTCTGCGTACCGAACCCGCCAGTACCGTGACTAGTAGTCGAAGACCTTTAAAAGGTGACGCTTCTTGTTTCCTTCAGCGTCCGCGAATTCCCTCCAGATCACGGTCCCCACGGGGTGTTGTTTCAACGCTTGTTTGCGGTCGATCCCATCTCTTTCCTTCCGCGTTAGCGTCGAAGTTGCTCTTGCCTGGCACTCCGCTCCGTGATACGTTTCCCACAGCGCATGGAAAACGTCCAGCTGTAAAGGGGTGAAACTGTCTCGTGCCTCCTCTTCGGACAGCCACTGCGACTCTGTGCCATCCACGAATCGTCCCTTGCATCGCCACTTCCAAGCGTTGCCTTGACCCATCACAGCCCTTGTGTCTATTAGGGTACACATAGGCGACGCTACAATCGACAGCTTCGCCAGTCGGAAGTCAACTCCCCATGCCAGGTGAGCAAATTCGTTTCCGAAGTCGTGACGGAGGTCGTTCGGACGTAAGTGGAAGATCTTGATATTCGATGCTGACGCCCGTCGTCGGCGAATCCCTCGCCCATTCATCGTGACGATGTAGCTGAGTCCTGGAAAGACAACTTCAGTCACCTCCCAGGGTCCGGTCCAGTGCTCGTGGGCTAGTTTATGATGTATCCCTTCCCTTGCCATCACAGACTCCGCCTCCTTCACCAGCACCTTATCTCCGACAACAACACGGGTTCCCACCAAGGTCCGACCGATTTCAGCACTCAGACTCTCACGACTTTTCTGTCTGTCTTCATGTCTTTTCGATAGAGCCATCCGTACATCTCGTACCTCCTTGTACGGTTGACGTTTGTCGGCCACGTAACTGTGCATCCCGCCTCTGAAATCACCACCATCTATCTAGGGGTGCGTAGCATCAAGTTGCGTCCGTGCATCACGACCGAAGAAAAGACGGAAGGGAGTTGGCTTCCCCGGTAAGCGCAGGTCCGGCATGGTACGATGGATCCACAGCGCCGGTTGTACATACTCGTTCCATCTGCGAGGCCAGGTCTTGCACAGTTATCCTAGTGCTTCGTGTAGCCAGCCCCCCAGTCTCTCCACCGTCCCCTGTACACGTGGATGATCGGCAGGCCCATAGGCGATGGTCACGTTCAACCACTTCCATAAGTGTTGCATCACCTCTGCCGTGAACTCGGATCCCGGATCGCTGCGAACATACAGCGGTAGCCCAAATATAAGCATCACTTCTAGCAGATTCCTCGCTACTCCGATTGCTTCTTTCGTGGGGAGTGGAAAGGCGAACAAGAACTTACTGGCTTTGTCGACTGCTACCAGTAGAACTTTGTTGCCTGCGTCTGACTTCATCCCCATGTCCTGGATGTCGACTTCGAGTACTTCCCCGGGTCGTAGAAACTTCGACGGTAGCATGGCAACCCGTTGACTCGCTGACCGCTTGCGACGTCTGCACCCGCACGCGAGGACGTGGTCTCTAACGTCCTTGATGAGGGTGGGGCAGCAGTACCGATGACTAATCAAGGCTGTAGTTCTCGCCGTCCCCGGATGCCCATAGGTGCTGTGCGCTAGCGCCATAATCCCTGGAACGAGAGATCGGGGAACTGCAAGTCGTGGGATCTTTCCCCGAGGTGCTACCCACAAGAGGCCGTTATCATCCATCACATATTCGCCACCTCCTGATCCTCGGTTTCCCGCTTCCTGGAGTTCTTTCCGAATCTTGCCAAGTACCATATCTTCGCACTGCCTCTGCACCAGCTGTGGCAAATCCTGGAGAATAGCTGTCACCCTTTCCAGCATGGATGGCTCTGACCGCTGGGGTCCTTTGGCCTCTTTCCCTGATCCGCTTGAACGGCTGCTGGTGTCCTTTGGTGATTCCTCCAACGGATCACGCTGCCGTTTCGGTCTCGGGATGGGCTCTCTCTGTCCCCTGCGTTTGCGTGGGCGATCAACTTCCACTGGTAGTTCAGTAATAGTGACCGTCTGCGCCGTTGCATTCCCCATCTCCCCCTCCTCAGGTAACGGCGGTTCTGCCTCCCAGACAACCTCCGATTCCTGGGAAGTGGTCTCTGCCTGCGATCATTTGACCGCTCTTGTCACCTCAAACGCTTTTGATGCCGCGGGGTAATCCTCAAACAACATGCAGGCCAATCCTTCTAGTTCCGCGACCTCTGGTACCGGTTTTCCCAGTAAGACTTGAACAGCTAGTTCAGCTAATACTGCTCGTAGCATTGGAGGACACGTGAAACCTGCAATGACGTTTGCCGCTGCGCTTATGCTGACCGTCTGCGGGATCACGTAGTGTTCCTTCCCTGTGGTGATTTTGGCGTAGTCGTTGAAGTGCAACTCTTCGACTTCTTCAAGGCGTGCCGCATCCGCTGGGTGTGCGATATTCCCTTCGGTTGGCTTTTCCCCCGTGATGTGAGCACGGTTGAAAGAAATGATGGGTTCGCTGAACGAATAAATCGCTCGCTCTCCGTTACCTCTCTCCAGGAAGTATGCGCCTCTTCGTCCCAGAAATTCCCCTAACTCCTGAACTGGTTGCTTTACCTTCTCCAACCTCCGCTTCCAAACGGCTAACTTCCCTTTTGTGGCAAGGCCTCCCTTGATTCCTACCACAAATGTCCGTTTCCTCCTCCACGGAATCCCTACTTGGCTCGCTAGTATCTCCGCTTTGTCCACGATGTATGACTCTCGTTCCAAAGCAGGGAGAATCTCGTCGTTCCATTCCGTCGTTCGCAGAAGGTTGCCCAAACAGTATGAAAACTCGCGCGTCTGAAGCGATGGCAGCTTGGGCTAGGCTACTCGCTCCGGATATTCCCTCCTTTTCTCGTATCCCTTCAAACCTCCTGCAGGCGTCACTGACCACCACATCTGGTTTCACCTCTCTTAACATGGTTAGGCATTCCTGCAACCCTGTTGTCACCCTAAGTAGCTTCGCACCGTTATCCAGTCCCTTTGCTCTGATGCATTCCAGTGCTATCCAGTCCTGGTCTACTGCTCCTTTGACCGTCAGCAATCCCTCTGATGCAAGGATGCTGCCTCCCCTCCCACAGTCGAGCATGACCACCACTGGAAGCTCCGGTGCGATGACAAGCTTGGCCTGTTGAGTATCTGCCTCTGATGGGTCTGCGGGTGTGAGTGCGACGGCTGCAAGTACTGTAAGACTTTGAGTACTAGATCCGTCCACATCTTCCACTCCTAAGGTTTCGAGGTGTACGCCGTCGAGCACTGGCCTCTGTGGCCCTTTGTAAACGTTTGGCAACGACTCGTCTCCTGGAAGAGAGTCGTCGAAATCTTCGATCACGATGCTCTTGTTCGGCAACCACGACATGGCGTCTGGGAGCTGATGTTGTGTCCCCGGCCTCCACTTCAAAGTTATGTCGTGCTCCATCAACCTCAGAGCCCAGCGGTGGTATTTCGGTGTGAGAGATTGGCTTTTGAAGAGCCAAGTCAACGCCGAACAGTCCGTGATGAGCATGAACGGTCGCCCCCAAAGATAGGGTTGGAATTTGCTCACTGCCCACATGACCGCCATGCATTCACGGTCTGTTGCTGACCTTTTGGAGTCTCCTCTCGACCACCTTTTGCTGTCGTACGCGATCACCTTTTCCACTTCTTCGATGCATTGTGTTAGCACCGCTCCTGCTCCTATCTCACTGGCATCGGTGGACAGCGAGAACGGTTCTGTCCACACCAGCAAGGCTAGGATTGGAGGTGACGTCAAAGCCTCGATAAGCGCATTAAAAGCTTTGTTCTGCTCTTCTCCCCACGGGACTCCCTTCCTCTTTCTTCGCTCTCTTGGTTCTGAACCTTGGATCTCTCAGCAAGTCGGAAATGGGCGCCACCACTGTGCTACACTGGGGTACGAATTGCCGTAAGTACCCTGTCATGCCCAGCAACACTCCCACTTCCTCCACCGTGTTCGGCCTTGACAGCTGCTTGATAGCATCAATCTTGCTCGGGGCCGGCCTGGTACCAAGTCTATTCACGATCATGCCGACGAACTCCATGACCGACTGACAGAAATGCGATTTCTGAACATTTACGGTTAAACGTTCTTGCCGTAGACACTATAACGTTTCTCGCAGCAGTCCCAATTGATCTTCAAGGGTTTTCGACGGGATGACGATGTCGTCCAACCAGTTCTTGATTCCCCCATCCTTGGCGGTTAACAGTCGCCCTCCAACGTAGTTGGCAAACGCCGGAGGCACTATCTTCAACCCGAAGCCGCAGCGAACGTATTCGTACAGCTTCCCGTCAGAGTCTCGAAATGCCGTCAGGTGTCGATCGTCCTCATGGATCTCGAGCTGTAAGAATCCTGAAGCTAAATCGATGCTGGAGAAATACTTCGACCCTTCCATCTCATCCATAATATGCTGCAAGTCTCCGAGTCCACCACTCTGTGATTTGAGAAGCGCATTGATACCTCGAAAACCCTGCACAACCCACACTGTCCCATCTTTCTTGCGAACCGTCGAACAATTTTCGGCCCACTTGGAAGTTGATTTGAACGGATCAATTCTTCAGGAGCTTCACCACCTCAGTCTGAATCATCCCGCGCTGTTCCGGGCTGTAGTGTCGAATGGGCGCCACGTATGGCTTGACGTTGGGATCTTTGAGCTCCAGTCGCATGGGCACTCCTTTGCACGCTGGTACGCTCTTGGGGTTGACCGCGAACACGTCGATGTACTTGTTGAGAATGCCCATCAATGTGTCCTTTTCGCTCGGACTGAGCTGTCCGAAGTTGGCCTCTCCCAGGTCCACCTGGGGGGCTTCGCTCGGAATCACTGCGATTTCATCCCCTTTGTGCATTGCTCCGGTGGTCTCCCTTTGTCTTTCTTTTTGATCCCCTCGTCCTGTTTGGGGCTTGTTGGTTTCTCCGACACAGGGTTTATGAGTGACTTCATGCGTTCCCGATCGTAATTGTTAACAGCGTAAACCGTCGCAATCACCAGCCCCCCCTGGATCTTCACATCATCCTGGGTAACATTCGACAACTTACGTTGAAGTGGTATACCCGGGAACCACCACTGTGCCCCCCTTGGTACTCCTAGATCCACTCCTAGTTTAAGATCATAGCGGTTAGTTGGTTCTACCACTACGAGCTGCTGTACATGAGGTTGAGGGCCTTTGACAAAAGCGTCTACCTGGATACTGGTACCACCTTGAACCTCTACGTCTTTCGCAATGCGTAGTTTCCAGTGCAGAGTGCCTTCGTCCTCCCAAACAGACCGTCCTAGCTCCATAATCCCCTTCGGTTCCTCCAATTCTTCCGGTTCTTTCTCGTCCGTTGACGGTTTCACCGCGCAATAGTGGTCCCATTCGTCACACATCGCTCCTGCCGCGGCCTCTCCGACCTTCTTCGGGGCGAATGGTACCCACGATGACGATGGTGTCGGCCGGAAACCCTCCTCACCATCGAAACTGATGATACTTCGATTGTCCTTCATGCACGCGGCTCCAAGCACCATCGCATACGGAAGTCCGTTCACAACCCTGAACTTCACACGGAAGATTTGATCGACCGGTGCAAAGACTAGTGGCAGCAATCACGAGCCTACCACTTACGGCGCTGTTCTTTGGGTTTGCTGCGCTGAGTAGGCCCTTTCCCGTTGGATTTATCAGCGATTTTCCCCAACCATCCCGTTCTTCGATGGATTCGATTAACTGCCGTGACACGTAGTTTCCTCCGCCCGCCCCAGTATCCACCAACACCGCAATCGGAAGTCGCCGGCTCGAGCTCGTTGCATGCCACAACGTTGCATGAACCCAAACCTGTGACGTCTTAGTTTGCAGTGCTCGTATTTCCAATCGGTGAGAGGAACTCCCTGAACCCTGGCTGCTGTTGACCAGTGAACCCTGACTGCTGTTGACCAGCGAACCCTGGCTGTTGTTGACCAGTGAACCCTGGCTGCTGTTGGCGAGTGAACCCTGACTGCTGTTGGCCAGCAAACCCTGGCTGTTGTTTGCCAGCAAACCTTGACTGCTGTTGCTGCAGCGGCCTTGGCACCATCGGACGTCCCTATCGCGATCAAGGGTTCGGTTGTGCTCCTCTTGGGGTTGTCTGTGGACCCCATCGTCCTCCGATTCCAAACGGTGACGGTAGGGAGGGAGCGGACATCTGATTGTACCCGCCTCCCGCTCCTACAAAATTTGTCGGTCCTGCTTCCCCTTTCCTGCACCACCCTGTGAACTCCATCCAACCTGGCCGCCCTGTGGTGGGCCTTCAGCCTGGCCGCTCTGTGACGGGCCTCCCTATGGTGGGCCTCCCCTCGGGTAAGGTGCACCAAAAGCTCCCCAAAAAGGTTCCCCTCTTCCTGCCATGTTTTTTCCTCCAATCACTCTTGCCCCCCTCCCCGGGACGCCGCCCGTTTCCCTTTTACGAAACCTCTCGCTTTCCTGTCGTGTAGAGTAAGATGAACTCGACGAAGTTGTGCAGTACACGACGGACTAGACGACACTGTGTTGTATCCGACGAATGGAGCTATGCAGTAGAAGCTGTGCTATATGCGACGGACTAGATGAGGCTGCGTGGTACACGATGTACTCGACGAAGCTGCGTCGTATAAGGTGAAGATGGTATCCAACGATGTAGCCTAGGGAGCCGAGTGGAGTCCAGGGGATCGATGGAGTCTGGTAACACCAAGCAGTCCTCACCAAACGGGTATAGAACAGTGGCTTGGGACAAGGTGAGTGGGAAAAAGGGGTGGTGAAAGGTTTCGAGTACATGCATATTTACCTTCCTGGTTTGTTGAAAGTTGTCCCCTTATCATAATATACATGCAACCCTTCGAAAGCTCGAGTCTTCACTAACAGAGGAACATATGAAATCTCTTAGATATCTAAGACACAACAATGATTTCTTTACAAACCTCAAAATTCCAACGTACTTATCAAGCTTCCCCCCTGTTGATGGATTCTCTACAATCATCAAGATTCCAACGTAGTTATCGAGCTTCCCCCCTTCCCATTCCAATATAATAATGTCCCTAAACCATGTTTCCAATTCCGGCAAGTTCTTAGCATGGCAAAGAGCATCTATAGAAAGGCTTACATTCCCCATACAAAATTAAAAACTAGAAGCAGTTTGCAGTATCACTACTCTTGAAACACCTGTGAGAACGACCTTGCAGTGCCTGTACAACCTGCGAAGACACAAAATCCCCATCACAAAGGAGGCCAAAACCAAACTGCCTGCAAAAATAAACCTTGTCTTGTGGTCGTCTCACAGTATGCAAAACAGTGTAGATCAACTAACAGACCCGAACTCATATTCAACCTGTATGATGGACGCAAGCACAATTGCACAGTGATTTATCACGTACGAACTTACTCGTGATCAGCAATGATGATCCTCCTTTCCCGATGACCTATTGGTCTCGTATTTTTAATCTACTTCCTACATTTCATACTACTTAGTCAGCCCTTGCTATATGTTTCCAAAATAACCCAGCCCGTAGATTACGATTTCGCGCAGTATGAAGACCAATCTGTGTACTATTCTGTACAAGGTAACTCAAACAAGTATCCCCAATAATAACGTATACATATGATACTCTAGACTATACTCACAACCGTACCCTGTTTTGACCATATATACAGCAGTAATAGGTATAGTCTATGTACGAGCAGATAGATGATGTATAATATTTTTATTACCACATTATGTTACTGGCCCAACAGTCTATGTTACTCCCTTCTCACCATCCTGCTTACATGAATACCCCCCGAGCTTGCATGGAGGCAAGGCTTACTAGCAGGCAGGGATGCATGTATATCTTTCCCAGTTCAAAATTTGAAAAATTTGGTTTACGGATATTGTAAAAATTAAAATACACTCCAGTTGTGAGATCGCATTGTACCATCGCTTGCTGTATGCATCCGTTATCGATTGAGTACGTACTGATACCCAAACAAAACTAACATTTTTAGGCGAGATCAGGTATACCTGGTCAGTTTGGTGTCAAAACTGGTACAGCACTACTAACAAAAAACCAAGTGCATATCACACGCTAGAGCACCTATCATTGGCCAGCCTCCTGGATTTGTCTACTTTGTCTAGCTTCCAACTGATTTTGGCGCATTTTGAGTCAGTCAGAGGCCATACGTGTACTGTCTCCTACATGCCCAACATGAAGACATAACCACAGTACTCGTGCCACATTACGTACATACGACCTGTCACAACCTGCAACGACATACAGAACATATGATACGCACATATACAGCACGATGGCATACATACCTGGTACAACAATGCAGAAGTACTCGTCGTAAGAGTAAGTACGAGCACGAAAGCAAAAAAAGGCATGTCTTGCGGAGCAATTTATACCATTAATGCATACCAATGTTTCGTCTGCATCGCATATAAAAAACAGTGAGTCAGCCAGAGCGGGGAGAATCTCGTTTGCTCTCTGTATGCACTGCTGTGCGTAGCATGGACTACGTGACTCCTCATTATTATAAAAAATGAAAATACACTCCAGCTGTGAGATCGAAGATTTCGTCGAAACTCATCTTTGCAAGCTGTGTGTGATACTCCGATCGCGCGTATACGAGTTGTGTGTCCTCATTAAGGATATAGGTCGGCGACTCCCCTTACAACTACAGTGTAGCTATCAGGGTCAACAGGGTTATGTTAGTCAGTCTGTGCGCGGAAACTATCAAACCCGTTTCTGCGGGGGACAAAATCTGACAGCTGTGGAGGGAAATGTATCCGTTTATCAAGTGAATCCTGTAAGTCGAATAACCGGTGAGGGGGGGGCGGAGTTTTGAAGGACGTGGGGGCCTGGTTTTGATCAAAAGCGGGCGGGGTTGGAGGGGGGGGGAAGGGGGGGGGGGGGGGGACTGGGGGGGGGGGGGGGGGGGGGGGGGGGGGGGGGGGGGCGGACGGGCGGGCAATTTGTGCGTGGAAGCTATAAATCCTTTTAAGAGGATAAATCTGACGGTCTTGGGAAGAAGAAGAAAAAAAATGACATAAACTATCAAGCGTCTCATTCCTCCCCACCACTATCTAGAGATCACGACCACCGATTCTCATCACTCATGCGGCCTGCTGTACTGATGCTTCTAATTCTGCGGTGTCTGCCTGTGGTTATCCTGCAGCGTGTGGGGTTCGTGATACTGCTTCAAGCGAGATTTTCAACAAGATAAAATAGAGTGGAACTGCCATGGAACTTTCAACATCCTGTAAAATCCATTCATACTTCTACCTGGGCATTTACGACTGTACTCCTACCTGCGTCAAGCTAGACTGTCAATCCACATGGATCCCAGCTGAGGCCCCATGTAACAAACGGATAAAGAGCTATTTCAGACACACGCACCCAAGTCTGCAATCCCTTGTCCCAACTCTCTCACCGCTTCTAGTTATTTTCCTCCGTGTCTATCTTCAGGCTGATTCCTCCCGTCTGCTTGTTGCAACAGCTGCCTGCAAACACCAGTCTCGTCTCACGCAGTCCTCTTCCAAGCGCTCGTACAATATAACAGATCTCCGGATGAAACCTCCAAAAATGCCTCACGGTAACGATTGCTGTACTCAAGCTCGGTTCGCAGTCTTTCACACGCGTGTCAGATCAAGTTCCGGTTCTTTCTTCCCTCGTTTGGTTTTGTGTGCTTTTTGGACTGAGGCCGTGAGCGGCACGCTTTCGGCAAAATTTTTGTAGGGTGTAAGGGTTGGCTCTCGAGAACACCACAGGGAGGTGCGAATCTCCAACGCTATGTGTACAAGCGTCCCTCTCAGGCAATGGTCGCAGAATGTGGGCGGTGTTGACGATCACCGGACGAATAGACGTGCTCGGTAAAAAGACAGAATCTCAGGTTGAGATGGGGACAGTAGGAAGTGTGAAAGGTGTGCGAGGGCGCGCCCTCGCACTCGTCTCGGACGAAAGCAACGGGCAACGAGCTGAGGAAGCGTCTGGGAAGATGTCTTGAGGTTCCTCGGGATGTTGTACCCTTCTTTGTGGCTTGGAGTGTTGGCGATAACGACATCGCTCCGAGAGACGATCTTTCTAGGAGAACGTGCGGAACGTTCCCGAAGGTTCTAGAATTTTTGTTCAGACGCAAGTAGGCAGGTTGGGTTCAGAGCATTGTGACCCACATTACCCCCCAGTTTTGATGGTGTTAGAGCGCTCACTCCATCAAAATTACCGAGCAATGGAAACACAGGCTCTGGTAATCCAACCTTCCTAAGACACTATTTCGAAGAGTCTCCTCAAAATCTTCGAACGTATGAACGACGTAGTACCAAAAAGGTTCCGGAAATACTTGTAGTAAACCATAGTATTGTTCAGGATCAAATAACGGAGGAGTAATGACAATTGTGCTCAGCCAAATACAGCATTGCTGCGGCCTGCAGGACAAGTAGCTAGCACGGAAAATATACGCAAAGCGTATTGATAGCGTCGCGCGGAAGACGTGTTGACGGATCCTGAGTGTGCTATGCAACATTGACGCATCATGGCCAGATAAAATTGATGCGATCGGAAGCACTGACGAACTAAAGTTCATGGCGAAAAGCAAAGCAGCCATATGAGTAGGCCGATGCTAGGTGACGGCATGTATGTAGCCAGAAGTCAGACCGAAGTTTGTTGCCTTTCTAGAGGTTGAAATGGAACTAAACCTCGCAGAAAAATGCACCCTGCAACAAACATGCATCTCATATCCAATAACCCGGCTATTAAAAGCATTCCGGTGGAAAGAGACTGGGCGTGTGATGTCCGAGGAGCCAGTAGACAAGAAATGGTGTTTGCTCGTTTATTATGAATTTCCTCTCGACTAACTCGGATCTTGCTCGACCCCCCTGTGGCTGAAAGCCACTCCGGAAAAAAAAACGAGTACGTCGACTAATCATCTGGGTCTCGTGGAGACGAAGTGCCAACAGGCGACGTACACGATGGAGCACAAAGACGACTAATAGGCTATTCCACTCGGATTTCTGGCAAAGCAAAGCTCCACATTGCTTACAGTACACAAATTGATACCGGTTCCAAAGGTCGTGCGAGGACACAAGGGCGCGTAACGACGCCGGGAGTCAACTGGCGTACGACAGACGCTATTGTACCTCACTAAGAAGTCAATAGAAAAAAAACATACATGATCAGTGGTCATGCTTCGAAAACAAGATAACCACGCGCACGCGTGCGCGGTACTTCGCACGGAGGACAAAAGACAAACGAAAATCAAAGGAAGCCATGAAGGGCTGCCGGCCGCAGGAAATACTAAAACACGTGGGCGCCGGGCATCGGTTGTCGCAAAACCGACGCGATCAAATCACAAAGGAAAAAAAGATATATATGACAACGCGCGTATACATGCCCTACGTGTTACCTTCGTCGCGATCCGATCTAGAATAGGTTCGCTTCTTCTTCCCGGGCGGGTCGAAAGCCGAAGGATTTTGTGACAGAATTACAGCACGGTAAGATTCGATCATCTCCTTGCATTGAGGAAGAGTGCTGTAGTGACGCCATACACCACATTGTGGTGGTTGGCCTTTAAGTTTGAGGTGGTATTGGAAATTCTCCACCGACGCTGCACCTACCCCCCGCTTATGACCATCGATTGCTTCGATGACATACGGGCCGATAGTGACGGTGTGCACTGAGCCATTAAGATCAGGGACGGGTAAGGTGGTTCCGAGGAACATGTCATCGAGTGCCTCAAAGTCAGGGGCAGGTGACGACTTGGGTTTGACGAATTGTTTCATCCGACCTAAGTGGACCGTAACTTCGGCCGGTTCGTTCGGTTTTGACACACGATAAATTACAGGGGAGAGCTGAGCTCTGACGGTATACGGGCCATGCCAAGGGCTAACGAGCTTGGGGTTTGGTCCGTCAGTTTCGTGGTACGGGCGATGCAGTAATACTTTGTCGCCCACTTTAAAACTGGGGAAAGACATTTTTTTTTGTTTTCGACGGCTTGCTTGTCCGCTCGTTCTTGTAGATTGCGACGGGCCAACTCGTACGCGAGCTGGAAGTTTTTTAACTGTGCGATGTGAGTAGTCGAGTTTATTTTGTGGTGCATCAGTAGAAGGAACTCCGAGAATGAGTTCGACGGGGAGAGTAGCCGTACGCCCAAACACAAGATAGTGGGGAGTCTCCTCCAAAGTTTTGGGGTATGCCGTGTTGTGCGCAAGCTGGACAAACGGTGGTAATTCCGCCCAATTATCACAAGCCAAGTTACTGTACATGGCAAGCATATTGTGAACGGTGCTGTGGACACGCTCGAGAACAGAGTTCCCTTGCGGACGATAAGCGGCGGTACGTGTTTTCTTGTACCCATAGGCAGACTGTAATTGTTTCACGAGTTGGTTTTGAAATTCCTTCCCTTGATCGGAATGCAGGGTTTCTGGTGGGCCGAACACCGAAAGGACGCGGTCAATAAGATGACGAACCACTACCGCAGCTTCCTTAGACTTGATAGGTATCAAAATGAGGAAACGCGTGAGGAGATCGATGACAGACAGGATAAATCGATTACCTTCCGGCTTCGATTTGTATTCGACGACATCCACCGCAACAACTTGAAACGGTCTGGTGACCGGTCGGTGCCCGGTAGGCAGCGTAGGTGATCGGTGAGACGTTCTGCGGCGTTGACAAGGAAGACAACTTTCAACATGTTCGGCAACATCAGAGTGCGTCGTGGGCCACCAATAACGATCTCGAACTCTGTCGAAGGTACCTTTAATGGCTAGGTGACCACCTGACGAGGGGAGGTCATGGCAGGCGTGGATTACAAGTGTTCTCAACGATTTCGGCACCACTAGCTGATCACGAAAGGTGTCCCGCCTACGTAGGTGGGCAGGATCGTAAGACCGGCAAAGTAAACCTTCATGAATGAAGAATTTACTCATGCTGGACTTTGATTGCTGGTGTGGGACGCGAGCCTTGGTAGGATTGGCTATGTGGTCAAAGTACTGACGAAATTATACCCCTTGGTGAGCAAGAAACTTCGCAGCATCGACGACGGGGAAGACCGATACGGCACTAGCAAAGAATTCGCGATCGCTTTCGACGGGTACGATCTCGTCTAAGTTGCAAGCGGACAGTTCGCATTCACGAGGGTTGGGGGGATGAAAAGGCTGATCATCGGGGACGTTACGACAGATAGCTGCAAGTTGCGGTTCTGATGGAAGTGGTTTTCCATCCACCTCGCCAAAAATACGCGACAGCGTATTCAGCACAACGTTAAGTTTTCCTGGAATGTGTTTGACGGTGAAATCGTAATTTTGAAGACAAGTTGCCCAACGGGTGAGCATATTGGACGTGTCTTGCATGTGGAACAAGTACGTGAGAGCTTGGTGGTCGGTACAACACGTAAAGTGTCGGCCCCATAGGTACGGACGCCAATGGGTCAGAGCCCACAGCAAGGCATTATTTCATCGTAGGGCTATAGTGGCTTTGACTACGAGAAAAACGCTTGCTATAGTACGCGACAATATCCAGCTCTTTGCCATCGGTGCTGCCCTTGGACGGCTGGGCTAGGAAAGCACCTACACCTTGCTCGGAAGCGTCGGTGTGAACGACGAAATCTCTCGAAAAATCGGGAAAGTGTAGGACAGGGACTTCGGATAAAGCATCTTTGAGTTTCTGGAATGCGGCATCTTGTGCCGAACCCCAGGCCTTTTTAAAACTCGTGCGTTTGACGTAGCTATTTCGAGTCAGTTCCACAAGCGGTGCCGTAAGGTCAGAATAATCTTTGACAAACTGACGGACGAAATTCGCCATACCCAGAACAGAACGTAAGTCTTCAATTGATTTTGGCGTGGGCAGGTCGTGAATCGCATTGATGCGGTCGGTACTGACGGAAATACCTTTCGCGGAAATGACATGACCGAGATAGTCGACTTCTTTCTGCCCAAATTGAATTTTGGACGGTTTGAGTGTCAAGCCTGCCACGTGCAACGCTGCAAACATTTTCTCGAGAGAGACGAGGTGGTATTCGAACGTGTGACTGATACAAATCAAATCGTCCATGTACGAAAGGATACCGGAGTCAGGGCCAAGGTGGCCTAGAGCTAAAGAAATGACGTGTTGAAACAGCCATGGTGCATTCGCTGCTCCAAAAGGCATGCGCTTAAAACAGCACTTGCCTCTCGGTGTCACGAAGGCGGTGCGGTCGACGTGCCCCTCGGCCACGGGTAGCTGCCAGAACGCGATAAGAATATCGGCCACTGAAATGTAGAGGGCGTCTCCGACGGCATCCAGGCAGGACTCGAGGTTGGGCATAGGCCAGCTCTTGCGGATGATGTGGCGGTTGAGGGTATGGCGGTAATCAACACAGAAACGGGGCTGCCGTTGCTCTTTGTCGGACATGACTGAGATGAACTCGAGAAAGGCTCAATCAAAAGACTGCCGTCTGAACGCCAATAAGGGTTGGTTCTCGAGAACACCGCAGGGAGGTGCGAATCTCCAACGCTATGTGTACAAGCGTCCCTCTCAAGCACCGGTCGCAGAATGTGGTCGGTGTTGACGATCACCGGACGAATAGACGTGCTCGGTAAAAAAACAGAATCTCAGGTCGAGATGGGGACAGTAGGAAGTGTTAGAGGTGTGCGAGGGCGCGCCCTCGCACTCGTCTCGGACCAAAGCAACGGGCAACGAGCTGAGGAAGCGTCTGGGAAGACGTCTTGAGGTTCCTCGGGATGTTGTACCCTTCCTTGTGGCTCGGAGCGTTGGCGATAACGACATCGCTCCGAAAGACGATCTTTCCAGGAGAACGTGCGGAACGTTCCCGAAGGTTCTAGAATTTTTGTTCAGACGCAAGTACGCAGGTTGGGTTCAGAGCATTGTGACCCACAGGTGGAACAGAATTTTTGGGAGTTTACATAGCCGCCGGAGGTGGTAAAAAATGGGTAAAAAGGGGGGGGACGAAAAAAAAAACGAAAAAAGAGAAAGGAGCACGAGGCTAGAGCAAAGCACAGCTAAGCGAGCCTTGCTTACGCGATTGGCGACGGCCGTGATGGAGAAACGAGATGCACGAGGTCAGACCTCGAATGTAATTGGAATGCATACATCCTGCGGGATGTTTGGGTGCTTGGCGGGCGCTCACGACGAAGAGAAGCTGCAGTACTTGGATGCTTTTTTTTGGAGGGCGCCTACTTTTAAACCAAGATAATAAGGAAAAGGTACGTACCAGGTACGATGTACGGGTACCAACTGTAATTTAGAGGGGGCGTAGGCAGGCAGGTACATGCCCTCCTGCCGCGGAGAAGGAAACGTATAGTCTATAGCAACAAAGGTCCAACAAGGCTGTCTCCACTTTTCCTGAAGCCGTCATAGCATCGAACCTGCTTCTTTGGCTTCCTCTGTTGAGACGAAGCCAGTATGAAATTCGCAATGCCTGGGGTAAGAGGGTGTTGTTTATTTTCACTAGTGTGGCTGAACTGGACTACTTGTCGTAGTTGCAAACGCAAGGCTGTTCGCGGTACGAAGCGAACGCGAACGCGTGCCATCATATGTAGGACCGACCCGTGGTGGCGTGGTATGGTTGTTCTATTTTCAGAAGCGTGCGGTGCGGTGCGGTGCGGTGCGGTGCGGTGCGGTGCGGTGCGGTGCGGTGCGGTGCGGTGCGGTGCGGTGCGGTGCGGTGCGGTGCGGTGCGGTGCGGTGCGGTGCGGTGCGGTGCGGTGCGGTGCGGTGCGGTGCAGTGCGGCACGGGGTGATGATGCAGCTACGGTGCGATGATGCAGCTACGGTGCGGTTCGGTGGTACCGCGCTGCACCTCGTTGCAACTGGAAGCTGCCGCACGCCCGCACCGTAAGAGCGACGCGCACCCTTATCAAAAACGCTGACAAATACAAGCAAGCGTACAGCAAATATAACTTGAAGTCAGATGCGTGCACAGCAGATACCCACCATCCTTGCATCGTACAAGTACAACAGTACGTATGTACGTTGGCGTGCCTTCCGACTTGTGAGCTGGCTTTGCTTGTGCTGCAGGCTAAGTCTCCAGCCACCTCCCCGCCCAACTTGACACTCGTGCCAGATGATGAACCGGGACGCTGAGGAGGCACACCCGAAATTCCAGGCTTTGGGTACGAGTGCAGGCGTCGTGAAAGGAGTCGAAATGGCCTCGAGTCAAGATTGTTCGTGGTAGCGGCAGTGTATCGGCTGCTGTGATAGGAGAATCTGATTGGACAGTTTGAATATGAGAACTGCTGTCACTCATTATTGACGAGTAGGAACATTCCTGTAGTGTTGCTAACACGATATAGCTTGTCTCAACGAACAGCCTAGCAATAAGTTACAGTTACATACGTTGTGTCACGGAGGTAAGTTACAGGGATCGTCTCGTGGTATCACCCACGAGCAGTCCCACGGGTATGTACGAGTAGGCACTATGCGAGGAGGTTTAGGTATTCGACTACGAGCGGTTGTTACTGGGCTGTGGAGAGTTGGCCCACATGACCCACTCCACTTTCCAGCATGTCTCTCCAGACGAAAGTCTCAATAATATAATACCTTTTCCCCAGAAGCTACCGATTTACCAACACGCTTAAGCGAGTCATCAGTCGACTGCTGTTTCGTCCCCCTGGACTGTGTCGACGGGCTTTCGGATGGATGTCGGAGACGGCTTGATCACCCGACCTCTCTTCGTCATGGCTGACGGGGATAACGCGACCCCTGCGGCCCACCATCAGGGTGAACTGCAAGTTGTTGGTGAGAGAATGTGTTTCATGAGTTCCCTAGAGACGCAGTATTTGTATTGCTCACCCCAGCTTTCACACCAACAGGGTTTGTTCGCGTTGGTTGTTGTTGAGACACAAAAGAAGAAGGAGAGAAAGGAATGGAGTCCCCTGGTTGTGTATGTAGGTGTTGCACCAGGGGCTGGTGTGTACCACTCGGGTGCCACCAGCAGGACCGTTGGAAGAACGGGCGGCGATGCCCGAGGCTTTGGCGTGTCCGGCATGAGGGTTTGGAGTGGGGTGTTGTAGACCCAGACTTGAACCCCCGTGTATTTTATGAGGATTGTTCCTCGCAGGTTCGGAGCGTTGCACTTAGAGGCGCGGGACCACAGGCTGGCGCGCACCAATCGGGTGCCGCCGGCAGGGCCGTCGGAGGAACGGGCGGCGATGCCCAAGGCCTTGGCGTGTCCAGCACGATGGTTGGGAGTAGTAGTCTTGTAGACTTAGGCTTGAACCCCGTGTAGCATTGTATGCTGATCGTTCTTTGTTACTGCAGTAAACTTCGATTCGGTCCACGGGACTGTAGGTAGGGCTTTAGATAGCCAGTCCTCAGTTCCTCACACCTCTTCTCAGTTGAGTAGTAGGAGGTGGGAAAACTTCGCCAGTGGAAATACATTGATTCCTGGGGCTGACATATATAATTCAGCGAGAGGTTGGGTGGGGGTCCTTTTCAAAGTTCCCAAAGCTCCTGAATTCAACGGTACCGTACGGCACTGAAGTATCGTGTCCCTTGTGGTGACAGAATTTAAATTTTCTGATGAGTGCCCGACACAAAATCTGTATGAGACGCTTGTTTCTGAGGCTGATATTCCGATGGCTGACATTGTTTTCCAACTGACCCCCTGGTAAGAGAAATGACCCAGTGTGGGTAAGGTGCATCAGCAGAGAGTGTAGTGTTTTTCTCTCAAACTAGTTTGAACAACTCTAATAGTCGAACATGCATGATATCATTTTTAGGTGCCATCCTGTGCGACTTGTAGCATGAATGGTGTGGTAGCATTTTCGCTGCAATCTGAAGTTGGTATTCGTGTTGTTGGTGTTTGTGACTGCTGACAACGAATGATCCGTAGAAGAGTGAAAGAAAGTGTTGTAGTCTCCCAACTTAGGATACAACAATCATCTCCGATTTAGATGTGTGCCAGGTCATGGAATGTGTGTTGATGGTCCTGATGTGGTGATGACTGCGTTTGAAGGACAAAGTGATATTTCCAAACGTTCATGGCATGCTGAACGCGTATCGTTTAGGAGAAGACTCTATTTGTTCGGTGTTGACTGATTTAATACTGCAAGCAGGAAACCACGATGGATGTGAACGAGTTAACAACGTTTATGCTCATTCGCTTGATGCTAAACGTAGATTGATAAGATAAAAGTTGGGCAGAGAGATTTGTTTTTGTTGACCTGGGAGGGAGGAAGGACATTGTGTCCGTAGGGGGCACAGCGCTACCCCATGTTTGTGGAGAATGATTTCACAAGGCATGCATGGATGTATTTCTTGAAAAATAAATCAGACGCAGGGAGTGCTGTTCGGAGTTTTCTTGCAGTGTGCGTGCTGATGGTGTCCCGTCATAGGTTGAGATTGTTAGATCTGACGATGGAGGGAAGTTTTTCGGAAGGGATTTGCATCTGTGTGCCACGAGCTTTTGATCAAACAAGAGTTCACACTGGCTTATAGTCCGCAATATAGTGGTGTTGCATAGCGTGGGTTGGGATTGATATAGGAGGCCGCGGTGGCGGCTCGTATCCAGGCTAAAGTTCTTTTTGAATATGTGCGATTACATAAGACTGATATACTCTGGGCTGAGGCAATGCACTGGGCTTGCGAAGCCATGAATCACACTGCGTGCTCCGCTAACCCTGAGACTAAATCACCGTATGAAATGTGGTATGGAGAACCTCGTCCTGACGGACCGTATCCGTTTTGTTTTTGAAGCCAACGCCCTGCAGGTGACAGCGACCGTCAAAACTGCTGTTGCCATGGTACGTGTTGCCATCACAGCTCCCTCCACTGCAATATTGTCTGCCGATAGGGTCGCAGAGGAGGGAGGGGAGGATAGTGACGGATAGTAGCGACGATGTAGAAAACGAGGTATGGTCGCCTGTTGGAAGAGCAGTTGCCCACACACTTTTGAAACGTGCTGTCGTACTTTCTGGTGCGGGAGTTAATGATGTTGTCTCGGTTGATGCGGGCAGTGTAGTAGGTCATTCCTCTTGTATTCCATCTTCCGTTGTGAATCGCTTTCGCCCGCGAATATTTTCTCTGATTGAGTCGCCCCCTTTTGTGTGTCTTTTGCAGCGCCTGAGACTGATGGGCAGGAGTAGGGAGGGCAAAAGATAGAGGAGGACGTGGTAGAGACGGGGGATCCGCGAGGGAATGATGAGGTAGAGTCGATTGGGCCGGGAGGGCATAATGGTGACGAGTTGATTGGGTGGGGAAGACAGATGGAGGCAGAGGCGTCCCCTTTTGCCGATCGTATTCCGCGGTTTGTCGCTGAGCTTGCTGACTGCAGTACTGTTACTCGCGAGAATGGTGAAGTTTGAGATGATAGAACTCGCGTGCGAAACCTGTGCAGTCAAGGAGTAGATCGCGTCTGCACTCGTGTTCAATTTTGGATCCATTTTCGCATAAGACATAGTGTATGCCCTTGTAGCAGTAGGTAGAAATGGAATTGCCATAGTTACTAATTCAAGATGTTGGGTCAGAGCCTGGTAGCTATCATGTAGCCCAGCGTTGTACGCCAAGATTTGAGAAGGAGCCAGGTCTGCAGAGGTTGAAGGCTTGATGAGAGCAAGAACGTTCACGTTGGCAGTAAAAGTCCCGATAGGCTGTAATGTGATTGATGCTGAAAGGGTTTTCGAATGGAAAGTAGACGAAAAAGGAAAGATAGTGAAAGCCAAGGCTAGGCTTGTAGTGAAGAACTACAAGCGGAAGTACGGTGTGGACTGTCTTGAGACTTTCTTGCCTACCGCAAATGCTGTATCTCATAGATTGGTAGTGGCGTTGGCGAGCAAGTGCAATTTGGAATTATTTCACTCGGATTGAGCAAGCATTTGCTCGGTGGGAGTTGGATCACGAAGTGTTGATGGAGTTGCCTCCTGGCTGTGGTTTGGTGTCAGGAAAAGTTGTTCGTTTGAACACAAGAGTTTGTACGGACGAAGGCAAGCATCTAGACCGGTGTTTCGAGCAGTGTATTTCAGACCCCTGTGTCCTGCGTTTCGTGAAGGGAGACGGTAGTGGGGATGGATGTGATTCATGTGGATGACATTCTGTACGCAGGAACGATTAGTCTGGCTGAAGTGTTCATGGCAGCAGCAGCAGACGAATCTGTTTCTACGAAGAATTTGGGTGAGGTCAAGTTCTTTATTGGTTGCGAATAATTTAGGTGACCGCGGGGCTGGCACGATTGAGATTTCTCGGGCGAGATACTACGTGAGGAGTTTTTCTCGAGATGTTAACTGTTTGTCGCATCAGCCCTATCCCTCCTTCCCTTGCCAGCGATACAGGTCCTTGTTGGAGGATGGCGAGGCAGAAAATGTGCCGTTCGAAGAGGTGGTGGCCGAGAGGTGGTGTGGAGCCAGCATGGATCGCCAGCGAGACGAGAATTGATACCTTGAACGCTGTGCGAACTGTGGCAGGCACCCAACGAGCCAACGAAGAGCCACTAGAAAGCAACCCGGAAGATCCTGCATAATCGTCTGGAAATGGCGCATTTAATTTTGTTTTGAAGTTTGTTCGGTTGACATAGTTTGAACAGACAGTTTGGTAAACATAGCAGGTACGCTGGTATTGTTTGTAGTTCGTAGGTACCGACGTTGCGAGATTAGGCTACTGACCGTAGATCAGTTTCAGGATCGATGGTTGTTTTTGTAGCTGAGATATTCGTTGTTTTGATTTGGATTTCTAGGACGTAGAAATGCGTTTTGCAGTCGACTTCTGAGGCAGAGCACCTTACGATGGTGGATGGTATGAAGGAGGCTCTCTGTTCGTGAACGGAGTGCTCCTGTTTCTGAGATCCCGTGTGAAGCTTCGTAAGATAGAGGTCCTTTAGGACAGCTCAGGTGCGATTGCGCTCGCAGAAATGACTTTGCGCTGGGCTCTAGGAAGTAGAAGTCTGAATTGTTTTTGATTTTGTTTTTCTTGGTAAGTACTTGGTCTGGTTGATACAACAGCCCCAAGGGAGGGTGTTCGTGGTAGCGGCAGTGTATCGGCTGCTGTGATAGGAGAATCTGATCGGACAGTTTGAGTATGAGAACTGCTGTCACTCATTATTGACGAGTAGGAACATTCCTGTAGTGTTGCTAACACGATATAGCTTGTCTCAACGAACAGCTTAGCAATAAGTTACAGTTACATACGTTGTGTCACGGAGGTAAGTTACAGGGATCGTCTCGTGGTATCACCCACGAGCAGTCCCACGGGTATGTGCACGAGTAGGCACTATGCGAGGAGGTTTAGGTATTCGACTACGAGCGGTTGTTACTGGGCTGTGGAGAGTTGGCCCACATGACCCACTCCACTTTCCAGCATGTCTCTCCAGACGGAAGTCTCAACAATATAATACCTTTTCCCCAGAAGCTACCGATTTACCAACAAAGATGGCCTCCCGATCCTGCCCGAGTAACGAACACACTCCGTTGTAAGCGTGGCGTAAGAAGGTGGGCTACATTGGTACACATCACAGCAGACGCCAGCAAGCTGTTATAAACGAACTCCTCGCGAAACTACTCTGACGTCATGTCGGAGGGTCATGTCGGAGGTGCCCAAATCGTAATGTCGTTTATGTGGCCGACCTTTTTCGTCTAACCTGCTGTTGCAGCTGCTGCTGCTGCTGCTGCTGTTGCTGCTGTTTGGTGTTTATGTGCAGTTTGAGTACAGCGCATACGCTCGTTTTCGCGTACCGCTCCGGTTGCTTGCTTCTGTTGATTTTGTGTTCCGCTTGATAGGAGTCTCACCGACGGTGCCCCCAACACTGCAACAGGAACGTGCGGTGATAATAGTTTTGACTTGGTATAATCATCACCGGGGACGGCGTGGTTCTGTGGAGTAGTGTTGAGGGGACCCCCGGCGACAAGAGGAGAGGTACGCGAGGCCTGCATTTCAAGGGAATGCGCCAAAATCCACGGGCAACTTTCACGGGGTTGATATCGAGGAAATCTGGAACCAATAAGTATATGGGCGCTTGAGGCGCGACATCAGTTCGTTTTGCGGCCGCGGACGCGTTAGGTCCACTTCGATGGGCCACTCTTAGAGGAAAGCTTTGCACCTCCTCCGTCTTGGTAGCCTCGTGCTCTTGCTTAGTGTGGCTGGAGTTGATTTATTTGTGTCAGTGTCGATTGCACCTCCTTCAACCTGCTCTCTTCTCCTGTTGTTTCGTTGCGTGCTCCGTCTTTCCCTTCCTTCTCGTTGCTGCTGTGCTTTGTTGTTTACCGCTGCTGCTTCCTTCCATGCGTACTGCTGTACCTTATTTTCTTTTTTTCGCAGAGCGGGGACCTTGAAGATGGAGAACCCGCTGCGAGCGTTGTGACGATTACTAGCTAGCGTGTCCAGTGTGATCCCTGTGCGCGTGTGCTCAATTTTTAAATAGTGGGCGGAGGTGTTGATGGTGCATGTTGCGTACCATTTAGTTGCAGAACGACACAACCCTGCGTGGCTTTGGCGCTGCTCCATTTCGAGCCCATTGGTTTACCTCCCCCTTGCACATCGTCGTGCACCCTCTCGGCTGGGAGTTGGATGGTGGATGGTGCCTGATGGCTCTGCTCAGAAACTTCGAGAGTCAGTCCTTTGAATTTTGTATTTTGGCATGGTACACGTTAAGACGTACGCATGACTGCGAATACCGATGTCAGATATATATATATACATATATACGAGTATTAGTTGCTGTTGAATCACACCCAGAAGCAGAGCGGTTCATTGACGGCAACCTCTAGGCGTACATTTGGCTCGTGTGTTCGCCTGACGAAAGAGACCGCATCGTTCGTTCGCGTGCCTGCATTATTTAAAGGTTTCTGTTTATGTATCCCTTTTCCTGCCCTCCCCTTCTATCTTTACTAGCGCACCTCCTACTCGGCTGCTCGTGTGAAAAAAATAGACGCAATTAGTCACATCGCAGGTCATCAGGAGACCAAAAAAAGTGGGTGGCCAACAAAAACAAGAACAAAAACACAAGAAGAGGAAGCGAATAGTAGTACAGTACATTTTATACTTTGTTGTACCGTGCATTGCCGTGTGTTATGCCTGGTATATCACCGTATGTTATGCCTGGTGTTAAAGCCATTAAATAAGAGCCTCGGCGTAAAAAAGAGCAAACACATGCTGCCGTAAATATTTAACCTTGTAATAATAGAAAAAAGACTTGGGCCAAAAAAAGACAAATCTGCACAATGTACATATTATCATACATATATATATATATATATAAAATCCTTCTTTCTTTGGTGTCAGGTATTTGGTCAGGAGTTTTTTGTCTCGGCCGAAGTATGCGATTCGCGGAACTGGATTTCTCGGTCGAATATAGCTTCGTTCGAGCGCCGCCTTCGGGGGGCGGCTCCAACGCCCCTCGCCCTGCCGTGTCCGTTCCGCACGTCGACGTGAACGCGGACGGATGCCGAGCGAGACAAGCGAGAAATTGCAAAAATACCGCATGTCGAGGACGAATTTCGGAGATTTCGGATGTATCTTTAGACTATGTCTGCAACGCCTGGATGATTTACAAAATTGGCATCATTTCCAAACGGTACTTGATAGTGTTTGGAATTTTTTCGGGAGCATGCTCTCGAGCGTTAGTTTCTTTGCTGTATTTGTTTACTAGTTCGTTTGGTTTCTTGCTCGGCCATTTTATTGCTTTTGTTTCTGATCGTTTCGCCAGCTGGAAATTCATTTTTTTAGTGTGGGTTCACCTAAAACGTGACACAAGTTACCGACGGTATCCAACAATTTCGTGACACAAATTACCGACGGCAAGACGTTTCGTGACAAAGTAACTCCCAAATCATGATATTTTCACGTAACAGAATCTCGAGACAAAACCAATCAGGTAGAAGCGCCGTCTCTTCGGCCTTTTTCCCTGGCTTTAGCAAGGCCGCTGACACTCCAGGCAGCCTCTGCTGTAGGCATGAACGAGTGCGGTTGATTCGCAGCGAACTATCCCGCTCTGCTCGCTTCTATGTGGCCATTGTCCATGCCATTTCATGTCACCCTCCTTCTGTTTTGAGCTCGTCGTCGTGTCGTTGAGGTACGAGGAAACCCGTACATACTGGGTGAGAACAGCAGTATGTGCGACGAGCATGAACGCCAACTGACGACATTAGCAAACACACAGCATCAGGTGCAGCAGCAGTAGCCGAAGGGCGAAACTTCTAGCACATACTGCAGCAACTAGTAGCAACCAGAACCACAGCAGATAGCTCAAAGTGCAGTAGGAGTGCCGTTGGCAAGTTTAGTCGCACACGCATCACTCTGTCCAATATATAACAACCGTTTTATGATCATATTGATGAAGAAAAAATATTACATTTCCTGTAAGAATGATACGTCGTACGAGCGGGCGTTCTGATTCTGGTGTGCTGCTGCCGTGAGACCATCGAGCAAACCGCATGTTTTACCCAAACAAGAGCCAACAAGAGGCAGCACACAGGGGCCCCCAACACAGAGACACGTGACAACCACGGCCAGCTGTCGATCGCGTAATTGGCCGGTAGTCCGTGCTGCGGTGGGTGTATCGGAAGTCGTTCGTAGGACTGCTGTAGATCGTCGAAAAACCACGTGGCATCCCGTTCTGGTGGCAGACTCGCCAGTAGACCCCCCAAAATGTATTTAGCGTTTCTTTTTCTTGGCCCCACGCACCCATTTCCTTTCCTTTCTCTTCTTTGTTTGTTTCTTTTTTCCAATTGACTTGCGTCTGTTGTGCGCATGCGTAGTGATAGATACCACGTGTAATATATACGTGGTAGTCTTTCTTGGTTGGCAAGCGGTATAGTCGGTTTTCCCA
Source organism: Undaria pinnatifida (assembly GCA_012845835.1). Taxonomy (NCBI): domain Eukaryota; class Phaeophyceae; order Laminariales; family Alariaceae; genus Undaria; species Undaria pinnatifida. The sequence goes on along the minus strand of JABAKD010000023.1, from coordinate 26,772,086 downwards.
GGTGCGAGTAATGAGACGTATGCACCGGTATGGACCTGGCACATCGTGAACTGACTCCCGATTTCACTTTTATATGTTTCTGGTGGAGGCATGAATTGCGTCAGCTGTGATTTATGCGTGTACCACCTTTGGTTTGTGTTTTTCCCCTAGGGTATTCCTCAGCTCCAGAGTGACTGGAGCCTGTCCTGTGACCACGGACTTGATTATGCGAGTTAATGTGAGAACGACAACAACAACAACAACTGAAATATTGCCTGTTTCTTGACCTTTCAGCTGCTTCCTGCAAACTTGGTTTTTCTGCCAACACGATTTTGAACTTTTTCGCGATTTTTTCTTCCTTTTTGTCTAGTAAGTTGAACTTCCTACCATTTGCCGCTAATTTGCCGCTGTGCATTAGTTGCGGAACGGTCCAGCTTTAGCTTTTCTTTGATTCGCACCATTTGTTTTGTACTCGACGAAGCTTCATCGGCTGAGATCTGGGCTTGGCTCATCAGCTCGACACCGCCCAGCACCCCATCGCAGTGCTATAGCTTACAGCAACGAAGCGCCGTGCAGTGCCCTGCGATGCCCTGCGGCTCAGCTCAGCAGCGCGCCGCAGCGCAGCGCTAGCTCAGCAGAGCGAAGCGCTATGCTTTGCCATGCTCTGCCGTCGCGGTCGTTCGTTATTCATGATATCTAAAACTCCGCGTACGCTGATATTTAGGTATTTATTTGGCGCTTCATTCTATACATATCGCGTCAACCATCGTGATATCATACAATATGGGGGCAATAATGTAATCTCTATGCAAAGATCCTGTTTAGTTTTAATCAATTGTCAGCCAGCCGCCCCGGTGGTCTAGTCGTTTTACCCTCAAATACTACTAACGTTTAACTGTCCTTGAGTTCGACACCCACCACGATGAGGTTTGACTTTATTTGCAAAAATGCAAAAAAAAAAAAGGATCAACTGCTGAGAGCGCCTAGCAGCGTGGGTAGGTACAATTTAACGCGAGTCGACGAGGGAAGAAAATGCTGGATTCTCCTCGCGGTAAAAATGAAAGCACGTGCCGAAGTGGGGAGGGAGGAGGAGGGCCCGCTATGTGACCCCGGATCTGAGTTACTACTGGGAGGGAGCGCGAGAGTGGTGCGGGGATAATAAATGGGATGAAAATAGAAAATGTTGCAAAGGTATATTATTATTACTACCAGTAAATAATATGTCAGTCTCTAGGAAATGCGCACGGCACTATCAGCAGTCGTCATGGTAGAGACACTCCGGATATTATGTATTGAGGGGACGCATCCGATTTCGACAATGTGAAACCACCCACGAAGAAAAGACAGCAGACACACATATCCCGCCTTCCCGAGAAAAAACAGAGAAGAAGCGCTACGCCAACCTCACGTACAAGCAAAGCCACCCCCGCACCTATCTTAGGCAACGCCGCCTCAACGAGAAATCGCCCTCCTCTTTTACGTTTTCCTCCTCGCCCGCGACCACGCAGACCAATCAATGCGACAGCCTTCACGTAACAAACAAAGCTATCTTCTTCCAAAATCTCGCCGGCTGACATGTCCCCATGTCGACGTTTGATGCAAACCGACTTTGCATGCTGTCGACTTCGAACCTCCATTGCCACGGGGACAGCAGTGCAGTCTCTTCATTAATGCCAAGGCCTCTTTTGTTACGCCTAGAGGCGACGCAGGTTCTCGATACTCTTTTCGGTATTTTTGTTTGATAGACGCCAACTTTCACTTGACGGCGCATTTAACATAGTTTGTTTCGCCTATCCTTGCCTTCTTTTTTGTGTAACATTACGTTTTTGCTTTTTTCAAAGCATGACCTTCATAATCCCATGTTCGTATTAAAGTCTTGGCATTACTTTAAAGTTCAATGCATGCCAAATCGGACAGCTACACCTTAAGTTGTCGAAGTGCTGCGCTGCCCTACCCGAAGCATGGGCGCCGGCGAATGCCGGCGCCCATGCGGAGCCCTTGTACATATATATAAAATCCTTCTTTGGTGTCAGGTATTTGGTCAGGAGTGTTTCGTCTCGGCCGAAGTATGCGATTCGCGGAACTGGAATTCTCGGTCGAATATAGCTTCGTTCGAGCGCCGCCTTCGGGGGGCGGCTCCAACGCCCCTCGCCCTGCCGTGTCCGTTGAGCACATCGACGTGCACGCGGGCGGATGCCGAGCGGGACAAGCGAGAAGTTGCAAAAATACCGCATGTCGAGGAGGAATTTCGGGAATTTTGGTTGCATCTTGATGTCTGCAACGCCTAGATGATTTACAAAAATGGCATCATTTCCAAACGGTGCGAGATAATGTTTGGAATTTTGCAGTGGCATGTGCAACTTACTATTGTTTGGTCACAGATTGTGCACCAGGTGTTTAATTGCAGGCGCATGGATTATTTACAAAATTGGCATCATTTACAAACGGTACTTACTTGATAATGTTTCAAAAAAATAGGTACTTGATAATGTTTGGAATTTTGCGGTGGCAACTAATTATTGTTTGGTCACAGATTGTGCACCAGGCACTCGAGACGAGACGAAGCAAGGTTATTAGCCCCGTCCCGTCCGAGACCCAGAGCAGCGTAGGGCACCAGCTGCCAGGGGTGTGAGACGAGGCATGCACGGCATGGGCTAGAAAACGTTGCCGGCAACAACTTCCTGCCACAGTATAAACGAGCGGAAGCCGCCATGGGTCATGGTTTGAGTTTTGCTTTACGTGGTTACTGCTGTTGGGGTAGCTGGAACGAACGCAGGCAAGGGGGGTTGACATAACAAAGGAATAACTGACTGCTGTGCTCCAGCTAGCTACTGCTGTGAAGTGCCCTCATCAACTGAAACCAAGCAACAGACACACATCTTGCCCGGGCTCGAGAGCAGGGGCGCCGGTCTGTCAAAGGGCTAATCCAGCCGTCGCGGTGATTCGTTATTCATGGTGCCGCGCTGTAGGCTTCATACGTGCAGCGTTTGGTTGCGTGTGTGCTGTTGAGCTGTCATGTGCTGTGTGCGTGCTGGCCATGTGGCTGAAGGTGTGGCTGCAAGACGACACATGATGCGTCCAGAAGAACGCGTGTTAATTATACCTGTAGTAGTATATCGCTCTAATAATTCGGCTTTATATATTATTGCGTTTGGTGCTGTTGGAGTGTCCATCATTTTGAGCGTGCTTGGTCTGCAGATACGTATAGGCTCAAAACCGTTCCTTTGCGTGACCGTACGCGAAAACATTCAGCAGGAGGAGTTACTGTATGAGGAAGGTGTATAACTTCGTCGGGTGAATACGCACGTAAGAAGAAATGCATCTGCCACAGTCTGAGTGCCCTCATCAACTGAAACCAAGCAACAGACAGACACACATCTTGCCCGGGCTCGAGAGCGGGGGCGCCGGTCTGTCAAAGGGCTAATCCAGCCATCGCGGTCGTTTGTTATTGGTGGTGTCGCGCTGTAGGCTTCATACGTGCAGCGGTTGGTTGCGTGTGTGCTGTTGGGCTGTCACGTGCTGTGTGCGCGCTGGCCATGTGGCTGAAGGTATGGCTGCAAGACGACACATACATGATACGTCCAGAAGAACGCGTGTTATAATACCAGTAGTAGATCGCTCTAATAATTCGTCTTTTTATATTATCGCGTTTGGTGCTGTTGGAGTGTTCATCATTTTGAGCGTGCTTGGTCTGCAGATACAGATAGGCTCAAACCGTTCCTTTGCGCGACGTTACGCAAAAACATGCTGCAGGAGGAGTTACTGTATGAAGAATGTGTAGAATATAACTTCGTCGGGTGAATACGCACATGAAAAAATTACATCTGCTACAGTGCAAGAAGATATTAGTACAACAACGACGGACAGCCTACAAAAAGAAATACCAGGTGAACAAATAACGCGTGAGCGATGGCGTGCTTTTCGTAGACGAATGTGCATACTACATCTGCGAAAGGTTTCCTATGGCCAGCAACGAAAGCGGGAATACAACTTTATTACGAAGCAAAATCAGACGGACACCCTTCACAAACAAATAAAAAATACCTAGACAACGTACATGACGCAAATGACCAGCCGAATTGCGACCGCACAAATAATTGCGATCTTAGAGTTAGTAAGGTTCGACCCAATAGACCAAGACAGACACACATCTTGCCCGGGCTCGAGAGCAGGGGCGCCGGTCTGTCAAAGGGCTAATCCAGCCGTCGCGGTCATTTGTTATTCATGGTGCCGCGCTGTAGGCTTCATACGTGCAGCGTTTGGTTGCGTGTGTGCTGTTGAGCTGTCATGTGCTGTGTGCGTGCTGGCCATGTGGCTGAAGGTGTGGCTGCAAGACGACACATGATGCGTCCAGAAGAGCGCGTGTTAATTATACCAGTAGTAGTATATCGCTCTAATAATTCGGCTTTATATATTATTGCGTTTGGTGCTGTTGGAGTGTTCATCATTTTGAGCGTGCTTGGTCTACAATAGGCTCAAACCTGATCTGTCATACGGATTAATTTGTTTTGGGGCCTACCTTCCACAGAGTCGGCGGCTGTTAGTGATAGTGGTACGATTTCATACCGGTCTAGGATTATTTTTCTATGTCCCCTTTAGGGCTCCTCTCTAAGTGAGTTTTTCGTACATTGTACAAGTAAGCCCGGAGGACCCATCGTGTATCTCACGCCGAGTCGGAGAGCTGTTTTGTGACTATGGTACAATCAAATACTGATCTGCCATACGGATTAAGTTGTTTTGAGGCCTACCTTCCACAGAGTCGGGGGCTGTAAGTGATAGTGGTACGATTTCATACCGCTCTAGGATTATTTTGTTTGTCTTTTGTGAGGCTTGATTGTCCCTCTTTTTCCGTTTAGCTTGCCATTATTTCTCTGGTGTAAGTTCTCTGCGTTGAAAGTACCAATTGGGTCGAGGGCATTTCTATATCCTCTTTATTTATCGGATCGAGGGCATTCTATGTCCCCTTTAGCGCCCCTCTCTAAGTCTGCATAATTCGTTGTTAATTTTTGTATATCTTCACTAGTGTAAGTGCCGCCTACATTGAAGTAGCTAATTGAGGGCATGCAGTGTCGTCTTTTTTACTCATTTTCTGTGAGTGAGTTCTTCGTGTATTTTGTTAACAATCATGGTAAGTTCTTCGCCTACTGTGGGAGTATACACCGGGGGGTTTTCGAAGGCATAATCAACGGCGCCTTCCTTTTTCTCTTCCGCAAATAAAACATTTTCAACCATTCATTCCGTCCGATATCATTTTGATTGATGACATCTCCTCTTTCCTTTCGCCTCGAAGCCTCCAAGCCAAGCAGGTTCTCAAATTCTCCTTACGGCATTTCTGGCCTACTTTTACGTGGCGACGGTTTTAATAACAGTGTTTCGCCTATGCTTGCTTCCTTCGTTTATATGTTTCACTTCCATCAAAATAAACCTTTAGAACCTCATGTTCATATTAAACTCTTAGCATTACTTTAAGCTTCAATTTCTTATTACTACAACTTCTTCCGTCGAGTGCTACCCTTTCTCACCCAAAGAATGGGCGCCATGGAATGTCAAATTATGATTTTGAGAACCTCATATTAGTATTAAACTCTCGGCATTACTTTAAACTTCCAATAATGTCGAATCGAACAGCTACAACTTTTTCCCCTTTTTCTCGTCCGCGTGCCGCCCTGCCCTACCCGAAGCTTGCTTGCGCCCATGTGGAGCCCTTGTGAAAAATTAAAATACACTCCAACCAGCTGTGAGATCGAATATTTTGTCGAAACTCATCTTTGCAAGCTGTGTGTGATACTCCGATTGCGCGTATTACGGATTGTGTATCCTCATTAAGGATATAGGTCGGCGACTCTCCTTGCAACTACAGTGTAGCTATTAGGGTCAACAGGGTGATGTTAGAGTAATAGAGTGTCAGTATAGCTGGCAATAGATTCGGTAAGATAGCCCGCAGAGTCATGGTCTATTGGACCACAAGAAGGTTCCCTCAAACGGAATATTCTGAGTGAAGCGGATAACCCGTAGAATCTAGTTAGTTTATACCACAAGAGCGTTCTCGGTAATGGAACGTTCTTCCTATGGACAAGATAGATAGACGTAAGCGCGTTAGGCGCTCACGGGAATATAGAGCATCTGGGAGAACTTTCCTTGTACGTTCCATAGGTGAAGGTCCGGAAGAGAGCACAGCAGCAAAGCTGGGGTGAAGCGAACTCTGTGAGCTTCACGCCACCCCCGTGCTCTCACTCCTCCTCCTTCTCCTCCTCCTTCTCCTCCTCCTCCTCTTCCTGTCTCCTCGAGCTTGTCATAGCTCAACGCCAATAATGATAAATCAATAAAGAAGAACCGGTGCTGTCTCCAAGCGAAGCTGATACGTCCCTTCCCTCCGACCTTCCGGTCTCGACACCTTCACAAATGGCGTCCTCGCTGAATTGACGACGTGTGAGTTTCAAGCTTGGAACGACAGCCCCGCCTCTTCTCGGTTTCTATTTACCTTTAATGTGAGCCACCATATACATGGCGAGAGACAGGATATACACTATATTAATATATTAATAGGAGTCACTTTTTGTTTTGTTCTGTTTTTTTATGTCCTTTGTCCTTTCTGTTGCCTCCCTTTTTATATCGAACCTCCGCGTGCCAACCACATACGAGCGGCGCCTGACAGCTCATAGATAGGTCATATAGAATAGACCCGAGTACAAGCAGTTGAGTGCCATAGGCAGTCGTCTCGTCTCCCTCTCGTATCCCCCCCCCCCCCCTCGTAGGTAGGTATAGCACCGACCGGTATTGCGCCGGTATTGTGCTACAAACGATCTCCTTTGTTCCCTTTGCTTCGCACCAAGCGTGTAGTACATCGTCAACACATACAAGTCCTCCGGTACGGGATATCTCTGGACGTTTTCGTGTCACCGTACTCCTGCTGTTGTAGTAGTACGTCCGTCACCCCAAAAGCGCTATACCATCCCCAAAATACACTTGTATGTACAAGAACGACCCAATCCCTGCGACCCCACAAGGACCACGTAACAAAAGGAGAGCTCTCTGTTGTGTTCTCCACTGATTGAGGTATAGGCTCTCATTTGCAGGAGATAGACAAAAGTGCCAGGGAGGTACCACGCCCGCTTTTCGTAATTATCGTTTCTCTTCTTTTTTTTTTCTGCCCGCATACTTAGCCGGTGGTGTCGTTTTTACGGCATGTGATTGGAATCGGGTACGGCGTATTAGTAATATTTTTGTTTGCATACCTTTGGTGAGACAGCGGCTCATAGATAATTTGCGTACCTCGTACACAGCACAGCAGTGGTACTTTTTTTTTTTTTTTTTTTTATCCTCCGGCGGATGGGGAAAAATAAAGCTTTAGCTCACCACACTTCCGCGTATTTTCATACGCGTCGTGTGTCGATTTAACTCAGTTGCTTTCGCAGCCCAACGCTAGCTGGCGCACCCTTCGAGTCCCATTGTAGGTATAGCAGTGGTACGTACACACGTATGGGTTAACACGTACCTTACGGGCGTGGCACACCCTCATAGTCATGTAGCATACCTACCTCCCCACCAGGTATATTGTTGTACCGAATCTGACTCCTAGGGTTTCAGGCCTGCATGTAAGGTTGCGTCTTTTCCTGATACTCCCAGTAGTACCCCGTTTCCACCGCCATCCCAAAGTCGTTTTGGTTTGCCCCTGGTTTGTTTGTTATTTTGTTTTGATTCATTTCCCTTGTTTGCTTTTTTGATAGCTACTTTGTTTGCTCGTTTGTTGCTTGGTTAACAAGCACGTGTCCTGGGAATTACTACTTGTACTTGCACTTTGTTTTTTGTGCAAACTTTCGTTTTGTTTTTATACACTGGTGGTGTCGCACGTACCATCTCTCCAGTAGTAAGACATACGCGGACCTTGCACTGCTATGGCGAAATTACCGTTGTCCAGTGAGCAATTATTACCAGCCTATGACGTACAGAGCTCTATGTTGCCGTTTGTCACCATGCTGCTGTTTAGCGTACACTTCGTACATTTTGGCCATTGCATCGCATCTACGCTGTTAAAATTTGACAAAATACTGCTGTAGTACGTGTATCTCGCCAGCCTTCTGTCATACACAGACTTTATGCTGCCTTAATTTGTCAGCATACTAGTGTCATATATGAATTCCGTCGGTTTTGTCTCACGCACGGCCCCCTATGCTGCTCACATCATCCGAAATGCTGCAGTAACCGTGCCTCTTACCAGTTTTGAGCCACATATGGGCTCTATCATGCCCATATGCATCTGCTGTAAGAGCATTTTGCCAGTATATTTGTGCCCGAGCTCTACGCTGTCTAATATTGGATTATTCCCCCCCACCGCGTTCGGCCAGCTTTTTACGCCAAAACAAAAGCAGGCTCTACGCTAACAACAGTGTTTTTCCTTTTGCGACAAAAAGCATCAAAGTCCCTCGCATCTGCCCCATCTCGTATGATGAAGTGGAGTAGACGCTGCTCAGATTTGCCCAATTATTGTCACCCGACCGAGTTTACTTTTCCCCGTTTCTGGTGATATAGGGTAGATGATGCCCAAATTTCAACGCATTTTCCGCTTCAATTTTACGATAACGCAGGGTCTATTCTGCTCAAAATCGTAACGTTGCTGCGCAAGCTTGAAAGTCAACAACTGTTTCTTTTTTTCTACTTTTTTTTTTTTTTTTGAAGGCATTCATTTCTGCTGTTAGTTGCTTGACAATAATTTTGCGAGCGACCACGGGAAATCCCCCCCCTCCGTTTCTATGCCGCACGTGTTGCTTTCATCATGCTGGCGCACATCCCGTCTTGCAAAAATGGTCGTGCAACCATGATCGTCTTGTCACGAGCATCAACACGCGCTGCACATAATGTTGACTTACACAATTGACAATGATTGTGCTCTGTCACGGTGCATCATTTTTTTTTAGGGGTTTCAACCCCAGAATGCGCGAACGGCGGTATTACATGTCGAACATCCCACTATATCATATTGGTACTATTTTAAAAAATCCTCTCACGGTGCACTGTGTTCTATTTGGAAACCTCTGTGAGGGTGGAGACTCAACGTGCCACGAGCCTCGTGAATACGCTCAATACCCCACGCGTGTTTGAGCTATTTTTATGAGGCTTACGTTTTTGCTGTTACGCACCCCTGACTGATGCAGCGTTGGAGTGACCGAACTGTATTAGGATCGTGCCTGAGCAAAAATACGGTTGAGTAAAACAGCACCCCGAGTGCGTCGCGCTCCGAATGCTATATCTCTTCTTTTTCACGAGTGTCCTACCTGTGTTACACGGAACCCCCCTCGGTATTTTTATAAACAGTGCACCCCCGAAGTATACCGTCATTTTTAGGTCCGGATTTTTGCTTCGGAAACCTCAAACATAGCTTAGGTTATCGACGGGTACAAGAGGTACACATATTTTCCGTGCTGTAAGGTCTGATTTTGTTTTGTTTTCGACTGGATAACTCGGTGGTTCTAACCACCACGCTCCTTCCCCGGGAATATCTACAATCATCCATCACCCTCCGGTCTTCTTGGTGACGTTCGAAAACTACTGGTACTGCATCCTACCCCTCTACTCCGGTGCGTGCGATACCTCCCTATCCATTCCGGACCAACATGGATCCCGCCCCAACCTTTGCGGTAAGTTCCGCACCAACATGGACCCAACCCCTAAACCCTCACAATGAACAGTGAGCTTCGCGTTTTTCTCCTGCTGTAGCCATGGGTGGTACAGTTACGGTGAAGGACCTTGTCATTCTGTTCCAATAAAATCGAAATAATGCCCGGAGCGCATTTTTGCGGCCAGGGTCGTTGACGGCATTTCCACCGCCGCCACTGACCCCCACCCATTTCAGTCAAACCGGATCTCTCGACGTTTGGTACGGCCACCTTACACGCCGAGACTAGGAGGACGGATCCCTCTACGAGAGACGACCACCTGGCGCGACTGCGATCTTTTGTTTAGCGCCTGAGGGCAAGAGGTCATATTTTTTTCCCGTCGGGGAGCGCAACAAGGCCGCAAGTACAGCGACGACTACCACAGCGTGTATCGCCGAAGCGGCACCCATCAGGCCAGTGCCGCGGTGGTTGCCGAATATCATGCCACCGCGACTACAGCCCTTTGTGCCCCACCCCCCCCCATCCGAGCCACGACTACCGTCCCAACCGACACGTTGCTGCTCGTATCCCAACCCCGGCTCCCATAGCCGCCCACCCCACGCGGCCGCGTCTATCACCAAAACGGTTCAAAATCGTCCGCCCATCACCGCGCTTAAGCCCCTGCGCCCAATCGCCCCTGCTTTTGTTTGCTGGTACTTGCTCACAACTGCATCCGGCGCTCCCACTGTCTCGACCGGGCGGCACCCAAAGACACCCCTGTCTGCGGTAAAATATTTTTTCGGTTATCGGCCACGTCGTACCTACCCAACTACGACTCATGTGGACATCGTTAGACGCTCCGTCTGCGGTAATCTGCCGGTTTGGTCTATTTCCTTGAAATTCCGACCCCCCTCCCGCCGCTGCTAAAGTTGTCAAAACGGCCACAGAGCCGCCAAACCAACTTTGTTGCCGCATTCCCCTACGCGCTCCAAGCCCCAGCACCCACCTCCCGTGAACCCACGGCTTGAAAACGCAGCACACGCCCTCCGCAACCAGCCCACAAAAACGCCGCACGCACCCCCCCGCATCACCTACCGCTCGGGTCAAGACCACCGTTCTTCTCCGACTACCATCTACGCCACCATCCTTCTCCGCCTACCACCTACATCACCGATATTGACCGTTGTAACAGCGACAGCAAGGTCGCCCAACGACGCAGACGCCATCCTATCCGTAGTGGCCGCGACGGCGGTCGCGACCACCCGGATTGTGACGCCCACGACGCCTGCGTCTGACTCACGAACCGCAAAAAGTGGTGGCTCGCAACCACCACATATTGCGATACGGGACACAACCTGCGACGAGCATCATTGTCAACTACCTGGCCATCGAGTACCACTCCACTGGCTTCCGGGCGTTCTCCTTGACGTCTGCATCGTGCCGGCGGCACTCTCCCACTGTAGCAACACCGCTACGCCTCTGGTGCGCTCAACCCAGGTATGGGCATACTTCAGGATATTGGTTTTTACTTTTGGTATTTGCGGAAACGCGCGGACCGTAAACCCGGCGCTATTACCCGGCAATAACCCGCGACAACCAACGCCGATCGTTATAAATGCCGTGACACCTATTTTTTGGGTCGAAAGCGCCATGATCGCCTTTCTTCCTCGGGAAACTGCTGCGACAACGACGACAACATCGACAGCAACAGCGTGGCCGGCCGATACCCATTGCGGCAAAAATTCCTGGACGCTACATGCTGATCAACCGATACAGCGCTGCCAGCGCCAGGCCATCTAATTGCGGGACGGGGTTCCAGCTTCAACTTTACAAGAACGAGCTTCTCCGATGGCCCCACCCCCCAACAATCTACCTCCTTCGCCCAGCCCCATACATGCGATATAGCTTGTCCAAGCCGGATCCCCTTGTTCTAGCGATGGTCTTGAGGTCTGGGTGCGAGGAGACCAAGACATCGAGCCCTACTGGGATGCTCCACTCGACGCCTTCCACCGATGAGCAACGCTACTTGCCGAAGACCACGGCTACCAGCGGTTCCGGACTACAGCACGAAACTCTGCTTCCAATTCTTGGCCATCGCATCCTGAGCCCGCCTCGCCTATTTATCGGCGGCTCCACCCGCGCTCGTCCTAGGGCGTGCGCGTTTTTCAGTGACAACGGTGGGCCCGCGAACGACGGATTCCCACTCGCTGCCACAGTGTTGACAGCACCACTGCCCCTGGGCCCAAGGGACAGTCCCGTCATGACGACGGAAGACTCGCGATCATAGTTGACCAGGATATGCCCTGAGCCCCCTGCCCCGTCTTCCCCGCAACTCTCGTGGATGCGCGGACACGGACCACAAGTACGGCATTTCCTAGCGAGTTCTATCCTGCTCATCCAACGCCGCTTGGAGACAGGACCCCCAGGGTATCTTCGCCCCGCTCCTTTAAACGCAACCCACGGAGACCCTCCCAGAGCCTCGGTTATGCAATACCGAGACTCTCTTTGCGATCACGTTAACCCAGCCGCGCATGTTCTCTAGATCAGCCAGCTGCACCCTCGACATCGCCACGCGACAGTCTTACAGACAGCCGCAACTGACCACTGCTTGGCGGCTCACCGCAGCCAGCCCACACCGGATTACCTCTTCTGGGATGTTCAACCTTTGGCAGTGCCACCCTTCTGGATTATTCTTCTACGGGTTTTTCTTATCACCGTGTGGAGTAGTTTCCGACATCGCCCGATACCGACATTTTGAGCGACACCACGACCCCGTAGCTCACCCGGCTTCGACCAGGTATCAGAACCGTTCCTACGACCAATCATGGACATTGGTTTCGAGGCCAACAAACGCCGGAGCTCCTCCTTCATTACCTACCTGGGACAATGGTTCCGAGGCCGACAAACGCCGGAAACTATTCCCGCACCACCACCCAACAACCCTCGACATCTACCACCGCCCTCCCAGTTCGTATCTCTAGCTTCGGCAACGGTACACCCGAGGCTGGCAATCCCATCCATAGGCAGAGGCTATAACCGCTTCATTCGGTTGGCAGCCGCCTTTTCCCCATAACCCGCCGCGTTGCAAACGAGTCATCCCTTTCCGGTCTCGGCATTTCTCACCGAACCCTCCTACTACCGACCTCGTTCCGACCCTTTTCATCGCGACAGAACAACTCTGCCGCCCCCCCCCTTCAACGCGACCGATTTCCACGGAACACCTCTGTCCCGGCCCCCTCCATTGCCACCGAGGCGAAACTGCCGAATCCCCAAGCCGTTCTCCACCCCGACGTGTTACCACAGAGCCGCCTTGCTCCGGTCTCCGCTGACCCTCTGGAGGGAGCAACCGCCCTCCCGCTCAAGGTCTGGTTAGTTCTCATTTCGACAAACGATGGACCCCCTACCGCCCCCTTTTCACGGCGACCCTGGCCCAAACCATCCCGCCTGTCCCAGGCCACCGACGGTACCTCCCGGCCAACGTTTCCGCCTACCCACCAGCGTGCCCTGGTTTCCCGCAACTACAACAAACCCGCGGTTTATCGCTCCCGACCCAGCTCTTTAGCTACCCCCCCATTAACCGGATCCTTGCCACCAACGGTCCTTCAGCTTTCCTCGACGACACAACCACGGACGATCATCGACTGATTCTGTTCCCGTTGCCAGTGAACACCGAACAGTTCCCCCCCAACCCAGCGGTCACGAATCTCCATCCGACACCAATACCGCCACCCCCCCGTTTTTGCCTCAACAACCCTGTAGGTTCACCACCTGAACCTAGGCAACCCCTACCCGTCCCTGAAGGCACGTCTGTGGCGCCACTGTCGCCACCCCCCCTACCCTAGCACTTCTATAGGTTTACCGTCTGAACCTGTGGTTTTGTTCCTTTCCGGTTATGACCTCTTCGAGCCGAGCATCGGCTTGGGTGGGCTCGTTCCCCCGTCCCTCCCAACCCACCACCACATCCCGCCGCCCCCATTTTCTGAGTTGGAGCATATTTTTTTTCCGGGTATGAGCGTTTCGAACCGACTATCGGTTTGGGTGGTCTCGCTACCTCTCCTCTACGACCCACCTCTACTATTCCACCGCCCTCTTTTTCCGAGTTTGTTATTTTTTTTAGCCTCGGGCTCAAAAACCTCCCGAGCCTGGTACGTATTGGACCTTTTTAGCCAGAAATCGGGCCCTTCCACGGCCTCTTCGCTGCCCACGTCGACCGATGTGAGCATTCCATCCCGGGTATCGTTTTGGGTGGGCTAGTTCCCCCTCCCTTTCGACCCACCATCACTATCCGCCCCCATCCACCGGCGACGCGCAAACTGCGCACCCTTCCTGTAAGGCATTGACTTGGGTGGGCTCAAATCCCCTCCCTCCTGCCCCATGCACCACGATTCGCTGGTAATACTTTTGGCAACTCACCGTTGCGGACCATACCAAAACAATCCGTCGACCCCTTCTCCGCGCCAAAACCTCCGTCGGGTCTATTTCGGCCCATGACATCGACTTCGGTTCGACAGCCAGCTCCGAGAAAGGCGCCGAGGACGCTGACGCTCCTCCTTCATCGGCTTTCAGGCCACCCTTTCGTTCTCCCCAGCGCCCACCATTGGCGCATCCCTTTTTGGCCTTCCTCATCCTTCGTCGGACCATTATTTTCCCGGAGCCGTCATCGCTCCACAGCCGCCGCTGAAAACTGTGGACTGCCCTTCCGACTACGGTTTTTCTCGCCAGTACCTGTGGCTACACTTCCAACATCATCGAACCCCCCCCCACTGCCGCGCGAGTACCGCGACCAGAGCTCCATCGTCACCTGAGCTCCGTCGTCACCTGAGCTTTGCCACCAGAGCTCCACGTTCACCGGAGTTCCACCTTTCACCAGAGCTTCGACGTCACCTGAGCTTCGCCGTCACCTGAGCTTCGAGACCAGAGCTCCACGCTTACCGGAGTTCCACCTTTCACCAGAGCTTCGTCGCCACCCGAGCTTCAAGACCAGAGATCCACCCTTTTCAGAGCTCCATCTCCGACAGAGCTTCGTCGTCATCTGCGCTTCGCGACCACAGCTCCTCCTGCACGAAGATTCGTCGTCACCTGTCGTCATCTGAGCTTCGCGACCAGAGCTCCACCTTCAACGGAGTTTCACCTTTCGCCAGAGCTCCATCGTCACCTGAGCTTTGCCACCAGAGCTCCATCGTCACCTGAGCTCCATCGTCACCTGAGCTTCGCGACCAGAGCTCCACGTTCACCGGAGTTCCACGTTTCACCAGAGCTTCGTCGTCACCCGAGTTTCGCGACCAGAGCTCCACCTTTGTCAGAGGTTCATCTTTCACCTGAGCTCCACCTTCGTCTTCCGCGACTTCATCATTCGATGTCTTTCTCCTTCAAGCCCCTACCAACGTCAAGGCAGCCTTTTCTTTTTGGCCACTACCACCGGCCCTGGCGTTGTCGCCACCATCTACTCCGACAATCTGGGAATTATTTCACCGACTTCTGCAGCCATGCACCGATGGGCCTGCCGCTTCAAACCGCTACCAGCAGCGAGGCGCCCTCTCCCTGACCACTACCACCGACTTCGGCGTTATCGCATCGTCAGCGCCGACCAGCTGGGACATATTTCGCCGACTCTTGCAGACATCGCGCCGGTAGGTTTGCTCCTTCAGTCCGCTACTAACCGCCCCGGCGTCACAGCCATCGCCGGCAACGTCGGGTCTTCTCTACAGCCTATTCCAGCAACCACGCCATTATCCTCGCCTCGTACAAAGCGAACTCCACCACCGCGAGAACAGCAGGCATCTCCACAGGCCCACTTTAAAGGACTACTACAACGTCAACGCTTGCACCTACATGTACGCTGCGGAACACGCACATTCCACCGCCGCGTACGCGATCCGTCGCCTTCTTCAACCTACCATATTGAGCTACTGCAGCCTCGTCTTCTTCCGTCAAAGAGCTCCAACCGCATCGTCCGCAAACAACCCGTCCTCACCGGTTCGTGCTCGGAGCTTCTCAACGCGTTTTGCTGGACCATCATCCGTCTCCAGCGCTCCTACCACATCTTCCGCGAACACCACGACGTGACTTTCTCGCGATAGGAGCGCTGCAGCACACCTTAGTACGACCACCAGCCGCGTTTCATCGGATCTTTCTTCAAACCCCACACCACCCGGTTCCAGGATCAACCTACGGCGTCTCTACTGCATATCTTCGCGGAGCACCATCTACGGACCGGCGTGCCTACAACGCCACGCGACAGGGATATCTGCAGCCAGGGTATTATCGCGTTGAGTCGCACTTACCCGTTTGTCTTGTTGTCCCTCCCCCTTACCATGTTTCTTGAGTTCCTTCTTGAGTTTTTTTTCATGGGATTTGTTTTGTGCGCATTGGCTTCTTGATTTTCTCTTTTGGGTTTGATTTTGTTGTTCAGTTAGTTTCAAGGTGCCCCTTCTTTGCCTTGACTCTTCGGGTAGTCAAACTTTTGAACAGCACATATGTTCGCGTGCTTGTGTCGGTGTGACACCCTGACTTTTCGGGCTGTTCCACTTTTGACGAGCACATATGTTTGCGTGCTTGCGTCGGTGTGCTACCCTGGCCTTCCAGCCACTGATTTAGCTGGCCCCATTTTCGTAACCAGGCCGAAAATTTGTGATGGTTCCGTCTTCGTGTGTGTGCCGGTTTAACCTGCCCCGTTTTCGTAACTTGGCTCAAACCTGCCGTGACTTCGTTTCCCCTCGTCGGGTTAGCGTACCCTTGTTTGGCAACGCCCGAAACCGCGGTGGTATTTTTTTTGTTGTTGCCCTTTTTCTTGCTTTCTGCACTACGTACGAAATAGGTGCATATTTGGGCATCGTATATGTCTCCAAACCTGCTTTGGTATGCCCATCTTGGCTCTTCTTCTGCGTTTTGCACTACGTACGTCATTGGTACTTATTGAGGCGTCATATTTCGATTCTTACCGCTATGGCATATATGTCTTAGCCCTTCCCCAAATCTTTGCACTACGTACGTCATAGGTGCTTATTGAGGCGTCGTATTTGTTCTGTTACCACTGTGGTATATCTGGTATGTGCCCTGGCCCTTCCTCTATTTTCTACACTACGCACGCCGTACGTGCTTAGTGTGGCGTCGTATTTTCTTCTGTTACCACTGTGGTATACCTGGTATGTGCTCTGGCCCTTCCTCCGTTTTCTGCACTACGCACGCCGTAGGTGTTATTGAGGCGTGTCGTCCACCTTGTCTGCGTCGAATCGCCCTGCACAAGTCCCCTCTTCTCGATTAGACATCCAAGTGCTTTCGCGTATGTTTTCCCCGATTTTTCGTGGCTTAGTTTCCAACAGGAATGGCTCTATAGTAAGCCACATTTTCAGAGTTTCACGACATCAACTGCTAGTACTTCCGGGTCCGTCGTTTGTTCACGACCCCCCCCCTCTATAGGCTTCTTTATAGTATCAACCCCCGAAACCATGGTAGTTTCGCTCGGTCCTTATTAGCCTGAACTTCGCTTGCACGCTGTGCATGCGCGCCGATAGCATTATTAGAGTTGTACGTGACTTGCCCCCTCCCTCTGTCCGGCTTACGGTATCAGCCCGCGACATCGTAACACTTTTGTCTGATTCCTGCTCAGCCGAGATATCGTCTGCACCACGTGCGTGCTCTTTCGCAAATTTTCTGAGCCCCCCGTTGTGTTAAGACCCCGTTTTTACCGCTCTCACGGTATGAGTTGAAAATAATATCGTGTTAGCTTGGTTTTTCTATCTTGGATTTTCCTCCCCCCTGTACTATGTGCCGGATGGGAACGTACACCCCCTCCCCTCTGCAGTGTGTGCGTTTTCGGAACGTATTTCCTCCCGACTCGGGCGTTCGTGAATTTTCGGAACCGATACCTTCCGCTTTCGCGTCCATGCAACGCGGGTATTAGTTGATTTTTTTTCTTGTTATTTCTGGGCATGTGTGCTCCTTAGTGGTTATCGCTGTGCGCAGCAAACGACCGACCGTAGTAGCCTTATCTCCTTTCTTCTGGGAGAATTTTTTTTCGTGAACGCTTAGTGCGCGTATTAGCTTTGGACCCTACTGTCTCAGTACAATTCTACCTGGTAGTTACCAGTATCGTCAGTGTTATCACCTTGTGGCCCCCCAAAGTATTCCCTTACAGTCTCAGTATCATTGAGCCCCCAACAACGTTTTAACGTAGTAGTATGCCTTCTGTCTTTGCCGCATTCAAAGTATGGCATTTGTTCGTTTTTCGGTGACCTTCATGGGCGCCTTGATCCTGAACTCGCGCCCAAGTTGGTCCACTTTTCTACAGTACGACGAGTGTTCGCCTTTGTGGTTTTGCTTCCGCCTTCTACCGCCTATGTAGCCTACCCACGTTTCGTGCATACCGACGAAACATGGCGTTTCCGAACCATGTCGAGGCTTTCCATCGTCTCGTGTCCACCGCGCCCTATGCGCTTGGCGACAACATGGATGCTTTCCGCGTTATTTTGCTTCGTTTTCCGCGAGGCATTTACCTCCTTTCTTGTTGCTGTTGGACTTTCCTTGCCCCTTGGCATACTTCCCTTTTGTTGTCGAACATTTCGTGCTTCTTGGCGTACTTCTTCCCACGACTGACGTCGCTGCACTTTAGCCCCAGCCACTTGGTATTACGGCATTCCAGCTATTGCTACTGTCTATGGCCCCATATTGTCGACCACTGGCTTCACATTGAGAGCCCCCCTTAGGTTTCACGTTAGCGGTCTCGTGCTGGCTCTCCAGCCCATCTGTCGGTTCTCTTTGGCCTCTACTTTGTTTGGTTGTACCTGCGCCCAAGAGCCCCTTGCTGTCGGGCTCCGTTCTTGCTTTGTAGCCAGCGGATCTATTCCCCTGGACCATTATTTCTTACCTTTTTCTCTCGGCACCGCTGCCCCTACGGTCCACCGACACTGATCCCCCTCCTGGCTTTGCAGCCAACAGGTCTTGTTTCTCTCGACGACTTTTCTTGTTTCTTTTCGGCATACCTGCCCATAGGGTTCAACTACACCGGCCTTAATCATGGCTTTACAGCCCGTCCTGACTGTGCAGTCCACAGGTCGTCCCCTCTTGGCCTCCGTTTTGCTCTTGGCTTGTTGGCGTACTTGTCGCATCGGGCCCACGTTTTGACTCCAGTTTGGCTTCGCAGCCCATATAGGTCGTTCCCTGTTGACTCCCTTTCGTGTTGTTTTTTTTCGGCGAAATCGCTTTCGGAGGTATGCCTTCGCTACGTACCTAGTGTTGCTCGTTTTCTGAAAGTAGCCTTTCAAGGTCCCTCGCTATGGACCCTTCTTTTTGTCAGGATGCAGTACGTTGTTATGACACGATTTGCCTACTTCCTGTTTTTCCGTGCATTTTTCGAGGTTACCTTTCTAGGGTTGCTCCGCGTTAGCGACCTCGTGTTCTCGAGGTATAGTACCTAGCTGCGGCTTTCTTCATATTTGTCTTCGTTCTCTGCATTCTTTCTGGAGCTGGACACTTCCAGCGCTGCTTTGAGCTGAACGAGTATCTTCTTTTTGACTCCATTTTTGGCTTGCTTTGTTATGGTTGAATAGCCTCGCTACGTTTGCTGGCATTGTTCCCGTTATTAGTTCGCCTCTCAAGGTGTCATATATCGACTCTCTTTCCGGCTTCCGATAGTGCCTTCCGTCTTTCTAGTGTCTACGTTTCAGCTTCGTCCTTGTTTGCGTATAGCTTTGGCTACATGACCTCACCACATTTTTCTTCTCGTTTTCATGGTACTGTACCCAGATAGCTTTCAAGGGTACTCCACTGTTGCCCCCCGGGTAACATTTCCGGCGTATCACACACGCCTCCAGTACCACTATTTTGGTGTTGTCTGTGCCACTGTTTAGGTGTTGTATTTCACTGCGGTGTTGCATTTCACTGCGTTTTCGCGATTTGTTTTAGTAACCTCGGTTTCCCGTTCTACAGTTCGACCAAGGGCCTTTTGCTAGCCTCCTAGGTCCCACATTACGGCCCCTGTTCTTCCGTTACACCTCAGCGTACTGGTTCTTTATAGTTTTGCCTTTCGACCATTGGTCCCACGTCAGCCTTCTAGGTCCAACCTTGCGGACCCTGACACTATTTTAGGCACTGTTCTTTGTTTTCTCTTGTTTCAGGCTCTTTCTCTTCTGCCTTTGGACCAATGACCCGACGCTTGCGTACTTCCTCGCGTCTTAGTTGTTGCTCTTTCACCGTCCAACCGATGGCCCCACGTCAGCTGTCAGTGTCCAACGTAGAGGACTCTGACGTCCTATAGGCAGTGCTTCTTGATTTCTGTGTTACCTCCTGGCAAATGGACCGACCGCCCGCCCCTTCGGCACTACGCTTCAAGCCGTAAACTCGTCTGGCCTTCACAGCGTGACACGTGTTCCCTTATTCTCTCCTGACTTGGTTTCCGCGTCTATACCTTCTTCTTTGGCCCCCTTCGCATCCTTGCGCTCAGTGGCCGCGCCCTTCGTGTTATCGTAGGCCGATTGCTAGATACATACCCTTTCTCGAGCTCTCACGGTTGTGAGCTCCATCATAGGGTTTTATATCTTGCAATTAGGCGTTTAAGCCTCATTATTGCGAGGTGTGGGGGAATCTATAGCCTGATCTTCGTTTGTTTCGAATAGCCGCATCTTCGATCCCCTTTCCAATTTTTGATGTTTTGTTGACATCATTTGATGGACAGGTGATCTGCATCTACGACTATTTAGGGTGGGCTAATGCAATAGAGTTTCAGTATAGCTGGCAATAGATTCGGTAAGATAGCCCGCAGAGTCATGGTCTATTGGACCACAAGAAGGTTCCCTCACACGGAATATTCTGAGTGAAGCGGATAACCCGTAGAATCTAGTTAGTTTATACCACAAGAGCGTTCTCGGTAATGGAACGTTCTTCCTCTGGACAAGATAGATAGAAGTAAGCGCGTTAGGCGCTCACGGGAATGTAGAGCATCTGGGAGATCGTTCCTTGTACGTTCCATAGGTGAAGGTCCGGAAGAGAGCACAGCAGCAAAGCTGGGGTGAAGCGAACTCTGTGAGCTTCACGCCACCCCCGTGCTCTCACTCCTCCTCCTTCTCCTCCTCCTTCTCCTCCTCCTCCTCCTCTTCCTGTCTCCTCGAGCTTGTCATAGCTCAACGCCAATAATGATAAATCAATAAAGAAGAACCGGTGCTGTCTCCAAGCGAAGCTGATACCCCTGCGTCCCTTCGCTCCCACCTTCCGGTACCACGACCTTCACATTAGTCAGTCTGTGCGCGGAAACTATAAAACCCGTTTCTGAGGGGGACAAAATCTGACAGCTGTGGAAGGGAATGCATCCGTTTATCAAGTGAATCATGTAAGTCGAATAACCGGTGGAGGGAGGGCGGAGTTTTGAAGGACGTGGGGGCCTGGTTTTGATCAAAGGGAGCGGGGTTGGATGGGGGGGGAAGGGGGGGGGGGGGGGGACGGACGGGCGGGCAATTTGTGCGTGGAAGCTATAAATCCTCTACGGGGATAAATCTGACGGCTTTGGGAAAAAAAAAAAAAAAAAATGCACCAGTTTATCTAAAACAATTGAGGGTGGGACAGACTCCGACAAAGGATAACCAATCAGATTGCGCATTCACGACAAATAATCGACAAAGAACGACAAAGAATTAAAATTGTTTCCAGTATACCCCAGTCTTTTCCCTATATGTTTGGGGCTCCTGCTGGGTTGTGTGAGGAGCCGGGGGTTGCCCAGAGGGCACAAAGCACCCTGACGGCTCGAGAAGCACTGGAGTCCTTCGAGGGAAATACAGGTTCAGGGATCACGACAAAGCACCAGGTGTAAGTCCCTTCAACAGCTCGCGTCCTGCCGCATCCCCACATCTGGTGAGTACTCCCCAAACTGTGGGACCATCACCTTAACTCGGGCCCAGTAAGCACAAACGTCACTGGTTCAAGCCCCGGCGACCCTCATTTCATTTTTTTTCCACTGCTTCTTTCTTTTTTTATACCAGATATAGTGAACAAATTTATCTTTTTTTCGTCAAGCCTTTTTTTTGTACCTGGTATAATATGTGCAGATTTGTCTTTTTTTGGCCCAAGTCTTCTTTCTACTATGTGAGGGTGTCGTGGTGCTGGAAGGTGGGAGGGAAAGGACGCAGGGGTACCAGCTTCGCTTGGAGACAGCACCGGTTCTTCTTTATAGATTTATCATTATTGGCGTTGAGCTATGACAAGCTCGAGGAGA
Source organism: Undaria pinnatifida (assembly GCA_012845835.1). Classification (NCBI taxonomy): domain Eukaryota; class Phaeophyceae; order Laminariales; family Alariaceae; genus Undaria; species Undaria pinnatifida. Next base: position 26,750,312 of record JABAKD010000023.1, on the reverse strand, counting down.
CAGGAAAGTAGAAGGAGGAGGAAGGAGAGGAGAAGAAGGAGGAGTGACAGCACGGGGGTGGCGTGAAGCTCACAGAGTTCGCTAAACCCCAGCATTGCTGCTGTGCTCTCTTCCGGACCTTTACCTATGGAACGTACAAGGAACGATCTCCCAGATGCTCTACATTCCCGTGAGCGCCTAACGCGCTTACTTCTATCTATCTTGTCCAGAGGAAGAACGTTCCATTACCGAGAACGCTCTTGTGGTATAAACTAACTAGATTCTACGGGTTATCCGCTTCACTCAGAATATTCCGTGTGAGGGAACCTTCTTGTGGTCCAATAGACCACGACTCTGCGGGCTATCTTACCGAATCTATTGCCAGCTATACTGACACTCTATTACATTAGCCCACCCTGAATAGTCGTAGATGCAGATCACCTGTCCATCAAATGATGTCAACAAAACATCAAAAATTGGAAAGGGGATCCAAGATGCGGCTATTCGAAACAAACGAAGATCAGGCTATAGATTCCCCCACACCTCGCAATAATGAGGCTTAAACGCCTCGTTGCAAGATATACAACCCAATGATGGAGCTCACAACCGTGAGAGCTCGAGAAAGGGTATGTATCTACGGTATACCAGTAGCAATCGGCCTACGATAACACGAAGCGCGCGGCCACTAAGCGCAAGGATGCGAAGGGGGCCAAAGATGAAGGTATAGACGCGGAATCCAAGTCAGAAGAGAAGAAGGGAACACGTGTCACGCTGTGAAGGCCAGACGAGTTTACGGCCTGAAACGTAGTGCGAAGGGGCGGGCGGTCGGTCCATTTGCCAGGAGGTAACACAGAAATCAAGGAACACTGCCTAACAGAACATCAGAGCCCGCTGCGTTAGACATGGACAGCTGACGTGGGGCCATCGGTTGGACGGTGAAAGAGAAACAACCAAGACGCGAAGAAGTACGACGTGGGCCATCGGTTGAACGGTGAAAGAGAAACAACCAAGACGCAAAAAGTACGCAAGCGTCGGGCCATTAATCGAAATGCAGAAGAGAAAGAGCCTGAAACAAGAGAAAACAAAGAACAGTGCCTAAAATAATGTCAGGGTCCGCAAGGTTGGACCTGGAAGGCTGACGTGGGACCAATGGTCGAAAGGCAAAACTATAAAAATCCAGTACGCTGAGGTGTAACGGAAGCACAGGGGCCGTAATGTGGGACCTAGGAGGCTAGCATAAAGCCCTTGGTCGAACTGTAGAACGGGAAACCGAGGTTACTAAAACAAATCGCGAAAACGCAGTGAAAGACAACACCTCAACAGTGGCGCAGACAACACCAAAATTGTGGTACTGGAGGCGTTGTGATACGCCGGAAAGCTGAGCCGGGGGGCAACAGTGGAGTACCCTAAGAAGCTATCTGGGTACAATACGGGGAAGACGGGAAGAGATAAGTGGTGAGGTCACCCAGACAAAGCAATACGCATACAAGGACGAAACTGAAACGTAGACACAGAAAGACGGAGGGTACTATCGGAAGCCGGAAAGAGAGTCGACATATGACACCTCAAGAGGCTAACTAATAACGGGAACAATGCCAGCAAACGTAGCGAGGCTATTAAATCATAACAAAGCAAGCCAAAAACGGGGTCAACACGAAGATGCTCGTTCATCTCAAAAAAGCGCTGGAAGTGTCTAGCTCCAGAAAGAACGTAGGGAACAGAGAAGACAATATGAAGAAAGCCGCAGCTAGGTACTATACGTCGGGAACACGGAGTCGCTAAGGCGGAGCAATCCTAGAAAGGTAACCGAGAAAAATGCACGGAAAAACAGGAAATAGGCAAATCGTGTCAGAGCAACGTACTGCAGCCTGACAAAAAGAAGGAGCGTCCATAGAAAGGGACCTTGAAAGGCTACTTTCAGAAAATGAGCAACACTAGGTACGTAGCGAAAGAATTTCTCCGAAACCGATTTCGCCGAAAACACAACACGAAAGGGGGTCAATTTGGAAAGCCTAAATGGGCTGCGAAGCCAAGCAGGGGTCAAAACATGGGATCGATGCGACAAGTACGCCAACAAACCAAGAGCAAAACGGGGGCCAAGAGGGGACGGCCTGTGGACTGCACAGTCAGGACGGGCTGTAAAGCCATGATTAAGGCCGGTGTAGTTGAACCCTATGGGCAGGTACGCCGAAAAGAAACAAGAAAAAGTCGTCGAGAGAAACAAGACCTGTTGGCTATAAAGCCAGGAAGGGGGTCAGTGTCGTTGGACCGTAGGGGCAGCGGTGCCGAGAGAAAAAGGTAAGAAATAATGGTCCAGGGGAATAGATCCGCTGGCTACAAAGCAAGAACGGAGCCCGACAGCAAGGGGCTCTTGGGGGCAGGTACAACCAAACAAGAATGTAGAGGCCAGAAGAACCGATAGATGGGCTGGAGAGTCAGCACGAGACCGCTAACGTGGAATCTACGGGGGGCTCTCAATGTGAAGCCAGTGGTCGACAATATGGGACCATAGACAGTAGCAATAGCTGGAATGCCGTAATACCAAGTGGCTGGGGCTAAAGTGCAGCGACGTCAGTCGTGGGAAGAAGTACGCCAAGAAGCAAGGAATGTCCGACAACAAAAGGGAAGTATGCCAAGGGGAAAGGAAAGTCCAACAGCAACAAGAAAGGAGGTAATGCCTCGCGAAAAACGAAGCGAAATAACGCGGAAAGCATCCATGTTGTCACCAATCGCATAAGGCGAGGTGGGAACGACACGATAGAAAGCCTCGACATGGTTCGGAAACGCCATGGTTCGTCGGTATGCACGAAACGTGAGCAGGCTACATCGGCGGTAGAAGGCGGAAGCAAAACCACAAAGGCGAACACTCGTCGTACTGTAGAAAAGTAGAACAACTTGGGCAAACGTTCAAGATCAAGGCGCCCATGAAGATCACTGAAAAAACGAACAAATGCCATACTTTGAACGCAGCAAATTAGACAGAAGGCATAATACTACGGTAAGACGTTTTTAGAGCCTCAACGATAGTCAGACTTTGAGGGGGTACTTCGGGGATCCGCGAGGCGATATCACTGACTGGAGCCTACCAGGTAGAATTGTACTGAGACAGTAGGGTTCAAAGTTAATACGCGCACTAAGCGTTCACGAAAAAAAATTCTCCCAGAAGAAAGGAGATAAGGCTAGTACGGTCGGTCGCCAGCTGCGCACAGCGATAACCACTAAGGAGCACGCATGCCCAGAAATAACAAGAAAAAAAACAAATAATACCCGCGTTGCATGGACGCGAAAGCGGAAGGTATCGGTTCCGAAAATTCACGAACGCCAGAGTCGGGAGGAAATACGTTCCGATAACGCACACACTGCAGAGAGGAGGGGGTGTACGTTCCCATCCGGCACATAGTGCAGGGGGGGGGGAAACCTAGATAGAAAAACCAAGCTAACACGATGTAAATTTCAACTCATACCGTGAGAACGGTAAAAACGGGGTCTTAACACAACGGGGGGCTCAGAAAAATTGTGAAGAGCACGCACATGGTGTAGACGATATCTCGGCTGAGAAGGAATCAGACAAAACTGTTACAATGTCGCGGGCTGATACCGTAAGCCGGACAGAGGGACGGGGCAAATGACGTACAACTCTAAAAAATGCTAGCGGGGCGCATGCACAACGTGCAAGCGAAGTTCAGGCTAATGAGGATCAAGCGAAACTACCATGGTTTCGGGGGGTGATACTATAAAGAAGCCTAGAGGGGGGAGTCGTGACCAAACGACGGGCCTGAAAGTACTAGCAAAACATTGACGTCGTGAAACTCTGAAAATGTGGCCTACTATAAAGCCATTCCTACTGGAAGCTAAACGACGAAAAATCGGGGGAAACATACGCGAAAGCACTTGGATCTCCAACCGAAAAGATGGAACTTGTGCAGGGCAATGTGACGCAAACAAGGCGGACAGCACGCCTCATCAAGCTCCTACGGCGTGCGTAGTGCAGAAAACAGAGGAAGGGTCAGAGCACATACCAGGTATACCACAGTGGTAACAGCACAAATACGACGCCTCAATAAGCACCCATGACGTACGGAGTGCAAAGAGTTGGGGAAGGGCTCAGACATACATGCCATAGCGGTAACAATCCAAATATGACGCCTCAAAAAGTACCAATGACGTACGTAGTGTAGAAAGCAAGAAAAAGGCCAACAAAATAAAATACCACAGCGGATTCGTGGACAGCGAAACAAGGGTACGCTAAACTGACGGGAGGAAACGAAAAACACGGCAGGTTTGAGGCCAAGTTACGAAACGGAGCAGGCTAAACCGGAACAAACAGGAAGACGGAACCATCACAAATTTTCGGCCTGGTTACGGAAATGGAGCCAGCTAAATTGGTGGCTGGAAGGCCAGGATAGCACACCGACGCAAGCACGCAAACGTATGTGCTGGTCAAAAGTGGGACAACCCGAAAAGTCGGGGTAGCACACCGACTCAAACATGCGAACATACGTGCTGTTCAAAAGTGTGACAACCTGAAACGTCAAGGCAAAGAAGGGGCACCTTGAAACTAACTGAACAACAAAATCAAACCCAAAAGATAAACTCAAGAAGCCAATGCGGACAAAACGAACCCCATGAAAAAAAACAACTCAAGAAGGAACTCAAGAAACATGGTTAGGGGGAGGGACGACAAGACAAACGGGTAAGTGCGACTCAGCGCGATAATACCCTGGCTGCAGATATCCCTGTCGCATGGCGTTGTAGGCACGCCGGTCCGTAGATGGTGCTCCGCGAAGATATGCAGTAGAGACGCCGTAGGTTGATCATGGAACCGGGTGGTGTAGGGTTTGAAGAAAAATCCGATGAAACGCGGCTGGTGGTCGTACTAAGGTGTGCTGCAGCGCTCCGATCGCGAGAAAGTTACGTCGTGGTGTTCGCGGAAGATGTGGTAGGAGCGCTGGAGACGGATGATGGTCCAGTAGAACGCGTTGAAAAGCTCCGAGCACGAACCGGTGAGGGCGGGTTGTTTGCGGACGATGCGGTTGGAGCTCTTTGACGGAAGAAGACGAGACTGCAGTAGCTCAATATGGTAGGTTGAAGAAGGTTGCGGATAGCGTACGCGGCGGTGGAATGTGCGTGTTCCGCAGCGTACATGTAGGTGCAAGCGTTGACGCTGTAGTAGTCCTTTAAATTGGGCCTGTGGAGATGCCTGCGGTGCTCGTGGTGTTAGAGTTAGCATTTTACGCAGCGAGGATGACGGCGTGGTTGCTGGAATAGGCTGTGGAGAAGGCGCGAACTTGCCGACGATGACGATGACGGTGTCGCCGGGGGCGATTAGTAGCGGACTGAAGGAGCAGACCTACCGGCGCGGTGGCTGCAGGAGTCAGCGAAATATGTCCCAGCTGGTCGGCACTGACTGTGCGATGACGCCGGAGTTGGTGGTAGTGGCCACGAAGAGGGCGCCTCGCTGCTGGTAGCGGTTTGAAGCAGCAGGCTCATCGGTGCATGGCTGCAGAAGTCGGTGAAATAATTCCCAGGTTGTCGGAGTAGATGGTGGCGACGACGCCGGGGCCGGCGGTAGTGGCCAAAAAGTAAAAGGTTTCCTTGACGTTGGTAGTGGCTTGAAGGAGAAAGACATCGAATGATGAAGTCGCGGAAGACGAAGGTGGAGCTCAGGTGAAAGGTGGAGCTCTGGCGAAGGTGGAGCTCTGGTAGCGAAGCTCAGATGACGACAGGTGACGACGAATCTTCGTGCAGGAGGAGCTGTGGTCGCGAAGCGCAGGTGACGACGAAGCTCTGTCGAAGATTGAGCTCTGAAAAAGGTGGATATCTGGTCTTGAAGCTCGGGTGACGACGAAGCTTTGGTGAAACGTGGAACTCCGGTGAACGTGGAGCTCCGGTCGCGAAGCTCAGGTGACGATGGAGCTCTGGTGGCAAAGCTCAGGTGACGACGAAGCTCAGAACCCGATGGAGCTCTAGTGGCAATGCTCAAGTGACGGTAAAGCTCAGATGACGACGGAGCTCTGGTCGCGGTGTTCGCGCGGCAATAGGGGGGGTGTCGATGATCTTGGAAGTGTAGCCACAGGTACTGTCGAGAAAAACCGTAGTCGGAACGGCAGTCTACAGTTTTCAGCGGCGGCTATGGAGCGATGACGGCTCCGGGAAAATAATGGTCCGACGAAGGATGAGGAGGGCCAAAAAGGGATGCGCCAATGGTGGGCGCTGGGGAGAACGAATGATGGCCTGAAAGCCGAACCAGGAGGAGCGCCAGCGTCCTCGGCGCCTTTCTCGGAGCTGGCTATCGAACCGGAGGCGATGTCATGGGCCGAAATAGAGCCGACCGAGTTTTTGGCGCGGAGAAGGGGTCGACGGATTATTGTGGTATGGTCCGCAACGGTGAGTTGCCGAAAGTATTTCCAGCGAAACGTGGTGCATGGGGCAGGAGGGAGGGGGTTTGAGCCCACCCAAGTCAATGCCTAACAGGAAGGGTGCACGGTTTGCGCGTCGCCGGTGGATGGGGGCGGATGGTGATGGTGGGTCGAAAGGGAGGGGGAACTAGCCCACCCAAAACGATACCCGGGATGGGATGCTGACATCTTTCGACGTGGGCAGCGAAGAGGCCGTGGAAGGGCCCGATTTCTGGCTAAAAAGGTCCAATACGTACCAGGCTCGGGAGGTTCATGAGCCCGAGGCTGAAAAAAATAACAAACTCGGAAAAAGAGGGCGGTGGAATAGTAGAGGTGGGTCGTAGAGGAGAGGTAGCGAGACCACCCAAACCGATAGTCGGTTCGAAACGCTCATACCCGGAAAACAAATAAGCTCCAACTCAGAAAATGGGGGCGGCGGGATGTGGTGGCGGGTTGGGAGGGACGGGGAAACGAGCCCACCCAAGCCGATGCTCGGCTCGAAGAGGTCACAACCGGAAAGGAACAAAACCACAGGTTCAGATGGTAAACCTATAGGAATGTTAGGGTAGGGGGGGGTGGCGACAGTGGCGTCACAGAGATGCCTTCAGGGACGGGTAGGGGTTGCCTAGGTTCAGGTGGTGAACCTACAGGGTTGTTGAGGCAAAAACGGGGGTGGCGGTATTGGTGTCGGATGGGGATTCGCGACCGTTGGGTTGGAGGGGAACTGTTCGGTGTTCACTGGCAACGGAAACAGAATCATTCGGGGTCGTCCGCGGTTGTGTCGTCAAGGAAATCTGAAGGGCCGTTGGTAGCAAGGATCCGGTTAATGGGGGGGTAGCTAAAGAGTTGGGTCGGGAGCGATAAGCCGTGGGTTTGTTGTGGTTGGGGAAACCAGGGCACGCTGGTGGGTAAACGGAAAAGTTGGCCGGGAGGTGCCGCTGGTGGCCTGGTATAGGCGGGATGGTTCGGGCCGGGGTAGCCGTGAAAAGGGGGCGGTAGGGGCTCCAACATTTGTAGAAAGGGGAACTAACCGGACCGTGAGGAGGAGGGCGGTTGCTTCCTCCAGATGGTCGGCGGAGACCGGAGCAAGGCGGCTTTGTGGTAACACGTCGGGGTGGAGAACGGCATGGGGGATTCGGCAGGTGCGCCTCGATGGCAATGGAGGGGGCCGGGACAGAGGTGCTCCGTGAAAACCGGTCGCGTTGAAGGGGGGGGGCGCGGCAGAGTTGTTCTGTCGCGATGGAAAGGGTCGGAACAAGGTCGGTAGTAGGAGAGTTCGGTGAGAAATGCCGAGACCGAAAGGGGATGACTCGTTTGCAACGCGGCGGGTTAGGGGGGAAAGGCGGCTGCCAACCGATAAAGCAGCTCCTGCCTATGGATGGGATTGCCAGCCTCGGGTGTACCGTTGACGAAGCTAGAAATACGAACTGGGAGGGCGGTGGTAGATGTCGAGGGTCGTTGGGTGGTGGTACGGGAATGGTTACCGGCGTTTGTCGGCCTCGGAACCATTGTCCCAGGTAGGTAATGAAGGAGCTCCGGCGTTTGTTGGCCTCGGAACCAATGTCCATGGCTGGTCGTAGGAACGGTTCCGATACTTGGTCGAAGCCGGGAGAGCTGAGGGGTCGTGGTGTCGCTCAAAATGTCGGTATCGGGCGATGTCGGAAACTACTCCACACGGTGATAAGAAAAACCGTAGAGGGAGAATCCAAAAGGGTGGCACTGCTAAAGGTTGAACATCCCAGAAGAGGTAGTTCGGTGTAGGGTGGCTGCGGTGAGCCGCCAAGCAGTGGTCAGTTGCGGCTGTCTGTAAGAATGTCGCGTGGCGATGGCGAGGGTGCAGCTGGCTGATCTAGAGAACATGGGCGGCTGGGTTAACGTGATCGCAAGGGGAGTCTCGGTATTGTATCACCGAGGCTCTAGGAGGGTCTCCGTGGGTGGCGTTTAAAGGGCCGGGGCGAAGATACCCTGGGGGTCCTGTCTCCAAGCGGCGTTGGATGAGCAGGATAGCACTCGCTAGGAAATGCCGTACCTGTGGTCCTTGTCGACGCAATCCACGAGAGTTGCGGGGAAGACGGGGCAGGGGGCTCAGGGCATATCCTGGTCAACTATGATCGCGAGTCTTCCATCATGACGGGACTGTTCCTTGGGCCCAGGGGCAGTGGTGCTGTCAACACTGTGGCAGCGAATGGGAACCCGTCGCTCGCGAGCCCACCGCTGGCACTTGAAAAACGCGCACGTCCTAGGACGAGCGCGGGTGGAGCCGCCGATAAATAGGCGAGGCGGGCTCGCTGGTAGCCGTGGTCTTCGGCAAGTAGCGTTGCTCACCGGTGGAAGGCGTCGAGTGGAGCATCCCAGTAGGGCTCGACGTCTTGGCCTCTTCACACCCACACCTCAAGACCATCGCTAGAACAAAGGGATCAGGCTTGGACAAGCGATATCGCATGTATGGGGCTGGGCGGAGGAGGTAGATTGTTGGGGGACGGGGGCGTCGGAGGAGCTCGTTCTTGTACAGTTGAAGCTGGAACCTCGTCCCGCAATTAGATAGCCTGGCGCTGGTAGTGCTGTATCGGTTGATCAGCGTGTAGCGTCCAAGGATTTTTGCCGCAATGGGTATCGGCCGGTCACGCTGTTGCTGTCGATGTTGTCGTCGTTGTCGCAGCAGGTGCCTGGGGAAGAAAGGCGATCATGGTGCTTTCGACCCAAAAAATAGTTGCCGCGGCATTTACAACGAGCAGCACTGGTTGTCGCGGGTGATTGCCGGGTGATGGCGCCGGGTGTATCGTCCGCACGTTTCCGTAAGTACCTAAAGTAAAAACTAACATCCTGAAATATACCCATACCTGGGTTGAGCGCAACAGAGGGGTAGCGGTGTTGCTACAGTGGGAGAGTGCTGCCGGCACGATGCAGACGTCAGGGAGAACGCCCGAAAGCCAGTGGAGTCGTACTCTATGGCCAGGTAGTTGACAATGATGCTCGTCGCAGGTTGTGTCCCGTATCGCAATATGTGGTGGTTGCGAGCCACCACTTTTTGCGGTTCGTGAGACAGACGCAGGCGTCGTGGGCGTCACAATTCGGGTGGTTGCGACCGCCGTCGCGGCCACTACGGACAGGATGGCGTCTTCGTCGTTAGGCGAACTTGCTGTCGCTGTTACAACGGTCAATATCGGTGATGTAGGTGGTAGGCGGAGAAGAATGGTGTAGGTGGTAGTCGGAGAAGAACGGTGGTCTTGCCCCGAGGAGTAGGTGATGCGGGGGGGGGTGCGTGCGGCGTTTTTGGGGGCTGGTTGGGGAGGGCGTGTGCGGCGGTTTTAAGCCGTGGGTTCACAGGGGGTGGGTGCTGGGGCTTGGAGGGTGTAGGGGAATGCGGCAACAAAGTTGGTTTGGCGGCTATGTGGCCGTTTGGACAACTGTAGTAGCGGCGGAAGGGGGTCGGAATTTCAAGGAAATAGACCGAACTGGTAGATTACCGCAGACGGAGCGTCTAACGATGTCGACATGAGTCGTAGTTGGGTAGGTACGACGTGGCCAATAACCGAAAAAAAAATTTACCGCAGACAGGGGTGTCTTTGGGTGCCACCCGGTCGAGACCGTGGGCGCGCCGGATGCAGTTGTGAGCAAGTACCAGCAAACAAAAGCAGGGGCGATTGGGCGCAGGGGCTTAAGCGCGCTGATGAGAGGGCGATTTTGAACCATTGTGGTGATAGACGCGGCCGCGTGGGGTGGGCGGCTATGGGAGCCGGGGTTGGGATGTGAGCAGCAACGTGTCGGTTGGGACGGTAGTCGTGGCTCGGGTGGAGGGGGGGGGGTACAAAGGGCTGCAGTCGCGGTGGCATGATATTCGGTCACCAACGCGGCACTGGCCTGATGGATGCCGCTTCGGCGATACACGCTGTGGTAGTCGTCGCTGTACTTGCGGCGTTGTTGCGCTCCCCCACGGGAAAAAATAACCTCTTGCCCTCAGGCGCTAAACGAAAATCGAAGTCGCACCAGGTGAGCGTCTCTCGTAGAGGGATCCGTCCTCCTAGTCTCGGCGTGTAAGGTGGCCGTACCGAACGTCGAGAGATCCGGTTTGACTGAAATCGGTCGGGGTCAGTGGCGGCGGTGGGAATGCCATTAACGACCCCGGCCGCAAAAATGCGCTCCGGGCATTATTTCGATTTTATTGGAACAGAATGACAAGGTCCTTCACCGTAACTGTCCCACCCATGGCTACAGCAGGAGAAGAACGCGAAGCACACTGTTCATTGTGAGGGTTGAGGGGTTGGGTCCTGGTTGGTGCGGGATTTACCACGAGGGTTGGGGGGTGGTCCATGTTGGTCCGGAATGGATAGGGAGGTATCGCACGCACCGGAGTAGAGAGGCAGGATGCAGTACAAGTAGTTTTCGAACGTCACCAAGGAGACCGGAGGGTGATGGATGATTGTAGATATTCCCCGGGGAGGAGCGTGATGCTCGGGAGATGGTTGGAACCACCGAGTTATCCAGTCGAAAACAAAACAAAAACAGACCTTACAACACGGAAAATATGTGTGCCTCTTGTACCGGTCGACAACCTAAGCTATGTTTGAGGTTTTCCGAAGCAAAAATCCGGACCTAGAAATGACGGTATACTTCAGGGGTGCACTCTTTTTTTAAAAAATACCGGGGGGGGTTCCGTGTAACACACGTAGTATACTCGTGAAAAAGGGAGAGAGATGGCACTCGGAGCGCGATGCACTCGGAGTGCGGTTTTACTCAACTGTATTTGTGCTCAAACACGATCCTAATACACTTCGGGTCATTCCAACGCTGCATCAGGTCGGGAGTGCGTAACAGCAAAAACGGAAGCCTCATAAAAATAGCTCAAACACGCGTGGGGTATAACGCGTATTGACGAGGCTCGTGGCACGTTGAGTCTTCACCCTCACAGAGGTTTTCCAAATAGAACGCAGTGCACCGTGAGAGGATTTTATAAAATACTACCGATATGATGTTGTGGGATGCTCGACGTGTAATACCGTCTTTCACGCATTCGGGGGTTGAAATCCCTAAAAAAAAATAATGCACCGTGACAAAGCGCAATCATTGTCAATTGCGTAAGTCAGCATTATTTGTGCAGCGCGTGTTGATGCTCGTGACAAGACGATTATTGTTGCACGACCATTTTTGCAAGACGAGATGCGCGCCAGCATGATGAAAGCAACAAGTGCAGCATAGAAACGGAGGGGGGGCATTTCCCGTGATTGCTCGCAAAATTATTGTCAAGCAAAAAACAGCAGAAATGGATGCCTTCAAACCAAAAAAAAAATGTAAAGAGTAAAAAAACAGAAACAGTTGTTGACTTTCAAGCTTGCGCAGCAGCGTTACGATTTTGAGCAGAATAGACCCTGCGTTATCGTAAAATTGAAGCGAAAAATGCGTTGAAATTTGGGCATCATCTACCCTATATCACCAGAAACGGGGAGAAGTAAACTCGGTCGGGTGACAAAAATTGGGCGAATCTGAGCAGCGTCTACTCCACTTTATCATACGAGATGGAGCAGATGCGAGGGACTTTGATGCTTTTCGTCACAATAAAAAAATGTTAGCGTAGAGCCTGCTTTTGTTATGGCGTAAAAAGCTGGCCGAACGCGGGGGGGGGGAATGATCCAATATTAGACAGCGTAGAGCTCGGGCACGACAAATAAACTGGCAAAATGCTCTTACAGCAGAAGCATATGGGCATGATAGAGCCCATGTAACTGGTAAGTAAGAGGCACGGTTACTGCAGCATTTCGGATTATGTGAGCAGCATAAGGGGCCGTGCGTGAGACAAAACCGACGGAATTCACATATTTGACACTAGTATCCTGACAAATTAAGGCAGCATAAAGCCTGTGTATGACAGAAGGCTGGCGAGATACACGTACTTCAACAGTATTTTTGTCAAATTTGAACAGCGCAGATGCAATACATGATGACCAAAATGTACGAAGTGTACGCTAAACAGCAGCATAGAGACAAATATCAACATAGAGCCCTGTATGTCATAAAGCTGGTAAGAATGGCACACTGGACAACGGTAATTTGGCCATAGCAGTGCAGGGCCCGTGTACTCTTATAACTGGAGAGATGGTACGTGCGACACCACCAGTTTATAAAAACAAAACGAAAGTTTGCACAAAAAAAACAGTACAAGTAGTAATTCCCCAGGGCAAATTTTAGCAGCAGCAGTTACTCGTACGTGCTTGTTAACCAAGCAAGAAACAAGCAAACAAAGTAGCTATCAATAGAGCAAACGAGGGAAATGCATCAAAATATAAGAACAAACAAACCAGGGGCAAACCAAAACGACTTTGGGATGGCGGTGGAAACGGGGTACCACTGGGAGTATCAGGACAAGACGCAACCATACATGCAGGCCTGAAACCCTGGGAGTCAGACTCGGGTACAACAATATACCTGGTGGGGAGGTAGGTATGCTACATGACTATGAGGGTGTGCCACGCCCGTAAGGTACGTGTCAACCCATACGTGTGTACGTACCTCTGCTGTGCTGTGTACGAGGTACGCAAATTATCTATGAGCCGCTGTCTCGCTAAAGGTACGCAAGCAAAAATATTACTAATACGTCGTACACGATGCCAATCACACGCCGTATAAATGACACCACCGGCTAAGTATGCGTGCAGAAAAAGAGAAAGAAAAGAAACGAGAATTTCGAAAAGTGGGCGGGGTACCTCCCTGGCACCTTGTGTCTATCTCCTGTAAATGAGGGCCTATACCTCAATCAGTGGAGAACACAACAGAGAGCTCTCCTTTTGTTACGTGGTCCTTGTGGGGTCACAGGGATTGGGTCGTTCTTGTACATTCAAGTGTGTTTTGGGGATCGTATAGCGCTTTTGGGGTGACGGACATACTACTACAACAGCAGTAGTACGGTGACACGAAAACGTCCAGAGATATCCCGTACCGGAGGACTTGTATATACTAACGATGTACTACACGCTTGGTGCGAAGCAAAGGGAACAAAGGAGATCGTTTGTAGCACAATACCGGCGCAATACCGGTCGGTGCTATACCTACCTACGAGGGGGGGGGGGAATACGAGAGGGAGAAGAGACGACTGCCTACGGCACTCAACTGCTTGTACTCGGCTCTATACTATATGACCTATCTATGAGCTGTCAGGCACCGTTCGTATGTGGTTAACACACGGAGGTTCGATATAAAAAGGGAGGCAAAAGAAAGGACAAAGAACACAAAACAGAACAAAACAAAAAAGGACTCCTATAAATATAGTCTATATCCTGTTTCTCGCCATATATGTGGTGGCTCACATTAAAGGTTAATAGAAACCGAGAAGAGGCGGGGCTGTCGTTCCAAGCTTGAAGCTCACACGTCGTCAATTCAGCGAGGACGCCATTTGTGAGGGTGTCGTGGTGCCGGAAGGTGGGAGGGAAAAGACGCAGGGGTATCAGCTTCGCTTGGAGACAGCACCGGTTCTTCTTTATAGATTTCTCATTATTATTGGCGTTGAGCTATGACAAGCTCGAGGAGACAGGAAAGTAAAAGAAGGAGGAGGAAGAGGAGAAGAAGGAGGAGTGAGAGCACGGGGGTGGCGTGAAGCTCACAAAGTTCGCTTCACCCCAGCATTGCTGATGTGCTCTCTTCCGGACCTTTACCTATGGAACGTACAAGGAACATTCTCCTGGATGTCCTATGTTCCCATGAGCGCTTAACGCGCTTACTTCTATCTATCTTGTCCAGAGGAAAAACGTTCCGTGACCGAGAACGCTCTTGTGGTATAAGCTAGCTAGATTCTACGGGTCATCCGCTCCACTTAGAATATTCCGTTCATGAGAATCTTCTTACCATGACTCTTCGGACTATCTTACCGAATCTATTGCCAGATATACTGACACTCTATTACAATTACAAGGTTAAATATTTACGGAATGTGTTTGCTCTTTTTTACGCCGAGGCTCTTATTTAATGGCTTTAACACCAGGCACAATATACGGTGATATTCCAGGCATGATACACGGCAATGCACGGTACAAAAAAGTATAAAATGTACGATACTACTATTAATAATCGCTTCCTCTTTCTTGTGTTTTTTTTTTTCTTTGGCCGCCCACTTTTATTGGTCTCCTGATGACCTGCGACGTGACTGATCGCGTCTACTTTTTTCACACGAGCAGCCGAGTAGAAGGGGGGCTAGTAAAGATAAAGGGGGAGGGCAGGTAAATGGGGACATAAACAGAAATCTATAAGAAAATTGTGGTGAGCTAAAGCTTTATTTTTCCCCATCCGCCGGAGGATGAAAAAATAAAAAATAAAAATAATGCAGGCACGCGAACGAACGATGCGGTCTCTTTCGTCAGGCGAACACACGAGCCAAATGTACGCCTAGAGGTTGCCGTCAATGAACCGCCCTGCTTCCGGGTGTGATTCAACAGCAACTAATATGTATACGTATAATTGTGATTTGTTTTTGCTTTCGATCATATCTCTTCGTACACGCACTTTTAGCCGGCGCGCCCTGGTGTCGACACATACATATCAGCAGCGCGGTCACTTTGCGCGAGGTTTGAGCGCGATCCGTGCAGTGTGTCGCGCGTGGCAAGCGTTTGAAATTTCCCATTTTGGTTTTTTTCGGCGGTGGCGGATAAGAAAAATCCCCGGGGTTTCGCATATTTTCGTTCTGGTTCTGGTTCTGGTTCTTCTGGTGACAAATCCCCGGAAGTAGAGTTTTTTATTTTACGTACGTAAAGTTTTTGTCCCGGATTCTTCGTGCGGCGTTCACCTTGAGGATACCAAAAGTTGGGGTGCACGCGCCCCCTGCGTGCTTCAAAAACAAAGCCCCGAAACAACACCGACGCAGACAGGTTCGATACGCTAGACCCTCCGCGACAACTCCGACGCAGTCAAGGACCGACCGCAGTCAACGACGGACCATGGCCGAAGCTGCTGGCGAAGTTCCAGGTACACGTCGTGATAACAGAAACAGCACCCCTCTGGCCGAGAACTGTCCTCGGTGCGCTCTCCAGCTCATCCTGCTGGAAAGCAACCACCCGAACCGGGCCGACTGCCCGGGCTGTCATGGCTACCCGGATAGTTATGCATGGACAGGATTGAAGCTAACCTGGGCCACGGCTTGCAGCTTTTGTTGCGAGGTGGTGCCGGAACATACACCAGTATTTTCGAGCCAGTTCTTCTCCTCAGATAGTATGGGATATGTACACTGGCATCACCTCCCGTAAGAGTGGGTGTAGCCACTCCCGTGCATAGGCAGCGGAAATGAGTGTTTTTGGTAGAACAGTCATATAACACTCATTTCTCTTGCTTATGTACGGAATATTATTCGGAGAATAACTGAACTCAAAGTTGGGTGGGTGGTTGTCTCAACAGATCAGTTCTCAATCTGTGTTTTCCTCTCGAAACAGGGTGCCAAATTGAAAAGTGAGCGTGTGTCCTGGCTCTCCAAATTATGGGCTTTTTATTCCATGACAGATCTGGTATCGATTTTATCTTTTTTCATGTATGTCTGGATTTAATAATACACCAGTATTTTCGAGCCAGTTCTTCTCCTCAGATAGTACGGGATATGTACACTGGCATCACCTCCCACGGTTGGTGTAGCCACTTCTTCCTATACTTTTATTAATATTCCATCTTCTTAAGTGGAATACTTCATATCCCATACTTTTACATCATCCATGATGTTCTGCAATTTTTAAACAATGTTATTTGTTACAGTAAAGGCCTTCCACTAAATGCAGCCCACGAACGACTTTGCTCGCTAAGCGGAAACTCATTGAACGTTGCGAACTGGGCTGATGTAGCTCCCTCCACCATCCCCGTTCCCTCTGATCCCGGAGCTACCACATCCATCAGTCTCATGTATCTCCATGCGGTTTTCGGGCTTTTCCAATATGCCCGTTGCATAATCGTGGATAAAGAATCTCCTGCCAACGCTCTCGAAATAGCTCCCCCAGATCGAAAGAAATGTAATGAAAAAATCCTGAGTTTCCCCCGCTGCCCGTGCATACTCCTTCAACTTGGTGGACATCTTTGTCGCTGAAATGGGTAAAGGACCTTTTACCGGTCTTCCGTTCGGTCCCGTAGAAATCTCGAAAAACAAGTATCCGGACGTCATATCCCATCCTGCCGCTTGACCCACAGCTATCCATTTCTCAACCGCCCGAACTGGGCATACCGCCACATATTTCTCGTCGTAGGGTACGGAAATCAAATGATCGGCACCATCTCTCAAAGTTTTTCCCCACTGGAAGTTGAACAGAAGTCCACTCTTGTTTGGAAGTCTAAGCACTCGTTGTATCAATGTATTCGTCAACTCCGCTCCCCTTTTGGTTGTGCTAAAGGCTACCGCCAAGAACGCGATATCTCGAGCGAGCGTTACCCTCTCTAGGATAGACACAGTACTCTGAAGTTTCGACCGCATAGACCTCACGATTTTTTCTAAGTGACCATGAAGGATAGCCGGTGCTTGTTTGACCAGTACACCTGCCTGCTTCTGCTCTCCGGTTGTGAACGTCAAGTACTGAGTTACCAACTCGCTTCGTACTGGGTTTCCAATCCGCAAGGTGCTACTCCATGGGGTCACTATCCCCAGTTCGTTTTCAAACACCATTGCGAGCTTTGATATGTGATTTGATCGGAGCGAATCGAACGCATATCCCAGGCTGCACTCTCCTGGGGTAGTTGAACATCCCGTAAAACCCTTCATCCCGACTGCTGCTGCACAGTGGCGCGCGCGTACTACTGGCCGTCTCCTCGCACCGCATGAGTCCAACCAACATAGAAATTCCACGACATCCTTCGGCTGAGTATCCTCGATACTTGAGGTGATACTTTCGACCGAGATTGAAGGAACTTCGTGAACAACACGTATGTGGCCGATCTACTTTTCATGGATGCTTTTTCGGCCCAAGCGGTTCGAAACTGGTGCAATCGCTTTCGAATCGCTACTTCGTCAATATCCATCGGCGTATCCATGCCCGTAGTATTTTCTGCTGCCGATGCCGTTTCACCACACATTTGGTAGAAGCGAAAGCCTTCATCATTTTCAGCATGGCATGTCGGGCACAGGACCCTTGCTCGCGACGCGGATACTTTTACGAGAGGGCGAAATGGTATTGATTCTCCCGCGTCGCGCCATGGGGCTAGCAGCCTCCCCACATTGCTCAGAACGATCGTCAAAGCCGTGTAAATAGTCCGCAGAGCCGGATAATGAATTTCGCAAAGTCCGATGTCATTGTGTCAATTTATGATTTACAAAAATTTACTTCTACTGCCAACATGCTCCATTTCTGACACATAAACGGTTCTCTACCTCGCTGGTGATGCACACGATAAAACGGTGATTTTCTCCCCGAGTTGGAAAGCGTTCGAGACTTTACCCAACCCCGTGCTAGCCGAGGAAACCAAGATTGCTTCTGGTCGGGAACTACGATAACGGCTCGTGCTTGACATTCTTCTAAATGTTGCAATATTACTCCGACCATGTTCGTCGGCGGGAAACAGAAACCAAAACATTCCACCGACGACTCTGGCATGAACTTGACGTTTTGCGTAAGAACATCAACCCCCGCGCAACCTGGTGTACGGTAGCGAGCGTAAAAAAGAATATTTTCCTGCGTCTTTCGACCTGTAACCCACTTCTGATGTACAGACGCTGGGGTCGCCATCAAATCCATATCAAAACCTCCTGCCCACGTGTAAAGTGATCCAAACACCGTCGCGTCCAATCGAACATAGTCATCTGAACCAGGCCTCGACAAAGCGTCAGCTTCCGCATTGGATTTTGAATTGACCCAACGTAACTTAAGTATGAAATCATGCTCCACCTGAAGCCAGAATAAATCGACAATCATCTTATGCATGAGCGTGTTCTTCGCTCGACTCCGTTTGAACGAATCGTGGAAAACCTTGTTATCAATATCCGAAACGAGAGTTGACCCCGCGATCTGAGCAGAGTGATCAGCGCAGTACATCTCCAGAGTCTGCTGTAACGCGTATCCTTCCTGCAAGTTAATGTGCGTACTCGCCATGTCCACTGGAAAATCCCCTCCTGCTCGGAACACTTCACGTCTTGGGTTACGGATTAGCCCCCCCCATCCGCTCGAGGAAGCATCCGTTGCACCCGTTAGGGTAACCGTTTTGTGCTCTGCTCTGTACCACGACGCCCCGTTGAAACGCTGACGCACGTCCAACCATTTCGTCAACTCGAACATGAGGCCACCATTTTTCGAGATATCAATTTCCATACTCTTCTTGCGTCCTCCCGTTCGCTGAAATTTTGCGATCTGCCGATATATGTGGTGCGTGTAAAGAGCTGCCACAGGAACGGCTACGGACAAACTGGTGCACTTACCTGCAAGCTTCTCTAGCATTCGAAAGGGTATCGCGCCAGAAGTTACTGCCTCGGTAAGAATGACTTCCAACCTCTCTAATTCGTTCTGAGGCGCCTCGAAACGGCACGCCACGGTATCGCAGATAATACCGATAAACACCAGTCGCGTAGTAGGGTCAATCTCGCATTTCGGAAGAGAGATGAAGTATCCTGCGCTGAAAAAAACTTCCAAAGCCACGTACGTTGCGACTAGAGCTGCTTCACATTGTTTTGCTGCCTCGAGCAGGCGCGTGGACCCGAAATTCACCACGTAAAAATCGTCGATCCAAGTCAGAGTAGGAATGTCTCGGGAAGGCAAGTATCGTGCCACTCCCTCCGACAGCGAGGCGTATATTACTGGTGTGAACACCACCCGAAAGCTAGTACGGTAAAGACGTAGAACTCGCCCTTCCACTCGAATCCAAAATATTGCCATGACTCCGTACTCAACGCGACGTGGTGGTAACCGGCTTTGTGATTAATTGTAACTTGATAAGCTCCTTTCCACGCGCATTGAGCGACTTTGCCAACCCCATCCATAGTGAACGGGAGGTGTCTACACATAAGATTAAGCCAGCGTGCGTCCCAAATTAGTCTGGGCTTCTTCGGTTCAATTCCCAAGGGAAGCACCATATAAGGCTTTTCATACACCGAAACTACGGCTATATCTGCCCATCGTGCCACACATCCTTTCCTCACCAACGCCTGGACCTCGTCCGTGACCCACGACGTGAACTCATCAGGGACATGATTTCGTAAATGCACAGGAGTTAGCTCTGCTACACTATACGAATGACCTTGGTATATCCCGCTTGTGTCGGGATCTATTAAGTCAAGGACATTAACACCTTTTACCCACGCCAGCAAGGTGTTCGGTTCTGTCTCGGGCGCTTCGGGCAAAATAACGTTTTGCCAAAAGGGAACTGCTGACTGCAAAAAGGCTGGTACAAAGTCTTGTGTAGCCCAAAGCCGAGCGTCGTGCGGAGTCCGTTGCAGCTGTAAGAGTATCTCGTTGCTTGAGAGATTAACGGGTGACTGTCGCGCTTCTGGTTCGCTGAGAAGTTTACCACGTGTATTTTAAACACGAACGCGTCCAGTACTTTCCGCGCGTTCAGCGAGAAAACGATCCGCGCCAGATCCAACCTGAACATATAGAACACACGGTGAAATTTTCGGTGCGTATCTCGCTATGCCAATAGTATATGTGGTGTGTATCCAAGAACGTAGATATAGTCCATATGTGTAGGCAACCCAACATAGGTGCCAGAGTGTTAGTAGCGAACCGGATCGCGCGTTCAACCGTTAACCAAAGTCCAAGCCAAGAAAGAGCAAGGTGCAGAGGCCGTTGGAGAGTGCTTGAAAACCGGAAAAGAAAAAATTTGCAGCAAAACAAACCCCGATAAGAATTTCATTTTGGTAGAAACGGAAAACAATGGAAAGACATTTCATGCCGATGTACAGCTGGTGACATGCATGTATGGAAAGAAGTAGTACGTAATCGCCTGACGTACGTCGAACAAAGGGATACGCGAAAGGGAACGTGTTGTGTGTTTGTGATGATGGGTAATATCGGCGACGTTATGCACTGTTGGTACGCTCGGAGAGGCCCGTGCCAGGTCCGCTCCATCAGGGTCCAAAGAACCCGAGCTCAAGGAAATATACGGCAGTAAATAAGATGAATAACATTATTGAACCGAAAAGAACTCTAGTCGGTCCTGAAAGACCATGTTGGTGATAGCGGCAGTGTGTATCGGCCGAGCTGCTGTAGATCATCTGATTGGATAGTTTGAATATTGAATTGTTAATTGTAGTAAGTTGATGCTGGATATTCTGGGAATACTCTTTGTGGTACTTCTGTAGGTTGTACACAAGTACGAGCTATACAATAAACCGTAGGTGTGTGTGTCGGTACATTGGTATGTGGTGCATTGGACACTTATCCAGTAGGAAGGTTTAGGCATTGTTGCTGTAGGTCTGACTATCGGGTAGTTGCATAGCGTGATCCTGAGGGTGAGGTTGTGCGCGCCCACGAGCGCCCCCACCCTGCTCACTCCACCTTGCCTACCTGTCTCAGAAGGGCAATTGCTCAATAATACAACATATTTTCCCCAGAAGCCACGAGTTTACCAACACGCTTTAGCGTCAAAGGTGTCTACTGCTCCGTCGTCCTCTCGGACTACACTAGACTGCTGTACGAGAGAGGCCTGATCAACCTGTCTCATCATGGCTGAACCGGGGACACCTGCGGGTGGCCAAGTTCAGAGTTATCCGCAGGATGATGGTGAGAGGATGGTTTCCCTAGAGGCGCAGTTGTCCCAACTTACGACTCTAGTCACGTCGTTTGTTGATCAACAGAAGGAGCAAGTGGAGTCCTCTGTGTCTGCTGTCGCGCCGGGAGGCCGCGGAACAGAGTATGCTGGTGGTACGCATTCTACCGATGATGCTACTGGCAGGACCGCGGGAGGTACGGGCGGCGATGCCCAAGGCTTTGGCGTGTCCAGCATGGGGGTTGGGAGTAGTAACCTTCCTGGCTCAGGCTTGAACCCTAATGTATTCGCTGTTAATCGTTCCTCTGCTGGTGCTGCAAGCTTGGGTTCGATCGGGATTGGAAGTGGGGCTGTAGGTAGCCAGTCTTTCGTTCCCGGGACTGTAGGTAGGGCTCTCGGAAGCCTGTCCTCTGTTCCTCCCGAACCTACTCCGTCGAGCAGGTGGTGGGAAAGTGTCGCCAGTGGAAACAATCTGATTCCTGGGGCCGGCATTACTGATACAGGAGAGACGTTGGGTGAGGGTCCTTTCAAAGTTCCCAAGGCTCCTGTTTTCGATGGGACAGACGTGTCTTACCCCTCATGGTCGCAGAATTTCCTGCCAAGTGCCCGGCACAACAATCTGTATGAGGCGTTTGTTTCCGAGACTGAGATTCCGATTGCTGACATTGGTTTCGACTTGACCCCCTGGGTAGAGAAAGGATTCAGTGTGGGTGTGCTGCGTCAGGCTGAGATGGCATGGTGGTTTCTGTTCGACTGCTTGAAAAAGGATAGTCTGAAAACTATGGTTCGCCACGCTGGTTCTTCCAGCAAGGGTTTTCGAGTGCTGAAAGATCATTTTCTGCCGTTGAGCCAGAGTCAGATTCGTGTGCAGGAGGAGAAACTCAAATCACTGCGCATGCGTTCGAATGAGAATCCCTCGATCTTCTTTGCATCTGTGAGAGAGACGCTTGGTGTGCTTCAAATGCTGGAAGTCAAGAAAGATGACAGAGAGGTGTGCAACCTGATGCTCGAGGGGCTGTCGCATGAATATAAGACTCTGCGTGAAAGTCTGGTGGTGTTCTGCCCGAATGACCCGTCGTTCATAGAGGCTAAAGTGCGTGAACGGTACCTCGACTTGCAGACTCATGGTGGTCCGAAGAAAACTCTGATGTCTAGGCCTGAGAAGAAGAGTGCGAAGAAGCAGAACTACAAGTCAAGGTCTAAGTCCGAGTCTGATTCACCTAAGAAAACGGCGTTTCAAAGGAAGTGTTTCAAGTGTGGGGAGGTCGGTCACGTGAAGAAGGACTGCCTGGCTCGTGTGATCGCTCATCCCTCCCAGACCGGATCATCCAAGGACGCCAAGGATGGAAACGGTGAGATATCTGAGTTGTAAGTGCTTCTGTCCCGAACTGACTCGGACCTGAGGGATACCTGGAATGATACCATGGTGTTTCTGTCCCAAAATCTCTCAAACGATTGGAATGATGACACGTATCTTGCATCGTGGTATGACTCTGTACTGGTGAATTGGGTGAATTCTTATGGTGCTGATATTCCAACGCTGTAAAATGAAGTGGCGGACAGGATAAGGAACTATGTCGGTAGTGATCGTGTTATTCGTGATTCTATTCGTGAATATGCCACTCTCACCAAGAAGAGGTGCTTCGAAGATTGATATGCAGACACAGGTACCGCTTTCCACATGACAGATTCTCTCTCGTGTATGAAGGATGTGAAGCCTTGCCACAAGAATGTAAAGGGAATTGGTGGCGTGACTTGTGAGGTAGCTGTTTCAGGAACTCTGGAATTGGTGTTCGTGTCTGCTGACAACGAGTTTTTGGTAGAGTTGAAGAACCCCCAGCGCAGAATTTGATGGCGAGTCATGGAATGGTCTTGGTGGTCCTCGTGGTGTGATGACTGCTTTCCACGGACATGTGATTTTTTGATAATTTCGATGGCATGCTTGTTGCGACTGCGTATCGTGTGGGTGATGACTCTATTGGATCCGTGTTGGCTGCCCTCACTCCTTCAAACCCCAAGCACAAAACGAGTATGGATGTGAATGACTTTCTTAACATTAATGCTTATTCACATGAAGGATTGCTTCGTACTACTGCAAAGCGACTGGGTATCAAGTTGACTGGTAGCCTAGATGCTTGTACGGGATGTTCGATGTCGAAGGCAATTAGAAAAGGGATTGCTCGTGAAACTAAATGTAGATCAGATAAAAAGTTAGGGAGAGTTTACGTTGACCTGGGAGGGAAAAAGGCCGTTGTGTCCATAGGGGGAAAGTATTACCCCATGATTGTGAAGGATGATTTCACAAGGCGTGCATGGATCTATTTCCTGACCTGCCTGAGAAGTAAATCAGACGCTGCGAGTGCTTTCCGGAGTTTTCTTGCTAGCGTGCGTGCTGATGGAATCCCATCATTGGTTGAGATTGTTAGATCTGACAATGGAGGGGAGTTTTTCCGTGGAGATTTTGCATCTGTGTGCAATGAGCTCTTGATTAAGCAAGAGTTCACCCAGCTTACAGTCCTCAATACAACGGTGTTGCAGAGCGTGGCTTGGGATTGATAGAGGAGGCCGCGATGGCGGTTCGTGTGCAGGCGAAAGTTCGTTTTGGGCATGTACAGTTACCTAAGACTGACAGACTCTGGGCTGAGGCAATGCACTGGGCTTGCGAGGCACTTGATCACACGGTTTGTTCTTCTAACCCCGATTCCAAGTCGCCTTATGAAATGTGGTATGTGGGGAAGCTCGTCCTGCTAAACCTTATCAATTTTTGAAACCGGCGTACTGCAAGTGGCAGCGACCGTCGAAGCTGTTTCCAAAGGGTGAGAGTTGCTTTTATGTCGGTCCTTCGAGAGACCACCCGCGTGATTGTCGTAGAGTACGTACGAGGGTTGGGACTATTCAGGAAACGAGGGATGTAACGTGGGAGGCGTTGCCGTCACAACTCCCTCCACCGCAACCTCCATTGCCGATAGAGATCGCGGAGGAGGGAGGGGAGGAAAGTGACAACGATGTAGAAGCCGAGGTATGGCCGCTTGTAGGGAGGGGAGTTGCCCACACACTGTTGCGAAATAACGCGGCAGTGGTCCCCTCTGGTGCAGCAACGAACGAGGTAGTGGTCCCCCCCGGTGAAGCAGTCGATGTGGTTGAAAGTGTTGACGCAGAGAGTGTAGGTTGATCGCCGTTTGCCCCCTCTGTGCCATCTTCGCCCGTTCCCTCTGTGTCGTCTCCAGCACCGGAGTTCACCGATGGTGAGGGGCAGGGAGGGCAAGATGTGGGGAAACTAGAGTCGGTGGGTCCTGAAGAGCAGGATACAAAGTCTGTAGGGCCGGGAGGGCAGGAGGCAGAGGCAGAGGCATCTCTTCCAGTTGCTCGTCGTCCGCGGCATGTAGCTGAGCTAGCTGATTTCAACAACCCTGCGCGTGAGAATGATGAAGAAAGAGAAGGTAGAACTCGCGCGCAAACCCGTGCAGTTAACCAGCAGAATGTATCTGGCCTTGTGGCCACTCTAGGGCCCGTCTGCGCAACAGAGATAATATATGCGCTGTTGGCGGAGCAGAGAGCAGGTGACGCAGTGGAATTGCCGAACGAACTAGTGCAGGACGTAGAGTCTGAGCCTGATAGCTATCAAGAAGCCCGGCAATCGAAGTACGCCACGATTTGGGATGGAGCTATGTCTGCAGAAGTTGAAGGCTTGATAACGGCAGGAACGTTCACGTCAGCGGTAAAGATCCCAATAGGCTGTAACGTGATAGATGCCAGATGGGTTTTCAAATGGAAAGCAGACGAAACAGGAAATATAGTGAACGCCAAGGCTAGGCTTGTCGGGAAGGGCTTCAGGCAGAAGTATGGTGTAGACTATCTTGAGACTTTCTTGCCTACTGCAAATCCTGCATCAATTCGATTGTTGGTAGCATTGGCGTGCAAGTATGATTTGGAATTACTTCACTGGGATATTGAGCAGGCGTTTGTTCAGTCGAAGTTGGATCACGAGGTGTTCATGAAATTGCCTCCTGGCTGTGGTTCGATGTCAGGAAAGGTTGTCCGTCTGAACAAGAGTTTGTACGGATTGAAGCAGGCATCTAGAACATTTTACAAGAGGCTAGTATCGGATCTAAAGAGGATTGATTTCGAGCAGTCTCTGTGTGACCCCTCTGTGCTGCGTTTCATGATGGGAGACGAGGTGATAGGGATGGTCGCGATTCACGTGGATGACATTCTGTATGCAGGAACTAAGAGTCTTGCCAAGGTGGTTGTAGAAGCTCTAGCCGATTATCTTTCTACGGAGAATTTGGGTGAGGTCAAGTTCTTTCTTGGTTGCGCATTTACTCGCGACCGCGAGGCTGGCACGATTGAGATTTCTCAGGAGAGTTACATCAGGGGTGTGCTTGAGAGATTCAAAATTTGTCGCACCAGCCCGATCCCTGCTTCCCCTGCTAACGATAACAGGTCCGTGATGGAGGATGAGGAGGCAGGAGATGTGCCGTTCCGAGAGGTGGTGGGGTGCCTGATGTTGGTCGCCAATGGGACGAGGCCCGACATCTCGAATGCTGTGCGGGCGGTGGCGAGGCACTCTCATGAGCTAAAGAAGAGAGACTGGAAGGCAGCTCAGAAGATTCTGAACTGTCTTCTGGAAACGGCACATCTAACTCTGAAGTACAAGAGAGACAGTACGGTTGATGACGTAGGCACGTTGGTGTACGTAGATGCAGACTTTGCCAGCAAGGCCACTGGCCGTAGATCAGTTTCGGGAGCACTAGTTATTGTGGCTGCCTGTCTTGTAGCTTGGCTTTCTAGGACGCAGAAATGCGTTTCGCAGTAGACTTCTGAGGCAGAGTATCTTGCGATGGGCGATGGTTTGAAGGAGTCTCTGTTTGTGACCGGAATGCTTCAGTTCTTGAGGCCTAGTGTAGAGCCTCGTAAAATTGACGTCCTTGAGGACAACGAGGGAGCGATTGCGCTTGCAGAGAATCCGCTTAGCTCGAGCAGGAGTAAGCACATCGACGTGAGGCACCACTTTCTTAGAAATCTGACCGAGGAGGGTGTGATCGAGATCACGCATGTTCCCAGCGAAAAACAACATGCGGACATCCTCACGAAGGCTCTGTCGAGAAGTATTTTTGAAGTTTACCGTGACAATGCATTGGGCTCTAGGAAGTAGGAGTCTGGATTATATTTGTTTGTCACACTGCATGTTGTGGGTCTGGTAGATACAACAGCCCCTAGGGAGGGTGTTGGTGATAGCGGCAGTGTGTATCGGCCGAGCTGCTGTAGATCATCTGATTGGATAGTTTGGATATTGAATTGTCAATTGTAGTAAGTTGATGCTGGATATTCTGGGAATACTCTTTGTGGTACTTCGGTAGGTTGTACACAAGTACGAGCTATACAATGGACCGTAGGTGTGTGTCTCGGTACATTGGTATGTGGTGCATTGGACACTTATCCAGTAGGAAAGTTCAGGCATTGTTGCTGTAGGTCTGACTATCGGGTAGCTGCATAGCGTGATCCTGAGGGCGAGGTTGTGCGCGCCCACGAGCGCCCCCACCCTGCTCACTCCACTTTGCCTACCTGTCTCAGAAGGGCAATTGCTCAATAATACAACATATTTTCCCCAGAAGCCACGAGTTTACCAACAGACCAAACATGGGAAAAACCCAAACAAGGAACATGATCAAATCAATCAAAGAAGAAAAACCGCTCCTTGCCCAAAACGCAGCTGACAAGACAAAACCAGTAGGCAACAGAAACTCCGAAAGAGCAACCAAGGACACCGGAGGCGCGCCTGCCTCCTATTTAACGTACACCAATGAATAAAGGAACCATAAGGAACGGCAAAGAACTCCGGTCGGCGGTGAACATTGAATCGACTAGAACATCACTGTGTTTGCGCCCCAGTATCTACGTGTAGAAGTTTTAATTCTGGCAATCGCGCTCGATATGGCCGTTCTGGTTACACTTATGGCACTTCGTCAGCGGGCAGTTACGAAAAGAATGCATGATCGCGTGACCAGTCTTGCCCGCGTGACGGCACTTATTTCACCTAGCAACCTTCCCAACCTTGCCGCCGCCGCTCGTATTACGTGCCCCCTGAAACTGGGAGCCATTGCTCCATGCCTGCGGACCGCCGAGACCGCCGAAGCTACCGAGGGCGGACGTTCCGCCAAACGCCGTCATCGAGCCGAGGGCCGCGGTGCCGCCCAGGTCACCAAAGGGCGGAGAGAGCAAAGGTACCGGGGTACCCACTCCACAACGAGCTCTTCGAACCGGAGAATTTGTCGGAGCTGAGGAACTTGCCGGCGGTCGTTAACTCTTTAACAATGGCCGACCTGTCCACCATGTCGCCCTCCTCGGACTCAGATTTCAACTTGTCCTGGAGCCACAACGCCGCCACCAAGGGCTGCCCGTGCTCCAGACTATGCTCGACGCCCGCGACGAGCGTCAAGATGAACGCGCGTGCGTCGCGTAAGCTGTCATCGAGACGGGTGAGCCGTTCCAACTCACTGATCAAGTGCTTAATGTACGTCATATGACCGTACTGCTGAGGTTCGGGGAGGCATTTCAGCCGATACAGCGACGACGTTGCCTGGAGCAGATTGGCGTACTTAGCATTCCACTAGAGACGCGCGCAGAATATGCGAGGAACAAAAGCGGCACTACGCGAGGGCACCAACATCGTACATTTTATGAGCGTGAACATAAAACGAGAGCATAGAACATCGCCGTCCATATAATCAAGAGCAAGCGTCTGAAAAAGCGCGAAAAACAGCCCAATCCGAAACCGAGATAGGCAACGAGAACGAGTTGCCCCGGCCTATCGGAACAAAGAAATGTAAGAACAAAACCGCTGCAAACAAGGAAGGTCGAGGCCAAATCGCCCGCGCCCAGCACCGAACAGAAATGCGATATCGAAAATAGCCGAAAGAACAAACCGCGGGAGAAACATTTGGCATGTCCTCCCTGAGCTATGACATAAGGTGCTGTCTGCGATGCTGAACAAGGCATCTACAGCAAGCGAACTAAACCTTCCCTTGAACATAAGGGAAGTTTTACGAATCGGGGCCTAAAAGGAGGAGTCAGTCTGGGATCAGGGTGGACATGCGAGTATATTCATGGCGAAGAAGACGAAGGTATCTAGCCTACTAGCCTCGCAAGGTCCACACACAGGCTAAATCTGTAGCCCGCCTCAGGTATTCATAATAACTGACCTCCGAAGGTCCGATACGACCGAGTTCAGAAGGCGCTTGAGCGTTCCTCGGAGAAAGAGAGCAAGTCCCTTGTGCAAGTGCTCAGGATGGGAAGTCTTTCGAGAAGGTAGCGTGAAAATGGTAACTTCATTGCTGATCCGAAGGTTTATGAACGTGAACCCAAGGAATTGTGGGAAGATGGTTGATGCTTGGTTAAACAAGTGAAGTCAAGTGAAGAAGTGTCCGGGTGGGGCAGCCACACCCGACTAAGGGAGGGGACATAAATAGCGCGGCCCCTACTATCACGAAAACGCCTGTCATAAGAACTCTTGAAACTGTCACTGAACCGTAACATCCCCCCATTAGTACATACAATACTAATTAACGGTAGCAGGGATAGTGACAACCGCGAGGTGACACACTTCCTTTGGCGAAAACTACCGGTGATGTCTTTGAGTAGGTCGAACGGCCAACCGAAAATTACAAGAGGCAAATAGTGGCAAAACTCAAATAAAATCCTCTGCTCTTCATAATTCTCACTGCGCGTTGACTCGCGGCCCGACATCGACTTGCGCGAAGGTAAACCCGGCTTCCGGGAAAAACCCTCCGCTCCCCATCCCGAGAGCCCTAGAATTTAGACAACAACCGAAAACACCAAGTGACATTCGGACGTAAAATACTCTAAAAAAAA
Organism: Undaria pinnatifida; assembly: GCA_012845835.1. NCBI lineage: Eukaryota > Phaeophyceae > Laminariales > Alariaceae > Undaria > Undaria pinnatifida. Next base: position 26,721,420 of record JABAKD010000023.1, on the reverse strand, counting down.
ACCGTCCCTCGTTTGGTGAATCCACTGTAGTTGCTGCCCGACTCTCAACACCTACAGCGCGGGAAAAACGTGGCCATCCAGGAAAAAACCCATAGCGCAAAGCCCTACAACATCAAGCTCACACAAACGCCACGGCACACCGCACGAACCCACTTGGATGCTACCGGGCGCAGGGCCACCCTTCGACTACCAATCAGACCAGAACATCTAATCAGCACGTCTCCAAACATTCAAACTTCAACTGGCTGCTAACTGGGGGCACGCTCGAAAATCGACAACACCATAACTTCCCCCCTAGCATAATGCGATGACAAGTGCCATATGCTATAGCAATACTGTGACTGTATAGCTAAGGGTACAGAGCCGCAAAACTTTTTACAGAAATAATGACCTCGAGGATAGGCTAACAAACCGAAAACACAGGGGCCATAAGAGGGAAATCCTCGATAAAACCCCTCCCCCCTGCCTTTTCACTGCGTATTTGATCGCCTGACCACCATTCAATGAATGGCTCAAAGTCCGTATGTGAACGAAATTGACGTGCATGAAAGCAGCACGAAACTCCACGGAACTGACTCGTCTACTCCTCTTTGAGTCTGCCCACGTACAATACAATTTTCCAACAAAATGTAACGTCGGTAACTCCGCAACATATCGCAAAAGGAACAAAAGCACGACGGGCAAAGAATTATTAATCTTCGGCAAAAGCGGAACTCCGATGCCAGGCATTAAAGCACAAAAATAAGAAGAATCTGACACAATAAACCTCAAACAATGTAAACGGCATACAATATAATCCTCCACCAAAACGCAATGTCGGTAGCTCAATAACATACCGCAAAAAGAAGAAAAGCATGACGGGCAAAGAGATCCTGAACCTTTGGCAAAAGCAGAACTCCGATGCCAGGTATCAAAGCACAAAAAGGTAGAATGTGACATAAACCGCAAACAAAATAAACGGCTGAAGGTCGAGGATAAGCATGAAGCCCTCACCAAACAACCACTGAATAGTCTATTTAAATTCAACTCATACCCAAATAGTAAACACGACCCCGTCGCTTCTCAAGAGACTGTACCAACAGCCTATCCGACTCTTAAAGCAGTGCCGATCCTAGAAACAGGGCATACCCTCCATGAGATGTGAAATAAAATCAACGCAGATGCCCAGGGGAAACCCATACAACGAGCAAGAGCCCGATAAAATCCCATTGGTAACTCCGAAACGAAGCCATTGCAATCGCAGAAAGATTGTAGCAACACAGTTGAGCCTCCAAAGTAAGTCAAACAAGGCAAAAAGCAAAACGAAACAACACGGCCAACAACAACCAACACAAAAACAAAACATAGCAGCCAACACGGCTGTCAAACATAAAAAAAGAAAGCAAAACGAAATAACACGGCCAACAGTAACCAACACCAGAAAAAGGAAGAATTTAGACTGGCAAACCAAGACCGGCAAGTGGCCTGAAATCGAAGGACTACAACAGCACGTAGTATACAGCCTCCTGACGAACAACCACCTGTTCGCCTGTCAAAATCAAGCCCTATCCAACCACTGATTACAAACTCGTCACTGTTCAAGAGACTTCATAGCAACAGTAGCTCGCACCCTTCATAAAGTAGTGCCAATAAAAAAAAATAAAAAAAAGGAATTCAACTCCAACACTCGCACCCAACCCAAGTACAACAGCGTTCACAACGTCGTCGCACTATTGTAAGATAACACACATCTTGCTGCCCCATACTGTTTTACACCCGGCCGACCGGTGCCCGGGTGATTCCCGTCTTAACCCACAACAAAACGGCATCTCCCCCGACCCCACTTCATCCAAAACGAAAGGCTAGGCCCAACGGACAGCTAACGACAATCCCGCAGGAGGAAACCTGGCCACCGGGTCAAAACCCCCTGTATGTCTTATATCATCCAAACCATTGTGATTGCAACAATGGCCGCATTCAAACGATTACCATGGCCAGAAACTAAAATGCCAAGTAGCGCCCTACTCACCCATGCCCCTCAAAGTAGCGTGGGGTGGCGGCCTGACGAATTATTCCTCGCATGACTCAAACATGGTACGAATAATGCTCACACCCCTTACTCATCACCCAACGGTAGGCTCAACAAAAACTGACGGTGAGATTTAAAAGGGGTCGCAGCGAGGGATTTCGTCAAAATATCCGCGTGCTGCTCTTCCGAAGCTACAAATTGAATATCAATTTTCTTCGCACGAAGTAGCTCTCGGACGAAATGGAACCGCACATCTATGTGTTTGCTCCGGCGGCCTGACAAATTACTATGACCAAACACGTGAACATACGTCTCGCACACCAGAGTAATTTTCTAGATACAGATACCAACACATAACATTCGCCCCGCTATCGCAACAAAGCATCTTAATATTTTTTTGACCGAAAGACTCCACTCCAAATCGAACAGCTGCCACCAACTGGATGTATCATTCTTCCTCCAAAAACGTTTTAGCAGGACTCGTGGTCAAAGTGCAACTGAACAACTAATACGAGAAGCAGAACAGGGTAAGAAACTCTTCGCATTGTCGGCTGATCTAGTTATGGTCGTTCTAGCGCAGTCTCCAGTAGCGGTCTCTGTAGTCGTACACCTGCCCTTGCAGTCTGAGACCACCGCCAAAGTATTTCCAGATGGTGGAACCTATTGGGAACAGGGTCAAGGCTTGACGGCGAGAGAGAGGGGTACGAGGGTTGACTGAGACGGGAATTGAATCGCTCGCAGATTGGGGGTTGTACAAATGCCATGGTGCAATAAAGCCATCTAGCTGCAAGGGGGTGAAACTCTTTAACATTTCATTCTCGGACAACCAGCTCGACTCTACCCCATCATTCGACCTCCCCTTGTATTCCCACCTAGCGACACCGGATGGGGATTTTGTTCGGCGACAACTAACAAAAGAGTCGAAATGCGAAGAGTTCACCGCTTCCAACGCCCTTCTGAAACCGGAACCCCAAGCATACTGCGCAAACTCGTCAGCTAGTGAATGTCTGAGAGAAAGGGGTCGGAGGTAGTATGGCTTTACGTCTGCTGTGGACACATTTCGGGTGCATTGTTTTCTACCACGCATCGTTACTTGCATGCTAAGGCCTGTCTGTAATACTTCCGTGACTCTCCAAGGCCTGTGTAGAGGTCGTGTTGAAGTTCGCGCCCCCTGTTGTCGCGATGCCTGCTGCTCTCGGACTCGCGCACCAGCACCAGGCTTCCTTTCTCGAGAGCTACTCCGGCTGATGGCCTTGAAATGGAAGCGTTGGCGCGGGCCCTCGCGGTTACCCTCAATTTGTGCTGCTTCTCGAGCGCGAGACGGACTTCTCGGAGGTTCTGTTTACGTCGCTCCACGAAGTTGTCTAGGCCACCGCTCTGTTCTGTCTCCGCTGACAAGGGTACCAAGGAATCTGACCCAAATTTGTGTCGTCCTGCTGTCGTCGCATGAGGGTTGCGGGATTGGTGAGAACTCGCACCGCCCGGTGGATGGCCTGTGTCTCCATGACTTGGTGAGCTTCCGACGAGCGAGCGACCTCCCCCCCTGCTGAAAGCACCTCCCCAAGATCGTCACTGAGATCGCTACTGCTAGTGTGGGAAGGAGGCACGGGCAAGGGCTCGGAACGAAGGGAAGGCGTGACAACGCACGGGCAAGGGTTCGGATCAGAGGAACGGCGGAACAGCGCACGGGCCAGACTTCAGAGGGAGCGATCGGTACACGGGCAAGGCTTTGGAACGAAGGAGCATCGCGCGGGCAAAGCTTCGGGCCGAGGGAACCGTCGTTTGGTGTCCGGTAATTCCGTGCCGTGGCAGGCTTCTGACGACGGCGGCACCTCCCCCCCTTCACGAATTGAAAATTCATGGAGAGAAAGGAACAGAGGGACCATTGTAACAATTGTGGGTACGGACGTTAACGGGACGGCGGTAAATAATGAAGCTACGCAGCCGAACAGGGGCCGGGTTGCCGCCCTCCTTTTGAATTGGAGACGGCAACAAAGGTCCCGACAAAACGCGCTGAGCCCTATTTAAAAGACATTCCCCCTCTTGCCAAACAAACACGTCATATCGAACAGAAGGAAAAACAGAACGAAAAGAAAAACAAGCGCAGAAACGGAAGGCAAAAAAACACGCGCACGTCGCATAGCAAGGCAGCAACCGCGGCAAAAAGCAACAGCAGAACAGCAGCGGAAAGCAACACAAGGAATGAGTGAACGAGCTAACTGAGGAATATGGCGCAGTATGCGAGTCTTTGTACAAAGGAGCGCAAAAGTATGTGCACAATCATGCAATTCTGAGGAGGACATGTGAACCAAAACCACCAGCTGTAGAGACAGGCGGAGGCGGTCAGACAGCAACAATAGCAGAAAAGCAGCGGCCTATCAGCAGAATACATTGCTTGAGAGATGAGTGTAAACGGGAGGGAGTTGACAAATAAAGTTGACAAATACAGCGGAGCATGCGAGCCTTTCAATATGTACGAAGAAACGAAACTATGCGTGCGCACATGACATCCGGTTCAATAAAAAAGAACAAGATAAATCAACAAGCAGCTCTAGTATCCGTGTCGTTGCCTCATCCTAGAGAGGGCCAACTATGGGGTTACTGCTTGCTGTGTCTGACGACAGCGATGTCCACACCGCAATCATCGCCTGCATCCAAAACAGAGCACAAAGTAATGGGGCAAAGGAAGGGATGGAAAAACGGGAGAGCGGTTAAGCAACTACTGCATCATACAGAAACGATGTCGCGGTAGCCACAACCGCAACAACAACCCGACGAGGCAGCAGTAACAACCGTGGAACCCTTCCCGGCAAAATGAAATGACAGATGAAGGTAGGCATGCATAGCGTACGTGACCACTTGACAAGCGACAGTTTTTTATTGATCAACAGCGACCACCTCCAGCTTGATCACGAGCAAACATGGAGTTGGGTTTGATCACAGGCAAACGTGCGTGATCATGGGTTAACATGTTTGCTCGGGTCGAACATCACCGGTTTGATCATGAACGAAGTAGATGCAAAAACAGGGAAACATCAACATTAGCGGGAGAGCAAGTGAAAACATCACCAGAAAACCGTGATCGGCATCCAGTCATGTGTACCCGGTTCACTATTAATAATGAATCCGCAAGCGATACCAGAGAGCATATCGAGCAAAACAACAATGACACAAACTGCAGCAAGCTCAGCGTACCACAGCGCCAACAATTGAATTGAATTAAATGAAATTAACTTTAATTATACGCGTATGAAAATACGTGGAAGTGTGGTGAGCTAATGCTTTATTTTTCCTCATCCGCCGGAGAAAAAAAAGAAAAAAGAAAAAGAAATAATTAATTGAGTGACACAGCTCCTAAAGTGGGAAGACGAGTAGCATGTTAGCAATACAGTAGTGGTAATATATCAGGTAACATGATGGCGCGGGAGGGCTCGGACCCAGAGGAGACTGGTTACTGTCCCCCCAAACATGGGAGACTACAACACGGCTCGACCAGGCGCAGACCCTCCCATTGCCGGCTAAATAACAGTAATGGGAAGTGGGGAATGTGAAAAACACAGCGTCCACCAAAAAATTCAACGAAATTAATTGAGTGACACAGCTCTTAAAAGTAGGAAGACGAGTAGCATGTTAGCAATACAGCAGTGATAATATATCAGGGAACATTGGGAAGACGAGAAGCATGTTAGCAATACAGCAGTGGTAATATATAAGGTAACGTTATGACGAGGGAAGGCACAGACCCAGAGGAGACTGGTTGCTGTCCCCCTCAACATAGGAGACAACAACACGGCTCGACCAGGCGCAGACCCTCCCATTGCAGGCTAAATAACAGTCGTAGGAAGTGGGGCATGTGAAATACAGCAGTAGCAGTATGTATAATAGCGGTACGACCCGGGAAGGCTCGGACCCAGAGGAGACTGGTTGTCGTCTCCCCAACATAGGAGACAACAACACGGCTCAACCAGGCGCAGACCCTCCCATTGTGCCGTTGTGGCTGGGGAACACAACTCAAGTACGTCAGGAATGGGTTCAGTAGTTCCGAAAGTCGCGAGGCTCCCCTCTTATCAACACAAGACACATACATCACTGCTGTCCAATTTATCAGCGCAAGGTATTGCTGTTGTGAGGGTGAAAATTCTGCGTACATATATAGGACACCGCACTACCTTGGGCCTCACCTGCTGTAGGCGGTGCTCACGGGGCACCCCAAACAGTGGAGGAACGAGCAGCGCAAGCAACAACGCGCGGCAACAGCAACGGCAGCGACGGCAGAGACACACGTGCGGATAAAGGGCCTGGGAGTTTCCGCAGCCAGTACATCCGTGGCGCGCACTCAAACCACTATCCCGCATCACTTCGGACTTATGCTTCTTGCTTTTCTTTTATCATTTTTCAGCTGGCTGCCGGAAAATCCAGGGCGGGGGCCTAACCGGGTGTACTGCTGGTTAACTCCCACCTGTGCCATCCGACAACGACAGAGAGGGCAATCGGAACTGGAGGGAGCCATGGTGAGAGCAACGATGAAGACACACTCCAGGGTAGCGTGCTCCCCTGGGTGTGCCGTGGACCCAAAAGATCAGCGGATATGGGTCGAAATAGTACAGTCTCACAGCAGCAATACAACTGCGTTGTAATATGGGATCCACTCGCAAAAACGTTCCAAGACAATGTACAAGTGAAAAAAGAAACAAAAACACCCAGAAAAGACGAGATAACAGCATGTTGAAAGCGACGCAATTGGGTATCGACGCGGGACGCGTGCAAAGGCGGCACCGTGTCCACCTAACTGCTGCAATGCACCGTGCCCAATTGACTTCTGCTGGACAGGCTGGGCTCCCAGGAGCGCGCGCAAAACGTCGCGCTCACGCGCTCTGAAAAAGAGGAACAAAACGAGCGATGATGCGCTCGGAGCACAAAAGATACAGCAGCAGAGGAGCACAAAAGAAGCAGCAGAAAAAAAAGCAGCAAACAGAACCACGACGAGAAACCCAAAACTAGAGGGAGATACACAGGGTGATCACCAGCGAGGGCAAGCGCGTATCCCGGATGGACACCATGTCACGAATCGGGGCCTAAAAGGAGGAGTCAGTCTGGGATCAGGGTGGACATACGAGTATATTCATGGCGAAGAAGACGAAGGTATCTAGCCTACTAGCCTCGCAAGGTCCACACCCAAGCTAAATCTGTAGCCCGCCTCAGGTATTCATAATAACTGACCTCCGAAGGTCCGATACGACCGAGTTCAGAAGGCGCTTGAGCGTTCCTCGGAAAAAGAGAGCAAGTCCCTTGTACAAGTGCTCAGGATGGGAAGTCTCCCGAGAAGGTAGCGTGAAAATGGTAACTTGATTGCTGATCCGAAGGTTTATGAACGTGAACCCAAGGAATTGTGGGAAGATGGTTGATGCTTGGTTGAACAAGTGAAGTCAAGTGAAGAAGTGTCCGGGTGGGGCAGCCACACCCGACTAAGGGAGGGGACATAAATAGCGCGGCCCCTACTATCACAAAAACGCCTGTCATAAGAACTCTTGAAACTGTCACTGAACCGTAACAGAAGTGAGGGACCAGTGCTAACGGAACGATTTGCTCGCGAGTCCGAAAAATACCAGCGAGCATGAACGCATGAACAGAGCCCGCGGTCGTTGGTGAACCGCACGGCGAGAAAAATTTGGCCAATGTGAACAGAATCTGAGCTTCGGAATAGCTACAGTATGTACCATATCATAAATATAATACATCTGCTGTGGCATAAAGTGCTGCATCTGACATGCTGAACAAAGCACCTGCAGCAAACGAACTAAAACCTCCCTTTGAGCATAAGGAAAGTGAGCGACCAATGCTAACGGAACGATGCGTTTGCGAGGCAGAACTTGCCATCGAGCATGAATAATGAACAGAGCCTATGATCGTCTGTGAACCATACGACGACCAGCACGAACGGAACGTGAACAAATGAACAGAGCCTATGATCGTCTGTGAACTATACGACGATGCGTTTGCGAGGCAGAACTTGCCAGCGAGCATGAACAATGAACAGAGCTTATGATCGTCTGTGAACCATACGACGACCAGTACGAACGGAACGTGAACAAATGAACAGAGCCCATGATCGCCAGTGAACCATACGACGACCAGTACGAACGGAACGACGCGTTTTCAAGTCAGAAAACACCATTGAGCATGAACACATGAACAAAGCCTGTGGTCGTCTGTGAAATGTACGACGAAAAAGTTCTCAACTGCGAACAAATCTGAGCTTTGTAGCAGCTACAGTACATACACTTAAATACCTAGACCTCGGCCCCCTCGAACGTCTCGCTCGGCATATCCTCCCCCCTCTCAGCCCTTCTCAGCCCGTAATTGCCGAAAAGAAAATTAGTTGCCGGGGAAAAGAACCGTCCCGAAGTTCCTTGCCTTCCTTGCTTTCCCTAGTCTCATTCTTACTTAGCTCTCATTCTCTGATCTTTACCTGTTACTGCTTGCTCTCTGATATATTTGTTTTGCTTTTTCAGCAACTTCTTTCTTGTACTTTTACTTTTGAAGTTGGCCAATTGCTGGCTGTTGGGAGGGAATGGCCGTTGACGGCTGCAAACAATTTGAATTTGAAATTTGCCGGATCGGCAATAACAATTTGAAGTTGAAATTTGCGAAGCGGACCAAGGCTAGTGCGGGAGGAGGCTCCGCCAACAGTGGGGGTGGTGGAGGTTCAGGATCAGGCGTGTGGAAGCTGGTCGGGCAAGAACGGGACTCAGCTTCTTCTGGCAATCCTGATTGGCCGTGCCCGAGCAAGGGTTGTGACGGCTTCCTCATCGCACGAAATAGGAAAAACAGGAGTTCCCAGTACGCTGTCTGCGACACCTGCAGGAGTGACGAGCCTTCCACGTGCCAAGTTTTTCATAACCTTAACAAGAAGCACTGGGGAAGCGGCGACAACCCTCGTGTGTGTGACTGGTGTGACGCGGACACCTGTGATTCACCTTCGATCGGCGTCCCTAACGAAGGAGCTGAGAGCTTGACGAAACGTGAGTTTCATTTCTTCGTGTTGTTGGAATTTGATGTTTGCTGTCAGCTACTATACTACTACTGATGATGATGTTGAGAGTTTGTTTCCGTTTTCAGTGTGTTCAGCGGCGTGCGACATAGGTAAGACACCAGCTGTCAACACCCTGTATTTTCGGTAGTGCTGCGTTGAGTGTTGGCTGAGTGTGCTGCAAGTTGTGCGCAATAGACTACCAGTATGTGGTTTTGGGTGTTGGTGAACTCAAGCGAATCCTGTTTCAAATAATGATGCACATTGAAATTTACATTGTTTGACCTTGTGTGTCTGTCTGCAACGTCTGCTGTATGTAGCATGTGTGTACTACACCAGCGTGGTCGAACTACCACACGGTGTGGAAGCTGTGCTTGGGGACGCGTAGCCTGAACAAACTCAAGTTCGCCTTGGTGGTCACGGAGGGCAGTCCCGTCGTCGGGGTAAGCATGTTGTGCTAGTTGTCTACGCAGTTGTGTGCTGTGATTTCTTTTTCATGCGTACAAACACACTTTTACATGTACGAGTACGTGTACGGGCCAGTCCCGTCATCGGGGTATAAGCGGGAATTGTACAAGTACTCAGGTCTACGAGTAGACCTATGCAGTGACGCTGTGTGATGCGATTTCTTTTTCATACGTACAGCCAAACACACTTCATGTATGTACGACTACGAGTACGGGGCAGTCCCGTCATCGGGGTAGGCGGGGGTTGAACAAGTGGTCCATGCAGTGACGCTTTGTGCTGTGATATAAACACACGTTTTGGATGTGCGACTACGATTACGTGGTATCTATACATGTAAGACGCAATGAAAACGGGCAAGTCTCATCACGGGGGTCAGCCAGGGTTGTAAAAATGGTCCATGCAGTAATAAATAACACAGCAGCATGATCCTCAGCACCAGTCGCAGTACACACTGGAGCAATATATACAGCAGGTACTTTTTTACACATACTTATCGACGTTCTCCCGCCATGCTTCAACGTTTGTGGACAGATCCACAAGATCATCGACAAAAAACAAGAGTGCAAGGTGCTGGGTACCTCCGCTGAGGAGGAAGAGTCCAAGCAAGCCTGCATGCTCTTTCGGAAGCAATATTGACAGCACGTTCTTTTTAGAACGTCAAGTTGTGGTTTATTATACCAGCATCGTTTTTTGAGAACTATGCCTAAATGCGTGCTCTTCGTCTTTCAGGAATACAAATGTACTTCACATGTTTGCGGTGTATGCGTTCAAGTTCCTGCTTCCAGCATGTTTTTTTGGCACTGCGCTCCTTTACATCTTAAGTTGTAGTTTTCCTGTCTCTATCCTTGACAAGCGCGTGCCTGGTGTTTATGCACTGCGATAATTTATTATTGATGATCGCCTTAGAGAGAGCTATTGATAAGTGTACAGGTGCTACCTGAGATGTGGAAGGATATGCCAAGCAAGTCCTCCGACGTGCCCATCATGGACTGGGCGAATGGATGATAATAACAAACTCATAATCATAATCGTCTCTATCCTGTACCGTTGTACTATATATGGACCTCTTGGCATTTTCAAGTCGCCAGTTGCGCCATTTGTGCTTCTTTTCCGCCTTCCTACTGAATGTCCATTCCTCCTTCCGCAAGCGTAGCGGGCGGCGCCCAGCCGCCCGCGAGCGAAGCCCTTGTATATATACAATATTATTGTATGAACAAGATCTAAGCTTCGGAACACACTGAAAACGGGAAACTCTCAACATCATCAGATTCAGTAGTATAGTAGCTGACAGCAAACATCAAATTCCAACAACACGAAGAAATGAAACTCACGTTTCGTCAAGCCCTCAGCTCCTTCGTTAGGGACGCCGATCGAAGGTGAATCACAGGTGTCCGCGTCACACCAGTCACACACACGAGGGTTGTCGCCGCTTCCCCAGTGCTTCTTGTTAAGGTTATGAAAAACTTGGCACGTGGAAGGCTCGTCACTCCTGCAGGTGTCGCAGACAGCGTACTGGGAACTCCTGTTTTTCCTATTTCGTGCGATGAGGAAGCCGTCACAGCCCTTGCTCGGGAACGGCCAATCAGGATTGCCAGAAGAAGCTGAGTCCCGTTCTTGCCCGACCAGCTTCCACACGCCTGATCCTGAACCTCCACCACCCCCACTGTTGGTGGAGCCTCCTCCCGCACTAGCCTTGGTCCGCTTCGCAAATTTCAACTTCAAATTGTTATTGCCGATCCGGCAAATTTCAAATTCAAATTGTTTGCAGCCGTCAACGGCAATTCCCTCCCAACAGCCAGCAATTGGCCAACTTCAAAAGTAAAAGTACAAGAAAGAAGTTGCTGAAAAAGCAAAACAAATATATCAGAGAGCAAGCAGTAACAGGTAAAGATCAGAGAATGAGAGCTAAGTTAGAATGAGACTAGGAAAAGCAAGGAAGGCAAGGAACTTCGGGACGGTTCTTTTCCCCAGCAACTAAATTTTTTTTCGGCAACTACGGGCTGAGAAGGGCTGAGAGGGGGGAGGATATGCCGAGCGAGACGTTCGAGGGGGGCGAGGTCTAGGTATATAGTTTTATACCGGTACAATATTGTAGATATTATATAGTACAGCTGCTGTTGTTAAGATACGGCCTCGAAAGGCCTGAGATTATCCGAATTTGAGATCATTTGGATGGGTTTCGTATGATAAGGTTGGCGTTTTATATTCGGGGAAGTTAGGATTTAGATCGGCGGCACGCGCTTCCGATCTCAGAAGCTATCCCGGGCTCTGGTGGAAACGAATAAAGCTACATCTCTACGAAGGAACGAAAGTGAGTACTCTCCGAGGACCTGCTCAATTGGCAGACCTGCAGGGGGCACTCTGTGCCCCCCACCTTTAATTTCACATGTGGCGTCGTCGTGTTGGGTGACCTTTCACTGTGCTCCCCCCCCTACACTACACCTAGGGTAAATGCTGCCCGTTTTGGTGCGATGAGTGTCAGCGTGTTGGGCGATCTTACACTGTGCCTCCACCCCTACACTGCACCTAGGTTAAATGCTGCCTGTTTTAGTGCGACGAGTGTCAGCGTGTTGGGTGACCTTTCACTGTGCTCCCCCCCCTACACTACACCTAGGGTAAATGCTGCCTGTTTTGGTGCGATGAGTGTCAGCGTGTTGGGCGATCTTACACTGTGCTCCACCCCTACACTACACCTAGGGTAAATGCTGCCTGTTTTGGTGCGACAAATGTCAGCGTGTTGAGTGACCTTTCACTGTGCTCCCCCCCTACACTACACCTAGGGTAAATGCTGCCCGTTTGGGTGCGATGAGTGTCAGCGTGTTGGGCGATCTTACACTGTGCTCCCCCCCTACACTACACCTAGGGTAAATGCTGCCCGTTTTGGTGCGGTGCGACAAGTGTCAGCGTGTTGGGTGACCTTTCACTGTGCTCCCCCCCCTACACTACACCTAGGGTAAATGCTGCCCGTTTTGGTGCGATGAGTGTCAGCGTGTTGGGCGATCTTACACTGTGCTCCCCCCCTACACTACACCTAGGGTAAATGCTGCCCGTTTTGGTGCGATGAGTGTCAGCGTGTTGGGCGATCTTACACTGTGCTTCCACCCCTACACTACACCTAGGTTAAATGCTGCCTGTTTTGGTGCGACGAGTGTCAGCGTGTTGGGTGACCTTTCACTGTGCTCCCCCCCTACACTACATCTAGGTTAAATGCTGCCTGTTTTGATGCAATGAGTGTCAGCGTGTTGGGTGACCTTTCACTGTGCTCCCCCCCTACACTACACCTAGGGTAAATGCTGCCCGTTTTGGTGCGATGAGTGTCAGCGTGTTGGGCGATCTTACACTGTGCTTCCACCCTTACACTACACCCAAAGTAAATGCTGCCCGTTTTGGTGCGATGAGTGTCAGCGTGTTGGGCGACCCCTCACTGCGCTTCCACCCCTACACCACACCTAGGTTAAATGCTGCCTGTTTTGGTGCGATGAGCGTCGGCGTGTTGGGCGAACCTTTATTGTGATAACCCCTACACTACACCTAGGGTTAATGTTGCCTGTTTTGGTCCGATGAGCGTGGGCGTTTTGGGCGACGCTTTCCTGTGCTACCTCCCCCCGCCCAGGTTGAATGATGCCTGTCTAAATGTGATTGCTGCAGACGTACCCTTACTGTGTTGCACCCCCTGGACTGCGGTTAGGGTCAGTGCTGCCCAGTTTTGACTCCTTGTACTGCGGTTCGTGCGGACGTTACCCATATACCCTACGGTCAGACTGGGCGCTGCTCTTATGTTGCGGTTATGATGATTGGTACCTTGTTACTGCTGTACTCCTCTTATACGGCTAGTTGACGTGGCTGCTACCATCACTGAGGCTGGACGGAGTCAAGGCCCATATTGTTGCTGTTTGCTGAAACACAGATAAACCGCTCCTTGGAGCAGGAACACCACAACAATTTATCTGTCTCCATAGCTTCTTCACGCGTCGTTCCTCTCCCCCCCCCCCCGTTCACTACACCTAGGCACCATGTCCACCAGTGACGATGGGGGCTACTCGGGGCTGGCTGCGGTCTTCCACGAACCCCAACCTGGATGCCCACGAGACAGGGAGAGCTCGCTCGAGATTCCGCGACTCGAGACAGGGGGAACCACCGGTGGCGGGTTCCGGTGACGAGACAGAAGACGGAGCACCATACCTCCACCCGTTCCCACCAACCAAGCGGGTCGATTCGCTGGTTCGCGCTGTGAAGAAGACGGACCAACCCCCACCGGACTCGGGGGCGTCTAGACGCCAGCTCTCGCCAGCCCCGAGAGAGCGCCACCAGTTGCCCCCCCCGCGCTCGACAGGGCACCACCGCCGCCACCTGGGCTCTCCGCGCTCGACAGAGCGCCACCCCCCGAGCTCCCGGGACCGGGGCGCCCATGCCGCCCCCTTGAACTTGGCATACGCGGCGGCGCGGGCCCAGCGGGCGCTCGACGACGCCAACCAGACGATAGCACGCTGACGTCGGTTTGACGAAGATATCGAGCAGGCGAAGACCGCTGCGCGGGAGTCGTCCCTGGTTGCGAAGAGGGCGCAACAAGCCCTCGCTCAATCAGGTGCGTCGGCTGCGGCGGGAGCTAACGCGGCCCCCTTGCCTTCGTCGCGCCCGCAGGGTGTCGCATCCCAGCGACCACGACCCGGGAACGACGCCTTCTTCAAGGACGTCGTCGCGTGCACGGCGTCTGCACCGAGAGCAGACGTCTCCTCAGCGTTGGCGACCGCGGTGGTGGAAACGGCCTGCACCCTCCTCCCGTCAGAGAGGCCGGCGTCGCGGCAAGCGGACGTCCCCAGTGAAAGCGGCCTGGGCTCGCGTGGATTGTACGCCCTATGCTAGACAGACGAGAGCCGCCCCGACCCTTGCCCTCGTCAAGGCCCTGCTGATAGCCCACGACGAAGACCCCGACCCTGTCTTTTGGCCGGACCCCGGAGGAAGAGTTGGCAGAACGAAACCGGGGAAAATGTCGCGACAGTCGCGACCGCGGGGACCGCAACCGTGGGGGTGGCGGCAAAAATGGTGGGGGTGGCGACCACCACCACCGCCGCGGGGGGTGACAGCGCATCGGGTGCTGGTGTGCCTGAGGGCGCCACCGAGGGGGCAACTTCGGTCCAACAACCGGGGCAGTTGGCCGCCGCTCTGGCAGAGGAATGGCGCGAGAGGACGTTCAGCGTGGGACGGCTCGTCAACCTCCTCCCGCTCGTCTTCGTCCTCGAGCACGGACCACAGGGAGGTGGTCGTGGTAGCAGGCAAACAATGTCAAGAGCCATGGCAGGAGGAGCATCTGCCTAAGGCTTTCACCCTCCTGTTGCGTCTGCTGATCACGCACTTCGACGGGGTTGACACGGAGGAGGGCTACACTAAGTTGCATACTTTTGGAATGTGTAACGACATGCCTTTTTCTGATTTCAGTGGAGTCTCGCGTACTTATGCCGACCGCCACGCGGAGTGAGCGTGTTTTGTCTCCGGGGACGGATGTGGTGTTGGAGGTGGTTCGGGTGGCGGCGAATGAGCAATTTCCGGCTCTCCTGCCTGGGTTGTACCCTGGTTCGAAGGCAACAAACCCGCGGCCATACGCCTCGTTGGATGCTATGTGGCGGGCTTTTAGTGACTAATAAGACACCTGCCGTCAACGGCGAAACATTTTTTTCTCTCCCTGTTTCTTCGACGGGAGCGCGGTCATGCGCCCTGTCGGGGCCCCGGCCCGCCGATCATGGGCGCGGCCAGGGCCGAGTGCCGTCCCAGTCGCTTTCGTGGCAGACGGGATCGAGCCATCATTCAACTTTCATGCCCATCGATGATTCATCTGACCCTTGGCTTGACCACACATCGAACTACTGGCCACTAGAAGAGCATCATTATGCAGAAGGTTTCGCCGTTAAGGCCTCGTTTAAGACAGACGACCCTCCCCTTTGGAGCGGCCTCCTTTCACCTCGCGCTGATGCCCTCCGAGAAAACCGGGGGCTTTGCCTCAACTGCCACGAAGACAACCATTCCTTCAAGCATTGTAGGCATCCTTATATTACTGCGAGTGGCAGCTTGAACCCTGAACTAAGCCAACTTGGCGACGATGACGCACACCGACGTTGACAAACACGCATGGTCTGCTACCGCCGAGACGACAAATCCTCTCGCCCAAACAACCACAAGAAAAATCGTCGCCATCTTTCAGGATCAGGGCCAGGTAAACTGTTACAACAATACCACATACACGTCGGATCACCATGGTGGTATCCTGCGCTCGCCCGCCTCTTCTGCCCCCGCTCCTGCTCCTCGAATGCGCTTTGGAGCCGCCCACAACCCGGGCGAAAATAAATTTGCGCGCCAACCTGGCACATTCCGTAACGGCAATCGACAGCTTGACGGCGGTACGGCACCGTCGACAACACTGTCGGGGGGGTACCTATTTTGGTTTCAGAAGATGCTCGTGTTCTGTTGCTAGCCTGTCCAGTAACGCAGCACAGATTGCCTCTGTCAAGAGCCCACGGGCTCCTACGCCGTCTGCGGACGATTCTCACGGCGTAGTACCGGCGGCGGAAACTAGCGCTTCAAGCGTGATTTCCTCCAGCCAGGTAATTTTCTTTTCTTTTTTTTCTTTCCTTTTCGACGGCGAGAACGCGCGCTTTCAGCGACGTTCCCCTCGGTCATGGTCTGAGTTCGGCAACGGGAACCGCGCTTCCGGCGCCGTTTCCCTCAGCCGCGGCATAAACTCAGCAAGGGAGGTACGCGCTCCAAACGCCGCCCCCATCAACCATGGCACGGGAGCCTGCGCTTTGCGCGCTCCCCCCCCAGGCACGCGCCGCGCAACAATATAGCTGCGGCGACGGCGCGTCGCCTTTTTACGCGTATGTGTTCATCCCCCCCTCTCCCTGACCAGGCGGTGGCGGTCGGTTTGAGGTGTGGGACGGTCGACCCTCGAAACACTTTTTCTGACCACGAGGTGGCGGTCGATTTGAGGTGTGGGAAGGCCAACACTACAACACCGAGATCTTTTGCGAGGCTCGATCCGGTGTTTGCTCGCGATAACAGCGGACGCTCTGTCCTTTTTTCCATCAAGGAGGAGTCGACAAGATTAGCTACCTCGTCTCCCTTCTCCAAGAGACATAACGGAAGAGAGCCTCCTCGGGTAAAAATAATATCGCCTTGCCCGAGCCCCGCTCCAGAAGACGCCCACAGGGTTTACGGACCCTGCTTCGTCTTTTAACACGCTAACCCACGTGTTTCAGGCTACGTCTGCCCCAGTGGCACAGGAAGAAGATCCGACACTGCGCGACGGGCCAGTAGTGACTCCACGGCCTCCAGCCTGATCAGCTGGACGCTATTCCCGTAATTTTACGGAAGAATCGCGCCTCTCGTCAAGCAGAAACAGCTCAGAACCCCTGCCCCTTCGGGTGCAGTTAGAGCAGTTTTCTTGCGATTATGCGCCAAAGAGCGAAGAGGCCACGGCGCGAGAACCCGTGGGTTCGGACTCGCGTCGTGCTCCCGAGGCCTGGTGTTCCTGAGGGGGACACTACAGGCCCAAAGAGCCGAGGACTGGTGTTCCCAGAGGGGGACATTGCAGACCCAAATGCCCAACGAGGCTACCGACGGGTTGGCACCGTCGGTGTTGGACTCTTTTTCGGGTGCAGCGAGGGCGGCTTTTTACGAGTTTCCGCCAGCGAGTGAAGAGGACCCGAGGCGAGAAACTCCAGGTTCGGACTCGCATCTTGCTCCCGAGGCCTGGTGCTCCCGCAAGGGGACACTACAGGCCCGAAGAGCCGAGGACAGATGCAGACCCACAAATGTCCAACGAGGCTACCGACGGGTTGGCACCGTCGGTGTTGGCCTTTGTTCGGGCGCAGTTAGAGCGTATTCTCGCGCTTTTCCACCAACGAGCGAAAAAAAAAACCCGAGGCGAAATACCACGGGTTCGTATTCGCGTCGTGCTCCCGAGGCCTGATGTTCCTGGACGGGGACATTACAGGCCCAATTTCAACACGGATTTTGACCCTTCTCTCGAATACTCCACAGCCAAAGTGGTGTTATTCTGGCAGTCCCCATCCTATTTCCCACCGTGGTCTCCTTCGTCGTTTGCCGTGGACGACGTACCATATTCTTGCGCGGAGCAGTACATGATGACCGAAAAGACCAAGTTTTTGCAAGACCATCGAGCAGTGGGGCTCATTATGTCGTCGCCTCGTCCAAGCACACGCAAACGCATCGGTCGAGGCGTGCGCAACTTTGACTCCGCTGTTGGGGACAGGGAGAAGCAAAACGCCGTGTCACCTGGCACCTACGCCAAATTCACGCAGAATCCAGCCATAACAAAAAAATACCATTTGAGCTCTGACAACAAGCTTTTGGCTGTATCCAGCCCTCTGAACCCAGTGTGGGGCATGGGTCTCCGGGCGGATGGTCCCAGGGCCAACAACCCATGCCAGGGGAGAGGAAAAACTTGCTCGGTGAGGCACTTTCTGCCGTTCGCGCGGCTATTTGCGACAATGAGACCAGGTCGGCGCACCCGGCCTCCCCTAGTCGGTTCCGCACCTGCACTGCGAGTGCACGAACCAAGAAATCTCGTCCGCGCCGCAACCGGACCGTTCACAGCGGCCGGCGCTCGCAACGCTTCCCCTCCGGCGTTTCCGACCTACTTCTCGGGCGCGTTGGCCAATGAAAAGCCGTGAAGTTGTGGAGATAGCTTCTAGCGTCGGCCCTGACCTTGCGATGTCAGAACACTGCCCCTGTTTCGTCGAGGGTGCTGTGACGCTGGACGACATTTTGATCACTATGAAAATCGCGTATATCA
The DNA here is from genome assembly GCA_012845835.1 of Undaria pinnatifida. Lineage (NCBI taxonomy): Eukaryota > Phaeophyceae > Laminariales > Alariaceae > Undaria > Undaria pinnatifida. The sequence continues at coordinate 26,703,105 of JABAKD010000023.1, read as the reverse complement.
GTCGAGCAACGCTCGACTCGGAGAGGCACTGGACTCCTATAGATTTGGGGACCGGCAGCATTGCTTGGGTTCCCAAACGCCTCCGAGGATAATGAGGGGAACAAAGTTCCGCATATCCTCCGGCCACAAGACACAGGAGAGCATTGGCAAAGTGGGGACCCTCAATGCACGAGTCCAGCGGTAGCTTGAGTTCGTCACCGCGTTCGATTGCACACTCGAGTACCGCAAAGGCAGCGCCAAGGGCATCGCCGATTTTTCCGGCCCGTTTTCCAGAGCCCGCTACGGAGTACGACCGCAGTGGCTTGAAAAAATTCAACCTCGTGGGGTTGACAAGCCTCAACCCCGTGGGAGATAGCGGTATCTACCTCCTGCGGACCCGCGGGCTGCGCGCTCCCCCCTCGCCGATCCCAGGAGTCGGTTCGGGTGGACTCGCGCCCCTCGCCAAAAGCACTGTCTTGGGTGGGCTCGTGCCCCACACCGAAAGCACTGCTTTGGGTGGACTCGAATCCCTCGCCGAAAGCACTGTCTTGGGTGGGCTCGTGCCCCGCACTGAACATGCTACCTTGGGTGGGCTCCCTCTCACCTCTACCGCGTTTCACGATTTTCGCACACACGAGCCACGTATAAGGATTGACGGCCTTTCTGTTTCCCCGGGGAGATTCGTCGCTCGTGTTTCTGCCTCCGTCGCCACTACCGAAGGCTGTACCGGCCGCGGGTCGATTTCACCTGCCGCCAACACTGTTTTCGCTTCGGTTTTTGCCATACCCATCGAGGGCGGCACGGGCTCCGCAGAAGCCCTGGCTGCAGCGACGCCCATCGCACAGCCGACTTATCTATCCCGGAGTTCTTTACAGGAGACGGCCCCGCCGCGACCACCGGTTCGACTGTGTCCGTCTCCGCCATGCTTGGCACTCCAGCTCCTCCGTCGTCGACGACGCGCCGACGAACAGCGATAACAACGGGTAATGCACCCCCGCTGTAGATTATGGATTCGGGCCCGGCGGGGCCCCTCGGCCATCTTGCGCACGAAGTACAACCCCGTCGCGAGTTCCACGGCCGCAGCCAACCCCGTCGCCGCCGCGACCCCTGCTCTTGTCGACTCGCCGGTCCGCACGGTGCCACTACCTTCCAACCGCGACCACGCAGAGCCTATATGGGAACTCCTCTCTTACGGCTCACGCCTTCTCCTGGTGGCACGCCGACCGCATATACACGGGACGCCCTTCGCAACGCTGCTGAATTGCGTTTCGCTGATTCCGTCACACGTTACTCACATGGCGATTGGAAGCGAGAGCAGCACGCTGAGCCGACGTGCCACGCCATGATGCGTTACGTTTCTATCGGCCGGCCATCGGTCCTGCCGCCCGACGTTTTGGCGTGCTACTTCTCGCACAAGCGTCCCTCCCTCTCAGACATCCAGGAGCTGGCGGGTAAGGGTCGACTACATACAACCGACGACGACTTTGTCCTACTCGTCCGTAACCGGACACTCCCGCCAACAAACTCTGACAAACCGAACTCTGTGGGGCGAGCTGCTTGCTTGCTAAACGACGAGCCAGTTCGCATCTACGTTCCCCTGCTCATGCGCCCTTGGATCATGCAAGCTTGCCACTCGACGGCCTCCGGCCACCTTGGCACCACGCGCACGTTGCGCATGCTGGAGCGTTTTTATTGGTGGATTGGCATGAGTGTGTGCACCCGGTGGTGGCTTCGCCACTGCTTGAAGTGCCAAGCGCGGAAAACCCCACGGCTGACTGTCCGCTGGCCCATCATCACAATGACTCTGCCGGAAGGTCCAGGTATCGCCGTCAGTGTTGACTACTTCGGCCCCCTTCCAACCACACAACGAGGCATCACCTACATCCTGCTGTTCACCGATCGCTTCAGTCGTCGGGCCGACATGTTCCCCGTCACTGCTGCTGAGTTCAACGCGGAAGGTCCAGCCAATATCCTGGTGAACCAATACATCCCCTTGTGGGGGTGCCCGTGCACCATACTCTCGGACAACGGACTGCAGTTCTGCTCCAAGCTTTCACAAGCTGTATATCAGCTGTTAGGTGTACACAAGCTTGCTACAAGCTCATATCATCCCAGCTGTAACGGGGGCGTTGAGCGGGTAAATCACACTATGGCACAAATGCTAGCTATGGTCGTCAACGAGCGACAAGACGACTGGGACTCGCATCTGCCCCACCTAGAATTCGCTTACAACAACTCTGTCAGCGCGGCGACGGGTTCGGCGCCCAACGAGGTCCACATGGGCAGACTCCCACGCCCCCCCCTGGCGGGTTTCGACCGCACAGGTGTCGTGGGACACCAGAGTCTGGCCCGTGACCACCTGGCCTATTGCGATTTGGCCACCGACCGACAAAAGCGCGATCGACATTGTCCGCGCACACCACGCCCTCACCGTTTCCCGTGTTAACCGCAGAAACTCCGCCCTCGCCGACGCGCTGCGTCCAGCACCTAACTTCACTGTGGGTGGCTGGGCATGGGTATACAATTCTGCCTCTACCATCCGCCAGGGTGAGAAGACGAACACCGACGCCAAGGTACTCAAGGCCAAACTCGCGCTTCACTGGACGGGCCTGTACAAGGTCCTGGCCGTCGGTCCCTGCTCCGCCGCCGAGACCCCGGACGGCTCGCCGCTCGGGAGCAACCTCCTTTATTTGGATCTCCCTTCCGACCTGCCTGGTACGAACGCTCGTCGGCGTGTGGCCATCGAGCGCTGCAAACCCTGTGCCAACCCCCACGACAGCGGGGACAAGCCCAAATACCTACCGGCGGGGCTGACACAGTATGTGCTCAACAAATTTCCCAAGAAGTCCTCGCCGTACCACGTCACTCAAGACGACGTTTCGACTCCCATCCAACGGCTGGAGGTGGAGCAGATCACTGGTCATCAGTCGGTACGGGGGCGAGGTGGCGTCATCGCGGTGCTATACAAGACGCATTGGGCGGGACTCTCCGAACCGTCCTGGGAGCGGGAAATGGACCTTCACCTCTCCCGCTCCCACATCTTGCGTTATTGGACCGGAACCCCGGACCAGCACCGCCAAACCAACCGCCTTTACTGCCGAATACGGATCGGAGCGGCACAGCGTGAGCTCTCCCGCAACAACGGGGAACGTTTCCTAGCGCTGGGCTACGCCTGTGTTTCCCGCGCCGATTGGCTCCGTCGCTACCACGACACAGTACTCCCTAAGGGAGCCCACTTTTGGTACAAGGGAGACGATGGTTTATGGTGGCTAGGAAAAATCAGCGCGAGCACTACCGAGGACAAGGTATACCTGGTCCGCTTTCTGGACGACCCAGGACCGATTACACTCCCTCTTCCCCCGGCGCGCTACACGACTTCAAAGGGAGCCGTACGAGGCTCTTGGTGCTTGCAAGTCCACATCGCCAGTGCGTTTCCTCGGGGAATCCAACGTAACGTAGACGAATCTCGAGGCGCGGCCGTGGCCAGTTGACTTCCAAGCCACCACCGCTCCTCGATAGTTCTTCATTTTTTTGAGTTATGAGTTTTGCGTCTTTGTCTTTGGGTCGTTCGTAGTGTCCTGAGGACCTTCATCGAGTTTTGGGGCGGTTCTTTCCATTTTTTTGTCTGTCCTGCCGAACCCCCTGCTCAGTGCCGGGTCAGGGTTCAGGTAAAACGCCGCTATCTGAGGCGCAGGGCTGTCGCCGTTTGGTCGTTGTTCAATTTCGCCTTGCCGACGCCCTCCTCAGCCCAGAGCCGGGGGGGTCGACCAGTGTACGGGTCTGTGTGTCATCTTTTATGTTTTTTGTGTTGTATTTGTTCTTATTTGTTTTTTTTTTGTCTAACACTTCCTCCCCTAGCGGGGCTGTAGGTGTTGACACCTTCCATGCCGGGTATTCGTCGTTTCCTCGTCTAACCCCCGGCCTTGCCAATGGCCCGCGGGAGGTTTTTCGCATGACTTCTCCCTTGTGTTAGCGCCTGTGTCCCCCTCTATATCGACGAGGTCTCGCCTTGCCATAGTACCTTTTCTGTGGTTGGTTTACCGTAGAGCCTTTCCTGCCCCCCCCCGCCACACCGGCGGCATGCGGCAGGTTCTAGAGCCTTTTCTGCCCCCCCGCCACGCCGGCGGCATGCGGTAGGTTTTTGATGGGTGACTATTGCCTTGCTGTAGGGCATGCTTTTCTTCCTACTGCTTTTCTTCGCGTGTTCCTGGCTCCATAGCCAGACGGTTAGAGGTGTGGGAGTGGGTTTTGAGGAGCCGCATCTTCGACTCATGGTCTAGTTCGTAGAACCGGAGTTTCCCCGAATCTCCCATATTTCTGCATATGCGACTCATCAGGGTGGGCTAGTGTTAAGATACGGCCTCGAAAGGCCTGAGAGTATCCGAATTTTGGATCATTTGGATGGGTTTCGTATGATAAGGTTGGCGTTTTATATTCGGGGAAGTTAGGATTTAGATCGGAGGCACGCGCCTCCGATCTCAGAAGCTATCCCGGGCTCTGGTGGAAACGAATAAAGCTACATCTCTACGAAGGAACGAAAGTGAGTACTCTCCGAGGACCTGCTCAATTGGCAGACCTGCAGGGGGCACTCTGTGTCCCCCACCTTTAATTTCACACTGTGGCCATACGTTGCTGCATCTGTGATGTTGAACAAAGCCCCCGCAGCAAGCGAACTAAGCTTCCCTTATGTTTTATACCTGGAATATAATACAGCTACTACTGCTGTGGCATCACATACATGAGCATGAGCGCATGAGCAAAAAACCCACGGTCGTCAGTGAACCCGTACGACTAGAAAAATTCGCAAATGCAACGACAGCAGTTGTGATATTACATGATGAGTATAAACGCATGAACAGGGCCCGTGGTCGTCAGTACCATACGACTGGAGAATTTCTCATATTCGAACAGAGTCTGAATATTGAGAACATTTTGCGTAATTAATACTAAATTCAGCTGCTGTAGTATCACCCGAGAACGAGTAAAACTACCATCCACACGCTCAAAATAGAACTTCACGTTGGGGAAACACCACTCCCCTCACGGGTCACGTGCAGGCTGAACGTATAGGCTTATGTGTAGGTGTGTAGTGGTAGATACGGCAGAGAGGAGAACGTAGTCGGACCACCCAATCAATGACGTACGGGATGGACCAAAAAATAGACACGCAAATGTACCCACACATAATAACACCGACCAAATGCAAATGCATCCACACATAATCGCACCGACTACCGTATGCATGGGAGACACATACCCACGCATGAGATAGAAACAGGGACGGCCCACCCCACGAAAACACCAGGAGAAAGCAAGAGAGGAAAGCAAACGAGTGCACATGATGTCACGCCTCCAAACGCGACGCAGCGCGCGGTGCTGATTTGAGCCCAGCACGATCCAAAATTTAGAGCATTTGAGCAATTTTGTGTTCCGAGAAGAAATATATAATGTACACAATGTACATGTGTGCACCGAAACCTGGTCGTGGAAAAAGAACAATGATAGTAAGTGGGCCGTTCGAACTGGTTAATGAGGGATCAAGCATGCGACTCACCTTATCCTATTGAGTGACGTAGGTTGGTTTTGCCTTCTTTGTGACCGAACCAGCAGACACCCCGAGATTGCTGCTACTACCCTCGCCCCCTGTGCGCTCCGTCATTCCATCCAACTCGCTGATGAGGCTCTGCATGTCCCCCTGAGTGCGCTTGGGAACGGTCGACCCCGCTGGTGAGGCGCTCGCGACGCTCTGGACGTCGTCGTCACGCTCCCGGTAGCCCTCCGCTGACGCTGCCACACCCGCCACACCGGAGGCGGAGAAAGAGATGCTCGGAAAAATTAGGTAACCCTCCGCGACCTTCATTTTTCCCCGGCCGGAGCAGCGCCAGAGGTACTCCGCGACTTGTGCGCACATGTCCCGCTTAGCGCGCTCTTCTATTTCGCCTGGGGATCCTCCTCCGCCAAACGCTGCGGCCGTTATTTGGAAAAAATCTGGTGGGTTGTCCGCATCGCCCGCCGTCACCAACATGCCGAGGGTGGTCTGAAGGTTCGAGGCGGAGAGCGACGAGGCCGCACGAATGGAGCCGTCTAGCGAAATACCCAACTTCTGTATCATCCAGCGACCGGTGCCCTGCCCGTCAGTGACCACAACCGCCTCCTCTATCGTGTTAAAGTCGTCGGGGACGACTGCCTTCGAGGCATCGATGTTTATTGTCCCCGACATGGAGTCCACACGCAAGGGAAAAGATCAAAGGGAGCAAGGAAAGGGGAAAAAGGGAAAAAACACCCCTACGACGAAGACGCGACGAAAGGAGAGGTTTCTGCGGTAGCCGCGCCAAAACCCCGAAGCAAGCAGTGCGAACGGGGTGGCGCGCGGGCTGCCGATTGAGAGTCTCAACAGATCAGTTCTCAATCTGTGTTTTCCTCTCGAAACAGGGTGCCAAATTGAAAAGTGAGCGTGTGCCCTGGCTCTCCAAATTATAGGCTCTTTATTCATGACAGATCTGGGATCGATTTTATCTTTTTTCATATCCGGATTTAATAATACGATCTGTTGGGCGCGAAAGCTCGAGGGTGAGTTCTATGTTAAAATAGCTGTTTGCAACTTCATATTTCCTTCGTTTTTTGTGCCCGTGCTCCTACATTTGCTGTGCTCTGTATGCGCTTCAGCCATTCACGCTGCGGTGTGTTTCTGTAACTAGTGCGTGTGCGTGCGTGTGCGTGCGTCCATATCTAGCCCATGGACTGTCATGGCACCGTTTTTTGCACTCTTTTTTTCAGTAAATACATGTAAGGATCGTACGACATTGCAAATAAATACGAAAACGGTCTTTATTTTTTCGGTCGATCGATCGTGCAGTTTTTGTTCGATATTTGCGCAGCAGTACGTACATTTTCGGTAGGTCAACGCTGCGGCGTGCTGCTGCAAGACAAGCGTGCATGGTCGTGCGTGTATTCCTAGCCGAGAGACTACATACAGTATGTCGTGTTGTTGTGCTGTCGTCGTGTCGTTTCGTCATGCTGACTGTCGTGTGTTCATGGCTGCCTGTTCCATCGTTTGGTGTGGGGGTGTTTAGTTTGGGCGTGGGGAAATAATTTTTCTCCTCGACTTTTTGTACTCTTTTTTTCAGTAAATGTAAGAATCGTACGACATTGCAAATCAGTACAAAAACGGTCCGTATATTTTCGGTCGATCGATCGTGAAGTTTTTGTTCTCTTTTCGCACAGCAGTAGGTCCATAGATCGTGAAGTTTGCGGCGTGCTTCTGTAACACATGCGTGCATGGCCGTGCGTGTATACCTAGCCGAGAGACTATGTCGTGTCATTGTTATATCGCTGTGTCCTTTCGTCATGCTGACTGCCGTGTGTTCATGGCTGCCTGTCGCATCGTTTCGTGTGGTGCTGTTTTATTTGGGAGTAGTGTGGTCCCAACAATTTCTTCTCACATATCTTCTGCTGCTTTTTTTGATGATGTGTGAAATTAATAGGTGGGGGACACAGAGTGCCCCCTGCAGGTCTGCCAATTGAGCAGGTCTTCGGAGAGTACTCACTTTCGTTCCTTCGTAGAGATGTAGCTTTATTCGTTTCCACCAGAGCCCGGGATAGCTTCTGAGATCGGAGGCGCGTGCCTCCGATCTAATTCCTAACTTCCCCGAATATAAACCGCCAACCTTATCATACGAAACCCATCCAAATGATCTCAAATTCGGATACCTACAGGCCTTTCGAGGCCGTATCTTAACACTAGCCCACCCTGATGAGTCGCATATGCAGAAATATGGGAGATTCGGGGAAACTCCGGTTCTACGAACTAGACCATGAGTCGAAGATGCGGCTCCTCAAACCCCACTCCCACACCTCTAACCGTCTGGCTATGGAGAACACGCGAAGAAAAGCAGTAGAAAGAAAAGCATGCCCTACAGCAAGGCAATAGTCACCCATCAAAAACCTACCGCATGCCGCCGGGGTGGCGGGGGGGGCAGAAAAGGCTCTAGAACCTGCCGCATGCCGCCGGTGTGGCGGGGGGGGCAGGAAAGGCTCTGCGGTAAACCAACCACAGAAAAAGTACTATGGCGAGGCGAGCCCTCGTCGATATAGAGGGGAACGCAGGCGCTAACACAAGGGAGAAGTCATGCGAAAAACCTCCCGCGGGCCATTGGCAAGGCCGGGGGTTAGACGAGGAAACGACGAATACCCGGGATGGAAGTTGTCAACACATACTGCCCCGCTAGGGGAGGAAGTATTTAGACGACAAAAAAAAACAAAGCAGAACAAATACAAAACACAAAACATAAAATAAGACACACAGACCCGTACACTGGTCGCCCCCCGGCTCTGGGCTGGGGAGGGCGTCGGCAGGGCGAATTTGAACCATGACAAAAAGACGGCAACCCTGCGCCTCAGATAGCGGCGTTTTTCCCGAACCCTGACCCGGCACTGAGCAGGGGGTTCGGCAGGACAGACAAAAAAATGGGAAGAACCGCCCCAAAACTCGATGAAGACCCTCAAGACACTACGAACGACCCAAAGACAAAGACGCAAAACTCATACCTCAAAAAAATGAAGAACTATCGAGAAGCGGTGGTGGCTTGGAAGTCAACTGGCCACGGTCGCGCCTCGAGATTCGTCTACGTTACGTTGGATTCCCCGAGGAAACGCACTGGCGATGTGGACTTGCAAGCACCAAGAGCCTCGTACGGCTCCCGTTGAAGTCGTGTAGCGCGCCGGGGGAAGAGGGAGTTTAATCGGTCCCGGGTCGTCCAGAAAGCGGACCAGGTATACCTTGTCCTCGGTAGTGCTCGCGCTGATTTTTCCTAGCCACCATAAACCATCGTCTCCCTTGTACCAAAAGTGGGCTCCCTTAGGAAGTATGGTGTCGTGGTAGCGACGGAGCCAATCGGTGCGGGAAACACAGGCGTAGCCCGGCGCTAGGAAACGTTCCCCGTTGTTGCGGGAGAGCTCACGCTGTGCCGCCCCGATCCGTATTCGGCGGTAAAGGCGGTTGGTTTGGCGGTGCTGGTCCGGGGTTCCGGTCCAATAACGCAAGATGTGGGAGCGGGAGAGGTGAAGGTCCATTTCCCGCTCCCAGGACGGTTCGGAGAGTCCCGCCCAATGCGTCTTGTATAGCACCGCGATGACGCCACCTCGCCCCCGTACCGACTAATGACCAGTGATCTGCTCCACCTCCAGCCGTTGGAGGGGAGTCGAAACGTCGTCTTGAGTGACGTGGTACGGCGAGGACTTCTTGGAAAATTTGTTGAGCACATACTGTGTCAGCCCCGCCGGTAGGTATTTGGGCATGTCCCCGCTGTCGTGGGGGTTGGCACAGGGTTTGCAGCGCTCGATAGCCACACGCCGACGAGCGTCCGAACCAGGCAGGTCGGAAGGGAGATCCAAATAAAGGAGGTTGCTCCCGAGCGGCGAGCCGTCCGGGGTCTCGGCGGCGGAGCAGGGACCGACGGCCAGGACCTTGTATGGGCCCGTCCAGTTAAGCGCGAGTTTGGCCTTGAGTACCTTGGCGTCGGTATCCGCTTTCACACCCTGGCGGATGGTAGAGGCAGAATTGTATACCAATGCCCAACCACCCACAGTGAAGTTAGGTGCTGGACGCAGCGCGTCGGCGAGGGCGGAGTTTCTGCGGTTAACACGGGAAACGGTGAGGGCGTGGTGTGCGCGGACAATGTCGTTCGCGCGCTTTTGCCGGTCGGTGGCCAAATCGCAATAGGTCAGGTGGTCACGGGCCAAACTCTGGTGTCCCACGACACCTTTGCGGTCGAAAATCGTCAGGGGGAGCCGTGGGAGTCTGCCCATGTGGACCTCGTCGGGCGCCAAACCCGTCGCCGCGCTGACAGAGTTGTTGTAAGCGAAGTCGACGTGGGGCAGATGCAAGTCCCAGTCGTCTTGTCGCTCGTTGACGACCATAGCCAGCATTTGTGTCATAGTGTGATTTACCCGCTCAACGCCCCCGTTACAGTTGGGATGGTAGGAGCTTGTAGCAAGCTTGTGTACACCTAACAGCTGATATTCAGCTTGTGAAAGCTTGGAGCAGAACTGCAGTCCGTTGTCCGAGAGTATGGTGCGCGGGCACCCCCACAAGGGGATGTATTGGTTCACCAGGATATTGGCTGGACCTTCCGCGGTGAACCCAGCGGCAGTGACGGGGAACATGTCGGCCCGACGACTGAAGCCATCGGTGAACAGCAGGATGTAGGTGTTGCCTCGCGGTGTAACCGGAAGGGGGCCGAAGTAGTCAACACTGACGGCGATACCTGGACCTTCCGGCAGAAGCATTGTGATGATGGGCCAGCGGACAGTCAGCCGTGGGGGTTTTCCGCGCTTGGCACTTCAAGCAGTGGCGAAGCCACCACCGGGTACACACACTCATGCCAATCCACCAATAAAAACGCTCCAGCATGCGCAACGTGCGCGTGGTGCCAAGGTGGCAGGAGGCCGTCGAGTGGCAAGCTTGCATGATCCAAGGGCGCATGAGCAGGGGATCGTAGATGCGAACTGGCTCGTTGTTTAGCAAGCAAGCAGCTCGCCCCACAGAGTTCGGTTTGTCAGAGCTTGTTTGCGGGGGTGTCGGTTTACGGACGAGCAGGACAAAGTCGTCGTCGGTTGTATGTAGTCGACCCTTATCCGCCAGTTCCTGGATGTCTGAGAGAGAGGGACGCTTGGGCGAGGGGTAGCATGCCAAGAAGTCCGGTGGCAGGGCCGACGGCCGGCCGATAGAGATGTAACGTATCGTGGCGTGGCACGTCGGCTCTGCGTGTTGTTCGCGCTTCCAATCGGCATGTGAATAACGCGCGACGGAATCCGCGAATCGCAGCTCAGCAGCGTCGCCGAGGGCATCCGACCTTGTAAGTGTAGCCGGCGTTTCACCAGGAGGAGGCGTAAGCCGTAGGAGCGGAGTTCACATAGGCTCTGCGTGGTCGTGGTCGGACGGAAGTGGTACCGAGCGGGCCGGCGGGTCGGCAAGAGTAGGGGTCGCGGCGACTGACGGAGCCGGCCGCGGCCGTCGGGCTCGCGGCGGAGTTGTAACTCGTCTGGGCGATGACTGGGGAACCCCGCCGGGCCCGAAGCCATAGTCGACAGCAGGGGGTGCCTTACCAGCTGCTGTTGCTGAACGCCGGCGCGTCCGAGTGGAGATGCGGTCCGAAAAGGGCGTCATCGTCTGGGGCGCCGGAGATCCAGGCGAGGTTGGGACGGGCGCGGTCGGGCCCCTGGGCTCGACGAGGTTTGTCCCTTGTACCGAGCTCCGGGAACGAGTCGGTTGGGCCACTGATGTCGTGGTAGCCGGGGCTTCGGCGGAGTCCTCGTTGGTCACGATGGGTACAGCAAAAACCGAAGCGAAATTGTAGTCGGCTGTACGCGAGCCCCCGCCTCGGCCGGGCGAGCTATCGACGGTGGCGGTGGATGCAGAAACACGAGCGACGAATCTCCTGGAAGGAGCAGGAAGGTCGTCAAGCCTCATACGTGGACCGTGTGTGCGAAAATCGCAAAAGTCGGCAAGAGTGAGAGGAAGCCCACCCAAGGCATTACTTTCGGTGCGGGGCATTAGCCCACCCAAGCCGACACCCGGTATCGGAGAAGAAGGAATGTACAGCCCGCAAGCCCGTATGAGGTATATACCACGATCCTCAACAGGGGTAAGGCTCGTCGAACCATTGCGGTCGTGTTCCGTGGCAGGCTCCGGCAAGCGAGACAGGAAGTCAGCGTTGCCGTTTGCGCTTCCTTTTCGGTATTCGAGGGTGTAATCGAATGCGGTGAGGAACTCGAGCCATCTCTGGACTCGGCCGTTGTGATTCCCCACTTTGCCTATGTTTTCCAGAGCCTTGTGGTCTGAGAATATTCGGAACTTGGTGCCCCAAAGGTAGCCGCGGAGGCGCTTGAGAGCCCAGACGATGCTGCCAGCCTCCAAATCGAGAGGAGTCCAATGCCTTTCCGAGTCGAGCGTAGCTCGACTGATGTATGCGATGGGCTTCATGGAGCCGTCCGTCTGCTCCTGTTCGAGAGCGGCTCCGAACCCGTCGATGCAGGCATCGCAGTACACATGGAACGGGCGAGTGGCGTCGGCGACGGCGTCCCAATAAGGGAAAACGAGGACCGGCGGGGTCGTGAGCTCCGCCAAGATTTCTCTCACCAACTTCTCCATATCAGGCGTGAAGGCAAACTTTACCCCCTTTCGAAGGAGTGCGTTAATAGGACGAAGTCTCTTCGATAAGTCGGGCAAAAATTTGCGGTAATAGTTGATACCACCCATGAGTGCGCGCACCTGCTTAACGTCAGTGGGCATCGGCATATTGGTCAATGCCGACACTTTTTCCGAATTTGGGCGTAGGCCTGCTGGAGAAATGGAGTGGCCTAGAAAGTTCGCATCGGTAGCGCCCAAACGCGCCTTCGAGGGGGAAAGCTTGAGATTGTGCTTTCGAAGGCGTTCGAAGAGAGAGCGAATCGTCCGAACATGCGTTACCGGGTCGGAGTCGAACACGATGACATCGTCGAGGTAAGCTGCCACCTGTGTCAAACCCTTGATCACCTCATTGATAACCTTGACGAACCACCCAGGCGAGGCGCTGCTGCCCTGGGGCATAACGAGCCACTCATAAAGGCCCGTGGGTGTGCAGAACGCTGTAAGGGGAACTGTGTCCTTGTGTGCCGTTATCTGGTGGAACGAGGAAACCAAGTCGAACAGGGAAAACACCCGACCTGAGCCCAAGGAGTCCAGGACCTGGTCCACGCGCGGAATCGGCAGTTGACTGAGCTTGCTAATTTGGTTGAGCTTCTTGTAGTTCACCGTGATCCTCACACTGCCAGATTTCTTCGGGATGACCACCAGCGGGCTCGAGTACGGTGAGGTCGAGTGCTGAATCAGCCCAGCCGCGAGGTACTGGTTAAGGGTCGCGTCCACTTCTCTGGCCAGTATAGGGTTTATGCGATGGGGCCGTGAAGTGACCGGAGCGCTGCCCTCCGGAACCGAGATTTCAAAGGGCATTAGGGAGCATGACCCAAAGTCCGTCTTCGAGGTGGAGAACACGTCAGAAAAGTCGCAGAGCACATCCCCCAGTTGCTCAATGGTCGGGGGGTCCCAACCAGGGTCGTGTAAGCCGAACGCAATCTCCCGCAGGTGCGGTGGGAGTCGGGCCCAGACGCGTAGAAATGCAGAACGTTGGACCGGGTTCAAACGTTCCATAAGCGTCGGCGAGGACGACGGTCCGGCGGGAACTATCTCCTCCGCGCCGGTCGGGCTCGCGACCGCAGAGACCTGGCTGTACGAAGTCTGGCCAGGGTGGGGACCCGCAGCCTCGATAGGGTGTTGCAAGGCACCCAGCGGGATGCGCAAAAGTGGGGCGTCGGCGACCCCGATAAGGTCGCCTGGCTCGAGGTCCGCGACACCTATGACGGGAAGCACCTGTCGTCCTGAAGCAACAAAGTGTTTCTGTCCCGAAAGAACATCCGGCTGCGGCAGTATGTCGACAAGATAGTGTCCTGTGAGCGCAGGAAAGCCGTTACTGCGCACCAAGTTGACCTCGAGCAGTTGGGGCTCGTCCGACAAAGTGACGCCTGTAGAGCCATCATAGCGAAGATGGAAAGCACCGTTCGATGCTGCGGGGTCGACGGCATAAGCCGCTACGCCTGCTGTGGCGTGGTGGGACAACGTCAGCTCGCCCAAAACCCGATTATCGAGAGGACGAGGGGGCAGGGCGCGGTACGAACGGGTGTTGAAGCGCATCCAACTGTCGCGGCCCAGCAAGACAGCGTGCTGCATGACCGAAGGAGGGACCACGCATGCCCACACCGCGAGAGAGCATGTTGGTTCTTTTTTGAGGAAGAATTGAACGCTCAGACGGATGTGGGTCGCGGTCCGTAAAGGGGCGGATTCGCCAAAGCCACCCCAGGAGCGAGGGCTGCTAGGCCGCTCGCACGTCGATGAGGCGGCGCCTACCGATAGCATACGATCCAACACGTCACGACGGATGAAGGTTTGGGGGGAGCCAGTGTCAAGCAGCGCTGTACATATGTAGGGCGCAATAGCGTCCCCTCCGCTATGTATTGCAATATCGGTAGTGAAAGAATCGTCGTCCAGCGTCACGGTACCCCCAACGAGGCAGGGGCCATGTTCTGGCAGTGCGCGGTCTGAGGCGCCGCGAGAAGCTACCGCCGAAACCTCCGGGCTTTGATCGGCGGGTGTACCCGAAACATAGGCCGAATGAGGGCCTTGGGCAGCGCCGACCGCGGTCCCCAAGCGCGACTGCTGAGCGGACGAAATTTCATGGATTCCAGCATTCCCGGTGGGCCTGCGGAATCGACGAGGGGAGGCCGGGTGTGGCGATCCGTCCTCGCAGTCGCGAATTGCTTCGCGAACGGCAGAGAGTGCCTCACCGAGCAAAATTTTTCCTCTCCACTTGTGTGGATCCTTGGCGTGGGGGTCGTCCGCCCGGAGACCAATACCCCACACAGTGTCTAGAGGACTGGCCTCTGCCAGAAATTTGTTGCCAGTGCTCAAAAGGTGATTTTTCATGGCTGGGTTCTGCGTAAATTTGGCATAGTTGCCAGATAACACGGCATTTTGCTTCTCCCTGTCCCAAACGGCGGCGTCAAAATTGCGCACACCTCGACCGACGCGTTTGTGTGTGCTGGGGTCAGACGATGACATGATGAGCTCCACTGCGCGATGGTCTTTAAAAAGCCGAGCCTTTTCAGCCATCATAAACTGCTCCGCGCAAGAATATGAGACGTCGTTGACGACAAACGACGAAGGAGACCACTGCGAGAAAAAGGACGGCGGTTGCCAGAACAACACTACTTTGTCTGTAGAGTATTCGAGGGAAGGGTCAAAAGTCGACGGTGCCAACCCGTCGGAGGCCGTGTTAGGCATATGAGCTTGTAATGTCCCCGTCTGGGGACACCAGTCTCTGGCACTTTGGGCCTGCAGCGTCCCCGTCTGAGAACGCCCGGCCTCGGGAGCACGGCGCGAGCCCGAACCCACGGGTGGTCGCGTCGTGGCCTTGTCGCTCTTTGGCGTAAAATCGCAAGGAACTGCTCTCACTGCACCCGAAGGGACAGGGGGCTCGGAGCTGTTACTGCTTGACGAGAGGCGCGATGCTTCCGTATCTTCACGGGAATAGCGTCCAGCTGATCGGGCTGGAGGCCGTGGCGACACCACTGGCCCGTTGCGCAGTGTCGGATCTATATCCTGTGCCACTGGGGCAGACGTAGCCTGATGCACGTGGGTTAGCGTGCTTAAAGACGGAGCAGGGCCCGTAGACTCTGTGGGCGTCTTCGAGAGCGGGTCTCGGGCAAGTGGAAATAAATTCATCGCCCGAGAGGGCTCCTTCCCGTTAACCCTCTTGGAGGAGAGAGACGAGGTAGCTAAGCTTGTCGGCTCCTCCTTGATGGGAAAAAGGATAGAGCGCCCGCTACTATCGCGAGGAGACACCGACTCAAATCTTGGAAAAGATCTCGGTGCATATGGGTTGGCTTTCCCACACCTCAAGCCAACCGCCGCTTTACGGTCAGGAAGAGGTGGAGACGAACCCGCTCGCGTATGGGGGCGACGCGTTGTCGCCGCAGTTTTCTTGCTGCGCGACGTGTGCCTGAGGGGAGCGTGCAAGGTGCAGGCTCCTGAGTCATGGTTAAGGGGGGCAGCGTTAGGGGCGCGTGCCTCCGTTGTCGAGCTTGAGCCACGGCAGGGGTTAACGGCGTCGGAAGCACTGGTACCCATTGCCGCACTCGGACCATGATCGAGGGGGGCGTCACTGTGGGCGCGCACCCCCTTCGTAGAAAATGTAGCCTGGCTGGGGGGGGGCATACTGGGAGCCCTGGTCCCCACCGCCGGCACTGTGCCGTGAAAGTCATCAGGCGACGTAGGAGCCCTTGGGCTCTTGACAGAAGTAATTTGTGCCGCGCCACGTGTAAGGCGAACGACAGGCACACGAGCATCTTGTGAAATCAAATGAAGTGTCCCCGACAGTGCCGTCGGCGTACGGGTCGGGTGTGCCGTACCGCCGTCGCCCTGTCAGTTGTCAGTGCGAAAGGTACCTGGTTGGCGCGCGTTGGGGTTTCCGCTCGGATTGTGGGTTGCCCCGAAACGTTTCCCCGGAGCAGACACGGAAGCCGAGGAGGCTGGCGAGGGCGGGACAGCACCTTGTTGGCCAGGCGTGTATGTGCTGTTGTTGTTACCGCTGTGGCTGTTTGTCTGTCCCTGATCCCGTGGGTACCCTCGTGATTGGTTTGAACGATTTCGGCGATTTTTGTTGTACGTTTGCGAGCGAGAAGAACGTCCGTCGCGGCGGTAGCTAACCATACGTGCTTGCCACCGTCGGAAAACGTCATCATCGCCAAGTTGGCCAAGTTCAGGGTTTAGACAGCCGCTGGCGTTGATAAAGGGATGCCTACAGTTGCGTAAGGAATGAGTGTCTTCGTGACAGTTGAGGCAATGACCCCTGTTTTCTCGGAGAGCCGCGGCGCGGGCAGAGGGCGTGAGGAGGCCGCTCCAGAGGGGAGGGTCGTCGGTCTTAAACGAGGCACTAACAGCGAAAACTTCTGCATAGTGTTGTTCTTCTAGGGGCCAGCAGTTGGACATTTTGTCGAGCCAGGGGTCGGTGGAAGCAACAATCGGCATGACAATCGGATTATTGCTCGAACCCGTCTGCCAAGAAGGCGGCTGGGACAGCACTCGGCCCTGGCCGCGCCCATGAACGGCGGGCCGGGGCCCCGACGGGGCGGATGACCGCGATCCCGTCGAAGAAACAGGTAGAGAAAAATGTTTTTCGCCGTTGACGGCAGGTGTCTTATTGTGCGCCAAGTCACTGAACGCTTTCCACATGGCATCTAACGAGGCGTATGGCCGTGGGTCCGTAGCCTTCGAGCCAGGGTATAACGTAGGCATGAGCGTCGGAAACTGCTCGTTGACCGCCATCCTAACCACCTCCAGCACGACATCCGTCCCCGGGGACAAAACACGCTCACTCCCCGTGACTGCCGATACTAGCACACGGAACTCCCGACTGAAATCAGAAAAAGGCGTGCCGTTACACACTCCAAAAGTGTGCAACTTAGTGTAGCCTTCGCCCGTGTCGACCCAGTCAAAGTGCGTCACGAGCAGGCGTAGCAGGAGGGTGAAAGCCTCGGGCCCAGATGCTCCTCCGTCCAACGCTCTTGACACCTGTCCAAAAAAATCGTCGATCAAGGTGGTCATGCGAGCGGTCGTGGGCCTGTCAGGTGTTATGGCACGGTTGAATGCCAGGCGGAGGGGGCGGATCCAACCGGGAACCCACGTGGGGGCACGAACACCCTCTTGGCAACGGTCGTCACAGCGCATGAGTATGTCAGTCATGGCAGACCGAACCGAACGTGTGAGTTGCTGTGTGCCGTCAGACTTGTTCAAAGAGGCGGGGAACGGTAGCACAGAAATGCGTGATACGTCCTTGTGGGAGAGCTTAACATAGGCGCGCCTAACCGAGTCATCGAGCGTGGATTTAGCTAGAGCCGCGGCGGTAGCAAGTTCGGCGGTACGCTCGCGAGCCAAATCCGAAGAAACAGGCTTGGTGTGGTCACCCGACACAGTTAGTTTGCTCAGCCGGTCGGCGGACGAGGCAATATCCACCAGGGAAGGAGTTACTTGCCTCCTGCCAGCTACCACGGTCACCTCGCCGTCGTCCGTGTTCGAGCTCGAAGACGAGCGGGAGGACGTTGACGACTCGTCCCACGCTGAGGGCCCTCGTGTGCTGTTTCGCCGTCCTCCGGTGCCTCCTCCCGAGCTGCGACCGCCGCCCCGGTTGGTTCGGGCCTGGTTGCTCCCTTGGCGGCGCTGTGGGCCATCACCCGTGCCCGACGCTCCTCCCGCGCTTTCGCCACCGTTGCCACCACCGCGGCGGTTGTGGTGGCCACCACTCCCACCGTTTTCCCCGTTTCCCCCACTCTGGCCGCCACCACCCCCGGAGTTGCCACCTCCACGGTTGCGGTCCCCCCGATCACGGCTGCCACCGCGCCGCTGTTTGGTGGAGCGTCTTCCTTCCAGCGCTTCCTTTGGAGTCGGCCACAGGACTGGGTCAGGGGCGTCGTCGTGGGCCAATCTTAAGGCTTTGACCAAAGCGAGGGTAGGTGCTCGCCTCATCTGCCGGAAGGCGGACGAGTTGTCCCGGCGAGCCCAGACTGCTCCGACCGAAAGGTCTTCCGCCTTGAACGACGACCGTTGCTCTGAAGATAGAAGGGACTTGGCCGCTGCTATCACCGCCTCCGCCAGATGCGCCGAGAACTCGACCCTCGGCGTGGTAGCCATGTACTGGACGCTGCCAGACATGAAAACGTCGTCCCCGGGTCGTGTATCTTGGGAGGCAACACTCAGCGGGCGCGCCGAGGAAGGGGCAGCTCTCGCCGGAGTCGATGTAGCTGAGAGGGCAACGGCTTGGCGTGCCCTCTCGACCGCGCGGGATGCCTCACGAGCAGCGGCCCTCGCCTGGTCGATGGCGTGATCCTCACGGCGTCGACGTTCGTCATCTAGCCGTTTGCGTTCCTCTCGTCGAAGCAGGGTCGCGTTGGCTTCGTCGAGAGCTCTTTGGGCCCGAGAAATTTCAGACTCTGAATCTGAGGGGCCAGCATGGGAGCGCTGGTCTCCGTAGCTCTGGGGAAGGCGCTCTGTCGAGCGCGGAGAGGTCAGATGTCGACGGTGGTGCTCTGAGGACAGCTGGAGATGCTCCCTCGAGGCTGGGGATTTTTTGTCGTCGTGATGTCTCCGCGCCCGGTAGGAGTTTTTCCGCCTCGTCGACCGGCGAGTCGGGATGGTCAGACGGTGTGCCGTGTTGTTGACTCGTGTTGGAGTCACTATCGTCGTCCAGGTTTTCGGCGCGTCCTCCTCGTCTCGATTCGCGGGACCTCCAGCGTTCCCGTCCTTCTCCCTGGGCCTCCTGGATGGGGCGCGTGGAAGACCGCAGCCTGCCCGAGTAGCCCCCATCGTCACTGGTGGACATGGTGCCTAGGTGTAGTGAAGGGGGGGGGATAGGAACGACGCGTGAAGAAGCTATGGAGACAGATAAATTGTTGTGGTGTTCCTGCTCCAAGGAGCGGTATATCTGTGTTTCAGCAAACAGCAACAATATGGGCCTTAACGCCGTCCAGCCTTAGGGATGGTAGCAGCCACGTCAACTAGCCGTATAAGAGGAGTACAGCAGTAACAAGGTACCAATCATCATAACCGCAACATAAGAGCAGCGCCCAGTCTGACCGTAGGGTATATGGGCAACGCCCGCACGAACCGCAGTACAAGGAGCCAAAACTGGGCAGCACTGACCCCAACCGCAGTGCAGGGGGTGTAACACAGTAAGGGTACGTCTGCAGCCATCGCACTTAAACAGGCATCATTCGACCTAGGCGGGGAGAGGTAGCACAGGAGAGCGTCGCCCAAAACGCCCACGCTCATCGGACCAAAACGGGCAGCATTTACCCTAGGTGTAGTGTAGGGGTTATCACAAAAAAGGTTCGCCCAACACGCCGACGCTCATCGCACCAAAACAGGCAGCATTTACCCTAGGTGTAGTGTAGGGGTGGAGCACAGTGTAAGATCGCCCAACACGCTGACACTCAGCGCACCAAAACGGGCAGCATTTACCCTAGGTGTAGTGTAGGGGGGGAGCACAGTGAAAGGTCACCCAACACGCTGACACTCGTCGCACCAAAACAGGCAACATTTACCCTAGGTGTAGTGTAGGGGCGGAAGCACAGTGTAAGATCGCCCAACACGCTGACACTCATCGCACCAAAACGGGCAGCATTTACCCTAGGTGTAGTGTAGGGGTGGAAGCACAGTGTAAGATCGCCCAACACGCTGACACTCATCGCACCAAAACGGGCAGCATTTACCCTAGGTGTAGTGTAGGGGGGGGAGCACAGTGAAAGGTCACCCAACACGCTGACACTCGTCGCACCAAAACGGGCAGCATTTACCCTAGGTGAAGTGTAGGGGGGGAGCACAGTGAAGGATCGCGCAGCCAACCGTATAAAAATGGGCAGCATCTGCCCCCACAGCAGTAGTGTGGTGGGGGGTAGGACAGTATACGTTCGCGCACCAACCGTATATTAAAAAAAAAACGGGCAGTATAACCCCCCCAAACAAAGTAGTTTCCCCCGACCGCACTGAAGGGGAACGGTCGCGCCTGCAGTAGTGCTGATTGCTGCAGTATCACTGCTGTGTTCACAGGTAACGGTAATTTCAACCGCACCAAGATGGGTAGTGTAGTACCAACACCAGCTGTAGAAAAATGTGCACGCCCACAGCCGAATAGAAAGGCTGTTTGCCCCCAAAGGTACCGCATTAAACGGGCTGTTCTCCACTGCACTAGTAAAAACTGTGAAGCGCAGCATCTCCGCGAACTGTGTAGTAAGCGCTTTGTAACGGGCAGTAGCTGTCCGAACATGTGCAGAAAAGAAGAAAAAAAAAATTCCAGCGTAGACCCTAGCAATATCGTGAAGGGCAGCACATGTACGGGCAGGAAGACGGCCTAACGCCCGGACAGCTGAAAAAAAAATCCGTACCCACTTCCACCGATAAAGGGACAGTTACGTTGACAGCAGTGCGGAGTGCCGCACGGTCACAGCTGTGCATACACAGAAAGTGGTATTATAGTCCCCGCGTACCCATGAATGGGAGAATATAGGGCATCGCACACACCAACAGCCTTGCCCAAAAAGCCAGCACAGAGTTTCAGCGTTCACTAGGTTCAAGTTCTAGTCACGGAGGGGCCAGGACAAAAAAAAAAAAACTCTCGAATCGAACTTGCAAGGAGCACTCGCACAGCAGTGGGGGGTGTCAGAGCTGCGGTGCTGTAACTGTGGACGCTGGGGCAGTGAAGGGTCGAGCTATGTGGTGTATGAGCAGGAGCAAAGTAGGCGGCTTGGCTGCTGTACAGGGACTTCTACAGCAGAGAATCCGGCGGTATACGGCAGGCATTGACAGCGAGCCCATTGTGCTGCACTGTAGTTGGCACCTCTGCAAAAATGATGGTGGTTGAAGCTACGCGACGGACAGCAGTAGTGGAACGCTGTTGATCGAGAAAGATCGGAGAGGGGTCCGAGGTGCCAAATTCGTAGCTTGTACTAATTTCGGCAGAAAGGGGGCACAAGGGCAGCTGCTTGTTCGACGCACAAGAATGATCGACGTATGTACTGAAACCCATACGATAAAGCGTGTACTGGAAAATTCGCCAAACGAAAAAACCCAAACATTTCACGAGCACCGCCTGTTTCTTCCCAGGTAGATCACAAAGGAAGGAGCCCCGACATGAGCTCCTAGAGTACGGTGCCCGTAGTCCAAGGGGGTCCCGCGAAGGACGGTCTGGCACCGACAGCAAGGATGTGCTGGGCGATGGGCTCTCTCAGCGAGCGAAGTCCCCTTCGAATGTCATTCGAAGGGTTGATTCCAGTATGCTTGTCCGTGGCATGCGTGCATATGCCTCCGAGCCTCAAAGCGCGAAAAAAAAGTACGAGTCGATGGCCGATCTTGGGGCTTGTGCTGGCAACTCGCGGAGATGTGCTGTGCAACATGCTGGCAGAGCGCGGAGCAAACAAGTCTGATGGGTGGGGCTCGGGCAGTTCCACTGCGGAGTGGTCTATGACCAGCTGGCGTTGAACTGATGCGGCCAAAGGCCGGGACGAGGGGTGTGCTCCGAAGAGCAGTGTCGTCCGCCCGTACTCGGAAATTGGCCTCTGTGTGGTGCGTGCCCAGCAACCAACAGGAGGGACCAAAATTCGAGACGAGGAGTATGCTCCGCAGAGCAGAGTCGTCCGCACGTACTTGGAAGGTGTCGTCCGTGTGGTACGTGCGCGGCGACCCACAGGAGGGGCCCCTGCCATCTCACTGTTGTTGTGGTCGCCGTTGTAGGAGGAAGGGCGCTCCCTCCATTGAGAAGCCACCCGAGAAGGAACAGGGGTTGTGGGCTCGATGGAAAGCAAAAGCAAAATCGCTACGAAAAAAAAAATCGGAGAAACCGGAAGAACGCTGCCACAATAGCACATCAAGCTCGACGACGCCACCTATGAAATTAATAGGTGGGGGACACAGAGTGCCCCCTCCAGGTCTGCCAATTGAGCAGGTCCTCGGAGAGTACTCACTTTCGTTCCTTCGTAGAGATGTAGCTTTATTCGTTTCCACCAGAGCCCGGGATAGCTTCTGAGATCGGAGGCGCGTGCCTCCGATCTAATTCCTAACTTCCCCGAATATAAACCGCCAACCTTATCATACGAAACCCATTCAAATGATCTCAAATTCGGATACCTACAGGCCTTTCGAGGCCGTATCTTAACAGATGCTTTCGCGGATGTGTTTTGCAGGTATATTCTCCTCCACCGGAAAGGCTCTTTACGCGAACTTCCACCTCCACGAGACTGACTGTGTCACCAAGACCGATGACGACACACCGGTCAACGCCAGGAAGCCCTCCTCCACCGACGTGAGTTGGGGTCAGCTCCCTGTAGTATTATCCAGTATCATCGTGTATTTTCTTTCTCATTTGTTTTTCTGATATTTTTTTCGATATTTTTCCAATACTTCGAAGTATTATTTATGATATTTTTTTTCCGATATTTGTCCAATAGTTTCCCGATAATGTTTTCAATTTTTTTTCCAGCAAATACCCTATCGTACAAAAGTCCCATCTAACTACAAGCCCAGCACAGCACAGCACAGCACAGCACACCTTTTAACAATCAAAGCACACGTAGCGCGACAAGCATATTTCTGATATTATTGCCGATAGTTGGCTAATATTTTTCCGAAACTGTTCATCAATTTTTCCGATATTTGTCCCATAATTTCCCGATATTGTTTTCGAAATTATTTTCAGTGAAATTTCACACCCTGTACAAATATCCATAACAAATACAAATAATAGTTGCGTGTATTTGTCCCAGGGCAGTACTTGCCTCCAGACAAATATTTGCGCAGCTTCTCAAGCGAGTATTTGCCTGCCAGACAAATATTTGCACAGGTTCTCAAGAGAGTATTTGCCTGCAGACAAATATTTGCGCAGGTTCTCAAAAAAGTATTTGCTTCCAGACAAATATTTGCGCAGCTTCTCAAGAAAGTATTTGTCTGCAGGCAAACATTTGTGCAGGTTCTCAATAAACTATTTGCCTGCAAACGATGTATTGCGGATGCGGAGATATTGACCTCTTCGGCGTACAAGTACGTACATTATATGGGGTACATACGTAATGCATAAATACGGCCGTTGAGCCCGGTGTATTTGCAGCCGCGAAAAGGCCGTTGAGCCCGGTGTATTTGCGGCCGCGAACATCAGTGGTCCTGCACACAACCAAACCAGCTCCCCATCACGGCACGAGCAACTACCGCGGGCTGTGCATGTCAACATGCCAGCTGTCAGTACCGAAGAAGCAAATGGCAATGATGATGGTACGTCACCTGGCAACGGAGCTGGCGCGTCGGCAGCAGCTCCAGTTATTGTCGACGTCAACACAGCTGGGCTGGAGGTGCGTTCAACACAAAAAACAAAAAACACAACCTATCTATGTACATACCAACACATCCGCCTCTTGTCGTGTAGGTAAGATATTTGTCGGCGCTGCTGCTGCTGTGCCGTGCGTGTGCACATTCGAGCCATGGGAACGTAAACGTTACGTAAGCACCACACACGCAAGTGCGTTCACACCGAGAAATGACCATATCATTGCCGAGCATTCGTTAGGTTCTCAGCCCCGTAGATATGCACATATCTAACCCTAACCAATAACAGATACCGCCGTGGCATGACACGTCCACGTTTGTTTTCTGATCGCCAACGACGACCGTCTTATTCTCTGAACTAACCAACGCACAGGAGGGTGAGAAGGTCGCAACAGCGATCAAGGACTTCGTGCCTCCAGACAGTCACGAGATTCAACCCACACCCACGATATTTACCTCGAACGTCTACAAGTACGGACTGAAGCTGAAGAACAAGACCACCGGCAAGTGGAGTTTCGCGTGCTTGGGGAGTGCCTTCTGCCGGGAGCAATCGAAGAAGGGCATCTTCATCGCCATCGGTCCGAAGGCGGCATCAAACGCCAACGACCACATCACTGCTAAGCACAAAGCAGGCGAGTTGCTGCTCTCAAGCAGCCTTGAAACTAAACACCGCCGACCTCTGTGTGCTGGGTATAGAAACGATAACAGAAACAATATAGAGTTTGTCACGTGTTGCACGGCACGTTTTTTTTTTCTGGAATGTATAATGATATATGTTTTGTGTGCCGCGTCTGCCGCACCCTTTCTGCGCACGCCCTGTGTTCCTTATTTTTTTAACACTGCTGTAGACTTCACCAGCCGGGGTTTATGCATCTACATTCTCAGTAACATCAAACATTAACATAAACAATGCTCACCATATGTATGTGATATGTGTAGACTGTGTTAATATTAATATTCCACGAGAACACCGCAACTACAACCATGCTGTAATGTAGGTATAGAAAATGTAAGTGTATGCTGTGCAAAAATAAAAAACACCTCGCTCTCGGTCTCATGAGCTGGTGTGTTGTGTTGTCCAGGGTGTAACTATTACTATTTCTTCGGGGTAGAGCCAAAAAATGGAATCTATTTTTTTGGTTTGTTTCAGTAGACAATAAAGCGTCCGTGCGACACATAACCAGACGAAATATTAAAAGAGGAACACACATACAATAACTTACGTACTCAACGAAACGTACCTCATGCCCATGTCAACGTGTTCTGATATGTATGTTCAAACATGATAGAGAAGTCCAAGAAGATGGCAGCCGCGGAGACGAAGACCGACCGACTGGACCTGCGGGTGTTGAAGGCCCGTTCGTCAACCATGTACTCCCAAGACCAACCGCGGTTTCTGGCGATGACTTTTGTCAAGACCAACATCGTCGAGGGGTTCTGCCCGTTGTCCCACGGCGAGAAGGAGTGGGTGAGAGCGGGCTGGAAGCTGACTGCTCTCAAGAACTTCCCGGTCACGGGCATCCACAACAAGGCCGTCAAGCACATGATCACCGAGATTTACGCCGCAACCGCTTTCGAGTTCAAGGCGGATATGGCTGCCGAGATCGGTGGCATGCCGCTTCTGCACCTGAACCTCGACCTGTGGGTGGACAAGTTCTCGAGCTTGAAGTACATCGGTGAGTAAAACCGCGTGCCAGCTTTCTAGATTGCCGCGAGCGTGCATATTGGTATTGTATATTGCTCTAGCTGAGGTGCATGTTGGTGTTGTGTATTGTTGTACCTGATACCCATCCCTCTTTCTCGCCACGTGGTTAGTCGCTTTGAAAAAGACGGGGAAGTGAGGGTGCTGCTCAATACCTGCAATGATGATTCACATGTACGATTTTAGCATTCTCTTTTTTCCCGACACTTCGTTGACGTACGCTCGTTTGCGTTCTCTCCGAAACCCCTGCGCCAGGTATTCGGTTGTTCTACATCGATCGGAACTGGGTCCCGAGGTCTCGTCTCATCGCCGTTCGTCAGTTCAACCCCACGAAGGAGCTGCTAGAGAGCAGCCGCCTGTCGGATCTTCTGGAGAAGTACCTCGAGAGCGTGCTAGAAGAATACGGCCTAGACACGACACTGCTCTTCTCTGCGACAAGCGACGCCGGCAGCGACGTGAAGTGGCTGTGCAAGGTGTTGCTACCGGGGCTGTGGGAGTGGTGCGTGTGCCACATGATCAACTGCGCTCTGGTCGAGGTGAGTTATCCGGTGGTTTTCCGTCTTCGTCAGTGTCGGTGCCACATCCGTTCTATACAAGTACTTGGTTTTCGGGTGATCGGTTGTGGTGAGAGACAGAAAGGTAATGATATGATATCAAAAACTTCAACGTTTGTTGCGCGCCCTCCGAAGAGTACGCACTCGGTATTTGTTTTCCGCGCGAAGATCGAGCGCTTGCGTGTGCAATTGAAAATGCTCGCTCACACGTCCACGCTTTCAACACGGGATGACAGGCGTTCGGCACGCACGTGGATCCGGCCAAGTCGAAAAACCCCGCCGCGCGCCAAGTGATCATGACGGTGAAGAAGGTCGTGGAGCACATCCGCAAGTCTCCGAGAGCGAAGGTCAGTTGCAACTCGGTTTTACCGTGGTGGCGCTGTGCCAGAAGGAGCCAAGAATATATATTTTTTGCGCAAGAACGTGCATGTGCGCGCGAGAGAGAAAGAAATAGGGGAGGGAGGGAGAGTGGTAATCAAGAAAGAATAACGGTGACGCTTTCACACGCGTTCACGGCTGGTTTGTACGGCATACACTAAGAGAGTGCTCAGGTCCTCTGGCTTCTGTTGTATCGTGTCAGTTCCACCGCATTAAATTATTTTTGGGCCTCGCTGTTCGAAACACGCCGCCCACCGCCCCCTCCCGCCCCCACCCCCCCCCCCCGCCACCGGCTGCCGCCCGCCCCCTTGCCCCCCGCCCACACTCAACAGGCCATCTTCGAGGACGAGCAGGTTCGGCAGTACGCCCTGTGCTCCCACCGCAAACTGGTCAACGCCGCACCCCAGCGGTGGTCAGGTGTAGCTGGCGTCTTGGAGGCCGTCATCGTCAACCGTGCAGCCATCGACGGCGTCTACGCGGCGGAAAGCAAGAACAGTCCGTTGACACCCGTGATCAACGAGATCAACGAGCTGTACTCCATCATCAAGCCGGCAGCGCAAGTCATCGTGACGTGCCAGCAGACGCACGTCCCCACCGGGCAAACGGCGGTGCTTGCCTTGGCGACGCTCAAGCTCACTACCCTCAACGCCGCCGCCCCGCTCGACATTTTGACCCCGGCGCGCAAGCTGGCTCAGGGTGCGACAGGCGGCATTGGTGGCGGGGATCAACCGGCCTCCAGGGCCGCCAGAGAGCCTAGCTCGCTGACCGCCGTGGCCCGCGATACCCGCCAGCACCTGCTCGAGGCCGTCAGCTGGCGTTGGTTCGACATACGCTACAAGGACGACGCCAGCGAAGACACGGACTATTTGTTTGACATGCAGATGCTGTTGCACCCGCACTCGGCTGACCTGGCGTACGTGGACAAGCTAGCCCCGACGCCAGAGCGCGCTACCGCTGTCAAGTCGATCATCGTCGAGAAGGTCATCTCCTTGGCTGTGAAGCTGGCGGAGGCAGCGGCGGAGCATGGATCGACGACGCCTGCCGAGCCCGCTGCCGGCCAGCCCGCTGCCGGCCAGCCCGCTGCCGGCCAGCCCTCTGCCGACCAGCCCGCTGCTAAACGGGCTCGTCGAGCGGCTGCTCCCGGGAGCGTGCACCCCCTCTTCAAGGCCCCCGTCAACAAAAAGAAGACGGAGACGGCAAACCTATACGCCAGCCTCGGTCTGTTTGGGGCGGGGGGCGGCCAGGCGGAAGACGTGCCGCCGTCTTTCGAGGAAACTGCTCGCGCGGAGCTCACCAAGCTGAGGACTGTCAACACCCTCGCGGGCGCCCTGAGCGCCGAGGAGGTGCTCCTATGGTGGAAGGCGTGGGCTACTGCGTACCCGATGTTGGCCAGGGTAGCGCGCGTGATTTTCGGGGCTCCTGCGTCGGCGGCAGTGCTTGGGCGTGACTTCAGCGCTGCTGGGCGAATGATGACGTCCTCCAGGAGCACCACGGACAGCAAGTACGTGGAGATGATCCTGTTCCTGCACGGAAACCTGGACCTCATCCCTCAGGACATCCCTAGGCTGACCGAAGCTGGCGCGCGAAGCAAGATCCCCGGGCGAGTGGTGGACCCTGTGGAAGGGCTGAAGGAGCTCGACGGCGCATTTGCCCCGGAGGACCTCACCGCCGGGGAGTCGGGGCAGGTGGACGTTTAAACAGCATGGAATAGTAGAAGTAGCTTGATGGCGATCAGGCCCGCAGCGAGAACGAGTAGCAATGTCTTTGTGGTGTTTGTGGATCCTTGGTGTTTGTTGCACTTTGCCACAGGAGTTGACTCATCTCATGATACGGAATGAGTAAGATGGTGGAGGGGTTTGGTGGCGTCGGCGTGTTTGTGTTTGTTTGCGTTCCGTACGGGGTGAGGCGGCTTCGACTGTTATAGATGGCAGAAGAAGTAAATGGCAATGGTCGACGGGGATGGCATTTGCATATTAAAAAATATATAATATGACTCATAGGTAGTCGATAGATTTTCATTTTTTCTCGGTTTGGCTGATCCTGTGTTTTTCCACTCCAATCAAAAGATATTTCAGATGCACGCTTCAGGGATTTGCTTTTGTATTTCCGACACCAATCTCCGATCGCATGACATATGATACGCCTAATCTCTCCCTCCGACCTCCCTGCAGTAACAGCTGTTTTTTCAGAATAATTGTCAGGACAAATACAATACTATTTGCGCAGGTTCTCCAGGGCAGTATTTGCCTGCCAGACAAATATTTGCGCAGGTTCTCAAGAGAGTATTTGCCTGCAGACAAATTTTTGCGCAGCTTCTCAAGCGAGTATTTGCCTGCAGACAAATATTTGCGCAGGTTCTCAAAAAAGTATTTGCCTGCAGACAAATATTTGCACAGCTTCTCAAAAAAGTATTTGCTTCCAGACAGATATTTGCGCAGGTTTTCCAGAGAGTATTTGCCTGCCAGACAAATATTTGCACAGGTTCTCACAAAAGTATTTGCCTGCAGACAAATGTTTGCGCAGCTTCTCAAAAAAGTATTTGCTTCCAGACAAATATTTGCGCAGCTTCTCAAGAAAGTTCCAGACAAATATTTGCGCAGGCTTTCCAGAGAGTATTTGCCTGCCAGACAAATAGCAAAAAATGTATTTGTACAGGGCGTGGTAAATTTACCATCATCGTACGAAAGTCCCGTATTACCACAAGCATCGCGCAGCACAGCCCTCTAAACAGCAATCAAAGCACACGACACGTAGGGGTGTTGCTCGACAAGCGCATGCCGATGTTAGTTGGCTTTCGCTTAGTATAATCGTCGAACGAAGGGGGTGCTGCTCGACAAGCGCATGCCGATCGATGTTAGTTGGCTTTCGCTTAGTATAATCGTCGAGTATTTCCCTGATTTTTTTTTTCGATATTTGTCCGATATTTTTCTGATAATTGTTTCCGATATTTTTCCCGATCTTTTTTCCGATTTTGTCCCTGATACTTTTTCCGGTATTTGGCCAATAATTCCCCGATATTGTGTTCGATATCTTTTCAGCAAATTCCCTATTGTAGGGAAGTCCCGCTTCACCACAAGTCCCGTTTGACCACGAGCATAGCACAGCACAGCGCTATCCGCACACAAACAATCATCCCGTAGATTTATTTTCCGATAATTTTCCGATATTGTTTTGTTTGTCAATAATTTGGTTGTATTAATTTGTTCTTCCCCGATATAACATCAATGCACACGTTATTTCTCCGATAGAACATCAATGCCCACGTTGTAGGTGCTGCGCGACAACGACTTTCCCTGCTCAAATCATACACAAAACACGCACCTTTTAGAGCAACAGCAGTAGCAGCAACAATAGCATGTTGTTTTCGTTTTATGATATTTGTGGATATTTTACAATTAATTATCGCGCAAGTACATTTCAGCCTGATTTCTACAACTCGCTTCGCCTCCGCTGCCCTCCCTTCTCTATTATTGTTGCCACGCGTTACAGATTGGCAGAAGGTGTCAGGATTGCCTCCGTGACGAGGACAAGGCCTTCATCTCCGAAGGCGACCACCTCGTGGTTTCGTGCATCAAGCCGTGGTGCACGTCGGCTGTGCCCTGAAGCGCCGCCGCCAAATGATGGAGGAGACCACGACGGAAGCCGACGTGCGTGCGACGGCAAACAGCGCCCAGAGATCTCGCAACATCGCCGCTAGCCGGAACTCCACCCCTCCCAAGCGTGCCCGCGAGAGCCTCGCCAGGGGCGAACAACTGGGCCTTTCTTAGGCTCACCACATTGAACATTGAACTTGTACTTAATACATTGAGCGTTGCGCAAGCGAGCACGCGAAAAGCAAGCGAGTACCGAGAAGTATATCTCTACAGAGGATAGAATAAATTGCCAAGCCAGACGAGTGACTCTTGAGGGAACGCGTGGTTAAAGAAGGTTTAGTGCAAGAGACATATCCCCACAGAGAATAGAAAGGCATAGAAAGGAACTTCCGTAAGCCAAACTAGGGAACGCGTGGTTAACGGTTTAATACAAGAGTGCATGGAGACCTTGATAAACACTTCGTTACCCGACAGCAAATACTGCAACACATCCGTGATCACCTGCATGATCCAATACCCTTATTCGGTATGTCATTCGATGATGTTATTTCAGGCGGAATTTAAAGCGAATCTGTCGCTGCCCGTGGACAGCCCGACACACTCTATGATTCAGTGGGTCACTATCTCAACCTCATGCCCAACGCATATGCTTACGGCACACATGTTGAAATTATCGCCGCCAACCATGTGTTCAACATCGACATCAACGTAACATATGCAGGTACATCCTATCCAAGCTCGCCCCCCGAACCAAATTCGTGCAATGTCCTGTACGATCCCGTCACGCAGCACTACAGCACACTCCAGTACTGCGGTTGAATGCAAAATTCGTGCAATATCGTGTACGATCCCGTGGCGCAGGATTACAGTACGGTTGAATGCCAATCTTAAATGACTCAGAACAACTGTTGTTGTACTACTGTACAAAATATCATTTTACGCAGGCAGTGTTGTTGATGAACTTGTGCCACTCCCATGCCCACATCCCGGAGGGGAACCTTGTATATATTATAAAAAATGAAAATACACTCCACCTGTGAGATCGAATAAAATGTTATCTGACATCGGTATTCGCAGTCATGCGTACTTCTTAACGTGTACTATGCCAAAATACAAATTTCAAAGGACTGACGCTCGAAGTTTCTGAGCAGAGCCATCAGGCACCATCCACCATCCAACTCCCAGCCGATAGGGTGTACGACGATCTGCACGGGGGAGGTGAACCAAAGGGCTCGAACTGGAGCAGCACCAAAAACACGCAGGGTTGTGTCGTTCTGCAACTAAATGGTACGCACGATGCACCATAACACCTCCGTCCACTTTTTAAAAATAGTGCAAACGCGCACACGGATCACGCTAGACACGCTAGTCAGTAATCGTCACACGCTAGGAGCGGGTTCTCCATCTTCAAGGTTCCCGCCCGGCGAAAAAAAGAAAATAAGATACAGCAGTACGCATGGAAGGAAGCAGCAGCGGTAAACAACAAACACAGCAGCAACGAGAAGGACAAGACGGAGCACGCAACGAAACAACAGGAGAAGAGAGCAGGTTGAATAAGGTGCAATCGACACTGACAAAAACAAATCAACTGCAACCGTACTAAGCAACTAAGCAAGAGCACGAGGCTACCAAGACGGAGGAGGTGCAAAGCTTTCCTCTAAGAGTGGCCCATCGAAGTGGACCTAACGCGTCCGCGGCCGCGAGACGAACTGATGTCGCGCCTCAAGCGCCCATATAATATTGGTTCCAGATCTCCTCGATATCAACCCCGTGCAAGTTGCCCGTGGATTTAGGCGCATTCCCTTGAAATTCAGGCCTCGCGTACCTCTCCTCTTGTCGCCGGGGGTCCCCTCAACA
The DNA here is from genome assembly GCA_012845835.1 of Undaria pinnatifida. Lineage (NCBI taxonomy): Eukaryota > Phaeophyceae > Laminariales > Alariaceae > Undaria > Undaria pinnatifida. The sequence continues at coordinate 26,671,587 of JABAKD010000023.1, read as the reverse complement.
CTACTCCACAGAACCACGCCGTCCCCGGTGATGATTATACCAAGTCAAAACTATTATCACCGCACGTTCCTATTACAGTGTTGGGGTCACCTATGGTGAGACTCCTATTAAGCGGAACACCAAATTAACAGAAGCAAGCAACCGGAGCGGTACGCGAACACGAGCGTATGCGCTGTACTCAAACTGCACATAAACACCAAACAGCAGCAACAGCAGCAGCAGCACCTGCAACAGCAGGTTAGAAGAAAAAGGTCGGCCACATAAACGACATTACGATTTGGGCACCTCCGACATGACGTCAGAGTAGTTTCGCAAGGAGTTCGTTTATAAAAGCTTGCTGGCGTCTGCTGGGTGATGTGTACCAATGTAGCCCACCTTCTTACGCCACGCTTACAACGGAGTGTGTTCGTTACTCGGGCAGGATCGGGAGGTCATCTTGAATCGAGGCCATTTCGACTCCTTGCACGACGCCTGCACTCGTACCCAATGCCTGGAATTTCGGGTGTGCCTCCGCAGCGTCCCGGTTTATCATCTGGCAGGAGCGTCAAGTTGGGCGGGGGGGTGGCTGGAGACTTAGCCGGCAGCACAAGCAAAGCCAGCTCACAAGTCGGAAGGCACGCCGAAGTACATACGTACTGTTGTACTTGTACGATGCAAGGATGGTGGGTACCTGCTGTGCACGCATCTGACTTCAAGTTATATTTGCTGTACGCTTGCTTGTATTTGTCAGCGTTTTTGATAAGAGTGCGCGTCGCTCCTACGGTGCGGGCGTGCGGCAGCTTCCAGTTGCAACGAGGTGCAGCGCGGTGCCACCGAACCGCACCGTAGCTGCATCATCGCCCCGCACCGCACCGCACCGCACCGCACGCTCCTGCAAATAGAACAACCACACCACGCCACCACGGGTCGGTCCTACATATGATGGTACGCGTTCGCGCTTGCTTCGTACCGCGAACAGCCTTGCGTTTGCAACTACGACAAGTAGTCCAGTTCAACCACAATATATATATATACATATCATTCTTTGGTGTCAGGGATTTGGTCAGGAGTTTGTTTGTGTCTCGGCCCAAGTATGCGATTCGCGGAACTGGAATTCTCGGTCGGATATAGCTTCGTTTGAGCGCCGCCTTCGGGGGGCGGCTCCAAAGCCCCTCGCCTTTCCCCGTGTCCGTTCCGCACATCGACGTGAACGCGGACGGATGCCGAGTGAGACAAGCGTGAAGTTGCAAAAATACCGCATGTCGAGGACGAATTTCGGAGATTTTGGTTGCATCTTGATGTCTGCAACGCCCGGATGATTTACAAAATTGGCATCATTTCCAAACGGTACTTGATAATGTTTGGAATTTTGCGGTGGCATACTCTCGAGCGTTAGCTTCTTTGCTGCGCTTTTTTCTAGTTCGTTTGGTTTCTTGCTCGGCCTTCATTGTTTTTGTTTCTGCTCGTTTTGTCAGTTGGAAAGGCAATTTTGTAGTGTGGGTACACCTAAAACGTGACACAAATTACCGACGATATCCAAGAACTTCGTGACACAAATTACCTACGGCAAGACGTTTCGTGACGAAATAACTCCCAAATCATGATATTTTCACGTAACAGAATCTCGAGAAAAAATCAAGCAGGTAGAGCCGTCTCTTCGGCCTTTGACCCTGGCTTTAGCACGGCCGCTGACACTCCAGGCAGCCTCTGCTGTAGGCATGAACGAGTGCGGTTGATCCGCAGCGAACTATTTCGCTGTGCTCGCTTCTATGTGGCCAGTGTCCATGCCATTTCATGTCACCTTCCTTCTGTTTTGAGCTCGTCGTCGTGCGGTTGAGGTACGAGGAAACCCGTACGTACTGGGTGAGAGCAGCAGTACGTACGACGAGCATGAACGCCAACTGACGACAGTGGCAAACACACAACGGCAGGTGTAGCAGCAGTAGCCGAAGGGCGAAACTTCTGGCACATACTGCAGCAACTAGTAGCAACCAGAACCACAGCAGATAGCTCAAAGTGCAGTAGGAGTGCCGTTGGCAAGTTTAGTCGCACACGCATCACTGTCCAATGTATAACAACCGTTTTATGTTCATATTGATAAAGAAGAAATATATCACATTTCCCGTAAGAATCATACGTCGTACGAGCGGACGTTCTGATGTGCTGCTGCCATGAGACCATCGAGTACACCGCATGTTTTACTTGAACAAAACCGGACAAGAGGCAGGGCACAGGGGCCCCCAACACAGAGACACGTGACAACCACGGCCAGCTGTCGATCGCGTAATTGGCCGGTAGTCCGGGCTTCGGTGTGGGTGTATCGAAAGTCGTTCGTAGTACTGCTGTAGACCGTCGAAAAACCACGTGACATCCCGTTCTGGTGGCAGACTCGCCAGTAGACCTCCGAAATTCCTTTCTATCTTCTTATGCGTTCTTTGTTTCTTTTTTTTTCCAACTGACTTGCGTTTGTCGTGCGTATGCGTAATGATAGATACTACGTGTAATATATACGTGGTAGTCTTTCTTGGGTGCCAAACGGTATAATCGGTTTTTACAGACGCGAGTAATGAGATGTATGCACCGGTATGGACCTGGCACATCGTAGACTGACTCCCGATTTCACTTTTATGTTTCTGGTGGAGGCATGAATTGCGTCAGCTGTGATATATGCGTGTACCACCTTAGGTTGTTTGTGTTTTTCCCTAGGGTATTCCTCAGCTGGAGCCTGTCCTGTGACCACGGACTTGATTATGCGAGTTAGTGTGAAAACAACAACAACAACCGAAATATTTCCTGTTTCTTGACCTTTCAGCTGCTTCCTGCACATTTGGTTTTTCTGCCAACACGATTTTGAACTTTTTCGCGATTGTTTCTTCCTTTTTGTCTAGTAAGTTGAACTTCCATTCCACACTCGAGTCATTAAGGGCCCAAGACTCGAGACGAGACGAAGCAAGGTTATTTGCCCCGTCCCGTTCTAGATCCAGAGCAGCGTAGGGCACCAGCTGCCAGGGGTGTGAGACGAGGCATGCACGGCATGGGCCAGGTAACGTTGCCTGCAACAACTGCCCGCCCCAGTAGTATAAACGCGCGGGCGGACGCTGAGCGAGACAAGCGAGAAGTGCGCTTTTTTTTTGTATTTTGGGCGGTATACGCCAGAGCTATTCTTGGATCTTGGCATATGTAGAGCTTGAACGAATACATGAGGGACAACGTTTCCAAATTGGCATTATTTCCAAATTTGAATGTAATTTTTTTTTCCCGGCGTCGCTTTTTTCATGGCGGCCTCGAAGAGCTGTTGTTAGTGTTCTCCTGAGTACTACTAACTCTGTAGTACGTGGAGAGGGGAAAGCTCCGGAGATCCCTCTTACGAAGTCGGTGGGAATTAATTAACGAACTCGAAAACGTATTCGGTTGGTATTTTAGCATAACCCACCACTGAGTTACTGAGTCACGTGCAGTGGGTAGCGCTGTGTCGTGAGTTCGATTATCACCGCCTTCATATTTGTCGTTTTCGAGCGTGCGCGCTGACATTATGAATGGTTATTTTGGTATTTTAACATGTCATGTAGCACTACCCACAGTGAGAGCCAAGTGATGAAGTAGCTCAGTGGGCAGTGCTGTAGGATTTCTCGGTCAAGTCACTTCGTTCGAAGGGCGCTGTTCAACGCCTTCCATATCCGTCCCCTATACCTGATTGTGAACGCGTACCACGTACGGGAGGTAAGAAACACATTCGAGAATACGAGCGGGGACCATTTTGGGTTTTGGATTCCTGAGCAGTTCTTTTTCCGGGAACGGGTCAACGCGTGGCGTACTAATTAATGACACAGCAGCAATCTAAAGTATAGTAGTAGTCAACGATATATACCTGGTACGCTGTTTTCAAATTCCGAGCTTCAAGAGCAGCAGTTGTTGTTGTTGTTGTTGTTCTCACATTAACTCCCATAATCAAGTCCGTGGTCACAGGACACAGGCTCCATCAATCAGTAAATAATAATGTTGACTGACACCTAGGCAACACCTCTCTGCGTGCGTAACGCGGCGTCAACCATCGTGATATCATACAATATGGGGGAATGTAATCTCTTTGGAAAGATCCTGTTTAGTTTTAATCAATTGTCAGCCGGCCCTCCCAGTGGTCTAGTGGTTTCACCCTCGAATACTACTAACGTTTGGTTGTCCTTGAGTTCGACACCCACCACGATGAGATTTGACTTTATCTGCACAAAAGCAAAAAAAAGGGGGGGATCAACTGCTTAGAGCGCCTAGCACCGTGGGTAGGTACAATTCGACGCGAGTCGACGAGGGAAGAAAATGCTGGATTCTCCTCGCGGTAAAAATGAAGGCACGTGCCGAAGTGGGGAGGGAGGAGGAGGGCCTGCTATGTGACCCCGGATCTGAGTTACTACTGGGAGGGAGCGCGAGAGTGGTGCGAGGATAATAAATGGGATGAAGAAAAAAAAATGTTTCAAAGGTATATTACTACTACCAGTAAATAATATGTTAGTCTCTAGGACACACGCACGGCACCGTCAGCAGTCGTCATGGTAGAGACACTCCGGATATTATGTATTGAGGGGACGCATCCGATTTCGACAACGTGAAAGAACCCGCGAAGAAAAGACAGCAGACACACATATCCCGCCTTCCCGAGAAAAAACAGAGAAGAAGCCCTACGCCAACCTCCCGTACGAGCAACGCCACCCCCGCACCTATCTAAGACAACGCCGCCGCAACGAGAGATCGCTCTCCTCTTGTTCGTTTTCCTCCTCGCCCGCGACCACGCAGACCAATGAATGCGACAGCCTTCACGTAACAAAGCTATCTTCTTCCAAAATCTCGCCGGCTGACATGGCCCCATGTCGACGTTTGATGCAAACCGATTTTGCATCCTGTCGACTTCGAACCTCCATTGCCACGGAGACAGCAGTGTAGTCTCTTCATGAATGCCAAGGCCTCTTTCGTTTCGCCTAGAGGCGACGCAGGTTCTCAATACTCTTTTCGGTATTTTTGTATGATAGACGCCAACTTTTACTTGACGGCGCATTTAACATGGTGTGTTTCGCCTATCCTTGCCTTCTTTGTTGTATAATATTACGTTTTTCTTCTATCAACGTATGACCTTCATAATCCCATGTTAACTCTCGGCATTACTTTAAAGTTCAATGAATGCCAAATCGGACAGCTACACGTTAACTTGTCGAGGTGCTGCCCTGCCCTATGTGAGATTAATAGGTGGGGGACACAGAGTGCCCCCTGCAGGTCTGCCAATTGAGCAGGTCTTCGGAGAGTACTCACTTTCGTTCCTTCGTAGAGATGTAGCTTTATTCGTTTCCACCAGAGCCTGGATAGCTTCTGAGATCGGAGGCGCGTGCCTCCGATCTAATTCCTAACTTCCCCGAATATAAACCGCCAACCTTATCATAGCGCCTCCGATCTAATTCCTAACTTCCCCGAATATAAACCGCCAACCTTATCATACGAAACCCATCCAAATGATCTCAAATTCGGATATCTACAGGCCTTTCGAGGCCGTATCTTAACACTAGCCCACCCTGATGAGTCGCATATGCAGAAATATGGGAGATTCGGGGAAACTCCGGTTCTACGAACTAGACCATGAGTCGAAAATGCGACTCCTCAAACCTTACTCCCACACCTCCAACCGTCTGGCTATGGAGCCAGGGACACGCGAAGAAAAGCAGTAGAAAGAAAAGCAGACCCTACAGTAAGGCAGTAGTCACCCATCAAAACCTGCCGCATGCCGCCGGTGTGGCGGGGGGGGCAGAAAAGGCTCTAGAACCTGCCGCATGCCGCCGGTGTGGCGGGGGGGGCAGGAAAAGCTCTACGGTAAACCAACCACAGAAAAGGTACTATGGCGAGGCGAGCCCTCGTCGATATGGAGGGGAACACAGGCGCTAACACAAGGGAGAAGTCATGCGAAAAACCTCCCGCGGGCCATCGGCAAGGCGGGGGGTTAGACGAGGAAACGACGAATACCCGGGATGGAAGGTGTCGACAAAAAAAAATCAGAACAAATACAACACACAAAACATAAAAGATGACACACAGACCCGTACACTGGTCGCCCCCCGGCTCTGGGCTGAGGAGGGCGTCGGCAGGGCGAAATTGAACAACGACAAAACGGCGACAGCCCTGCGCCTCAGATAGCGGCGTTTTACCCGAACCCTGACCCGGCACTGAGCAGGGGGTTCGGCAGGACAGAAAAAAAAATGGAAATAACCGCCCCAAAACTCGACAAAGACCCTCAGGACACTACGAACAACCCAAAGACGAAGACGCAAAACTCATAACTCAAGAAAAATTAAGAACTATCGAGGAGCGGTGGTGTCTTGGAAGTCAACTGGCCACGGCCGCGCCTCGAGATTCGTCTACGTTACGTTGGATTCCCCGAGGAAGCGCACTGGCGATGTGAACTTGCAAGCACCAAGAGCCTCGTACGGCTCCCGTTGAAGTCGTGTAGCGCGCCGGGGGAAGAGGGAGTTTAATCGGTCCCGGGTCGTCCAGAAAGCGGACCAGGTATACCTTGTCCTCGGTAGTGCTCGCGCTGATTTTTCCTAGCCACCATAAACCATCGTCTCCCTTGTACCAAAAGTGGGCTCCCTTAGGAAGTATGGTGTCGTGGTAGCGACGGAGCCAATCGGTGCGGGAAACACAGGCGTAGCCCGGCGCTAGGAAACGTTCCCCGTTGTTGCGGGAGAGCTCACGCTGTGCCGCCCCGATCCGCATTCGGCGGTAAAGGCGGTTGGTTTGGCGGTGCTGGTCCGGGGTTCCGGCCCAATAACGCAAGATGTGGGAGCGGGAGAGGTGAAGGTCCATTTCCCGCTCCCACGACGGTTCGGAGAGTCCCGCCCAATGCGACTTGTATAGCACCGCGATGACGCCACCTCGCCCCCGTACCGACTGGTGACCAGTGATCTGCTCCATCTCCAGCCGTTGGAGGGGAGTCGAAACGCCGTCTTGAGTGACGTGGTACGGCGGGGACTTCTTGGAAAATTTGTTGAGCACATACTGTGTCAGCCCCGCCGGTAGGTATTTGGGCATGTCCCCGCTGTCGTGGGGGTTGGCACAGGGTTTGCAGCGCTCGATGGCCACACGCCGACGACCGTCCGAACCAGGCAGGTCGGAAGGGAGATCCAAATAAAGGAGGTTGCTCCCGAGCGGCGAGCCGTCCGGGGTCTCGGCGGCGGAGCAGGGACCGACGGCCAGGACCTTGTATGGGCCCGTCCAGTTAAGCGCGAGTTTGGCCTTGAGTACCTTGGCGTCGGTGTTCGCCTTCACACCCTGGCGGATGGTAGAGACAGAATTGTATACCCATGCCCAACCACCCACAGTGAAGTTAGGTGCTGGACGCAGCGCGTCGGCGAGGGCGGAGTTTCTGCGGTTAACACGGGAAACGGTGAGGGCGTGGTGTGCGCGGACAATGTCGTTCGCGCGCTTTTGCCGGTCGGTGGCCAAATCGCAATAGGCCAGGTGGTCACGGGCCAGACTCTGGTGTCCCACGACATCTATGCGGTCGAAAACCGTCAGGGGGAGCCGTGGGAGTCTGCCCATGTGGACCTCGTTGGGCGCCAAACCCGTCCCCGCGCTGACAGAGTTGTTGTAAGCGAATTCTACGTGGGGCAGATGCACGTCCCAATCGTCTTGTCGCTCGTTGATGACCATAGCCAGCATTTGTGTTATAGTGTGACTTAACCACTCAACGCCCCCGTTACAGTTGGGATGATAGGAGCTTGTAGCAAGCTTGTGTACACCCAACAGCTGATATACAGCTTGTGAAAGCTTGGAGCAGAACTGCAGTCCGTTGTCCGAGAGTATGGTGCGCGGGCACCCCCACAAGGGGATGTATTGGTTCACCAGGATATTGGCTGTACCTTCCGCGGTGAACTCAGCGGCAGTGACGGGGAACATGTCGGCCCGACGACTGAAGCGATGGGTGAACAGCAGGATGTAGGTGTTGTCTCGTGGTGTGACCGGAAGGGGGCCGAAGTAGAACACTGACGGCGATACCTGGACCTTCCGGCAGAGGCATTGTGATGATGGGCCAGTGGACAGTCAGCCGTGGGGTTTTCCGCGCTTGGCACTTCAAGCAGTGGCGAAGCCACCACCGGGTGCACACACTCATGCCAATCCACCAATAAAAACGCTCCAGCATGCGTAACGTGCGCGTGGTGCCAAGGTGGCAGGAGGCCGTCGAGGGGCAAGCTTGCATGATCCAAGGGCGCATGAGCAGGGGAACGTAGTTGCAAACTGGCTCGTCGTTTAGCAAGCAAGCAGCTCGCCCCACAGAGTTCGGTTTGTCAGAGCTTGTTGGCGGCAGTGTTGGGTTACGGACGAGTAGGACGATGTCGTCGTCGGTTGTATGTAGTCGACCCTTACCCGCCAGCTCCTGGATGTCTGAGAGGGAGGGACGCTTGTGCGGCCAAAAAGTTGGACGGCAGGACTGATGGCCGGCCGATAGAAAAGTAACGCATCATGGCGTGGCACGTCGGCTCAGCGTGCTGCTCTTGCTTCCAATCGCCATGTGAGTAACGTGCGACGGAATCAGCGAAACGCAATTCAGCAGCGTTGCGAAGGGCGCCCGCCCTTGTATATGCGGCCGGCGTGCCACCAGGAGAAGGCGTGAGCCGTAAGAGAGGAGTTCCCATATAGGCTCTGCGTGGTCGCGGTCGGACGGTAGTGGCACCGTGCGGACCGGCGAGTCGACAAGAGCAGGGGTCGCGGGGGCGACGGGGTCGTTTGCGGCCGTGGAACTCGTGACGGGGTTGTACTTCGTCCGCAAGATGGTCGAGGGGCCCCGCCGGGCCCGAATCCATAATCTACAGCGGGGGTGCATTACCCGTTGTTATCGCTGTTCGTCGGCGCGTCGTCGACGACGGAGGGGCTGGAGTGCCAAGCATGGCGGAGACGGACACAGTCGAACCGGTGGTTGCGGCGGGGGCCGTCTCCTGTAAAGAACTCCGGGATAGATAAGTCGGCTGTGCGATGGGCGTCGCTGCAGCCAGGGCTTCTGCGGAGCCCGTGCCGCCCTCGATGGGTATGGCAAAAACCGAAGCGAAAACAGTGTCGGCGGCAGGTGAAATCGACCCGCGGCCGGTACAGCCTTCGGTAGTGGCGACGGAGGCAGAAACACGAGCGACGAATCTCCCCGGGGAAACAGAAAGGCCGTCAATCCTTATACGTGGCTCGTGTGTGCGAAAATCGTGAAACGCGGTAGAGGTGAGAGGGAGCCCACCCAAGGCAGCATGTTCAGTGCGGGGCACGAGCCCACCCAAGACAGTGCTTTCGGCGAGGGGTTCGAGTCCACCCAAAGCAGTGCTTTCGGTGTGGGGCACGAGCGCACCCAAGACAGTGCTTTTGGCGAGGGGCGCGAGTCCACCCGAACCGACTCCGGGGATCGGTGAGGGGGGAGCGCGCAGCCCGCGGGTCCGTAGGAGGTAGATACCGCTATCTCCAACGGGGTTGGGGCTTGTCAACCCCACGAGGTTGAATTGTTTTCAAGCCACTGCGGTCGTACTCCATAGCAGGCTCTGGAAAACGGGCCGGAAAAATCGGCGATGTCCTTGTCGCTGCCTTTGCGGTACTCGAGTGTGCAATCGAGCGCGGTGACGAACTCAAGCTACCGCTGGACTCGTGCATTGAGGGTCCCCACTTTGCCAATGCTCCCCTATGTATTGTAGCCGGAGGATATGTGGAACTTTGTTCCCCTCAGTATCCTCGGAGGCGTTTGGGAACCCAAGCAATGCTGCCGGTCCCCAAATCTATAGGAGTCCAGTGCCTCTCCTAGTCGAGCGTTGCTCGACTGATATACGCGATTTTCATAGTGAACTAAACGTCGTCAAGCGTCACAGTATCCTCGACGAAACAGGGGTAGTGTCCTGACATCGCAAGGTCAGGGCCGACGCTAGAAGCTATCTCCACAACTTCACGGCTTTTCAGTGGCCAACGCGCTCGAGAAATAGGTCGGAAACGCCGAAGGGGAAGCTTTGCGAGCGCTGGCCGCTGTTAACGATCCGGTTGCGGCGCGGACGAGATTTCTTGGTTCTTGCACTCGCAGTGCAGGTGCGGAACCGACTAGGGGAGGCCGGGTGCGCCGACCCGGTCTCATTGTCGCAAATAGCTGCGCGAACGGCAGAAAGTGCCTCACCGAGCAAGTTTTTCCTCTCCCCTGGCATGGGTTGTTGGCCCTGGGACCATCCGCCCGGAGGCCAATGCCCCACACTGGGTTCAGAGGGCTGGATTCAGCCAGAAGCTTGTTGTCAGAGCTCAAAAGGTGATTTTTTTATGGCTGGATTCTGCGTGAATTTGGCGTAGGTGCCAGGCGACACGGCGTTTTGCTTCTCCCTGTCCCCAACAGCGGAGTCAAAGTTGCGCACGCCTCGACCGATGCGTTTTCGTATGCTTGGACGAGACGACGACATAATGAGCCCCACTGCTCGATGGTCTTGCAAAAACTTGGTATTTTCGGCCATCATGTACTGCTCCGCGCAAGAATATGGTACGTCGTCCACGGCAAACGACGAAGGAGACCACGGTGGGAAATAGGATGGGGGCTGCCAGAATAACACCACTTTGGCTGTGGAGTATTCGAGAGAAGGGTCAAAATCCGTGTTGAAATTTGGGCTGCAATGTTCCCGTCCGGGAACACCAGGCCTCGGGAGCACGACGCGAATCCGAACCCGTGGTATTTCGCCTCGGGTCTTTCATCGTTCGTTGGCGGAAAAGCGCGAGAATCCGCTCTAACTGCGCCCGGAAAATGGCAAAAACCGACGGTGCCAACCCGTGGGTAGCCTCGTTGGACATTTGTGGGTTTGCAATGTCCCCTTCTGGGAACACCAGTCCTCGGCTATTTGGGCCTGTAATGTCCCCTTGCGGGAGCACCAGGCCTCGGGAGCAACATGCGAGTCCGAACCTGGGGTTTCTTGCCTCGGGTCCTCCTCACTCGCTGGCGGAAACTCGTAGGAAGCCGCCCTCGCTGCACCCGAAAAAGAGTCCAACACCGACGGTGCCAACCCGTCGGTAGCCTCGTTGGGCATTTGGGTCTGCAATGTCCCCTTCTGGGAACACCAGTCCTCGGC